>JAMALH010000014.1:0-603834 GCA_023628075.1 Naganishia sp. PG3902-1
GTACTATGGCACAATGTACTATGGCACAATGTACTATGGGATATTGTACCAGAGTTCAAGTCATTGGAGAGAGACGTCTTGTTAGCCAGCCATCCGATGCATCGGAAGTACCTTAGGGTACAACTTCGTTCCAGGCTGTGAACTAGACTAGACGGAACAGTAGTCTCTCTACACAAATCACGGGAGTGGATACTGTGATCCCCATGGTGAATGACGACAGCCCAAGGCAGAAGTTTCGGTTTTACAGCGGCGGTGTCCGAGTGAGTTCAGCTTCTGAGTGGCTTTCCTCGTCATTGCGCACTCGTCTTGGCACAGGGATCATTTGCTTGCCGGTGTGAATATACTGCAGGGTTGCAGAAACCTCTTGCCTCCGCGAGATGCGTCATATATGCAAGTCGTCTCGCAGCGGAAATTCAGAACGCGAAGGTCAAAATGTGAGCCAATTGAGCACTTGCTCAATGGCGCTCTGGCAGAGATACCGTTAATGTGCTTGGCACGCAGGATATGACAACAAAACTCGAGAAGAAGGTTTTGACAGCAAGCTGACGCAGTAAAAGTGTGACACGACGATCGCGGGGGGAATACATAAGCTCAATGTGCCGCTAATTCCATGAATCACAGGTATCATCGACAGCAGTGTCTAGACATCAGTAACCGCCTGTTTTTCAACTTCATCGGCACTCGCTGATTCAGAACTCGATCCTCTTGGCTCCTTTGCAATAGTTCTAAGGGCCGTGACTCACTTGAAGCGACTGTAACACATCTGCCCTTGCCCTTAAAGCGCATGTAGCTCGGTCGTTTCAGGCGATTGTGACTGTTGATTGCAAACGATCTTCTCATCGAACGCTCTGCGTGGCCATTTCACCAAATGATGACATTAGATCAGGGCCTTTGCGCTTCAGTCATGACAACTTATGTTTAGTACCCAATTTCTTTGTTACGGTTCAAAGGCGCGACAATACCCTTGAAATACCCTTGAAGAACCAGCTCGAGCCACTTGAAGACTGTCGTCTTTCCCCTCTAGCGTCAAGTTTTTGGGTATCTGGATACCTGGAGCAACACCCGGGTATAAAGGTGACTCGCCCAAGCTACAGGTGTAGAAGAGAATATCCGGGTACCCCGAGTCTTTGACCTACCACGCTGCTGTATTAGCCATCTTCCCCAAATTTGTGCCTTCGTCCACCGTGAATCCCTGGCCGGTCCAGCAACGCCTTCAGCTTGCCTTCCTTGTCAGAGTGAAGTGAAGAGAGAGTACTGGTCATTCACGGGAGGGAGATTTGAGAATGTCACAGGTCAATCGTGTGCGTTCATCGAGTCGGTCAAAAGGGGGAAGACAACAGACGGCAGTCTACATATGTTGCCCATCACAAGGACAATATAAAAGCAAGGAGCGACTGACGGGATGACATCCAAGGAGGCTGCCTCGTATGAGAGTCGTCATGACGTGTCACAACAAGGTTTCCGCTACCGAGGGGTTTCCCAAACGCTCGTTGATACTTCGATATCTCCTGACCGATGTTCCCGCCTGATTCCAAGCTGATCCTGAGCTAGATCTGCGCAAACACAGGTAGACAGCTGCGAAGTACAAGGTAGGTATATCTCCATAGCTTGTGCTAAGGAACCACGTCGTCTCGACCGCCGTTGAGAGTCTACTGACAATCCCATCATTTGGTGCAAATCTTCAAAGTTCATCGCCCGCGAGATCAGACGATCGAGCCAAGAAAGTTGCCACCGAGATAGAATAAGAATTGATTGCAAGCATGTTCCGTACAATACGGTGAGGCTTCAGAATATGCACAACTTGATATAACTAGGGGTTCAGTGTTGACTAGGCCTGCGGATTCAGTGTCCCACGAGCATGAGAGAAGTCAGTGGACTCGCATCCAGCATGCTGACGTCTCTCATCTGCATATAAGGGATCTCTGCATGAGGGAAACGATGAATATCTGCGCCTATCAGCTCGGCCCTGTCGGTCACTTCTGCAACAAAGAAATCGACAGACCCGACCCATGCAACAGACATCGTGCGATTTCTTGGTACAACCAAGAACTCATCTCACAATGACGCCGACAGACAAGCGCCATGCTGCCAGAATGGCAATGACTTCTCACACCGAAGCTGCGCTTCGCTTCCTTACAACTTTGCAACACTTATCCAAGCTTTAATGTCGCGGCTCCTGATTTCGGCCCTGCATACTCCCCAACATGTTCATCAACTCGTTCGTCATCTGGCCGTGCGACTGAGCTGGGGTAGGAGCTGGTGGCATTCCGCCTTGGCCAACGTACGGCGGTAAGTGTCCTGGTGAAGGCATCGCGTAGGGGTAGCCAGGAGCAGGTGGACCGGGACCGAGGTTGTTATGCTGAACGCCGCCGATCGGATAGGCAGCGCCGAAGCCCGGTGACAAATGAGGAGGTAGCATCATACCCTGGCGTCCCTGCATACCGGGCGGTGGAGGCGGAAATCCCTGATTGGGGATGTATCCGGGGGGATGCTGCGAGCCGTGAAGGTGCATAAGCATACCCCCATACTGTAGCGGTAAAGGCAAAGGTGGTGGCGGGAACTGCTGGGGTCCAGGCGGACCTCCTTGCCAGAATGGAGGCGGCATGGCGCCAGGAGCATTTGGAGAAAATACGCCTTGTTGCTGAGCATGATTTTCTTGATCGGATTGAGGTTGCCCGGGTCGCATCGGGGACGACGTCATGTCCATTCCGGGTGGCGGCATAGGTTGACCTTGTCTGAACATGGGTGAATGGGTAGCCGGCGGATTGGGGAACATGCCCGGCGGAGGAGGTATCGGTTCAGATTGTTGATTCATGGGTGACCTTGTTGCCTCGAGTCCGGCCGACGGCGTGACTTGCTTCGTATGCTGGGTCGGCGAGGAACCCGCGGACTCGTGTTTCTGCCACCTGAGTTGACTCTGCTCGCCGAGACCATCGTCCAGACGAGACTTGGTCTGGATCGGCGATTCCACAGGACTCTGTGCGCTCGACGTGGTACCCGATTGTCGACCGAAAAACCGTGACTCTCTGCCGACGGGCCCAGATGCAGCGACGCCTGCCGCAGATTGGGTTGGCAGCGGAGCTGAGATCTGTGGTGCGGGTTGCATGGGTCCTTCCTCTGATTTGATAGGCACTACTGGCTTGGGAGATGGTATGGAAGCCGTGGACATGTGCAATGGATTGGACGTTGTTGCCGCTGGGGACGACGAGTTGCTACCCCCACTCTTGAGCATGTTGAGCAAGCGGCTCATATGATCGTCTCCCTGACCAGTAGGGGGCGTCTGAGAATGTATAACAGGAGAAGAGATGCCTGGCGGCGGCGGTCCAGAGAAGAAGAGCGGCATTCCGGGATGAGGCGATGCCTGAGCTGGCGGAGCCCTTTGATGCAGTGGCGATGCCGTGAACGCAGGCGACAAGGTGTTGCCGGTTGGCGGATTGATACCAAGGATCCCCGCGAGAAGCGCGGTCTTCTCCTTGGCTTCTGTTTCTGCCTTTGTTGGCGTTGGAGCAACGTTGGCTTGACTGAGAGTTGGTGTTTCAAAGTGCTTGGTAAATCGACTTGCACGGCCCGCAACAGCTGCTGGATTGATGGGGGCAGAATCCAAGACAACGGTGGTATTTGTGGCTGTGGTGACCGTTGTTGACTGCACTTTGCGTGCCGTTGGCAAAAGGAATGATAGTTCCTCGCCGTCGTCTTGCATGCCTTGTAAGGTTGGCGCTAAGTGATCCTTTGAGTGTCGCCCTTCGACAGAGCAAGGCAGGAACTCACCAACAACCTGCTCCTCTGCAGGCAAACCCCTCATGCGCCTCTCCCTTGCCTGCATCTCTTTCCTGTACGCCGCGATGCCGTCCACTCCTTCTTTTCCCGCGAATCTGGCAAAACCTGTGCCTGATCCTTTGACAGAGTCATTTTGCAAAGGCTTATTTGCGTTGGACGACGGGAGCGGTGGCTGTCCATATCCGACCCCAGAGATAGCGGGCGGCACCTCGTCGTCCATCATCCACTCCGGCGTTCCCTCCTCTTCCTCGACCCTGCTTCCTCCGTATTGCCTCCTGCCTTCTGTTCCTCCCGCCACATACCGCCGCTCGGCTCCACTGACCGGTCGTGCGCGATCTCCCAGACCGGGAGGTACTTTGCCGCGTCTCCATTCTGCTTGTTCGGCCTTTCCGGTTGGACGATATGTGTCTTTCGTCGTTGTTGAATCACCTCCCGCAGCCCTCCGAAGCCTTGATCCTGCGGCACCCTAGACAGCGCGTCAGTAGCTGTAATTGTTCGACCACGCCGTGCATACCTGTGTACCATCCTCACCTGCCTGACGATCCCCGCGTCTGCCTCCGACACCAAGACCCAATCCCGTCCGACTTTGTATCTGGAAACTTCCCATTTGTCCACCCCCGAGTTCTCCTGCATCTTTTCCATGGCCTATCATCCCTCCTTTTCGCTCTCTCGTCCTTGGTTCGAGTGGAACGGTCGTTGCGCCGTCGACGGGCAGACCGTAGTAGCGGTTTGTTGGCGATACTTCAAACTTTTTCATTCCTCTGTATGGCAGAACACCGTCAGCTCCAGGCGGCCAGACATGTAGGCAAGCGCACCCTATCTTGCGCTCATCCGATGCATCCCCATCCTCCCCTCCGCGATTGTAAGAACTGTATCGCTGTATACCGCCGCGTGCCGGTCTGTGAGCGCCATAATGGTCGTAACGCGGTCCGGACGATTCGTAGGCCCGCGACCGTGAGGGATCCCAAAGGCAGAGAGACCTGGCGAAGGATAAGCAAATAATTCCATGCACGAACCGCACCGCCCTCACCCAATACCCTCCGTGAGCTGCGGCATTCCCCCCGGCAAGACGTCGCCCGTCCTTTCCTCGGATCCCCGCTCAGAAGCATGCGGGAGTTTGCGGAGCGCGAGCAGCTTATCGCGCGGGTAGACGAGCATGGCGGTGGGAGTGGAATGGTGAACTGATGCAGAGAATGCACTCGCTTGTCTCCCCATTGTTCACGTTGATTCCTTCATTCTCGCTCACTCGCTCGCTCGCTGCCACCGTATTCCCGCGCGAGCCAAGCGACGCAATCACCGGCCGCCGCTCACACCTCGTTTGGCTCCGCCGCAGTGTTATCCTACTAATCCGCCAACGTTACCCCGTTTGATACACAACATGGCTCGTTTGTCCCGTCATTATCCTTGCTCAATGCGAGAACTGGGAAGCAACAGTGGAGCCGCAAGAATATCACTAGTCGGATGGCGTCTTGTGTCGCGCCAGCGCATTCTCTACTGATAACTGCAGACATGGCCATGTAAACGATTGTCATTCTAACCAGATAATGCTACTACAGCTAAGCAAAGATATCATAAGGGTGTTTCAGCAAGTTCTATGTCGTAAAGGCGGATCATGACGATCGCGCTGATCGTGTGGGTCGTTATCATTCTTTAGTCCTTGTCGACAGCGTTCAAGCACGAGGTCGTGTTGCGGACATTTCGATTTCTTCACCAGGCACTCGGGCGTGGACGGGTCGCTGCCTCACCGCCGGAGCCGAGGGAGTGGTAGTACCGGAATGGAAACCTGACCGGGGAGGTGGTTGATGAAGCTGAACGAGATACTTGGTCAGGCAGCTTGAAGTGCAGAATAACATGAGAGACTTACATCAACGTGGTCATCATAAATATCTAGGTGAACAGAGTCAATGTCAGTGTTCTACTGATGAAGGAGCGTGAAACATACCTGTGCTGGTATCGTGGATGACTTGATCAGGATCCATCAACGCAGCTCCAGCCTGTGCTCCTTGCGTAGCCGACAAGAAATCGGGAGGAGGCGTCTCAATCCTGTCGGCGTCCGAGTCTGCGGGCGCGAGGGGGGCATACGGGACCTCCATGTAGCGAACGGGGTCTGCAGGAGCAGGAGACGGATTGCCTGCATCCCCGGGACCGTAGATTGAGCAGTCCTTCAACGCCTGCTTCAAGGCACAGATCCACTTGTTGCGGCGTTGAACTTTAAGCGCGCCTTCTTGCCAATTGCTCTTGTACTTGATATCAGCCTTGAGCACCAGCTTGCCTTGAGCAGGGAAATCATCGACAACGACATCGAAAACGGGATTGTAGTCTCGCTTCTCTGCGTTGAGGAACATGAGCATTTTGTCGCGGAGGTCCTGCAGCTTTTTAAAGTCGGTACCAAAGTCTACCTCGAACGTGATCGTCTCGGAAATAGGGCCGGATCGACGGATATTGGAGATGACTTTGGATCGGAGGATGTCATTACCGATCCAGACATTCGTACCGTCGACTCTTCGGAAGGCAGTGCTCATGAGAGCCATGTTGGCCACGGTGTACGATTGTCCGTCAATGTCTACGCGGTCTCCGACATCAAGGGGGTGCTTGACGAAAAGGAAGATGCTGGCACCGAGAATCTCTTGCATAGTCGTACCGATAAGCCAGGAGAGACCGAGGATGAACGAGCTTGCGGATGTGACCTGGTAACACAAGAGTTAGCCTGATTTCCGCGAACAACAGACGGGCGTACAAAAGTCGAGATCTTGCTGCTCAACATGGTGGCAAAGATAAGACAGGCAATGACAAAGACGATGACCATCAAGATGTCGTCAAGTCGCCGAACGGCGCCGTCCAAGTCGCGCATCGAAGCTTCCAAAGCAAGTTTCTCCCGATGAAGCTGCATTGTGGCCATTTCGAATTCATCTCGTGTAGCATCTCCGTTGTCGTCTCGGTCAAAGATGGAGAATGCAACCATAGCCGAATCTCGATCGGGGAAGCTGGAGCAAAGGTCAGCTATGGAAGCATTCCTAAACGCCAAACTCACTATCGAGCGATATCGCCAATCGTGACATAGTCAACTCCTTCCTTCTTGAAGCTGTAGTACAAACGACGGGCCAACTGTGAAAAAGCATCAGTGAACAGTCGGAACTGACGACCAGACCAGCGACCCACGAGCTTGGATTTGTGCGCAGATCCCAACGCAGTATTAACACGATTATGCGGCGAATTGGTTTGCATGACAGACTGGCCCGAGATCTCGGTGGCAACATTGCCGAGCGCGCTACCGGCGGTGTGTCAATAAAGCACTCAGCTCTCAAGCAACGCGACTTACGTGGTTGTGCTCTGAGCAGCAGTCTTCAGGCCTTTGAGTGCCTTCTTGAGAGCTCGTCGAGGATCACGCTTGTCCTTTGCAAATGTGGCCTCGGTCATGGTATCGCTACGCCCCGGAATGTCGTGGCTGTTGATATACAGAGTGACGAGAGACTTGATGTTGAGCTTCTGTTCTCGGATTCGGTCTTCGTACGAGTCTTGGTGGAATCGAACGGCGATGAGTTGAATGACCACTTTTTCTCCGCCCGTGATCAGAGAAACAATGAACAGTCCGAACAAAAGACGTTGGAAGACGTTGAGATCCGAGAAGGATGTAGACGAGGTGTCTCCTACAAAGGTGTTCTTTCTGCAACCAGGTGTCAACGACGAAAGACGAGTAACTCTGCAATACACTCACAACAAGGGCTGGAATGACACCCAGATAGCGAGAGACCATACACAGAACGCAATGTTCCTGGTCAAGGCTCGCAAGATGTCGACATACTGCCTCGATGACGGAACGACGGTTCCAAACGTGACTCGAACAATGTGAGGAAGGAGCATGGCGGCTGCCAAGGCTGCCCACCAGCCGCCCCAGACGATGGTCAACCAGATGGACCAGTAAAGCTATGGTGCGTCGACAAGGTCAGCGGGAAATCATTACGGTACAAGGTTACTGACCAAGTTGACACCCCAAACGCGGGCGTGCCTCACCCCAGCCAACCAAACAATACCGGGAATCCAGAGAAGCTGCGCATAAGGACGTTGGTGAAACAGGTTATGGCGCATTGACACCTCGATCACCTACCACCATGATTGGGAAGATGTAGAGGAACCAACGGGTAACGATAGATTTTGACAAGAGATAATAGTAGGATTTGGCAAACTGCGGTATTATACGAGGAATTAGCACTTGACTCGTGGCTCTTTGCGAATGATCTGCAACGCTGGCAGAGCACTATTTTCGGGTTTTTGGTTCCTCGCCCCTGCCGCGACGAGTCCCGCAGTTTGCAGATGGCCCTGCAATACAGGCAGATCCGCACGACAATGTTGTCGTTGACGACATGCTCGGGCTTATGACCAAACGCCCAGTTCCTTTATAGCGATAATTATCTGCCGATCGTTCCTGTCCTGCCTCGTCTGCATCGCACTCCCCGCACACGCCACGGTTCTCGTGTACACATCACGCCAAAACCAGACTGACGAACTCACTTTACTTTTTCCAACATCGCCTTCAGCGAATCTCAACTGCTCGACGCTCGAGTTCGCCGTATTGAAGTCGAACCCTTCCCATTCAACTCGAGGCGTGGCACTTCCGCTTCTTCCGCCGTTCGGGGTATTGGCCCCAGACGCCCCGAGAACAGAGGAAGGACGAGATCCGCGGCCGCGGAGGATATCCCAGGAAGCCTGTCTATTGTGAGGCGTTTTCTCTCCGGCTTCAACGTTATCAGTATCGGTCACAGGCGCATTTGCTCTTGACATACCCAACTCAACGTCCTTTTGACCGCCTTGACTCCATCGTTTGGCTCCACCGAACAAGACGCCTCGCTTCTTCCCACTTGAACCGCTTCCGGTCGTGCCGTTCTTCTCGTCCATCTGCATGTTGTAAGCCTCTTGTCCGTCCAAGGGAACGTTCGTATAGTACTGCACGGGATCTGCCGCTGGCGGGTAGTGAACATGATGAACTGTCGATCGTTCAGGAGTATTCACTCCACTGCGATGCGGCGTAGCATAATCTGTTGCCCGAATTCGACCGTGATCATCAATGCCCGGGAACGATGCTGGGTCGTTCAATGGCGTTTGCGAGTGCGACGAAAAGTTGCTCTGCGCTCGAGCGAGAACGTCGGATTGAGTGGTGTAGCCTGTTTGAAGGTGATCGGCCGAGGCGTGAAGCGTCGACTCGGAAGGCTGCGTGGGCAGGTATCGAGCCGAAGGATTTCCGCCGTCCACAGATGGTCTGATTCGGGGTCAGAGCCCGCGTGAAGAGAGCGCATGGGAACCTACCGTGCAGCGTGTCCAGGTTGAGGTCCAGACGAGATAAAGTCGCCGCCTTGATTCTGGAATGACGGATGCATGGGCGTCCTTTCCTCGGGGATTTCCTGCTGATGCAGTGTGAGCAGAATCCGACCCGAAACGGTGTCCACTCACTTCATCGCTGTCATAGCTGGTATCGGCCGCCCTTTGCGCCAGATCTCCCGTCGCGGGACCTCGCAGGGGGTTGCCTAAATCGAGGTCGAGCTTGCGCGGCGGGTCTGCTCTACGGGGACCGGACTGCATCGAGGACGTATGGATGATGGCAGGTTGATCGGATGCCATGTTCGACAACTATGGAATGGATGATGTCCTCGACAAGGAAAAGGCCGACGACGCTGTGCAAAACTAGAGTAATTGCAGACGAGAACGGCACTGAATGCGCGTGTTTCACCTGGAAAGAGGCGGCCGCCGGGAGCGAAAGACAGATCGACGCGTTGGATGGGAGGCAGCGTGCCTGGAACGGTGAATTCAGGGCAGAGGATTGCCGTGCTGCGCAGGGTCTCTGGCAGCGATCGATGGCAAGGTAGACGTGAGGTATAGCGCGATGCCGAATACTGACACTACGTCCCCAGACTTTGACGATACGTCCATCAGAGAGCTGGACTGCCTATGACATTATTCAAGACAGGTTGTGGCGGAGGAAAAATCCAACAAAAGAAAGAAGATATTCCCGGAAAACTGGGGTAGCAACTTGGGGGGCACTCGTCATCGCGTGCGCGAAAGAGGAACTGAAAGAGGGTGACGGCTGTGCCGGCTGTGACGTAAAGCGTCAGTCAAAGCACCATTCGAGTGGAGTGAACTGCCACGAGCCTGAAGAGGCACTGGCTGCTTGAGCTGGGCTTGGATGACGAGTACAGCTGCGAGTACTTGAAGTAGATTTGTCCTGCCCCTTTGATTGGTTCGGTGGCCTGATCATTGCCAGCGTATTGATTTTTCAGCGGTTCTTAACGACAAGGCATCAATAAGGCATCCAACCGCGTCCGCAGACCCCCCAATACCCCGCATATGAGAGCGATTCTTTAACGCAATTTTGACCTGGCCACCCAGTGTAGACAAGCTGGTAGAATATTGATAAGATCTGCTCGCCTCTGATCATGTTGATAGGTGATCGCCCTCATCTCCGGGATCAGGGATATACTTTCGAGTTGATACGGACAGGACAGCCGTCGTCAACATGCCTGAGGACAGCTTGCGGGATCTCTTTTGGGACGGGACGTCTCTTGGTGCAGCCGCTCCACTTGTGGCGCGCTAATTGGGCGCTAAATGCGGCGCGTTGGGCGGAACGTCTTTCCCCCTTTCGCTTTCCCTTGATCTGCTCTGCGTGTTGTCGCGCGAAAGGCCATCTCTCCCCGCGACAGATAGCACTCTATATCACGGCCAGTCCGTTCGCATACGCACACTCCCTCGTCGCATCTTTCGCTCACGACCACCATGCGCTCAGCAACTCTCCTCTTGCCGCTCTCGTTCGCGGCCTCGTCCTACGCCGCCGTGATCGATCTTCACGCTCGACAGGGTCCCAATATCTTCGCCGGAGCGCCCGTCTCCAACGTCACCGTCAAGGCCGACAACCTCGTCCAATGTGCCCAGAGTACCATCTCGTGGACCGGAGGTCAGGTGAGATCCGTTTCGCGCGCAAAATGTATCCTTCTGACTGCCCTCACGCCAGTCTCCCTACTCCCTCCAAATTTCCACCGGAGGATTCTACATTCCCACCACTCAACTCGAGACCCATAGCGATCTCTCCGATGAATCTTACAACTGGAAGGTCACCCAGAAGCAGGGGACTGGCATGTTCTTCATGGTCACCGACGCCCAGGGACAGGTCGGTTACGTTCAAAACATCTACGTCGCGGAGAGCGGAGACTCGAGCTGTTTGGCCGGAGCTTCGTCTTCCTCCTCGTCAGCCGTGCCGTCCAGCACGAGCACGTCGACAACAGTCGTCGCATCCAGCACATCCGAACAGCCCGAGTCTGCCACATCGGCAGCGCCTGCGCCTTCTTCCTCTTCTTCCGCGCGGCAGGAAGCTACCTCCACGGCGCAGCCAGAGACCTCTTCTTCTGCCGCACAGGCCTCGGCGTCCAGGTGAGTCTCGTGGCTGTGGCTTGGCTGTGGCTTGGCGGGATCTGGCTTCAAGAGGGTTGTGAGACGTCAGAATGGCAGTTCATCATGATCTCGTTCTGACAACATGTCCGTGCTGCAAATGTTGCGTTGACGAAAGCCGAATTGCGCATAGAACTCGCATCGCAGAGTCAGGCGAATGACAACATCATTGACGGTGGTCCAGCACTCCAGGAGACGCCAGTTCGGCAGGCCATGCGGCTCGTATCGCAGCGCTTTCTCCTTTTCATACTGTTTTGCGTCGGAGAGGTTGCTAAACATGTGTCTTGCTTCGTCTCGGTGTCGTGTGTCGTCCGTTCACGCACTTACGTCCAGTTCTTCCACTATCGCGTCTCCTTCCTCGTCTATCACCTCGACTGTCGCCACTGCATCCTCTGCTGAACAATCTTCGCCGGCCATTCAAAGGTCAGTATCTTGAAGCTTCCCCGAAAAGTTCGCTGTCGTTGACATGTTCCTGTATATTCGCCTGTCGACCGCCCGTTCCCTCAAATCTTCCGTCACCCGATTTCAGTTCCGCTTCGGCTCCCGTGTCGTCCCTTACACCTGCATCTGAAACTATCGTTGCTACCTCTACCACGACTGATGGAAACGGTGTTCTTACCTTGACCATAACCTCTGCTCGTGCAAACCCTTCTACGTCGTCCGAAAACGCGTCCGCCAACTCGGATTCATCCCAAAGTGGCGTCGCCGTTGTGACCGCCACTGCCACCGCTGTTCCCGCTGGACCGGAAACTTCTTCGTCGACCGATGCTGCCGGTTCCGTGGTTGTCGTTACGGCTACGGCATCCCCCTCGAACGCCAACGCTGCCAGTACCGCCGGGACCGCATCCAGGTCGTCCTCTAGGGCTTCATCCTCGAGCTCTGGCGCCGCGACCACCGGAACCGTTCAGTCCGGCAACACCAGTGGCGCTTCCTTATCCGTCTCGGCCGCTGGAGCCCAGGTGGCCCTGGCCATCTTTGCTGGATTGGCAGTCGCCTGTGCCATGTAAACCTTGGAGGAGAGGCGGACGCTGCCTCTGCTGGCAGATGTCGTGATCCGCATCGACGGGCTTCTGGACGAGTTAGACAAAAGTTCAGGCGATCGATATCTCTCTGGCAACACCAGTCATTCATTGCTACATCCGAACCCGAACCCTCTTTCCGCTCTCGGCCACTTTCGCAATATGTGACAATAGGTTTCAGATATCCATCGGCTCGACACACTATACAACGGACGCTCTAGCTTGTTTTCACCGCGTGTCAACTTAACGCGACTTGTATTCCCTGCATCCAGCTTCCGTGCATTGCTCGTGACATTGTTCATTGTATCACCAATATCATGCGTGGTCATACCAGTGAACGTGTTGCTTGATGTGGTATTTCGTGTCACATGGTGTGGGATATAACCACTCTGTGACATCGACCAGACGGTGATTCACTTCACACTACGCCCGGGTTTGAATCACGTAGCATGATCATGCAAGATCCACATGACTTTTATTGAAGGGTTCCGGAGGATGGTTAGGTGAAAGGACGGTGAACGCCTCACGCAAACAACTTCGGGTCTGACATGTGAATGCTTGCACCTCTGCCTGACCCAGGATTTCGAGACAAGCAAGATCCAGAGCGATGTTTGTAAGCGGTCTATCCTTCGACTTTGCACCGCCTCTACCCTTTAGGCGGCTTTCTAGGGCTCGCCAGGCAAAGCAGTCAGAGGACAACGCTAGGCCGTGTGGGGACATGACCTTCATTTCAAGAAGCGAAGGCAAAAGAAGCCTGCGAAGGCGCGCAGACCTTGAGTCGATGATTGATAGAGGGCTCAGAGGCGTTGATAGATACGTTTGCGCACACATATGAGAACACCGGAGTGCATTGGCAGAGAAGTTAGCCCTGTCGCCACAAAAGGTTCTTGCCACATCCGTTTTCTTCTACTCGGCACCTCGCCCATCACGAGCCCCATGAATGCGCCCGGCTGGAAGAGTGAGGGGAATACGCGTATGCTGGTGGGACCCGATTGTCTCCCCTGTGATATTCATATTCCACATCCCTGTCGCCTCTATCGTTGACGAAGCCCGCATCCTTATTCGTATCGTCATTTTTTGTCATTTTGTCCTATCACTCCAAGTCGAATTCCGGTCTCGAATCCTTCCGTGATCACAACTACAGATCTCCCCTATTAGCGGTTCCGAAGGGATAGCTATCTAGACCCCACCCGCTCTTATACCCTTCCATGATATCTCGCTGAAGTAAGCGTCGTTCAAGCACGCGCGACTGTTGACCCCGAAAGCATAGACTCCGAGCATTGATCCCGTGCAGAAAGAGTTGTCGCCTCTCATTCTCGTCAGGGCGCGTGCAGCCAGATGGCCAACCTTCTTGAATGTCGGCGAATCGATGTTGTGTGAGACGAAAAAGTCGTAGCCATAGTCGAGTGCTTCGATCTTGATGAGAATGGGTCCATCAAGGGACAAGGGTGTGACGGTTTCCTGTAGAGTGCGTAAGCCAAGGGGGACCGCGATGGACAAGCTACTCACGTCTTCCTTTTCTTCATCCGGGTTCGACGCTCGGAACACAAGCTCCTTACCCTTGGCGGAGCGACCCGACTGGCCGACTCCCCGGATACCGAGGGAACCATAGGCGTACTTTGACCACCACAGCGTAGTCCCAGCCTCTTCTCCTGCCATTGTTGGCTCAAAATCGACCGTGGTTCGCCACACTCCCCGAATAGCGTCTTGTTTGCGAAGTAGCATGGCCAGACACTCGTCATCCTTGAAGGCAAAGGGTCCGCCCTGCAGGGCAAGGCTTCCGGGACGCTTGTCAACACTCCAATCTTGCTTGACAGGAGTCCGGGCGTGATACCATCCCTTGTCTAGCGCTGAAGAAGGCATGCGAGCAGGAAAGGTCAACGCCGCTGATTTTAAAATGCAGACTACTCACTCACGTCTTCCTGGCGCAAAGTCGAAAATCTGCTCAAACGTTTCATCTAGCCTTTGTAATCCTGCAGAGACGGGCATATTGATGGTGGCCTTTTGCCGATGATTCACGACTGGCCAGTCGTCAACCCATTCAACCGGTGACAGGAATGTCTCTCTGCCAAGCTGAGACTGCATTTTCGTGACCTGGCCATTCTCGTCCAGTTGAGGCCTAACGGCAAGGTAAACTGCCCACCACCGGCCGTCCGGTCCCTCGCAGAGATCCATGTGGCCCGTCAGCCTGATCTCTGGATGGTCGCCGTTGAATATCATTGGGTTGATGTCGGAACTCGCGGTCTCCCAAGGTCCATACGGGCCAGTCTCGCTCCGATAAATCCATTGCTGGTGCAGAATCTCTGTTCCGCCGATAGCTACGCTAAGGTAGTAGTATTTGCCCTTGCGAAAGATATGGGGCCCTTCGGCAACGCCGTTTCCGACGCTGGTGTAGCAGATCGACTGTTCCAGAGTCAAGTTGCGACCTGTTTCGACATCGATCTCGCGGACGGTGCAGGCGACGGGGAAACCAGTCTTCTTTGCCATGATCTCGGGGTCGGTGATAATGTCGGCAGTAGCAACAAAGGTCTTTCCCGTAGTATCGTCGAAGAAGATCTGCAAAAGGAGCCGTAAGTCCACCCTTCGAGGCCCTGGTCAGAACTTGCACTGACATCTTGATCAATCGCCGTGTTGTCCAGGTACACGGGATCGCTGAATGAATCGGGCTCATGAATGTCGTCGGTATAGACAAAGAAACCTCGGGGACCGACTCCATTCTGAAGGGGGAACGGTGTCAGTTGATGTTCCAGCCAAGGACCGCACTCCACTTACTCCGAACCCTTTACTTGGCTCCATGCGATGAATCTCGCAGGTGATCACGTACACCCGACCCTTGTGTTCCCTGATAGTCACGGCAAAGATACCGCCTCCCGGCTCGACAGTCCGCAAGTTCAGTTGCGATCGCCGGCTGAGGGCGTGTCCATGGAGCTCCCAGTGGATCAGGTCCTTGCTTCGGTAGATTGGGCACCCCGGAAAGTATTCAAAGGAGGATGTAACGAGGTAGAAGTACTCGCCGACACAGATCATACTGGGATCCGGGTTGAATCCCGGGATGATGGGGTTGCGGTAGCCGAGACGGGTCATCCTGTCGGTAGTCTGAGAGATGATGTGTGGAACGCGGTGATGCAATCTTCTCGATCAGCTGCAGTTGACGATAGTGGTCGTAGAGGATGGTAGTTAAGTAGCTTTGGGGTGACTGCCTAGGGTAGGCATGGCGGACTGACGACAAAGCTCAGAACGAGGTGTAGCCTATCCGAGTGGTCATCTTCGCATTTCGATATGAGAGCCGGGAAAGAACTGGACGCTCCGACGAGTCGCTGCACGCCGGGGCATTGCGTCCCCGTACGATGAAGTCCCGCGTACGATCAAGTTCCGGATGGATGCGGCCAGCCGGTATACCTTGAGTGCACGCTTGGGAAACCAATCTGGCTGCACGACAGCAGCATCTCCAGCTGCTATTTCTCGAGACGCTTCTCAGCTTGCTTCCGCTTGGCGGGATCGGCATCTCCGGCGACCCGCTCGGTTACTCACCGAGGAGATTCGCCAGCTAATTTGCCGACAGTATGTGCCTGCCAACCTCTGCACACTCTTCTGCACCACCAGTCGCAGTGCGAAAGCCTCACCAGAAATCGCCCGGCTCATTACGCTGACAAGGGACTCGCACGACGGCGCTCCATCAGACACGTCCTGCCGGGACAGCTGAAGGTCGCCCGGCTGACAATAATCCACCTTTACGTACAGCGCAGCCGGCCTGTTGAGCCCGCCAGGTGGCTGACCACCTCATGCATCGCCGTCCGAATTTACACGGTATACTCCTCTCGCGTCAGTTCACTCTCCATGCTCTACCTCTGGCCTCGGCCGATGATGATCCGTCCAGGGGTAAGAGCACGAAGCAAGGGGCCGACAGGTTTTCAGTATCCCAGTTATACCAATCAGCGTGCGCCTAAATCGAGCGCTATTCGATTAGGCGATATACTGTCGGACAACCCGTACCCGCGGGGTCCTGGTTGCGAATCTGACTGTCTATCAACACTCTCGCCGACTCGATTCCTGGCTATTGTGCTTGACTACGTCAAGATCGGCTTGTCGAGCCGCCCCGTGGGGCCAAGACGTCCAGAGGAAACATCTCCCCCTCATCACGGTTCACCAAGTCACTCTTCCCTCATCACGATAGCCGAGAAGACTCGAACACCTGGGGATATAAAGAAGCCTAGTACAAGGCAAACCCCAGGGCTTATTTGTCCAATTAATCAACCCACCATCTCCAGCATTCGGTGACCGGACCGACTCATAGCAACATGACTAGCACCCAAACTCAGGTGCCTTACCTCACCGCTGACGAGAAGGACACGATCGTCCATATTGATGATCTTGCAAAAGATACCTCTTCGGAAGCCAAAGTCAACGTTCAAGAGCTTGCCAACAATGAGGCGCACCAGACTTCCTCGGCTGACGGTCCGCAATCTGCCTTTGGAGACTTGACCACCAAGGCAACCGTCATCAAGTTCAAGCGCCTTTTTGGCATGGGTTTACTGGTCGGATTAGCTGCCATGTAAGTTTCGCACCCTTGCACGGAATCGTAAGACCTCTTTTGACTTTGCCTTTCTCGTGTCAGCTATATGGGTTTCACCCTCGGTATCGCCTCTAACATTGTGGCGAACAAGGGTAAGAACCACTGGAGCCTGCCTTCACGTGCTCGTTAACAGGGAAGCTGTACAGCGTTCATCAAGCAATTCGGGACAGTCGTCGACGATCACGGAGAACTCGCGCTTGATGCTACCCACGTCTCCGTCTGGGGCGGCACGAACTTTGCTGCCCAGCTCGTCTTCCAGGCTGCCTCGCCTCTGACTGCTGATAGATGGGGTGTTCGAATCAATCTTTATATCATGACAGTTGCCATGTTGATTGTAAGTCGCTGATCATATGAGAAAACCGCGTACGGTCGTTGACCCGCTTTTCGGCAGGCCATCGTCATTGAGATCATCTCCACCAACTGGATTCACTACCTGATTGCCAAAATCTTCAGTGGAATGGCTTGCGCCTATCTCGGTCCTGGTATCATCAACTACCTGACCGAAATCTCAATGCCCAAGATGCGAGGTGCCATGCTCTCCTCATTCGCCTTTTTCTTCTCCCTTGGAGGTCTCTGTGCATCCATTGCATTGAAGCTGATTGCCGACGTATGTGGGCCGATATCAGACTCACAATCGGAATGCCTCACTGACGCTGAATTGTCGTCCAGCTCACTCCCACCAAGTTCCGATCAGCATTCTATTCACAGTTCGCCATCTTCGGTCTCTGGGTTGCGGTCCTCCTTTATCTTCCCGAATCCCCAGGTAAGAGAGTCCGGGACCCGAGCAAAGTCTCGCTTGCAGTCTGCTGAAACACCGGGCAAATCAGCATTCCTCTGTAAACGTGGCCAACACGATAAGGCCAAGAAGTCTTTACGACGCCTTATCGGTAACGTCGCAGAGTACGACTTCGACCACGAATACTCGGTCTTGCGGTTCCACGTTGAGGAGTCGGTCGCTCTCAACCAAAAGCTGAGCTCAAGCTCTTGGGCGGCGATCTTCAAAGGTAACAACCTTCGACGAACGGTCATCAGTTGTTTGCCGTTCACCCTCCAGGTGAGTTGCCTCGCTACCGGGTATCAAGCCGACATTAAGGAAGCGTATCACATAACAGGCTTTCTCCGGTACCGCCTTGATCTTCGGGTACTCGACGTAAGCTCGCATCCCGACGAGAAAGATCACGCAAGCGCTCACCATAAGCATATTGTCTTTGCGTAGTTTCTTCTTCTCCCTCTCCGGCCTTGGAGATGCGTTCTTGGGCAGTCTCATTCTGAACCTCATTCTTTTGTTCGGAATTACCATCTCAATCTTTTCTGTCGATTACCTCGGACGACGGACTCTTGTCCTCATCGGTTGTGCAGGATGCGCGTTGTGCGACATCGTTTTCGGTGGCATCGGTCAAATGCCCATTGGGCCCACTGCCGGTAATGCCGTGCTGGCGGTCGCTTCGATTTGGGTGCTCTTTTATGCTGGGTCGCTGGCTACAGTCGGCTGGGGATATCTTGGCGAAGTCTCCAGTCTTTCCCTTCGATCCAAAACCATTGCACTGGCGACAGTTCAGCAATCGCTGGTGTCTCTGATCTTCGTAAGCCGCGACGGTTCCCGTGGTGCGACTCAATCACTGAAAGAAGTCGCTTATGTAGCAATACACCGTTCCCGAGATGCTCTCCCCACAGAAGGCTAATTGGGGAGTGCGAATTGGTAGGCACTTTGCCAGCTTTGTTTATGATGGATGCTGATCTGGCTGCCCATAGGCTACTTGTTCGGCGGACTCACCTTCCTCGGGATGATTGTGGTTTACTTCTTTATGCCCGAGGTGAGACTCGCTCAGCTTACGGACAAATACAACTTAGCTGACGACGCCGACACCAGACCAAAGGACGAACAGCTCAAGAGATGGACGAGCTATATGAGCGAGGAGTTCCCGCACGAAAGTTCCACCTCACCGAGACGGACTACCAGAAAGCACAACGGCTGGGGTCTGCTTGATGAGGTGTAAAATCGTGTGTCAATACGCTAGAAGTGGTTAGAGTAAACACCGTTGTACCGGCGATTCCGTTCCGGAATGTCAAGATGAATCGGTAATTGGGTCCTCGTGCCGGCTTGAGAGTCCCCCACGTAGGTTCATACTGGACCCTGAGCGTGAGTATTGTTGCCTTCAACGCGCTCTCCGACATGGAACCCATGCCTGGTCATCCTTCCGAATTTTAGGGCAAAAGCATCCGTTGGTGAACATCGGAGATGCGTCATTCCACCCTCTCGTGGCCATTCAAATCTCCTCCGAGCTTCATTGTCTCTACCGGATTCCCTCCCAGAGCCTCCTCCAGCACTTTCTTCTCCCCCTCCTCCATTTTATCATCAATTCCGGCACATCTAGCCACGAACTCGCCTATCAGCCTCTCCGCCTCATCCGCATGCTTTGTCAACGCATGATCGTCTCCCTCGAATAGCTTAATCTCTCGTTGTCCCTTTGCGCCGTACGCCTCGTATAGACGGGTACTGCAGATATAACTGAGGGTACGATCGTCCGTTCCGTGGAGAAGGAGCAGGGGTTTTGGGGCCAATGTTGTGATCCCGCCTGTCTCTGCGGTTTGCGGTGCGACGACGGCACATCCCGCGATCCCATCCGGCACGCGTGCGGCGGCGGTGAGTACCGGTGCTGATCCGAACGACCAACCGACGAGCACGAAACGAATGATGGAGGGAAATGTCGTTTGCAGGTGCGACATGGCGGAAAGAACGTCCTGCGTACAATATTGATTTCGCGCGGGGTAGCGGTAGTCCATTCGCAAGACCGGAATGGAAAGATGCGGTAACGATGCGAGTTTGTCGGCAAGCGAGACGTAGATCCCGGATGGCCCTGTCACTCCGCCACCCGCACCAGATACGAGAATCGCCGCGGTTCCGTGCTGCGGTGGCGTTGCACCACTCTCGAAACGCTGAGGAACGTGCAGGAACGCCGGCACGCTTTCATCTCCGTCAACCTTGATCGCTATCCTTCGGACGCTTGCGAGAGATGCACCGATCTTCTTGGAACCGGGAGCATGCTCGACTTGCGCAGGAAATATACTGACGGACCGCGGCCTGATCTTCGGTCCCGGAGTGCCGGACAAGCTTGACTTTGCCAGCGAAGACTCGCTTCCGTCAAAAATTGGCGGCATTCTGAGCAGACGTTCAAGGAGGTTGTAGATTGTCTGTAGAAAGACGTCGAACATCCATCGTCAAAGCGCGGTCGCTGTCTGAAATCCCCAGGAGCTTACGAACAACCATCGTGAGCGATAGCAATCCCCGCCGCTGTCACGTGAAGAGGAACGGCGGCAAAAATGAGGCTGAAACGCCGCTGGATTCCGGATTCAGGGGTGATTCCAGCACGGACATTCCCGCCATGTCCGCTCCATCAGCGAGCCATCAAGCGAGACATCGGCGTCTTGAACGTCGAGCGATAGTCTCCACAACAACGATGAGTCAACGGACACAGCGGAAGGCTGCTCTTCAGGCATCGCAGCAACTCGCCTGGGACGCAGCACACGATGATGCAGCGGGATCCATACCGGACACACGACAATCGCTGGCTGAATTGTCCGATCAGAGACTGAAATCCGGAGCGAGGGATGAGGATCGCAGAATGACGGCATTGGAGGAATGGAGGTTGCGTAGGGTGAAGAGGCAGCTTGTGGACCTCGAGGTGAGTAGAATCATGTATGACATCCGTTCTCCTATGCTCATCATCGGACCCTCAGCGCACAAACGCACACGACCTCCCCTCGACGGCTTTCCCCGTCTCCTCGCGCGCAGATGATCCAAGTACTCCACCATCATCAAGCAATAATCACGGGGTTGTTCCACAAAGTGTCGCCAGAATGCAACGGAGGTGGGATGACAAGCGTAAACGGGGACTGATGACCGCAAACGTCAAGACGCTCGTGCAGTACCGTAAAACACTCCGAGAATACCTCAGCGAACTCGTACGTTTCCCATCCTCCGTACGGGCTTCAAAGACTCTGACCAATCACTTAGCCAAATGACACGCCATACGTCACATCTGTAGCCCCCGCACCAAAATACCCGGCAAGGCATCCATGTACGTCTTGCTTGCACCCCGCCGGCAAATACCCATGTGAGCGGTGCGGCGAACATGCATGCTCCATGGCCTGTTGGCATGCTCATCGCGAGCGTGGGATTGGAGAGGGTGGATGCGGAGTGGGACAGCAGGGAATGGTCGGATTTTCCTGAGGAATGAAGCGCCTCCTTATGACGAAGGACAACTCGACAAACGATAAATGTCCGATCATGTCGATCGCTCTGCTGGTCATTGGTTCTCAACATTACACGAGGACTACGGATATCGTCCCTCGCCAATCGCCATTGCCCTCGCCCTTGGCTTCGATACCCAAAATACCCGAAACCATTCCCGTAAGCGACACTCCAGCTCGGGATCAAGCCCGCCGCCTTAGACACCAAAGTGCTGTTGCTGGAAGAGGACGTTCTGGGGCAATATATCTGCGGGGATGACGTCGTCACCCGGGCACTTCCTAACTGTATTGGATCAACGCTACACTTTAGTCGTCCATCATTCGATGATGAGGATCCTCAATATATAAATACGACGGACTGGTTGTCGTAGGCCCCTTCGTCGAGGTCGAGTAATGATTTCAGAGTGTCCATGTTTTCTAAGCAGAAATATGAATGCACAGAGATGTAATACAATGAAACCCATATGTGATCCCCCATGGCGAACTGGTTTATGGTCTGCGCTACATACTGTCGAATCTACGACGGCGCGCGTTCCCTCTATATGGCATCCCATCATGCTGCAGATTTCTTCCCGGCGATTTCATTCCTGTAGCTCGTACCGTTGACCGTACTTTCGACGGAAGGATATGCCAGGACTCGAGGATAGAACCGCGACATTCGTCATGTGCCAGGCAAATGACCCCGGGCGATGACGTATTCTGCATTCTCCGCACCAGATTTGCCTCCGCACCCTTCCTTTGAGTATGTCGCGTCTCTCGTACAAATACTCTGCCAGTCGTCGGCAGCGTTGTCGGCCTGTCCTTTTCCTTTGCGACACAAACGTACCATGTCACAACGCAAGCAGTCTGCATTCTCGCCCGAAGCACTCCAGGAATCCGCCAAGCGGCAGGTCGCCGAGGTCATCCACACTGGTGAAGATGCAGTCACGAGCGGAGCATGGATCTATCCCATTCGAGTGAGTGAGGAGCAGTTCCCAGCGGGTTCGTTGTTGATGCGTTGGCTATAGGGTATTTTCTACTTGCTTGGCCGTGAGTCGATTGCCATCCGGAATAGCGGTCAGGGCTGATGCCAGAGTAGACCCCTCTCTTCTCCAACCGATGCTTCCCACCCTTTTCAAGGCCGCACTCGCCGCCGTTGGGGTTATCGGCGCGATGTTCTTCTTCACCTACCTGCCTCAAGTTGCCGTTCTGGCCATTGTCAGCGGTCCCCTCGGTATGTCTGGACGGAAAGGAGGCAGCATACGCTGACATCCGCATAGCATTCATCGGTGCCATTCCGCTCGTCCTCGGTGAATCCTACCTGGTTCTGACGTTCCTCACCCGGACGTTCCTGATCGGACAAGCCGGTGTCGACCTCTTTGACGCCGTAAGTCAGCCGTTCACTGACTCCCGGCAAAAACTCATCTTCCTTCTAGGTTCTCCTCGCACGTAACCACACCGAGCTCGTCCAGAAGGGCCGTCTCCTCGGTTCCGGCTCCAAGAATGGCGGTAAAGCGATGCAACTCGGCCGAGCCATCACCAAGCCCTTGTCCAGCAAGCTGTCGACGGATGGAATCATCCGATACATCTTGACCTTGCCGCTCAACTTTATCCCCGTCGTCGGAACCGTCTTCTTCCTGGGTGAGTGGACCGAACAGTACTGGCTCGACATCTGCTCATCAGTTTTTCTTTCCTAGGCTACAACGGCATGAAGTCCGGACCGAGCTATCACCAGCGATACTACCAACTCAAGGGCTGGGACGCGCAGAAGAAGAAGGAAATGATTCACAAACGACGAGGTGCCTACACCGCATTCGGCACCGTCGCCATGGCCTTGAATTTGATCCCCGTCGTGTCCGTCTTTTTCACCCGTACGTCCTGTTCATCGTCGAAATACATCCAGCTGACCAGACGTGTTGACAGTGACCTCGAGTGTCGGCGCTGCACTCTGGGCCTCGGACATCGAGAATAAGTCCTCCACGGGCGGCAAGACGCCGACGCAGGGACAGGAGCAGAATGTCGAGATCTCGCCCGTTCAGGGAACGCAGGATCGAGGGGGAAAGAAGGAGTTGTAGAGACAGAGATATTATCAGAAACGCGGAACAAGTGGAAAGAAGTGAATTCACGTGAACTGTAGTGGCATAGATATGCATCTGCTCGATACCTTGTATCTGGTGGACTTGCAGCCTCGCCCTGGATGGTATCCAGCCCATACCCCATGGGCACCTCTGATATGATGAGGTCGAGGAAAGGGATGGATGAGCTCGGCAGGAAGGGGCAAAGCCAGAGTTGGGTCGTGATGACGAATTTCCCCTCGCCATGGATTCCTGCTTCATGGCCTGCCTCCTTTCGTCCAATCCTCTCGCGTCTGGGACCCATGTCGTTCTTGTTCCGCCGCCCACCAGATCTCGGTATATCCTGACAGCAGCCACCGCAGTATACCTCGGCACCGCAATGAGCCACCATGCAAGCCCTCCGTCGTCTCCTTCCGCGGCTGCTGCCGTTCCTACGGTGAGGACCACCCTTCTTTCGCGTCTTCCTTTCGCCGTTGACGCAAGATACGGCTCAGACGCTGACGGACGATCCCCCTTCATCAACGTCTGCGTCATCCTCGGCATCGAATGCCTCGAATCCTTCCGAATCCGACTCGGAATCCTACGAAGACAGCCCCTACATCGATAGGCCGCAAGGTCCCGTGATCACTTCACTGGACGATGTGGCAGAGCGGATCAAGTCGGGTCAGTACTCCTCCATCCCGTCAGATAGAAGCTCATCCGTTATAGCCAACAATGTGATCGTACTCGTGGGGGCGGGCGTCAGCGTTTCGGCAGGAATACCAGATTTCAGGTCACCCGACACAGGGCAAGTGATTCTTCTCGCCACGGAAAGGCATATCTAACGGCCCAAAACAGCTTGTACGCCAATCTACAGCGGTTCAACCTGCCGGCTCCCGAGGCCATCTTTGATCTCGGATTCTTCCAGGCCAAGCCGGAACCATTCTTCATGCTATGCAAGGATTTGTATCCAGGTGCGTACCGTCCCTCGCAAGGCTGCAAGTGCTGACGCCCTCTTAGGGAAACATCTGGTACGCTCTAGGCCTATCTTCAATTACAGGTTGTTGACATTCCGCATAGCCAACACCGGCACACTACTTCTTCCGCCTACTCCACCAACATGGAGTCTTGAAGCGGGTATTCACCCAGAATAGTACGTTCGCACATCGTTCGCATTACTCTCCTCTCACCCCTCGCCTCAGTCGATACCCTGGAATCCGTCAGCGGTCTACCCGAAGACCTGATCGTAGAAGCCCACGGCAGTTTCGCAAAATCTCATTGCCTCGGGTGCCGGCGCGAAACGCCACACGATGAGATGCTGGAGCGTGTGCGGCAAGGCAAGGTTGTGCGCTGTAAAGAATGCGATGCGCTCGTCAAGGTGTGTTACGCGCTGCTTTTCGAGGCAGTGTTCGATTGGACTTGGCTGACGGTGTGGCAGCCGGATATCGTCTTTTTTGGAGAAAGCCTGCCAGACCGGTTCTTCAAGTTGATGCGAACGGTACGTGCATGTCTCGTCGAATGACGTCTCTGACAGCCCTATAGGACCTCCCGCAATGCGATCTCCTCATCGTTATCGGCACATCGCTCCAAGTCCACCCATTCGCCTCGCTCATCGACTTTGTGCCGGACGACTGTCCCCGCGTTCTGATCAACAAGGAGCGTGTCGGCGAAGCCAGGCATCGATGGGACGATGGGTTCCGATTCGAGGATTGCACGCGGGATTACTTTTGGCAAGGCGAGGCGGACGTTGGAGCCGCCGAGCTGGCGAGCAAGTTGGGATGGAAGGTGAGTGCATGGAACATGGCGTGGAAGTCGGGTTGACACGGTGCAGGACGAATTGAATGGGCTGGTCACGTCACACCGAGCCGAGCTCAAGAAGCAGTGGAATCTCGAGTCGGAGGAGAGCGGAGACACCGAATCTCGTAAACCGGGATCTGAAAAGAAGGATTTGGATGATGCAGAAGACGTCTTGGCGAGACTCTCCGAAGACTTGAAAAAGGTTGGCCTCGAAGACAAGTCGGAACTGTAGCGAGCGAGCGGTGTCGGAGGGAGATATCCGTCAAACATGGACGGGTCCCTTGACCGGTAATCCTACTGAAATCATGTATGCGCCCGCGAATGCCTATACAATCAAATGCTTGCAATCCTTTACTTTATCTCCAGCACTTGCCCGATATCCGGCACGGCGAAGCACCCCTCATCCTCGATATCCAGCGACACGCCTTCCCGCTCTGCGATTTTCACAAACTCGTACTACTGCCAAGTTAGCAACCGCTCTCGGCCGCGCGGCATCTACTCACGACGCATCCCCGCGACTCGTCTTCCGGCGAAAAAGTACTATGATGTATCGCCACGGCGCGCTTGGCGCGCAACACTTTGGCGATCTGGATCGCGTCCCAGGCGTTGGAATGCTGTGCCGATGTCAGCGAGTAATGGTGCAGTGATAGACCGATGAGATTGCGTAGAAACGAGAGAGACGAGCCCGTGGATATCGGGAGGAGTGCGAGGGATACGGGACCGTAGCGGTGTGCGATGTCTGCGACACCGAGGCGTCAGCAGAGACCTGGAGCGAGACGCTGTACACATACCCTCGAACGCCGGACAAATGTACCGATCCTGTTCATGTTCGTCGACGCCGGCGTAACGGTACCCGGTGTCCCTGCAGCCGATCAGCACGAGCCATGCGAGCAGGCAACGTCAGACTCACCCTCCGAAGAAAATCTTGAAAGGGTCCCCGTTGCCAAAGCCCTGTTCCCGCGCCTCGGACTCGTCCAGGACGACGCCGACGACCCAACTGGCCCACAACGTCTTCATCTGATCCAACAGCCCTCGGCCGGACCTATGTTGCGCCGGCGTACACACGACCTTGAGGCACATCGGTTCATAGCGCACGCGTTCCGTCGATGATCCCGCTTCCTCTCCCGAATCCGGCGAATCATCATCGTACGGCGCTTCACGCAGCAGAGGTCCCTCCTCATCCGACCCGGCGTCATATTCGCCCGGCATGGTCCCCCGTGCATACGGCGGATACCCACGATCCCTGTACCGACGACTCGGTGCATCCTCCGTCGGCAACCGCACAACGGCCTCTTGATGCCAATCCATCTCGGTCACCTGTCGCTCGGGAATGCCGCAGGCGAGGAACCAAGCCTTGACGCCGAGCGGGACGAAGAAGTGAATGGTCGTCTCGTTGGCGTGGTAGAGGCGCATGATCGAGTCGTAGTCGAGATGATCGTCTGCGGCATGTGAGCGGACGCGCGCGGCGCAGAGAGCAACAAGGGACGTACAGTGGTCGTGCGATATGCAGCAAATATGGATCGGTGGTAGTTGTTCGATTGAGCATGGCGGGTCGAGGTACCTTGATGGACCGAACCACTGCGTCGGCGAGCATCTGCGAGATCGTCAGTGCCGAGGTACCTGGAAGGCGACGCGGTATACTCACCGTTTGGAAAACATGGGATCGAAAATGATGCCGACCATTCCGTTCTCGCCCTCTCCGCCCAACCGTGGCCTTGGCACTCGGACCAAGACGCTGGCATGCCCGAGCCAGCAAACGCTGACCCCATCCGCTGGCTTCCAATCCGGCTTCCGGACCCTAATCAACCTCCCATTCCTCTCAAACTCCTCGGCCTCTCCCTCCCGGGGAGGACTCTTCAGCACGGCGCCCTTTCTCAACGCGGCCGCCACGTCCGCCAAGGCGGCTCCTTGCCACGACCTCCACGGATTACAAAAGTAACCCGCCCGGGCGCCCGTCTTGGTGCGCGCATGGTGGGCCTGGTCGACGTCGGCCGGCGGCGGGAGGAGGTCGACGTCGGGCGCGGTGCCGGGCGTGTGTACGCCGGGATCGGTGGCGGGCGGGCAGGCCATGGCGGGTGCTGTGCGCCATCGGCGCCGTCTCCACACCCGCCTGGCCGTGCGGCGTGCGATTTCGACGACGCCGCGCTGGCCGGTGTCGTCAGGGCGAGACATGGCGGATGCAAAAACAAGACAAACGCCGAGAGGATGCAGGCGTGTACATGGCGTATTCAGCCTGGCGAGAGGGACTCGCGCTCATGAGCCCCTCAGCCGCAGTCCACGACAAAGGACACAACGGACGACACAGGCACGGCTCATATCATATCATCAGTTTTATACATCCATTCATCCCTCCTTTCACTCGACGACGTGGTACGTCTTGGGCGCCTTGAACGATCCGAGTTCGACGGGCGCATCAAACGTCGCACTGGAGAACAACGTCAGCTCGACCCCCCCGCTCCCCGCTCACATCCACCTCGGACTTACGCGCTTCGGAATCGTCGGAGGTACTTGATGGCATGCTCCTCGATCGTCTCCGGGTCCATCATCAGGTCGCTCCACGACTTGAGGGCCTCGCCATTGACACCTCGGGCGGCGACACCGACCGCGGGCGGCTCGGCCCATCCTTCCGGCACGTCCGCCGCGGCCGCCTGCACCTCGGCACCGACATCATCGATATACTTGCGCTCGACCTCATCGGGGCTGATCGTCGGCCACCACAGCGCACGGTTCAGCACACCGGCGATCGCCATCGCCACGGGCTTGGGCAACGTGGGCGCACGGTGCGACTTGAGCGTCATGGCCTCGACCAGCTTGACGAGCGACGCGTGCGTGTACGTTCGCGGACCGGGCAGCGCAAACGTCGCGCCGTCCGACGTACGCGGCGCGGTGAGCATGATGTTGAGCGCCTCGGCCACGTCCAGCACGTGCGCCGGTCGCGTTCGGGTCTGGCCGCCGTTGAGGTGGAACAGCGTCGGGTAGGCTGCGAAGACGTCAGCGCAACGTCACGTCAACCCTGAGGGGGGGGGGGGGGCACGGCCCTCAACCTACACGCAATCCCGTTCAACAACCAATCCTCGGCGCCGAACAACGGTCCCGGTCGCACGATCGTGGCCTCCTTGCCAAACGCCGCCCGCACACGCTGCTCGCCCTCGAATTTCGTGCGGTAGAATTCCGACGTCGAGTTGGGGTCCGCGTTGAGGTGCGAGACGTGAACGAGCCGCGGCACGCCGGCGTCACGGGTCACCTGGGCGATCAATTCGGCGCCCCTGCGGACGGTGTCAGCAGCAGCGGTCGGAGCGGAATGCGGGCGGGCCTCGACTTACTGGACGTTCATGGCCTCGTACGTAAAGTTTCGCGTCTGCCAGTCCCGGGAAGCGAGGTTGTACACGACGTCCGAGTGCCTGACGCACTCTTCGATTTGCTTGGCGTTCCGAATGTCCCATTCCTGGGGCGCGAGGGGTCAGTAAGAGTCGGGTTTGAGAGACGGCGACAAGGAAGCAAAGATCGGGAACGAGGCAGAGGACGAACTGCATGATATCTGCAGCAGAATGACGCCAAGAGTAGCCGTAGAGCACACTCTATGAAATCGAGTATTCCAACGACGGGATGTGATGGCGTCGTTCCGAGTACGACAGCCTTCCGCGCCTCGTCCGCGACATGATCCCGCCGGAATCCGCATGACCTATGCGGCAGCAAAGTGCAGGATTCCCGTGTAAAGTCGTGCTCCACTGACGTGGATTCGCGTCTTTTGACAAGGATCTGCCCGCTCCATGCTTCTATCGCTATTCACTTTTCGGCGAGACAAAAAAGGATCCCACGACGCGATGACCCCAGAAGCCAAACGTCGGATCGCTCGATACAGCTCGTGACAACGCCGCAGAGTCCGCCCGTTCGTTCGCAAAGCGAGCTCGGAACGACCTCGCTGGAACCGTCGCTCAAGACGCCTCCTATCCGTGGATCGAATGTACCGCGGCCCTCGGCCCTCCAGCCACGTCTCGAAAGCTCCCAGGCTGGCCCCCTAGGCGCGCGCAAGTCTGTCCACGCGTTGATACCCTCGGCCGTCCTCTGACTTTGGCCTAGCCATGCTCGCCAGGCTCGCCTTCCCGCTAGCGCCCGCGTGGCGCGTCGCCAGCTGACAGCCATCCTTCACAGACTTGCAGACTTGTTGCGGCTGCATCGCTCTGATCACCGAGACGTTGGCTGATGACCGTCCTGCAACGGCCGAGACGCGGGCTGATGACCATCCTGGAACGGCCTCGGAAACTTGTCGTGGGCGGCGTCTGACGTTTCACGACGGCGCTCGGTGGATCACTAAACTTTGCTCGCTCATGGGAGCTGATGCTCGATCGTCCTAGAAGGACTCGGAAAGTGGTTGCCTGCGGCACATTCACTTGTGCTTGGCTTGGCGGACAGTGATACTCGGTTCACAGGAGGAGGCACGGGTATCCGGCCAGCGTACGATGACCTCGGACGATTCTGGTCGGCGACGTCGAGGCACGGGTTCCCGGCCGTCGTACGATGGCCCGGGACAATGGTTCTCGCTCCGCTCGACGAACTGATTCTCGGCCGTCTTGGGACGGCATCTGGTCTCGTTGCCTGCGGCGCTCGACGAGACGGGGATGCTCGCGCGCCCTTCGGCGCGCTCGAGGAATCCTTGCCTGCGGCGCTGGCACTCTCGCTCCGCTCGACGAGACAGGGATTCTCGCGCGCCCTTCGGCGCGCTCGAGGGGTCCTTGCCTGCGGCGCTGGTCTTCTCGCTGCGCTCGAGGGTATTCTCGCTCCCTTCGGTCGCTCGACGGATTCTTGCCTGCGGCGCTGGTATTCTCGCTCCCTTCGGTCGCTCGGTGGTACTCTCGCTTCGCTCAGGGTAATCTCGCTCCCTTCGGTCGCTCGAGGGATCCTCGCTTCGCTCGGGGATTCTCGCTCGCTTCGCTCGCTCGCGCACTCACCAACGGCACAATCTGCCCCAAATCCCCCATAACCCTCAAAAACCGCTTCGAATCCTCATCCCTGTACGGCACGACCACCTGCGTGCCCTGCTTGGCCAACTTGTGCACCAAGTACCTGCCCAAAAACCCGGTACACCCAAACACGGTCGCGACCTGTCCATTCTGCGCCGACCTGCCTCCCGTCGGCGGTCCGTGTCGGATAATCGCCTTGGCAGGGGTCGAGCCCGAGGGCGATGCCCTGTGCTGGATAAGGAGGTCGTGGGCGCCCTTCCGAGAGTCGTCAGCACGCGCTCCCCCTTCCCCCTTCCCTTTGCCCGACTCACCCTCTTCTGCACCACGGGAACACTGCCCTGTGTCAGCCTGTTTGTCGCTGATCGCAAGCACGCCATGCTGTCTGTCCGTCTGCCCTCTTGCCCTCCTCACCATCGACCGCACGCCGCTCTCGTCGCTTTGGATCCCCGACAATTGGCTGCCCTCGCACGGTGCCCCCGAACGAGAGCGGACATTTGCCAGCCATCTCCGCTTCTCCGCCCGCCCTCGTCACCAGGCAGCCTGTCGGTCGACCCAAGATGAGCAGCTCGGTCCACCTCGAATGCACACTCGAGGAACGGCGCACGGGACCGCATGCACAGGGGATCGGACGTGCGGCGATGGGCGGGCGCGGCCACGCCAAGACGCGAAACGCGCCAGGCAAAGGGGGAGACGATCGCCTATTCTTGTGTCCAGCCGTCCGAATACGCTCCGTAGAGATTCCATCAGACGTCTCATGCCTGGGTCGGGCCGCACACGCACGACAACGGCCATGTCGTACCGCTCTGTGCGCTTGCCAGCCTCGCCTCGCCCTGTCCCCCACCCCAATCCATCCTGGCTGCCTGCACGCGGAAGCAAGGCGCGAGGCGATCGCCCATTCGTTTGCATGCATTCACGCCATGTGGACGCTCCCTCTACGCTTTCGCCCCTCCCTCCCTCCCCCCACTCAACCAGCCACCCATGTTACGCCTCGCCCGCGCCCGCGCCCTCCACACGCCGCCAGCCCCGGCCCGGCCCCTGCGCATATTCGCGCTCCCCCTCGCACCGACACCCTCCGCCCCGACGCGCCGCACGCCGCTCCTCTACTGGCACATCTCCCAGCGTGCGCCGCCCGCCGCCGATGCCGACGCCGCCGTCGCGTCCACCGCGCTCAACGTGCGTGAGCCCGCGTCCTGGGTGCCCTATGGGATCAACAAGGCTTCGGCGTTTTGGCTTTCGTGGGGAGACCCGCCGGGCGACCGCCAGGGGGGAAAGGTCGCATGGAGCGAGCGGGTCAAGGGGTGGAAGTATTGGGTGTGAGTGGGCGGGTAGAGAGGCGCGAGGGAGGTGGAGCTGATGGTTGTGTTGCAGGTGGAAGCATGGGGAGCGGTTGATGGATAGGATCGAGTGTGAAGAGTGAGTCGCGAGGAGCGCGAGCGAAGCGAGGATCCCCGAGCGAACGAAGGGAGCGAGAATACCCTCGAGCGAAGCGAGAATACCAGCGCCGCAGGCAAAGACCTCTCGAGCGCGCCGTAGGGCGCCCGAGAATCCCCGTCCTGTCGAGCGGAGCGAGAGTAACAACGCCGCAGGCAAGGACCTCTCGAGCGTGATCCCCGTCTCGTCGAGCGTCACGCGCCGAGTGCAAGCATGTCGAGCGCAGCAAGGATCCGTGTCTCTCGCGCGCCAGCGAAAAGTACCCCGCCGCATACCAGGAATTCGAGTGGCCGTCACAGGACGACCGAGCGGCATTTTCCGCCGAGCTCGACGAGTCTGAGCCTCGTCGAGCAAGGCGAAACAACGCGTCCCCGGGAAAGCGAGGTTGCCGGCACCGGATGCTGCAGGTTCACCACGGCTTCGCTGCACGATTGGGTACCCGTGTCTCCCTTGTGCCAGCGAGATCCAATGGTGAAGCGGAAAGCTCGGTACGCAGGAAAGAACCTTCAAGGACGATGCCGACGGCAGAGGTTGTCGTTGTTGGAAACGCGGCGGGTTATATCCCTGCCGAGCGCCGCGAGCACGAGTTTACCGCACCATTTACGCGAGATTTCGTTTCTGTGAGAGGGGAGCGACGAAGGATCCAGACCCAACGATTCGCAGATACGTCTTGAGACGGCGAGCGGGTTACCTCACACACCGGCGAGTGGGTCTGGAGACAGCAACGACCTCTGAGCGGGTACGCGATGGGTGCGTCCGTCAGACGTCGACTGGATGCAATGCCTTTTGAGGAAGGTAAACTGGGTCATCGTACATTGGAAGATTCCAAACGTTTTGAAAACGACCGAGCATGCAGTCCCTGACGGGGAGAGCGGGAAGGGACGTTCCGTCAAGCGCGATAGGAACCAGTCTCCGCGGGCGTTCGCGAGACGGACTTTCCCGTCGAGCGTCGAATTCAAGAACCAGTCGCATTGCGGAACCGTCGGACGGCTTGGGCCGACGTCATGTATGGCACGTAGACGTAGTAGCACCAAGCAAGCGAAGCCATCTACCTTCGAACCAGCACGCCGCGACTCCCCTCTAGCCCGAACCAATCGTAGCAGAGTGCTGACACTTTCCCGCCAGGTGGGGCCTCAAGTCGATCAATCCCTCAATTCCAGCTTTCCCCAAGGACTCGACGGATAAACAGGTACGCTCCCGCGTTCCGCGCTCGACGCCGTCTGACCCATTCTCGTGCAGATTCCGCTCATCTTCCCCGCCAATCATCCCTTCGTCACCGCCTCGGCTCTTCCTGGCCTCCTACAGGCCCATCTCGAACATCGGATACCCTACCACAAATCGCTCCTCATTCGTTCCCTTATTCTCCTACCCCTCACCCTTCCCGTCGCCGCCCTCCCGATCATTCCCAACCTGCCAGGATTCTACGTCGCCTTTCGCGCCTACTCGCACTGGAAGGCACTCCAGGGCGCCCGCTTCCTGGACAACGCCATCCGAGAGGGCCACGTCGTCGTACAGCCAGATCAAGCTCTCGCCGGGTGCCTCGTGGCGTCAGAGACTTCTTCCGGCGAGTCAGACGGTATTAATCACTCCAAAGAGACTGCGCCGGATGCGACCGCCACACCGGCGCCTCCCGCTAGGCACGGTATGACCTTGCCAGGTGAAACGATCATCGAAAAGGCAACAACCGTGTCCAACCTGACGCATGGCACCGACTCCTCAACCCCCGTCCGGAACACCTCGGATGGAATCGCTCACGAAAAGGACCAAGTCAGCCCTGACACGACCGCCACACCGGATGCCTTGATCCATCCATCGCAACGCGCACCCTCGACGCCAGAAAAAACGGCAACACACAACACCTCGGCCGCCATCCTCACCCGCGCAACCCCCATCACCACCGCCACTCCCTCCGCGCAGCCCTCCATCGCAGAACGCAAGCTCTTCCTCCCGCTCGCCAACGTGCCTCGGCTCGTCCGTGCGTTTGACTTTTCGCCGAGCGAAGTGGTCGATGTGACGCGAGCCGTGATGCAGGCCCGGCAGCGGTGGGAACGCGCCCTCAAGGCCGAGGCCGAGGGGAAACAGGTATAGATGCGGGATCTTTTGGTTGTATGCAACGAATAGACGATAGAGGACGTTATATAGAGATATACGGACACGATCGCCTGGAAGCCAGTGCCTCGGTCGTTGGTGTCTGTCAAAGATCCCTCGGGGCGATTCATGGTGAGATTGCACGATTATGATCAGTTCGGTCATCACGCCCTTGACAAATCCGAGACTTGCTTCTGCTGAAACTGGGACGACCTCGCCACAGATTCGGTATAGCAATTCTGCGACTACGGCCTGCCGTACACTTGAGGCTGTGCGTAGGTTATCTACTGCCTGTCACAACGACACTTTGTGTGCTGTGAATAGGCGTTTACGAGTGCGATCCCGAAGCTCCAAAACGTTGATATCAAAGCTGAAAGGATACGCGACCCTGTGATCTTTCTATCGGTTGACGCGAAGCCGAACAGCTGGTTAGACTCATGGCCGAAATACGATCGGACCTCTCTGTCTGGAGACAAGTCCATGACAAGTCGACAGGTTCGGACATACAACGCTGACTTTTCACCGAGCACAATTAACCATGTTACAATTGCGACAATCCTCCACCAGCAGAATTCTGTACAGTCGCCTCCTCGATCTGCTTAAAAGCTAAACCTAATCATTGTCAACAAACCACAGTGCCGCGTCTTTGACCGAACAGACGACATCGCTCGATTTCGCCGTTCCGCGAGCATGTGTCCTGCTCCTACTTGGCTTTCCCCTCGCAACACGTCCTTCCTGCTGCACGGTCGTACATTCTGTAAGACCGGCCTTACAAGCTGCCTCGAAGCGACGCATCTTTTCCCATGCCTCGAGCTCGGCGCCCTGATCCGCACTGACCGCCGCCATCGGTGTGGCAAGCGCTGCAGCGGTGTTTCGAGTGGTACGAAGTCGAATAGGCGATCGTGTCGGGTCCCTGCGACTCATGACTCGACTCAGGGCCTTGGATCGGGGTTTCACGAGAGTAGCAGTAGCGTAGAGCAACCGTCGGGTCAAGTAGTGCAGCCACTGTTGTGAGCAAGATTCAGAGTTCAGCCCCAAGAGTCCTCGGCGCAGGTGGCAGGGACTCACCATCAAGTTTGTCACCGGATGAAACGTATCCCAATCGTCGCCATTGGCTTCGATGTACGTCTTCATTGCCCTGTAAACATCCCACTGCTCCCCTTGCCCATCGAATACATCCTCAGGAATCCTCGACCAGAAGAGCTCTGCCTTCGCCTCGGACTTTGCGCGAGACAAGCCGAAATCGATAATCGTCGCTCGAAGTTCGCCCGTTTCGAAATCGGAAAGAAGAACCTGGCCTTCATGCAGATCGCGATGCTAAGTGAGAGCCATGTCAGCTGCGCCGAGACGCAAGGGCGCGAGCAACATACCTCGAATTCCGCCTTTGTCTCAGCTGTCGCTAGCGAATCTGCGACTTGCCACAAGACCTCGACGGCCTGTCTCCAGCCGCATGTCTTGTCGAATCGATACGATTCCAGATCGGTTCCGGCATTCTCGAGGAAAAGCAAGAGGAAATGCTGATCGGCTGAGAGGTAATCTGTGCGCAAGATCGACAAGACTTGGCCCGCAAGAACTTTATGGATATTCGGGCAACTCACCTGGTCGAAGGCTCTCACTGCCTCTTTCAGCCTTGAAAGCGTCCCAAGATTCTAGCAATATTTCCGGATAGACACCACGAACTACTTGTGCTCTGGAACAGGTCAGCTGGCCTCAGCGAGAACTTCCGCATAAACCGTGAGTACACTTACTCGTGCAGCTTGACGAATCCCTCGTGCACGTTACCCATCAACCGTGTGATCTCGATCTCCTTGATGACATCCTCCACTCGCGTCAAGCACACCTCATCCTCTTCCGTCTCTCCACCAAGCCTTGCCGAACGACGAGTTGATGTCCCATGAGGGAGCAAATCCAACGGAACCACTTTCATGACGACCCTGGGCGACCCTTCTGCCGAGAGTGGCGACCCCGACCACACGCCAAAGACTTCCGAGTAACTCGCCTCGCCGATCTTGCGGAAGGCATTGCAAAACTGGACTGGTCTTTTCCCCCGTTTGGTTGGCGTTGATGATCCTAACAATGCCGTAATTGGATGGCTTGTGACGAAAGAATCAAAGTTGTGTGCGCAATCCTGTTCGCACAGGGTGAGCAGAGCAGCAAGGTCGAAGTCCGGAGCTGAGGCAATCGAGAGACCCTTCAGGTCTTGAACGATGTCAGGTTTTTGGTCGGTGATGGCCAGAGTCGATGCAGCCAAGTCGTCGTCACCCGAGGCCTCCTCTGATCCGGAATCGCTCTCGCCAGAACTTGCTACCACCCTTCTTCCATTTCTCCTATTTCGGGGTACCGGACGAGATGATGGCGATGATGCGGAGAAGTCTGTCCCGTCTGATGGCGGAGCCTCTGATCGGAAGGATTCGTCGTCCATTTCTACTGTCATGTCCCTTGTGTCAGAAGAATCAAGCGAGATTTGAACGTCACATCGATATCTGATGTTGCCGTTCACCGATCGTTCAACTTCAACCGCGGTTGCCTTCTTGTTTGCGGTTTTCCTTCCCTCAACCCTCGTCACGTTCCTCTTTCCCACTGCATTCTCTCCGTTCTTCTTCTTGTTTACCTTGGATTCCTCAATGTCATTGTCAGCGGGCCCGTCGTCCTCGCTCCAGTCGTCAGGCACGTTGTGCAGAGTCTTGTATTGTAGAACTTGATCGTCCGCTCCTCCTGTCTTCGCTGAGCGAACAGCCTCGTGAAAGTCAGTATGGATGTTGATCACGCGCTACAGTACACGGTGGCAGAGTGTCAGTAATCCGATATCGGTCTCGGCATCATCATGGCCTACTGTGTTGGACCGTTTGCCGTAAGCCTTGACGGTCTTTGTCTGTCAAATCTGTCAGAGAACGGTCCCGCGATTTGGCGAGGAGACTCACTCTAGAGTGCAGCATGGCGATGACGAGGTGAATACACGAGCGAAAGCTCCAGTCCAGCGAGGATGTTCATCGTTGAATCCATTACAATACCAAGTAGAAGATGCATGAACCACCTCTGTTGCCGCGATCGGCTAGCTACGGCCGCCGGGCGATTAGCTTCCGCGCAGCTGGGCGGTTCATCATGCAAACAAGCACGCTCAAGTTGGGTGAACTTCTATCGTACACGCCGAGTTATCTGGGTGAAAGCAAAGCGACAGGCATCGAATTAGGCAAGACCATGCTTCTATAGCCTCGAGAGGCGCACCCATCATCGACAACCCGCGAGCATCCGGCAACCATGTCTCTCGCCGCGGCGAGCTCGAGCTATTCGTTCAAGCTACGAAACTCTATCGAGCAAGAAGCGGATTCGGCTCTATCGAGACTGGACGATCTGATAAGGACGAAAGGATATGAATGGCTTGATGACTATATGCAGGGCGTGAGGGAGGCTGTTGCGAAGGGCGGGAAAAGAAACGCCGCACAAGCTGGGTAAGTCGAATCTGTCACATCCCTTCACCAAAACACTGATTGTCATGCTCCGAACAACAGATCGACCCTGGTCAATATCCTGAAGACACCATCAAAGACGCCTCGTCTCGGAACAGCAAAGAAGACCCGAACTGTGCTGGCGAAAGAAAAGGACAAGGAGAACAGGCTTCGGCTAGCCAACGCCGAGCTGCAGAATGAAGCCGAGGAAGACTCTCGTTCGCACAAGGCAAAAAGCGTAAGCAAATTCGCCTCAGCAATCGTTGAACGCTGAACTAACGGGATCCAAAACAGAACCCACGGTCAATTCTCTTTGCTTCGGCTCTTTCAGAGTCTAACACCAACACCACAGACGTAAAGCCAGTGAGACAAATGCAGCCGATTGTCGGCAAAGACGTGTCAAATCCGTTCATAGAGCCTCAAGACATCTCAGCATCTCGGGCGATATCTAGTGTCCTCCCGACGATTGAGTCCGCTATTGACGTAGCGTTGACGGCAAGGAGCAAGGACAGGGACGACGTAGAGCCAGTGCGTGAACCATCCGCGGATCTCCAACAACCGCATCAAGTTACAGATGCCCCTTCGGAGAAAGTCACAACGCCGGCTGGTATCCCATCTTCCGTACGTTGCTCGGAGTCGTCCGACCGCTCACGCAACCGCAATCCCCCGAAGGAGGATACCTTGTCGAGGTCAGCACCTCATGACGAGACGAGCGGGACAAAACCCCACGCTCCTCCACATCTCGAGGCCGAAGGATCGTCTCTTCAAGAATCATTCACGAGCGAGGGACTCGAGGCGCAGATCGAGGTACAGATACAGCAACACGATAAAACGGCAATGACACAAGAAGCGGAAACATTGACAGTCAAGTCGTCACGAAGTCAGGAACCAGTCGCACCTTCCCATGTCTCGGACGATATCGCGCAAAAAGCCGTCCCGAACGACGATTACTCGATCCCCATCAAGGACGATATCGCTTCCGCTGTTCCAACATCTCCCAAGACCGCATTGGGAACAACAGCCAAAAATTCATTCTCCCCTTCGGCAGTCACATTTGCTGCCTTGCCGACCAGAGACTTGCCCCGTGGCCGAAGTATTGGCACGTCAAAACATCAGCGAATAACCTCCCACTTGGTCGAAAGTACGGTTCCTGAAGCATTGCCAGCGGTCAAGACCCCTGGGCCTCCACCCACGACGGCGTTCCCGCGTCCGAGCGAGAACAATGCGGCCGCATCCAAGGCTTTGAGAGACAGCAAAAGCGGGGCAGCTGGCGCTGGATCGTCCTGGATCAGCAGAAAGGTTCTTGCCGGATCAGGAGGCGAGGACCTTCGGAAGAGTGTGGCCGCAAGCAAACGACCCAGTATCTTTGACCGTGCGATGGAAGAGGAATCTGACCAGGAGGCAGATGAGCTTGACGATCGGAAGCAAGGCGCTTCGAGGGTGAGCGAAGCCCCCTTGACCGCTCAGAGGTTCTCGATCGCCAGCAAGACTCCCCAGCCACAGCATGCGCGACAGACCCTCGGACCGTCCACCCTTGCGAGGCCGGAACAGCCTCCAACGAACCTATCAAAGATGATTGCCGACCTCCAAGAACGACGAGCGGTCGCCACATTCAACGCGTCGGTGACACGTGCAACAATACCGTCTTTGCAACTCGGAAGAGGCGCTCAAGGCATCGCGGGCATGGGCATCTCTTCGGGTCTTCTCGGACGAGCGGCGCTGCAGGCTTCTCTCGAACGCTCCCGCGGCGTAGAGAGTCCGGCAATCGCCAGCGCTGCAGATGTCTTTGACGAAAAGTCCAGCGTTACAACAAAGCCTTTGGCCACGGATGCTCAGTTACTGCAACCAGGGGCAAACGCACAGTCTGGGCCGAGTACGACGGAAGAGTTGAACGAGGCCGTTGACGAGATTTTGCGCAAGATATCTACGGAAAGACAGATGCATGATCAAGAGTCATCTGCCACGCCTCAGCGACGAATCGACGAGGATACGGTGCCCGAGCTCGGGCCCTCGATTTCAGCGCGACAGGACGTCGACGGCGATACGACACCGACAATACCATTAACAGCAAGAACCTCCAGCACGAGGGCGGAAGAGCAAGAAGTGGAAGAGTTGACGAAACGCACAAACGCGTTGTCTGTGGGGACAGGGCCGAGCGATAGGACTGAGATCCTTGGAAGACCCGCGGCCAAGAGTCCTGCGATCGTAGCGGACAATCCGGCGCATCTGTCAGGAAACTTTGTCAAGGAGGATGTGCAGCCTCGTCCAGCCCAGTCGACAACGCCCACTAACAGTCCGCCACGAGCCCTCATATATCGATCGTCGGGTGGCCACAAGTCATTCCGGGAGGCCGAGGTGGTACTGCCAGCTCAGCCGGCGACACGAACGGACACAAAGCCTATCCGCGAAGTCGTCACCGCCCCGCGCGAGCGGCCGGAGGCTGTAGACGAAACCCCAGGAACAACACATCCCCGACCGTTGCCGCTAAAGCCGGTAGGACAGCAGAGTGCGCCGCCCAAGGGACTGTCGCAGTCACAAGCCCTGTCGGTGGATAGCGAGGAAAGCGAGAGCAGTGACAGTGAAGAGGAGAAAGGTGACAAGAGATTTGACGAAGCGGAAGTGCTAGCAGATGAAGTGGCCAGGCTGGCCAAACCTCTGCACCTAAGTTCTACACCAAAGGCTCCCATCGAGCAAGCGGAGGATTGCGACTCAGATGTGTCGGTGGAAGAGGTCGAGAGCAATGGATCTAGAGCTCCTGTGAGTTCATCTTTTAGTATATAGGAACCTGCTGACAAGCCGCACCAGTCGCGAATGGGTTCGCAGTCACTGGCGTCTTCCACCGCGACGAACGGACTATCAAAGTCTACTACGACAAAGGCCAAAGCGCAAGCTCATACTCCTGCCAGCATCGCTCGACTGATAGACGGACAAAAGGCGCCAGCTGGGCCGATCAACAGTATTCTTAAAGCTCAGCAGCGCAAAGCAGAGGTATGCTACCGAGAAGCGTGGCGGTCGTGACATGGGCTGACAAATTCTTCTTAGGACGAGGCACGTCGCGCCAAACGAATTGCCAGCAAGGAGGCGATAGAGAAGCGCAAACAGGATGAACGTCAGGCGAAACTGGAAGAGATGCGTGCCAAAGAGGAGGCGGAGCGGAAAGCCCGTCTGGAACGTGTCCGAAAGCAAAAAGCGGAGCGAGAACGAATGGAGAAGAAACGGCAGGAGCAGGAGGCAGCTCGGGCTACCGAGAATTTCTTCAGAGATCGAGCAACGTCTGTTGAGCCTAGTGCGTCGAAGTCGACCGTAAGTTACCCCGTGCTGCGCCCTTAGTTGGAGCCTGACATGACTCCCAGCTCACTCAGTCTCAGGGCAAGAAAGCGCCGGTTATCGGTAAATTGACCAAATCGACCGATGCTCCTCGAGTGAAGGAGGTTGCTTCTCGCGTCAATCCGTTGCAAGCAAGTACTGCAAAACCTCCATCTCGGATCTCAACGCTTCCTGCCGAAATCAAGGGCGGTGCAGGACCTATGCGTCCACCGATCGCTAGGGTCAATACGAACCCGAACGTGGTTGTTACGCAAACCACTGCCCTTGCGTCGATTCAGCCTGCGCCTGGACGCGAAACGAATACACGTGTTTCTGTCATTACCAAGCAGCATCCACCACTAACGACATCGACCAATGGCAACACGGCCGATATTCGGGCAGTCCGGCCGAGCAAGAAGCCGTCCATTCTACCCAGTCAGAAGAATATACCGCCTAGGCCGCGAGAGTCGACCCTCAAACCGACGAGAGAGACCATGAAACCCGGTATGAACGTCGCAGAGTTCCAGCGGATGATTGCGCTGGGAGGTGCAATGCCGGCCAATATGCGCTCCGAAGATATCGAACTATCGGATATTGGTAGCGAGTAAGTATTAGATCGGGCGATTATCAAATCAAAGGCTCACTGCTTCCTTATAGCTTCGGTTATGAATCGGACTCGTCCCAAAGCGATAAAGGAGAGGTCATCCCAGCCTGGGCGCAATCTCCAGCCTTGCGCAAAGCCGCTGCAACGCAAGAAAAGATCAACCCAAGTCATCTCTTCGGCATCATGCCAGAATTCAGGATGGAGACCGTGTTCGACCCAAAGCTTGCGAGGCGTCCGAGATCAAGTAGCGCGAATTGGACAGGCCAGGACCGCCTGACAGAGCAGGAGAAGCTGGAGTATGCGAAGAAGATGGGTTACAAGTCAATTGACGATTTGGCTTTGCTGGCGTTTGAGGCCAGTGCGAATGTGTAGACTCGGAGATGTCAGGCTAGGCGGTGATGGCGTGTCTTTTTACCATTGATCATCAGCTAGCGCAATGTACTGGTACCATCACGCGCTTAATAGCCGTAGCTCATCTGATTGAACGGGTGGGACTGCTTGCGAGCAAGTATAACCTCCTGAGCGATTCGAGGACTTGTAAGGCCTTGGAACGAGGCAAGCGGCAATGCTACCTTCAAGCAATGTCCTTAATGATCTCTATCCTACAACATTAGTCCAATTGCCGTAAAGCCCACTCGACTGTCTCCTTGGTAAACTTTGTCCCGGCCAGGGCGGGCACCTTGATCACGGCGATGCCGAGAGACTGCAAACGAATCAGCTACGCAATGGCGGGGACTCGGAAACTTACTTGTAATGCTTCGGTATTGACGGGGACCATGCCTCCCTCGAGATATACTACATGGGTAAGTAGCCGACCAACAGGATACTGACCCGGTCGGCCGGCCTTGGGCTTATTGTAACGATTCAGCGACGTGACGATGGCGTTCACGTAGTCGATGGCCATGTAGCCGTCCGTTTCTCTGTCGTTTTTGAAGTTTACTGCGAGTGCATTAGATGAAGATGCCGTTGTGCGTGCGAAAATGCTCACAAAGTAGGACCTTGTGCCGGAGTGTCTTTGATCTCGCGATCGTCGATGCCACTCCTCGCAGCGCCAGGCACGGAATGATACTGAGCAATGTCAGCATCTGGTTCCCGTGGCGAGAAATACGCCTACCTCGTCCATAAGCTTCCGCAGCTGTACACGAGGGTCTCCTTGGCTTGCAGCTGCTTGATCATCTCGCCGTTCGGGTCCGGGAAAATCTCGTGCCCGTATGCGTTTTCAATGTAGTATAGCTCTATACACTGTGATCAGCGGCAGCAACCAGCGCAGTCAGAGGCACGTACTTTCGATTCTCGATTCAAGGGGAATCTCTTGGCTTCCCTTGACATAGAGCGCATTCCCCGTCTCCTCCCGCTCCCCTCTTGGCGGATTGGCGCGTATCCGTTTCCTGGCGATGTGTCGCAGGGATTGCCCAAGTTCAACAGCGTCCACCTTGGGAATATCCTCGAGCCGGATCGGATCGCGCCACGGGCTGCCGGGAATGGCACGTTCGTCCCGTTTCGACGTAGTCTCGTGTTCGTTCGTCGTTGTCGTTTCGCTCGAATCCGATAACGAATCGGATTCGGAATCGGAATCGGAATCCAACGATGTGTGTGTCGTGTCGAATGACATCGAGTCGGATCGCTTGCGGATGTTCGTGTACGAAGCGGCTCGACTCGTTCGATTTGATGAGAGAGACTGAGGCGCCGGATGAGATATCTCGCATCTGGGCGACGTTAACAATGTTCTGGCATGTCTCCAAAGCGCTTACTGGCCCGTAATGATTCTGCCATTTTCCTATACTGGAGTGAGCCAAATCAGGCGAGTAGATAGTTACGTACCAGCTGTGCGGCAATTGTGATTCGCTCTGCAGAGGTGTAAGTACGACACGAGGCCTCGAAAACCGGTACTAACGATTCGTCACGATGACCGGCATCACCTGCGCCGTCCCCTGTGAATCCGTCAACGCCTTGAACATGAAGATCGCGCCCGGCAAACCACCGAGCATGTCCCGAGCCGCTGCCAAAAAGACGTTGCCGAGGGAACAATTCTTGAACGAAAAGTGCTTGTGCGCACGGCGCAGGATGAGGGTATTGAAGTGCACGAAGAATGCTGCGACAAGGGCAGGGTAAGTTTGAAAACGGACATTCGTCAAGTCGAAAAGCACCTCGCATGGCCTCCCTCCGATCCTCCGGTATCCCCGTCCACAGCCCACTGGTCCCCTCGATGATATCCCCCCACATCTCCTTGACCTCTCTCTCCGTCCCCGTTGCTGGAAACCGCTGAGCAAACAGATCATGCACCGCTTGGATTCCCTCGAGACGTGCTCCCTCGATGACGTCCGTAACTCCGTTCTCCGGTACGGGAATGAGCCGGATGAGACGGGACCGGATGTCCCCGATGGAAGGACCTCCGAGGCAGCGGAGGATCTCGCTCGATGAGCCGCCATCGTCCGAGACTGCGTGCGAAATTAGTTCGGGCGGCATACAGAGCGCGGCGTACTCACCTGGAAGGACAAACGCACAGTCCTTGCCAAACGCCTGGACGAAATCGTTGGCGGCTGTTCCGCCCGAGATGACGATGTAAGAACCCTTCTTGGCCGTTTTCCGCGGCTCTTTCACCTGAAGCGCGTGCAGGTCGTCATTGAGGCGGATCATGACCGGCATCGATGGACAGGGGCCATCGTATGGGGTCTCGCGACTGCCTGCCATGCTGAGTCTCCCGGGTACCGCCCACGACACGCGCCATGGACTCACACGACCTGAAGACACCAAAAGTCGACAAGAGTCACGCCGACTGGACCCGCCGGAGACTGGATCCGACAAAGTAAACAACCTGAGACATGGGCAGCCAGCAGCGTAACGGTGACAAATGCAACCGTCGATACAAGCCGGCCTGTCACATCGCTTCTACCACCATGGTCCCTGGTAATGCCGACGTATTCCCTCGTGACGTATTGGTCCTCGAAACCCACACCAGAACGTTCGCCCTCCAACCTAAACAGTCCGTCTCACAGTCTGTCCAATCCAGACGCGACCTCATTCACGATCCTCCGCGCTTCGGCCAAGTATTCGCTCTCGACCTATGCGCCCACATTTTGTCAGCTTGGATGTCATACAAAAGAAGAGAAAAGGCAACGGACCATTATGGTAGCTGAGCGATATGTATTGGCGCTACGCACGGAATGAGCGGAGAGAAAATTCCGATAGAAGGGGTCCCCGGCACGTACTAGAGCAAACCGATTCCTTGCCTCTGTAACCTCCCGCTGACTCTTGCAATGAGCTTTGTCTGATCTATAGCCGAGATCTTCAGCAACACATCATGACCCAGAAAGGAACGACAAGCGCACCGAGTTCACCATCCAACCCTATCCCGCTTCCGCCGATGTCCTGAATCCCCCCTCGGAAATCAAGCTGCACGCACCGCTTCACCCCTCGTTCCGGCTTGCGCTCACCGAAACGCGCGAACCTACATAACTCGACGTCATCGAGCGCTAAACTCGCCCGTGGCGGCGACGCCTCCGAGGCATCGATCCACGGCGTACTAAACTCTGAGCCGTACCCGCTGTCTGACGTTGTTAGCGTCGTCACCGGTTTCGATCGAGCAATTGAAACCGTCGACCTATCCCTCACGCTCGGTTTCCCCGTTCCCACGTCTGCCTCCCCCTCATCCTCGCTCTCAAACATGCCCAACTCGCCCCCACTCTGCACGAGCGCCTGCCTTTCCTCCTCATTCGGGAACAGACTCCTAACGATCGGTATCTCGGTCGCCAACGACGTTCCTTCCTCCGTCCTTATACACGCCACAAACGGGCGCCCGTCCCTCCCCTCACCACACGAATCACGCGACAAGCAAAGCTGCGGGTGCGCCGACGGAAACAGCAGGAAAACGTGCAACCGGTGTTCCCACTGCCGAGCATTGGCGTTGTTCAGTCCGATCACCGCGATCTTGCACGGCGGGACTGAGACCTTTGGACGAAAGACCGCGCATGAGGCGGGCGGGCTCGCCACGTCGAGGTGTAGCGATTGATCCACAGGGTCCGTCGTCGGCACGAGTGAACCCGAGGCGGGATTCGAAACGATGCATACCGTCATCGTGGCCGATAGCATTCCGCTCGACGTGAGACTGGCGTCGGCGTCTTCATCTTTCCCCTTTCCCTCCTCCCGGCTCGCCATGACCTCGTCCTGCGCACCGCGTACCTCGACCACTTGAAAAGCACTCCTCCGTTCGTCGAGACGCAGCCTCCTCCCAAACTCGACGACATCGTCCGCCGTATGAGGTCTCCTCTTCCGCGGCGCGGGAGTATCAGTATACGTTATCCATTCGTTGTTCGCCGGAAGGCTAGCAGTCGAGTGTCGGTTCTGCCGCGCAGCAGGGTGGTGAGGACATGTAATAGGCGGAGAAGGCGTCCGAGGGGTTGGTGGATCGGTATAGATCGTCCCTGTGCAGTGGTATGATATCGTCAGCATTCATGACCCAGAAGGGTGATAAGAGAGCGTACATCCACACGCACGGACGAGCGCCAGTGTCCGCTCGACTTGTTCTTCCTCGACCTGCAAGTAACTCGTCAGCGGATTTGATATTTCGCCACGTCAAGATGCAGCAGCAAAACGTACGAGGATGAAATCCGTGTAATACGACGACTGGTACTTGCACCGGATTCCTGCATCCGCGAGACTGGCCGTGACGGGATGAATACTCGAATCTTGCCCGGACCGATGAGCCAGATATCCTTCTCAAGCAATAAATAGATGGAAAAGACATACGTGACTCGTCAGAGGCATCCCCGGCATCCAACTGAAGCACCCTCCACTCCTCATCGCCTACCGCGATCCACGCACTCCCTATGCCCACATTGCACTCCTTGACCTCATCTAGCAACCCGCGCACCATACCTGCCGACGCATACACACACACCTCGATGTCATCGCTCACGAGCGCAAAGAACTCTGGGCTCTGCGTCGGCGCAAAGGAAAGGAGCCGCCCCAGAACGGCCTGCGACAGCGGGTGGAAATGCGGAGAGAGGGGTAAGGAAATGATGCGGATGGGCGTGGGCAGGGTTCTACGATCGGTGCTCGCGTTAGTGAATGGATGTGAGTCGACGATGCGTGTGGCGCACTGTACGGTCAGACTGGGCGTCATTTCCGGATGGGCATCATGGATCGCTGGACGAGGAGGAACGAACTCCTTTCTCTTACTGATATAAGTATTCACCTCGGAGCAAGACTTTGGTGAACAAAAAGGCCATGGAACGCCCGCAGAAGGATCGAGGGGAAACAGATCCCCCATTTTTGCCCACGACCCGTCATATTGTCCACCACGGCGGACGAAAGCGGTGCCATCAAGATCGTTTGATGGAAGATGGGCCCTTGGGCGCGTTTTCCATCACGACCTCAGCTTCACGTTTCAGTGGCGCAACTCGGTCGCAGAAAGGTCGCGCGAACGGACAGACTCGGTCAATTGGGCAATGGTCTATCAATCTATCATTCACAGGCACGGGTAAGGCTAGATACACCACTTTCAACATGATGGATATTCCTGCATCCTTGTCCTCCTGCTGGCATTTACTTGGGGACCTTTTGAATTCTGCAAGGCAACGTATAATCAGTAAAGAACTCGCATGCGGCGGGGTTTTTCGAGACTTACTCGGCTCCACCCTTGGCGCCCAACGCTCGCTTGATGTCATCGTAGATCATGAACTGACCGGCGGTCAAGGTACCGATCATGACGAGACGCGCGCCCAAACCGGTGAAGAGACCCTTGGTGCCGAGCTGGCCGGCGAGCTGGATCAAACGCGAGGTCGTGCCCTGTCCGGGCTCGCCCTTGGTCTTGTTGATCTTAGACAACAACGTGTCGGCGGGTTGCGAGATAACGGCGGCGGCCATACCGGCAATCAAACCACCGGCCAAGTTGAGACCCGTCAACTGGCTGCCGACGAGCTGGTCCTTGGTCTTGCCCGTCGCGGCGATAAGCTTCTCCTGCGCAACCTCGAACACGGCGAACTTGGCCATCGTGTACGGAACCTGCTTGAACAAGATCGGACCGAAACCGGCGTAGAAGCCGGCGACACCTTCCTCTCGGGCGATTCGGGCGAATCCACCGGCGAGACCGTTGGCGAACGAGGGCTGCGAGACGAGTCGGATTCGGGTGGCCTCGAGCGGGCAGAGGGCGATATCGGCGAAGAATTCGGCGATAGCGGACGCTCCGAGGTAGATAGCCTGTCGGTTCTCTCGAGCCGAGTCAATACCAACGGTGTCGATGGCAACCTTCTTCCAGAACTCATAACTATGCGCGCGTACCAAGTGAGCGCAAGCCTTGCCTTTTTCGAGAACTCTGGCTTACCCTCCGAACTTCAGGGCTCCCTGGATGGCGTATCCGAGAACGGTAGGACCGAGACCGGTCAACAAGGCACCGGCACCTTCGTTGGCGATGACCTGTCGGAAACCACCAACCATACCCTACGACGCGTCGTCAGCACCTTCAACCCAATCAGCTTACACCACCCTCGACTCACTCGGTTGTACACCTCGGGCTCGAGCTGGATTCGAGTCTTGACGACATCAACGGGTGTCAAGGCACCGTGGGTGACAGCGCATCCCAAGGCACCGGCCAACGCGAACCGAGAGTACAAGTCAATACCTGTCGGGTTGGCGTTGACGCTGTCCTTGGCGACCTCCTTGATGTCCTGAACACGGTTGTAAGCCTGGTCCTTCAACTGCGAAGCGGTCTGCTGGGCCTGGGCGGTGGCATTGTCGATCTTGTCGCCGACCGAGGGAACGACAAAGTGCGAGGCGGTGGGCGCGAAGAAGGGGTTGGCAACCATTTTTTTAGAGTAGTGAGTGAGGTGATTCTGGAGCAGCACTAGCACACGCGCAAGCAAAGCAAAGATGTCTACGACGTATAAACTGTGCTCGCTCCGGCCTGCCGCTCTCGAAAAAAGCGCGCCCGAGCGAATATGCCATCATCGATAATCCCGGAGCGGACGTCCCGACCGAGGCGAGCCAATCCGCGGCGCCGTCTTTTTAGCCGACCGCGTCCGACAATCTCCGAGTCTCTTCGGCCGCCGTTCGAAGGGGTCCGGATGCGGATTTTGTGTGCGTTTCAGGTTGGTTTCAAAGCGAAACGCGGGATAGCCGTAGCTTATCTGGGGGGGGGGACAGGCGAAATATCCAGTGGCAATGCTGCATTCGGTAGACATACTTTCTCCATTTCAAGGATGATCGGCGTTTATGACGGGTGACGTCACAGGCTTACCCTTACCAGCTCGACTGGCCATTAATACGTCGAGGTCACGGTAAAGCTTGGTCGAAGTGTTGCGCTACCATGGCCAGTGCACGGCAATGCTTCAAAGTACCTCTCCGCGCATGACTTTTGGATGCTGAACACCTGTCGCAAGATCAGGAAAGCATCGTCGGGCTAGAGATAGATAGGTTCCCCCGCCACATGTTCCTCATTTCAACTGCCGGTGAGCAAGTACAGATACTCGCTCCGAGCCCAGCTCAGCGTTCCCTGCCCCGCATAGAAGTCATTAGACTTCATGGCGGACGATCCATCCTCTTGCCTTGAGGGAATGAGCTGGTGCATGCAGTGCCCCGAACACTCTCACAGCGGCATTAGGACACTACGTCGGTACTGATACCGATTTCACCGTATCCGAATCTACGATCGATAGGGATCGTCGATATTACATCGTCGTGAGGTGCAACCGCAGACCGCACGGCTGTAATGTTGCCATGATTCAGTTACATATTTGCTACGTCGTGTACAACATTTCATCTATTGCATCAAGATAAGCCCAGGCGATCGTCCATCACCCCCACAAGCTGTCGGTTCAACTCCAAGCTCAAGGCGTCTCCATATCCATCGCGCCTTCCTCTCCAGTCCTACGCGATCGGAACCACGCGACCTCCTCTTCGTCCACTCCACTGCCCAGCAGCACACCCAACCTCAACCCCGACGTCGGCCCGGCCGGCCCCTCGTCCGCGGTATCATCTTTCACCGGTGAAGCTGGGAACAGAGCCGGCGCGAGTCCACCCGCGCTCGTCTCACCCTCCGTCGGCGTCGTCACGACTTCCATCTCCTGCACCTCGTCAATCGTCCTCGGCACGCCCGACTCCCTTCCCATGGCCAACTTCGGAAACTGAAACCTCGTCACCGAATCATCGACTGCGGCGGGACGCGCCATAGACCGGCGATACGGATGCGCCCCGACAACGCGCGGTGCTGGATCCTGCAGGTTTGCAAGCAGGGACGCACGGTACCCTCTCGGCGGGATGAAGCTTAACGACCGCCGGATCTCGCTCCGTGAGCGACGGGAGAACGACCGTCTGCCCTCTGCCAGGGACGGAAACGCCTCCGTCGCGGTTGAGTCTTCCTCGGCGTCTTCGAATGCCGAGGGGAGTTGCGACATGATGCACTCGGGCGCGTACTTTTCGATAGACGGTTCGGACCGGCTCGGGTTGTGCCGTGAGGTCTGCGAACGAAAAGGCATCGATGCCGCGTAACTTGATTCGTCGAGGTAATGCGCGGATCGTCTCGGCGCCGCCGGTAAATCGACGGATCCCCTCCCCAGCGGCGTATGCGGTCTCCCGTCCTGCGCCACGTCCTCGTTTTCAGATTCACTGCTCTGAATGTTGAACCCTTGCTCCATCATAATGATCTCATCCAATACGTCCTGCATGTCTTGTCCCATCCCGAATGCCGTTTCCGGATGGGACAAGGCATTATTGAGTGTCGCAAACGAAAGTGATCCGCGTCGGGCCGGATAGACGATTGGATCATGCGGAATGATCGAGACGGCGATATCCTCCTCGGCATCCGCAAGTCGTTCAACGTCATCCTCCTTCTCCTCTTTGACGTTCCCCAGCCCCGCCTGTCCCACCTCCGCCAAGACGATCCCCCTTCCCGACGCCAAACTCGGCCATCGCGAACTCGCGCCCGACTCTTCAGACGCCGTTCTCGAATGACTCGGCATCACGTACGGATGCCCACCCACGAGCCCCGGCACGCGATGCAACGAAGTCGACGCAATACTGCTAATCGACGCCTGTGCTGAATCCCCCCTTCGCCTCCTCGTCGACGAACACGCCGCGCCCGTTCTCCCATTCGCCGCACGCCGCTTCACGAGATCCGACGTGATCCTCCGGTAATGCGATGCCTGACTCGGGCTCAGCGGTGTCTGCGCTTCCGACGTCGGGCGAGGCGTAGTGCTGCTCGATAAGGAGGTGCTAACGGACGACAGCGAGGAAATGGAGGATTCCGCGGTGTGGGGTGTACGCGTTTCGGCAAAGCATAGCGATGACATGGCGTCCGTCCGAGCACATGCTGAGGGAACCGCAAGCTCATCAGCCTTTGAACCCGTCCCTCAAGAAATGAAGACCCAACGCACCGGAGCTACAATAGATATCCTCCTCGTCTTCCAACTCTTTATCACACAAACACCGTTTTCCACCGCGCGTCGCCACACTACTCTGCCGCTCAAGTTCCCTCCTCGCAAACAACTGTCGCACGTCATGAAAGCGATCCCCATTCTTGCTCCTTCCGCCTTGCGAAGACCTCAGCGTCGTCCCCGGGTGAAACGGACTCGCCAGCGACGACGATACCTTCGGCGGTTGCGGAAGGGGGGAATCCGGCGGCAGCCCCGCGAGCCCGTACGCTTGTTGTGGACCGTGCGGCGTTGGATGGGTCTGTGGATGCTGCCATGCGGTATTGGCGATGGGCGTGTGCGGCAGCGACATGATGACGTGAGGTGAAAGGATAGAAGACGCGTGAACACCGGGCGGGGCAAGCTCTATGACCAAAGCTGCGGGCCGCTGTCCATCGGTCCGGGAGGAATAAGAATGGTGAGAGGAGGCTGGCACGGGGCCTGTGTATTGCGGAGACGTTGGATGACTTGTTTCTCGCTGACCGACGCGCCTGATGCTCTTCCCTTCCGTTCGAGTCGCTCGCTCGGCCTGTTTTTCCGAGCTGGGGTTGCTTCCGCTGTGCAGTAAACAAGCCACAGACGCGTCCGGGCGTGACTGCAGTGGGCGCACCTGGATTGAGGAGAGCTCTTTCAAGATTGCGCTAGCTATCGCCACCCGCCATGTCCAAAATCATCCACGCACCAGTACACCATGTTTCATCACATCTGACAACCCATCTACAGACCCATCTATTCATCTACTGATTCTTCTTCTCCCTGACATCCCAAAAGCCTCTTACAGCCTTGACTTCCTTCGCCAACCCCTTCATCCCGGCGCCCTCCACCACCCGCTCAACCACAACCCAAAACAGCACAACAATCCCCACCGCCACCTCCCACGCCCTGCTCCGTTCCACCCACTGCCTCACACGTTCCATGAGCGCCACAATGGCCCTCGCAATCGGCTCCCTATGGATCTCCCTCGACGCCGGCCGAATCGGGAACGGCGGCTTCGCATCGAACTGCTCGACGGCGAGCCGAAGGCCCGAGGTGAAGCCGTCTTCATGGAAGCCGTAGTGTGTCCACGCGCCAGCGAACGTGACCCTTCGTTTATTCTGAATCTCGTGTAGACGGGATTGAGCTTTGACGCTCTGAACGGGGCAGAGGTCAGTCGTGAGTGGAATGAAACGGAGATGGGAGACGTACGGCCGCGCTATAGATCGGGTGCTCGTACTTGTATCGCCCGACTTCCTTGTCTTTATCGACCTCGAAGGGCGGGTTCAGGGTGACAAGTACCGGACCGTGCCGTTCCTCGGACAAGCTCTGAAGCGAGTTCATGTTGTACGTCCTGCGAGAGGCATGAGCTCCGAACACGGGATCAGAGGGTAACAGATCTTACAAGGAGACGGTATTGACGTCGGACGCAGCGGTGCTCGGGGCGTCGCTCGGGTTCCTAGACGACGTGAGCACGTTCCACGCTAACTCAAGGTTAGCTTTACGTTGGATTACCTCTTGCTTCACCTACCGGACCATGCCTTGCGCCTGACGGGCATCAGCTACAACAATCTTAGCACAGCACAACATGACTCGACAGCGCGGGCACAACTCACTTTTTCATCCCAATGCACGACCGCCTCATTCTTGTTCCACTCAAACTTGCCCAAGATATCCTCCTCCTCAGCAGACGCCCCGCCTCCATTCCTCAACAACTCCAGCGCGGTATCCGAGTGCGTGCTGCAACCAACCTTGAGCAAGACGCGCCGGCGACATGACACAAACTTACGCGAGAATGACATAGTCATATTCGTGTCGCGTGCCGTTATCTTCAATCAAGGTCACGCTCTCCTCGTGCGGCGTGATCCCGACAATCTTGGTACTTAAGTGCAAGTTCTCCGCCGGCAAGTTTTCAATGATGGAATTGACGTAGTGTTTCCTTTGAGGGGATCAGCTTTTCTGGAAACGGAAGAAGATAGGTGGAACGTACGAGCCGCCTTTGATGGTGAGCCATTTGGGACGACCTTCGACCTGCATGAGGTGGTGGTTGTGGAAGAATCGAACGAGAGTGCGTGCGGGGAAATCAAGCGCGCACTTATCGGCCGGGGTGGACCAGCTAATTGGTGTTCATGAGTCTCGTGTTTCCGCGCATGAGTGTGAAAGACGTACATCGCGGCAGTCATCGGCTGCGGATCGTCAGCACTTGGTGGACTACGGATATAAAAAGGACTTACCAGCAGATAGTCCTCTTTGAAACCCTCCCCGTACCCCTCCCTTTCGAGGTACTCCCCAATGCTCACCTCCCGCTCATCAACCTCACTAACGTCCATCCTCGCCGACTGCCCCGTCTCACCGCTTGTGGGCCTCTCCTTCGCACCATTCTTCCGCTGCGGGCCGGACTCAGTAACGAGATCCAGCCCGAACAAGTTGAACCGGAACACATCGAGCAGCATCCTGTACATCCGGGGATTAAACCTGCCGCCGCGCATTCCCCATCAGCCTTCGATGCTCTTTTCTCGTCGATTGTGACCCACAAATTCCTTGCCTGACAGAAGACACCGAGAAGACCTTCTCCGGCCCATTCGAAGTCCCCAAGGTCGCGAGTGACGGCAAATGTCATGGTCGTTGGGAGGTAAGCGACACCCTTGTGCTTGAGGAATGCCAGAAAGTTGGGGTACGTGGGCGGGTTGAAAACGATCTGGAGGAATTGTTAGTAGCGGAATGGTCGAAGATAGGAGGGACGAACGAAGCCCCTATTTAAGAGTTAGTCGTGCGTTTGAAAAGGTTGAGAGGTACGTACGAATCAACATCACACGGTTCCTTTCCGTCACCTATCTCACCCTGTCAGCACACGTGCAGGCCCACGAAAGATCGTAACATACGTTTGAACTCCACCGTATGCGCATGTCCGCCAACATAGTCTGCCGACTCGTATAAGTTGACGAGATGATCCGAATGCTCATTGAGCGCCTGTTGCGGAGAGTTTAGAACCTCTCCTTTCGGCGAGATGACATATGCGTACCCATGTTGCGGCGAGGCCGGCGACACCTGATCCAACGATGGCGATCCTCATCGTTGCTGTGCTGTGGGAGATGTCTGGATAAAAGAGGCAAGGAGAAGGATATTGATTGAGACGACAAGAATGAGCAGAGCCGATCGGGAGGCGGACAGGCGGGCGATGGCGTCATGTCACTTGCCGTTTCGTTCCTTCATGTGATTGCCATGTGCGGAAGCTATTATACGAGCGGACGCCAAGTATTCGCTACAACGCTATAGACGATGCCTGAACATGCATGCTACATGTACGACGCATTACTGGAGTTGTTCGATGAGGTTTCCGAAGGCAGCCCAGAGTCGTGTGCCTGTCTCGTTAAGGAGCCGATAGCACAGAAAACACAGCTAAAGACGAAAAATAGTGTCCATGTATTATACAACTAGCACACTGGTGCTACCCATCTCGGTTAACGCAACCCGTGCGTTCGACCATCTCGACTATCTACAGAGCTTTGACTGCCCGTCCTCGACATCGAGGGAGGAGCATAGCCGTTCGGGGGGAAATTAAAACTCGTGGGCGGGTACGGCGCGTCAAAGGGTGTCTGCTCGTATGTCGACTGATTATCATAGTGGGATTGCTTGTTGGACCAGTTTGATTCTTGACGTTCGAGCAATGGTGCAACAGCGATATGATCGTCGCCAACGGCTCGCTGGTTGTACCTGGCCACGCTGGGCTGGCGCTGTGGTCGCTCGTCCATAACGTACGCCTCATATTCCCTCTGGAGGAGATTATCCGAAGATTCAAGCGGAACGTCGCCAAACGCCGACTGGGAATTCTGACGGGACATGGTACCTCGTTCCAGATAGGCATTGATATCCGGCGAGTTGCGCATGGATCCGAATTCGGATTTGCCATCGAGGATTTGAGTAGAGGCAATGGATTGCGTCTCCCAGGTCGCTTCGTTTCGCAAGTCGTCCTTGGCCGGATTGAAGTCCAAGTTTTCCTGATTGAAAGGTCAGCCGTGCTGAGACTACGCTGCATATGTACTCACAGGTTTGACAGCCTTGATGTCGATAGCGTCAGGGTTGTGTCTGCTCTTATTGAACCAGGGGTATTCGGATAGTACCTCTCTGGCCAGATCTTCTTGCGATTTATGGACCATGACCTGGACGCACGTGAGCGTGGAACCATGTCGAAAGCACCGCACTTACAGCAAAGAGCATGTTGCTCTGAAGCGCGGGATGCAAGAACCTCTTTTCCAATTCGTGGTGGTTGATCCTCTTTTCGGACAAAGATCGCTGGAACTCTTCCTCCGCCTCCTGAGCGGTCGGCTCGTAAAAGGTGAATTGCTTTTCGAGAGGTCGCGCCATGAAGATCTTGAATGCCAAAATAATCAGGATGGAAGGGGCAGAAGCGATCACATCGGTATATCGCCTTCGGTTCAGTCCAATGGCTACCAAGGATCAGCACCAGCTCATTTTGGCAAGACAAGCACTTACTGAGCAGCATCAGCAGTTGCATAAAGATTGCACAAGCGAGAAGTCGATTGATAAACACGTTAAAGAGCCTGCCGCCAGATTCCGCCCGAGAGACGTAGACGTAAAGAAGCTGGTACTTGTAAATGGCGGACGACACCCAGAACACGAGAGTGACACCGATGCAGACCAGCGGTGCGAGGGGTGCGTACTGCGCAATGTCAGTGATGCAACGTTGGTCCTCCGGTCAACTTACGACCATCCCGATAGCAGCCAAGAACAGCATGTTGGTTATGACGATGGCGTATTCGAAGAACGGTGGCTTGGAGCACGTCAGCGGAGCAAGCGGGCATCATCGCCTGGCCTACCTTGGTATACTCCTTGATGTCTCTCGGAGTCTTGGCAAAGAGCCTGAAAGGCGGTCAGATCAAGCCGCCATCTCCTCGACTGAACTTACAATCGCTGTACGGAGAGCAGCAACAGCTTGATCAATTGCACAATTTCAAAGATGACTAGGAAACCACGAAGCGGAAACACAGTCAACCAATAGGTGGACTGCTGGACATAGGTTCCTTGAATGTCTGTAGAAGCGTTAGAATTGCAATTGATCGACAGGGCTGTGCGTACTGTCAGGAATGTCTATAGGCAGGTTAGCCAAATTCTACTCGCGCAGAATGTTACGTACCACTCAGATAGCCAAAGATTTCCGACGCCGACTTGTGTTCGCCGATCTGGGTGATGACCTGAGCGACAGCATCTGCAGACAGGTTAGCGTAGTCCATCAAGTAAACGCCGTGACATACTGTATACCACTCCCAGCAAGGAGAAAATGATCAAGTTGCTGATAATCATGAATGCAAAATACCGCGCAATAACCGCTCGGTTGAGCCGGGATCGCGTGAGGGCACCTTGGTATTTCGACAGCCGCCTCATGAGGATCGGCAGAAAGAATCCAAAGATTGCCTGGATGACCGAGGGCAAGACACCAGAGACAACAGAGAAAGTCCTGTAAGGCCGTTAGGACAAACCTTCTGAATCATAGAAGCACCTACCAATTGCCGAATTGACCAGACTCTTTCCAATGCCGCAAGAATGCGACGTAGACCGTCAACTGCAAAGCATTAGAGGTCTCGTTTACCAACCTCGCCTGAGCACTTACCGAGGACAGATTTGCCAACAAGGAGACGAACAGCAAGGGCAAAGTGTGCAAGAAGCAGACCACGCCGAGCACCAAGAAACCCCAGAGCTTTCGTCCGGCAATAACGTTTGGCTCGAGGGGCACATTTTTCCAGATCAAGTCGTGCGGCGATGGCGCAAGCTGGATCGTCGCGCCGCCCAACTCTTTCAGACTGCCCCGGTGCGCTCGAGCGATCCGATGCGCCTCGGAAATGGTCTTGAGGGTGACGAACCCATAGTTTTCGCCGTGCGGCTTGGACTGCTTCTTTTGCTTTCGCGCCTGACGGTCTTTCCGGATGAGGGCATCAATGTCGGTGCGTTTCTGGTCGATCTTATCACGAAGGTATTTCACTTGCTGGCTGTAGTATTTGATGGCGTCCTTCGGCTGGCGTTAGCTGTTGCGTATGTCAATGGTAAGAACGGCGTACCTTGGTTTCCCCGCCGCACCCAAGGAATCCGCCTTTGGTGATATGCGGCCTTTTGGCGCCAATCTGATTGCCCTTGAGGTACTTCACAAGCGTTTCCTCGAGATTTCGCACGGCCTCGTTGTGCTCCTCAATCAATTCGGGGAAATCATCGAGTCGGCGTCCAATGCTGGTGCAGTCGATCTGTTGACCAATCTTGATCCCATCCACCTTGAGTTTCCCCATGAGGTGTACCAACCCTTCGTCCGTCCTGAAGTCTTTGGGAACCTGGGTGACCATCAAAGTGCGGCTGTAGATTCGCTGCTGATACTCGTCACTTCGGAACCAAGCTTGACGCAGCAGGATCATCTTCTTCCAATGATACCAGGCCGAGTAGCAGACCAGCAGCGTGATCAGGTAGACCACCGCTACGTGTGCCCAGAGGATGTTGCCGCCGAGGTTTTGGATCGTGAGCAGACTGAGGTAATTTCGCGAATCGGCAGAGACCTTTTTCAGGTTGTATACGACGTTGATGGGGCTGCAAGAGGTAAGTAAGGGTTGGCAATGTCGCGATGGACTTACAGAAGGATTCCGCCGACGAGGATGGAGACGGCCAGAAACAGCATCCTCAGCAGCCGTAAACATCTCAGGAAAGTAACGCCGTCCAGACCTAGGGAAACATCAGATGCCATCCGGGAACGTGGCGCGGAACGTACCGATCTGCTGCAGCATATCCTTCTCTGCCGTATGCAAGACCGGACTGAACCAACTGAATATACCATTCGAAATTTCCGGGGGAGGTTGAAGGTGCAAGGTTGGATCCTGTTCTTCCGCCGCTTGAACGTATTTCACCTGGCAAGCTCATGAACGGTTGATTCAAAGACGGGTATATGACCTACCTTGGGAGCATAGACACGCTTATCTCGGGGTCTAAGCACAGAGAATGCCATCAACGTCCCGAGCTTCGAGGTCGTTAGCCTCAGTCGAGACGATGTTAGGGGGGACAACTACTCACCGAGAGCACGCTCATCAGGACTAATTGTGAACCCACGGCCTTGATCGAAACGGAGCTCAACGTCGACTCGTATCCCGACACCAGGGACTGGACTGCGTCTCCTGCATCCACCGTGCCCGACATGTTGGGTGGGGTTTCTGGAAGAGGATAAGACGATCGTCGGCGGTCGTCCCGGCTTGACTTACTCTTCTATCAAAGAGAGACTATAGGAAAGAGCGTGATAGCGATCTGTATGCGCTGAAGTGCGTTGCGGAATAAATGAACACGTCCTCTACCGACACCGAACGAAACTGTTGCTCGAAAAAGAAGCAGCCGATGGAGCGAGGAAGAGCTCCAGTCTTTTCTTTCTGCATTGTTCTGTCTCAGCTTGACGCGTCCAAAGCACAGCCTACGCGCGCGCGCCCCAGATTCAGCCGAAACAGCGGTGCTTTTTCTATTGTTCTCGCTTGCTTGGTGCGGTCCTCTATCAGGTCCTGTTTCTAAAGACGGAGACCACCTGGGATCCATCTTTCTGATAGGTATAAAGGAAAATCTTTCGCCGTAAGCATTCATTGCTACAGCCCTAAAATCGCATTCCAAAGCCGCATTCGTGAAGCTCAACGCACCAAAAAACTTTGCCATTCCCAGCTTCATCCCCGCAGCTGTCCCCGCAGCGGGTCCCTCTCGATGGATCAGCTCGCTTGCATAGGATCAACATTTGGGGTGACGATCCAACACGTGAAATAGCGGACCTCGCGCCTGGCACATGTGAACAATCATGTTAGCATGGTGAACATGAACCAATAGGGATTGAAACATGGCGTTGTTCGTGTCGTTGGTCTCATGTCAATTTATGATGATCGAGCTGCTGTACCATGGTCGATCCAGCGCGTCTGCAAGGTCACCGAGCCGTTCACCGAGAGATTCTGTGTATATATACCCTCGCCATTCTGGAACTTCCAATCTCAAGGGTTCCGCCGAAGAGGGAATGCATTTGCATTGTTCAATCGTGCCAACCATCAGCGCGGTCAAGCGCATGGCTTACTGACGGACTCGATGTCTACATGCGTCATACGGAACCTGCGTACGCCTGTGCAATGGATGCAAGAAATTGTCCTTAAGGTTTAGCTCGCTGTCTCTGCCGATAACGCCTGAGCGGCGAATGTCATAAACGGATGACTTGTGCTGTCGGATTTGTACAAGCCGTCATGATTCGAGCGGATATTACAATGGGGCGGCCTCGATCAGGAATAAATCACCACTCGAATTCGCTGCATTATCGAATGTCAGATCCAAGCGGATGATGCAGCCAGAGAACATACCCTGTACATTTGTTGAACAAGTACTCCTTGCCATTCGCTCGAATCATGCCGTCTCTGAATGTTACTTTCCACTTGTTCTTGTTTCGTTGCACCTGAGACAGCAACACATCAGCGGATACCACACCGAGTTACTTAGACATACCTTGTCATAGATGCAGTACATAACGTTCAAACTCAAATCCTCCTCCTCATCCTCGTCATCATCGTCCTGCCCATTCCCCCTCTCATCCTCCTCGTCATCATCACTATCATCCAGATCCGAATCGATAATCTCCTCGCCGGGGTAGATTCCATGTTCATTCGGGACCAGCCGTGCCACCCCACCCGAGATGATATTCCCACTGGCGTCCCGCTGCACCCCACTCCCTGATGCGACAGCACCAGGAACCATTCCTCCCGGCTGCCTTGACGTTGTCGGCTCATCGTCATCGTCGTCATCATCGTCATCCTCATCGCCATACTGCGCCGCGATAGCCGCGTAGTCGTCTTCCCCGCCAATCCCTGGGATGCCGATGCCCGTCATGCCGGGAATGGTCATGCCTGGTGCGGATGCTCGAGGGGCATTTGAACGCGCAGAGAGGGCCGGTTTGACGTCTTCGTCTTCGTCATCTTCGTCATCATCGTCGTCATCGGATCGCTACAAGCTTATGAGCAGCCATCCCCCAAGTCCGAATCCCAAACCTACCGCGCCTCCGCGTAATCTCCTCACGGTCCCATCGGCTCCGCCCCGCAATCCTCCATTGTATGTTCCGTTCCCATTGGCATCAATCTGTGGCTTGACATCCTCCGACGTATACATATTTCCGGGCCTTGACATGTTCGAAAGCTGATGCGGCGGCGGCAACACCGCACCATTACGCAGCGGCTGCTCGTCCTCACTCTCCTCATCATCGCCATCGACAAACTTGGCTACTCTTGTTTGCACAAGGCTCGCTTCCCATAGCTGTTGCAGGTATCCTACGAGGTTATCGTCGACGCCGTACTCTTCAAAGTCTTCGCGAACGGCCGAGATCACGTCTTCGATGACTTGCTTGTAGATTGCCGGGACGATGCGGTTCGACATGTTGAGGCAGGCCAAAGGAAGGTTGCAAGTCGAGGAGATTGAGTTGATGGAGTTGTTGGTCCTTTCCAGAAGGATGATACGAGTGTGTACACGAGAACAGAGTCGAGTGGTTGTAGAGTGCTTGACACCATAGCAGGACAGGTCGGATGACATGATGCTGCCGGGGGACGATGCGGACTGGATGGCCATGTCCGCGCGCCGATCGGCCTGCTTCCGCCGCTCGCGTAAAGTTTGGACAGGCGACTCGATTGAAGCATGCATGCATGCATTTGTGAAGATCACGCGGCCCGGGATCTGCATTTACTGCCACACAAGGGTACGGTCTGGACTCCTGCAAGATGGTTCGCAAACAACTCGACCAACGGATCCCCGACTTGATTCGACTCGGCGTCGCCAACAACCAACGTACTTTCTTTGCCATCATCGGAGACCATGGGCGCGACCAAGTAGTCAGCTTGCACTACCTGCTCTCGCAGTCCCGGACGAGCGCACGGCCGAACGTGCTGTGGTGCTACAAAAAGGAGCTCGGATTCACGAGTCACAGGAAGAAGCGGGAAAAGAAGATCAAGAATGAGGTCAAGCGGGGAATCAGGGATGTCAATGAGCAGAATCCGTTCGAGATGTTTATCGCGGTGACGGATATCAGATATACGTGAGTCCATTTTTTCGTGGCAAATATCATACTCATCCCGCGCAGATACTACAAGGAGTCGCACAAGGTTCTCGGTCAGACGTTTGGCTTTCTCGTGCTGCAGGATTTCGAAGCCTTGACACCAAACTTGCTGGCGAGGACGATCGAGACAGTAGAAGGAGGCGGTGTGGTGTGTCTGCTTTTGAAGGATCTCAAGAGTCTGAAACAGGTCTACAATATGACTATGGTAGGTTTCCGGTATTCCGCTCGTCTCGATGCTGATCCGTCGACAGGATGTCCACTCTCGTTACAGGACGGAAGCCCACACCGACGTTCAGCCCAGATTCAACGAACGATTCATTCTCTCGCTCGGTTCATGTCCCAACTGCCTGTTCTTGGACGATGAACTCAACGTCTTGCCCATCTCGGAAGGCAAGAATATCAAATACGACGAAAAGACGGGACCCTCAGCCCGACTGACGCTCGCGAATGAGGAACTCGCGAAACTCAAGGAGCAGCTCAAGGAGACCAAGACGCTGGGGCCGCTGAGCAAGTTGTGCGCTACGACGGATCAACTCAAGGCACTCCTGACGTTCTGGTCCAAGGGCGAGATGGACAAGAAATCTCTCGCGAATACGATCTCCCTGACGGCCGGACGTGGCCGAGGCAAGTCGGCCGCTTTGGGTCTCGCTCTCGCTGCGGCGATCAAGGCGGAGTACCACAACATTTTCGTCACTTCACCAACACCTGAAAACTTGAAGACATTGTTCGAGTTTGTGATCAAGGGGTTGAATGCGTTGGGATACGAGGAGACGACGGACTACGAAGTGGTGCGGTCCAACAACGAGGAATGGGGACGGGCCGTTGTGAGAATCACGGTCCAGCGGGAAAAGACGAGGCAATTCATCCAGTACATTCAACCGCAAGATTCCTACGTTCTGGGCCAAGCCGAGCTGCTAGTCATCGATGAAGCTGCGGCAATTCCGTTGCCGCTCGTGCGCAAGCTGCTCGGACCGTACCTGACATTCATGGCATCGACTATCAATGGCTACGAGGGCACGGGTCGATCATTGTCCATCAAGCTTCTCAATCAGCTTCGAGAGCAGAGCCGGGCAGCGATCACGCAGAATGGGGAAGACGTCGTCGCCTCGAGCTCGACATTACCGGTCGCAGGGGGCCGTGCTGGCGCTGGCCTCTCCAGGATTCTTTCCGAGGTCAAGCTCGAACAGCCGATCCGTTACGGGCTGGGTGATCCGGTGGAAAAATGGCTCAACGGCTTGCTCTGCCTCGACGTTGGCTCGGTATCTCGATCTATCTCGGGCTGCCCGCATCCGTCTCAATGCGAGCTCTACTATGTCAATCGGGACACCTTGTTCTCGTACCATCCGGCGAGTGAAGTGTTTTTGCAGCGAATGATGTCGCTCTATGTGGCGTCTCACTACAAGAACTCGCCAAACGATCTCCAACTCATGTCGGATGCGCCAGCACATCACCTCTTTGTGCTATTGCCGCCACTCAAAGAGGACGAAAGCACATTGCCGGATCCGCTGGTCGTCATTCAGGTGGCGCTCGAGGGTAACATTTCTCGCGCGAGCGTCATGGCCCAGCTGGCCAAGGGTGTCCGTTCGGGAGGCGACTTGATTCCCTGGTTGATGTCCCAGCAGTTCCAGGATGATGACTTTGCGTCACTGTCGGGCGCCCGGGTGGTCAGGATCGCGACACATCCAGACTATGCGCGTATGGGATACGGCAAGCGGGCTTTGGAGAGTTTGAGTTCGTTCTACAGTGGAGACTTGTTGAATCTGGATGAGGTGCAGGGTGAGGACATGGTCGAGTCGTTTGCGGAGGCCAGTCGGGTGGACAAGGTGGGTAGTTGCCAGGAGAGAAGGACATCGCTGACATCCCTTCAGGACGCTTCTTTGCAAACAGACAACATCGGAGTTAGAGACGTCAACAAAATGCCGCCCCTGCTCCAGCGATTATCGGAACGTCGTCCGGAACGTCTAGATTACCTCGGCGTATCATTCGGCCTGACTCGCGACCTTCTCGGCTTTTGGAAACAAGCGGGATACGTTCCGATGTATGTCCGACAGACGGCCAATGACCTTACTGGTGAACATACCTGTGTCATGCTCAAGAAGTTGTTTGGCGATGCTGCCGGCGCGGATGACTGGTTGTTCGCTTTTGCTCAAGGTGAGTCATTTGATGGCCTGTGCGGAACATAGCTAACCCTTTCGCAGACTTCCGCAAGCGATTCTTGCAGCTGCTCTCGTTCCCCAATTTTAGAAAGTTCGGCGCCGACATGGCAAGCAACGTCGTCGAGGCCGCCAAGGTGGCCGAGTCGGGCGACAATACCATTACTTCGACGGAACTGCGCAATCTCATGTCGCCATTTGACTTGAAGCGTATCGAATCGTACGCCAACAATTTGCTCGATTATCACGTCGTTCTGGACCTCCTGCCGGATCTGGCTCGGATGTACTTTACCGACAAATTCGGTCAGGACGTCGGTATGAGCGCGACACAAAAGACCATAATGCTGGCCCTTGGTCTGCAGAGAAAGCCGGTCGAGGACATCGCCACCGAGATGCGTCTCGAGGTGAATCAGTGCTTGGCGTACTTTGTTAAGATCATGCGCAAGATCAGCAAGCACCTGCGCGAAGTCCAGAAACAGGGTCTGGGTGCCGACATTCCAGAGGAAGCGCCCGAGGTCAAGCGCAATTTGCCGGCCATCAATGGCGATCAGGGAACAGCTGATTGGCAGCCGCTTGCGAAGACGGTGGAAGAGGATCTGGACGACGCTGTTGATGAGGAGACGAAAAAGGCTCGTGCGGTGCAGAGGGAGCTGATTGACTCGATGGATCTCTCCAAGTGAGTCTTTTCGGTTCCTTCTCATTCTTCGCTGACCTCTAGTAGATATGCCATCGACGACGGTACCGACTGGTCAGAAGCACAAGCGCAGGTGAATGCTCTCGCCAACGCCAAGCCGGACGAGCGGAAGCGGCTCTCGACCGTAGTCAGCGTCAAGTCGGCCGCAAAGGCCGAGGCTAACGGCGAGGAGAAGAAGAAGGTGGTCAAGCGCAAGGCGAGTGAGGGTGGAAGCGGGAAGAGCGATAGACAGAAGACGAAGAAGCGCAAGTCTACATGATAGATTGTAGGGTAGAGCCCGCATATTGTGATACTTGCAAAGTTATCCACGATCGAACGAGTTGTCTTCCAGCAAACAAATTTCAGTAAAGGCAACGTCCCTGTTGCACGCATACGGCCTTCTGGTTGTTTCCAGGCTTAGACATCCCGACGACTTCTCGAGCACGGCCGCCGAGGGAGAAGAAACAGTCATCCGCACAACGTTTTCGCCACTGGGAGACGGAGATAGCGGTTTATTGCCCCGTAATGTGATCGCGCTTTTTTCCGGGTAGTTTCCCAAAGAGGCAACTTGCCCGCAAAATCGTCGCAAGCGCAAAGGCACGCACGGGAGGCGAGGCGGTGTCGCACAATAGGCTCATCGATAGGGGCGATCACTCTGTCATCACAACAACCGTCTGCACTTCACTATACCTCGACACCAACATATCAACTCAACAACCTCCCTCGCCTTCATTGGTGGGTTCGACTCGAACATCACCCCTGCGTAAGTATCGTCCTCTGCACCAACCGCATTCGGTGCTCTTTGACTCACAGTCCAGGATGCAATCATCGACTCCTTTCATTAGGGTCATCCTCAATGCCTCCTTTCATCGGATTACCAACGTATTCCCTTTGCCCTCCGGTCCTAGTACCGTCTGACGGGTATCGGTTCAAGATATAACGGGAAGGTTAAGCAATTCAGGCAGATGCTTCATCGTACGTATAACTGCTTCAAGCGCACTTATCGCCAAGCAAGAACCCTCGTGGATTTCCTCGTAGTTGCGGTCGTGTCTTCCCCCGCCGACACACTTTCGTTGCTTGAAGCTGGTTCACTTCCTTCCGGCTGTCGACTTGGCTGTCATGTCATCACCTCGCGCACACAAGGAACGCATCATCGCATTCTCCCGGTTTACGATCACGCATCGTCATACCGGTTCAAGAATCGTTGGTCGTTCTCGTGCGTCATAGGCCTCATGCCATCGTTGTCAACAGTTCGGAAGCAGTGTCCCAGCGCCATTCATTCACAGTCATGTGGATGGATCCTGCATCGACTGGAGGCTGTCGGGTCAAGTGGCGTTGGACGAAGGTCTCTATCAGGAAATAAAAATGATCAGGTTGTTGGCAAGTGTTGGCTCCTCCGTCACCGTTCAGGTACTTGGTTTACTACCTCTGTGTCGCCTCCTTTGGCTCCTAGATACACGCGCTATGTCGCCTGAATCGAAAGTCGCCAAAAACACCGCTTCTCGCGCTCATTCGCTCTGCTGTCGGCGAAAAGAAGGACACGAGTCGAACACAGGAAAGGGAATAAAATGAACGACAGTCGAGCTATGCCTCGTCTGTCGTTCGCTTGTGGGCTCCTCAGAGACAAAAGTGTGAAAAACGTAAGCATAATTCCCTTCTGGGTCATGGGTATTGGGGGCTCGGTCCAATCGGGGATGTCCATGCTGTCCGTCGTTGTCGCAATGCGGGTCTGGGCTTTTTCGACGACCACATCATCCGTTTAGAGTACATCGGTCTTACCGTTACAATCTCTTTTTACGCTTCGCTTTCACCAGTGAGCGTGATCCAAGCATTCGATGTTCTTGCCGCGGACACGCTTCAACGCATGTTTTTCGGAGACCGCCTCAACGCGGTCTTCACCACTTGTGGATGTTTGGTTATGTGGAATACCTTGTTCGTATGATGTGTGGTTGTCAGATTACAGGTTGCTGAACATGTCATGCTTGTCCTTCTTTACAATCAATGTAAATGTGATCGTCTTGTACTCGAAATCATCTATTCTTCGTCTTGTACTGGATATGGCATCTATGCTTGTTGTCTCTCACGATTTATTCTGTCTGCGTCGCTATCATTGCAAGCGGGGTGTTCTTGGCCCTGTCAATGCTGCCCCAATATACTGCCTTTGTTATCGTTCCCTGAGTCCAGTCACTTTCACCAAGCCTGGCCAATAGGCTCATTACCGATGCCTTTCGCGTTCAGCCCTCGTCCATGCCCTGCTCAACCCAATGGCTCCATGATCCCCCGCATGCTCCACAAACGTCGTCCCGGCAAACACCACCCCCCTCCCCGCCAACGCCCGCACCAACATCTCCCGAAACACCGGCCGCGCCGCGATCCCGCCCGTCATCGCCAACGTCGCCTGGGCACTCTGAAAGCCTCCATCTGCGTTGTGCTTTGTTTGCTCGGACAGCGCGAGCGTGACGTCGTGTATATCCACGGCGAGGGTATCGATGCATGATCGGACGATCCGGAGGCCGAGAGCGTCGGGCAGCGGTTGGGCAATGCTGTGCAGGATGAGGGCGGAGGAAGTGGCGATGAGGAGTTTACGGGTGTTGGATGCCGTGATGGCGTCGAGGGTTGCGTCGAGTTGGTGCTGCGGAAGTTGGGGACGGGGTTAGGAGCGGAGAGTGCAGTGCAGGAGTGCAACAACGTACGATCCGCGCCGGGAGGTCACCTGGGTTCTCAACGCCATAGTGCGCGCAAAGCGATGTATAGAGCGGAGTATCGGTCGCGCGGCGCATGGCATGATCGTCGGCGGCGATCCGGGCGGCTGTCACGCCTATATGGTATGCTGTATGTTTGCATAATCAGCAAAATGGTATCAAGGATCCAAAGGGGAACATACCCGAGCCATGGTCGCCCAGCAAGTGCCCGTTCCCGCCCTTGCGACATCGCACGATCGGCCGGCTTGTGACTTCGCCATTGGCGGTAGAGACGGGTACCTCGAGTCCAAGGATGACGCTTCCGGTGCCGGCGACGAGGGCGATGCTGTACCGACTGCCGGAAAGGAGTGCGTCTGATGCGAGGAGCAGTGCATCGTTCGTTGGTATGATAGAACGTTGGCTAAGGAGAATTAGCGCGGGAGGATGGATGCGCGAGATTCGGCGTACAAGTATGCGGAGAGGCGTGGGGTGATGCTGGTTTCGTCGACGGCGGTGTCACAGCCTGCGATCTGGTGATGTAGGGTTAGATCAGTACGGAGGAAATGTCATGAAGGACTCACTGCGATCCATATGTCCTGGAATGAAAGGGAGCAAGTGTCTTCTACCGGTTGATATGCATGAGTTCTAGACGTTGCTGCTATCGCCGCTTCTACGGCATATCGGATCCTGGAATCGAGATCAACGACGGAGAATCCTCCTCGGACCACCCCATACCTCGCGAAACACCGTTCCGGACCGACCTACTTGAATCAGTTTCCACGAACTTCCGCAACCACGACAAACCCACCTCTGCCAGATTACCCGACCCCGCATAACCCCTGCCGATAATCTCTCCCTGCGCATCCGCGATGGACGCTGCCGTCTTGCTGCCTCCCACCTGATAAATTGTTTAGAGACGCCGAGGGAAGGATATATGCACGCACGTCTACGCAGAGGAAGAGCATAGCTGGACGGACGGAAGGAGGAGGAGGAGGTTGGGGTCGATGTGTCAGAATAAATCACGCGTCGAATCGGGCTGAAAGGCGGGACCCCGCATGCGGATGCAGATGGCGGTGACGAAGGCCGGGCGAGCGATAATTACTGGATACTGCTACATGCGCCGGTCGTTTTGAGTGCATATTGGTGTCTTGCATAGCGTCCTCTCGCTGTCCACTCCGCCACAGCATGCCGACACACCACGGCGATGGCAGTTCCTCTTCGGGAACCGCTACGGACAAGCCGCCTCCAACGCACGATCCTTCCCCCAAAGAGGGATTCGCAACAACGCTCCTCGCATGGCTACCGAAATGGCTAGCGACGGCGCTCAAGGATCCTCGCAAGTGGAAGACGTTCATTCGGTGTATGTTCGTCCTCTTTGCCAACCTTGTGCTTCTCGTATGCCAGCAAAGTACGTCTCATCCTTGGCAATCAGACTTTTCCGCTAATGAATACCCTTCTAGGTCTCGAGTCAGCCGGCCAGGCAGCCTTCTTCGGACTCATCGTCGCGTGTATCCTCCCACCCTACCTCCCCCTCTCGGTCTTCCTCTTCATGATGCTCACCATTGTCGTCGGCATGTGTCTCGGCTGGGCATGGGGCATCGCAGCCATGGCGGCGGCCTTGCGCGCGCGCGATGAAACATTACTGGCGAGTCAGTATACGAGGGCACAGAATGGCATCGTGGCGGGGACGAACCCGGATGCGCAGTGTGAGTCGTGAGTAATACAGTACAAGGCAAAGCGCTCATGGCGCGTTCAGTCCAGCGATTCGTCTTTGAGGGTTACTTTCTCGATGCGCGGTCGACCGTCGTGTTTGCCATCTTTTTTTTTGTCGGGACCTATTTCCTCGGCAGCGTTCGAGCGCTGGCGCCGAAATTGTGAGTTGTCGTTCGGGAATCGGGCGAAAGGCATACTCACGATTGGTTTCAGGACGCTGCTGTGTTTATTCGGAACGATCGTGATGGTGCGTTCTTTGCGAAACATTGCGGTATGAACTTATACCCGTTGCAGGATATCATGATGTCGTACGGTCCGCTCTTCCCGAGCCAGTAAGCACCCGAAGTGTAGCATGGGGCATACCTAATCCACGTCTAGACAATATACCCTCGCCACACAAATCCTGATTCCGACAGGCTACTACGTGGCAACCGCGATCGCCAGCATCATCCTCATCTTCCCGCAAACACTCAATCACGCCTTGACGTGAGTCTCTCTTCCTTGATTCGAACCCGCATGCTGAAATGCTCTAGATCTGGCTACATCGCCGGTGTACTGAAAGCCGGCAACGGCCTCGTCGGCCTACAAGCCAAAGTCCTTGAAACCTCTCCTGAGAACACGCACGCCTGGTCCGCGCTCTCCGCCAAGGCGCGCGAGCTGCGGCAGATCTTCTCAGGGGCGCTCGTGCAGATAATCGGGTCCCTTGGTATGCTCGAGCTGGAAGTCAGTTATGGAAGGGTAAGCGCGCGGGACCTCAAGTTGCTCGTAGAGAAGAGCAAGGTTCTCGTTGGACGGTTAATGGGAGTCGCCAGTTTCCAAGTGGGTCTCCTTCAGGACAAGTCGAGCGAAATGCTGACGGGACTGCCTAGTTGCTCGTCGAGGAGGCGAAAAGGCACGATCGGGGAGACGCTTCGGCCTCGGCGGAAGAGTTCGGCGACAAGAACGTCGACCGGCTCTTCAAACTGCGCAACGTCATGAACGAAAAGGAAGGAGGCAGCGGACGGAACATTGTTCAGCTGTTGCCAATCCTCAAGCAGTCGTCGCAGAGGCTTAGGACGGCGTGTGTTGATGGTTTGGCGGGCGGGATTGAGTGGCTTGAATGGACGAACACGCATCGCTGGGCGCGTGGGAACAAGGCGTACCCTCCGGGTGAGAGCGTTGAGGAGGGCCTGAGGAAGAGGAAGGCGGCGATCGAGGAGCTCAAGGATGCACTGGAAGAGTTTCGCACGGTCGAGCACATTAAGCTTCTCGAGCCGTTCAGGGAACTATTTGACGAGGAGACGGGCGATTTCAAGGATCATCCGGACAACATGTCGGACGCAGACGCCTTTCGACTGTCGACGCGTTCGCTCTTTATTTCGTTTGTCTTTGTCACCAATCTCATCTCGTATGCGACGACGTTGATCGACTTCTTGCAAACATTGCTCGAGGTCGAGGCGCGTTCGCCCAGAAACAAGATTCAATGGCCGACGGCGCTGCGAAAGATTGTCAAGATCGCCATGAGCCATAACGGCACCGTCGTGAATCCGCTCGAGATTGGTACAGAGGATATCGACGCCGAGACGGACTCGTCGGACAATGAAGATGACGAATCGACGAGCTCGACCATGCAGGACAAGAAGCGCCAGGCCAAGGAGCAGCGACGGCAAAGAACGGTAGAACGCAGACGGAAAAAGTACGTGGTGGATCCCGATGCTGAGTTGCCTCGAAACGGGCTGCAGCGGTTCCTTCGGACGATCGGCTTGGCGTGGCGCTGGCAGTCGTCACCGCAGGGTTTGTTTGCGCTCAAGTATTCGTTGGTATCGATTGCGCTGTGGATACCTGCCGTAGTGCGGAGTTCGGCCTACTTTAACTATGTCAATAGGGGTCTATGGTGAGTTGAACGACCGCCGACATTCGACTTGACTGACGGCACGATAGGGCTCTGATCATGGCTCAGAGCGGACTTGGCGTCTTTGCGGGAGAGCAGATTGCCAATTTTGTCGCTCGAATGGCCGGAACGCTGATCGGGCTCGTTCTCGGCATGCTGGCGTGGTACATGGGCTCGGGTCACGGCACGGGCAACGCCTACGGAACTGTCGCGGCGACTCTGTTCGTGACTGCGCCTTTTCTGTTTGCACGCATCGTTGCGCCGCAGCCGGTCATGGCCTTCCCGTTGATGATTGCGTAAGTGGCGCGACACCCCTCGAAAACCCAACTGACACCTCGCAGCGTGACAATCGTGTTCGTGATAGGGTATTCGTGGCTCGATACCCATATACCGGTATTAGCCAATCAGGGTTACGGCGTGGATGTCGCGTGGCGACGAGCGTGAGTACAAGATCGATAGTGTGTTCGCCTCTGACATCCTGCAGTCTTCTGGTCATCATCGGCTTTACGGCCGGCTTCATCATCTCCTTGTTCCCGAGGCCGCAGTCGGCAAAATTGACCGTCAGGAAATCGATTGCCAAGACGGTCGATAGACTCGCCGAGCTGTACACAGAAGAAGTCAAGGGCTTTATTCTGGAGGCGAATCTCTACGCTGCGGGCACACAGCAGACGCTCGACATCGAGGAACGGGCGACACGTTACCGAACAAGGTTCCTCGGCTTGGTGGTAAGTCTGATATCGACATTGAGGACGTCGCTGACACCTCGCAGGGCAAAATGCAAAACATCCCACCGCAAATCACCAATGCGAGATTTGAACCGGCGTTGCGCGGACCTTGGCCACGGGCAAAGTACGAGGCCTTGATGGTGCGAATTCAGGAATTGGTGGGCGCAATGGCGCTGCTGAGCAATAGCTGGACGAGGATGCAGAGCGGGTGGGCCAAGGTTCTGGTGGATGATACCCCGTTCTTTGAACCCAACTTTGTGAGTCCTTTCGCGTGCATCGGAACTCGACTGACATTACCCAGATCGCCGATTCGCTGAGTCTGCTGTCACTCATCACGCATTCCCTCCGAGATGGCCAACGGATGCCGGCGAGCCTGCCGCTCATGGAGCGTTTGGCAACTCTTTCGTTGCAGCGGCATCATCACGCGGGACCGGATGGGGCCATCTCGAGCTACCGTCAGGGGAACATGCTGGTGCGGGATACCGTGCTGGAGATCCCGAGGGGGATGGACAAGACTGGTCATGCCGGGCGTCTGAATTGGCGGATGTTGCAGGTGAGTTCGGGCGTGCCGAGCTAGTACACGTTCTCATTTAGTATAGGACGAGCAACTCGCCATTTATGCGACCGCGTCCATTGCGCTCAGTCATATCGCCTTGAAGACTGACCAGATACATCAAATCGTGCGGACACTGGTGGGAGAGCAGCAGTTTGATGTGCTCGGGGATTTGAGCAAGGAGCGGGCACGGCGGGATGCTGAGTGGCTGGACCGGGCGTAGAAGATCTACCGTAATAACTTGATAGCGACTTATAATGCTACATTTACGACGCTTGGGTCCAGCTTGTGGCAGACCATGGAGGAGTGCCAAACTATTCCCGAGACACTTTATAGGCGTCAAGTCGAATACGTTATTCAGTTGGGCTGACAGCCTTCTGCCGGATTCGCAGGGCCTGTTAATTCCCAGACACAAATCCCGGGAAGATCTGTTCTGCGATGATTAACATGGCAATCCAGACACGTTAACGTTCGAATGCAATTCAGATCCACTTCGTATCGTCCGTTCCCCCCCTGCGCCAACTCAATAGTTGTCCTCACTTCGCTGCCGCTGCCTAATTAACGTTTCACCCTGATTGATATTCTCATGATACCGTCACCTGTTCTCTCGGTTCTAAAATCGATCACCGCTTTTCTCATTATGGCATTTCGAAACGCAATGTCTTTCCGATACTCTACTTGAGCACCTTTCATACCTCAAGGTCATAGTCGCAAATCTCATGACAGTCGACACAGCAGAGCTGGATTACAGATATGGTCAAGGCTTTCTTCCGGACGAGAGAGGCATGCCCTTTCGGGATTGTTCCAATAGCATCGATTGAAGGCGGAGAAAGGCGCGATCGACCGTGGTTACAATGGGGATCTCGTATTTGGGAAATACTTGAATCAATCGCTTTCGCCTTGCCACTTAGGGTAACTTGCTGACCAAATGGGTTCCTTATCATTCATATCTGATCTTCAGCTTCGGGCTGTATGTGCTTATATGTTGCCAATTCAGGTCCCTATTTCACCAGTCATAGACTTACTTTTCATCTTTTCCTCACGGTACTTTCCACTAACCGCGATAATCGAGACCAACCGGTCGCACCGTTCGAGAGGACTGGACGGAGCGTCAGTATGCGCAAGCGATTGTAGATCGATATATCAAGGATGGATCGTCAACTCGATAGACCAGACGATCGCCTTTACAAGTCAGTCGCATTCATTCTGTGCGTATGACAGGTATGGAAAGGGTCTTCTTTGAAAGTTTCAATCTGTGATTCCTGGTGGAGGTCTCGGGTTTCTTCTATGGCGTCGTTCTCCTCTCGGGATGCCCTCAAAGATCGACCTGAGTTTCAGAAATAGCAAGACCCAATCGCTGTATCCATCCACCCATGGGCCAAATCCTGTTCAAGGCGTCCTAGGTCGGCGATGATGGCGGTCACCGTGCTATTGACGACATGTATCTGTATGACGCTCGAGAAACCGTGGATACGGTAGTACGGCTTTGAAGATTGACGTATCTTCACTCCCAAGTGATCATGCATTTATTCTCCTACGTATTCCTTCACGATCCACGAGACCGTGATTCTGAGGACGAGCGAACCGAGAACAAGATGACCCCTTTCAGTGGCAGGTGGCTTACAGGAATGTGCTTGCCATCGATATAGATCAGCATATATATGGTAGTCGAAAGCAAGGTTTGAGTTTTGTACCAAGGCTGCTGTCTGCGTGCCCAAGGAGCACCTTGTCAAGATATGGATGCGCGATACCAAAGAGACGAAAAGACACCCTGGTGCCTGTCGCAACTCGTAAGAATTTCAATGGCATGGACGATGAACCGGAGACGACGTGTCATCTCATGGAGCTGCCATGTATCCTCTCGGCAGCGAGAAAGAATACCTACTTGAACACTGTCACGACCCAGACTCAAATACTGGGCATGGCACATAGGTAACACGCAGCCGCACACGGCCTTGACGGCGGTGGGACCCTGTACACGTACCCTCCGCGCCGAATGCTTCAATTCCCACAAGATTACCGGGTGCCCTCGAATTGCAAAAGCAAAGACGACCAGCACGACGATCAGGTCTGGCGAGAAAGATCACAGCTCTGACGTCGAGACCTCGAGGACCGAATCTCCAGCTCGAAGATCTCTCAGTCCGTCTGGACCTTGCCTTCGTCGGCGACGCCGGAAGCTTAACAATGGGAAACATTGCCGACAGCAGAGGCAAGGTGCTGACTGCTCAAGCCAGACGACGCAACCTTGAAGGTGATGCCTCTCTGCATCTTGACCACTCATCCACTTTCATGCGTTGTAAACTGAACGTTCACCGGGACGGCACAATCGAAAACGTATGGTCCGTGAACTTGACGCTTCGGAGTGTTCGAGATGACAAGGACCCGTTGTCATAGGGACGACAGGTCAACCATTTGATCGACATTCAGCAGAACGGGGTGGAACACTGGGCGCCTTCCTACTCCTGGCACAAAATCCCTCTCGCCGCCGGCTAAATCGTCGGCGCATCCTCGTCGATATCCTCCAACTCGCCCCTTCCCTCGGTAATCCGATCAATCGTCGCCTGCTCCGGCAAGATTTCCCGATCCGTGTTCTTCCCGACCGAAGCCAGCTCACGCCATCGCGCAAAGTCGGCCGGGTTCCGTTTATCGCCCTTGTTTAGGCGGGCGCGTCTCAGCGCGATACATGCAGGTTTTCTTCTGGACGGGAAAGGGGGGGGGACTCACGTGCGCCTTTTCGGGAAAGTCCCAGTGGCCGCGGCTGAAGGCCATGTAGGTCGTGATGCGCTTCTGTGCGAGGTCGACGATGATAGAGACGACGGTGCCTGTCTCTTTTTTTTTGCCACCGCGGGAAAGGAGAATCTAGTCGGTGGGATGGCGTGCGGGGAGGGGGGAACGAACGGACCTTCAACCCATGAGATCTACGAGCGACGTAGAGCGTTAGCGTTGGTGATCGAGGTGAGGGGGAGGAGGTGAGACGTACCTGGAAGATCTCTCCTGTTCGAACCTGGTTCATCAGAAAGTCAGTCGCCCGTCTCGCCCCAAAAGACACCAAGGGCCACGCGTACCTCTTGAACGGCGCACGTTTGGTAGTTGCCTGTGACGCAGATGTTCTCAGTATCAGTCAAGAGCATGGAAAGGGTCGATCCCCACGTCTATTTGCCATGGGGCCACCATGGATCGCTGTTGGAGGCCGTCAGTGACGATGCGCCCGCGCATTGTCCCGTTCGAGGGAGGAGACGGACCATAGACGATTCTCTTTTCGGATTTGAGCCAGAATTCGTACTTCCATCCGTTCTCATAGGTGTACTATGGCCATGAGGGATGTGAGGTCATGGGAGGTGCTATCAGAGGGGAGCGCATACGGTGAGGTGCTTGTTGACGATGTCGGAGAGGGGCATGGCGGGCAAGATGGGGATTGATGTTGGCTACGAGCTTGGAATGTCCGCGGAGGGGATCAGTCTGCCAATCGATGGTGCGCGGTCTATATACGCTCGACATCTGCATCGAGTACGTTGTCATCTACGTCGTGTTCCGCCCGCCCCCCCCCGTGACCCTGACGGCAGCGTGCGTCATCCGATCTATAACCAGTGCTCGCTCGAGTGTCAGCCAACAAGCCCCGCGTGTGGAGCCCCGCTTCCCGGCGGCCGGCGCAGTGGGCGATCGAGACGCGCGCCCGGGCGTGGCTGCGTAATATCAACGCTCTCCTCCCGGCCCTTCCCCCGCCGACGGGAAGTTCCCCCGACCACACCACGATGGACGCCCGCGCAGCATCACGGCCCCTCAGCGACGCCGATGCACGACTCAAACGAGACGTCTACGGGCCCTCGGCGCTCCGCCGTCCGGCGCAGCGGAATGATCATTGGGCCGGGAGGGAGATGACGATAGGCCGGGGAGAGGTACGGTGGATCGTCGGCTTGACGGTCGTCGCGGTCGTCGTCAGGTGCTGGAAGATCTGGCAACCTTCGAGCGTCGTGTAGGTGACCCCTTGCGGCTTCCCCTGATGCCTCCGCGTCACCGCTCATCCGCTCTGCCCCGTAGCTTCGACGAAGTCCACTTTGGCGGCTTTGCCCGCAAATACATCAAGCAAACCTTCTTTATGGACGTGCACCCGCCGCTCGCCAAGCTCCTGATCACGCTCGCCGCCCTCGTCGGGCGGTTCGACGGGGACTTTGACTTTAAAGATATCGGCAAGTACGTTGTTTCCCGCCTTCCCCTCCCCTCTCGAAAGGGACCCGTGCTCTAACGCCCTCACAAAGGGACTACCTCGAACCGCACGTACCCTACGTCACCATGCGACTCCTGCCCGCGCTCCTCGGGGTCGCCACCGTTCCCCTCGCGTACCTCACCCTCCGCCAAGGGTTCGGCACCCGCGTCACCAGCGCCGCCCTCGCCGCGCTCCTCATCACGTTCGAAAACGGCCTCGTCACCCAGTCCCGACTCATTCTGCTCGATTCCCCGCTGATATTCTTTACCGCCCTCACCGCCTACTTTTTCGTCCGTTTCTCCGCCCTCGACAGCCCCTCCGCCCCCGGTGCCGGTGGTTCCGGCGGCAGCGGCAAGGCTGCATTCACCCGAGCATGGTGGACGTACCTCTTCCTGACCGGACTCAGCCTCGGCGCCGTCGTCTCGTGCAAGTGGGTCGGCCTCTTCACGATCGCGACCATCGGCCTTCCCATCATCCGGCAACTCTGGCGCCTGCTCGGGGACGTGCGCGTCACCCCGCGCACATGGGCACGACACTTTGCCGCTCGGGCCTTGTGTCTCATCGTCGTCCCCGTCGGATTCTACATGTGCATGTTTCAGATCCACTTTTGGGTGCTCAACAGGAGTGGGGAAGGGGACGGATTCATGAGTTCCGAATTCCAACATACATTGATCGGGCATGGGATGGAGGATACGTTTGCGGGTGAGTTGCACGCGCGTCGCGCGCTGTGCCCCGGGAGTGCCTGGATCATCTAGGGCGATGGGCTGATCGTGTGTCGTGTGGGTAGACGTCGCCTACGGATCAACAGTCTCGATACGCCACGTCAACACGCAAGGCGGATACCTGCATTCGCATGCGCATTCGTATCCGACCGGAAGTCAGCGTACGTCCCCGCCCCGCCCCGCCCTTCCGCACGGTCGGTCAGCTAACCCTTTTCCTCCCCCCCTTGGCTCCGCGCTCGCAGAACAACAAATAACCCTCTACCCGCACCGCGACGAAAACAACGCCTGGCGTATCACCAACGGTTCCTCCGACTCCGGCCCGGCATCATACGACTGGTCCGCGCTCCCGCTCCAATACATTGAGAATGGCGCCCGGCTCAGGCTCGAGCACGTCGTGACGGAGAAGAGGCTGCATAGTCATGAGGTACGGCCGCCGATTAGCGAGGTCGAGTTCCAGAATGAAGTGTCCGGGTATGGGTTTCCGGGGTGGGTTCTTTTTTGTTTTTCCGTTGGGCGGGGACTATGAGGCGAGGATAAGGGCTGACGCTGGATGCTTTGCTCAATCTTTGTCTTTCTCCCGGTGGATCTTCACTTTGCTCCTGCTGACGCATCGGTACCGTTGATGCCCCTGGCTCCCGCTTGCTCCCGCTCGCTTCGCTCGCTCAGATTCGCCGGCGACGCCAACGACGACTTTATCCTCGAACTCACCCCGTCCACCCGCGGCGGCAAAGATAAACGTAAAGCCCGGCACCAGCTGCGCACGTTGCGAAGTCATTTCCGGCTCAAGCATGCGTTGACGGGGTGTTATCTCTTCTCGCACAAGGTCAAGCTGCCCGAGTGGGGGTTTGAACAGCAGGAGGTGAGTGAACGGGTTGAGGGCAAAAGTGAAGACGGTGCTGAGGCTCGAGTAAGGTGACGTGTAATAAGAATCCGACGTGGGATAACTCGTTGTGGTACGTCGAGACCAATACGCATCCGCTACGTGAGTCCCTTGTGCCCTTCAAACGCGTGGCGCTCACCCAAAGCCCGACGTCCAGTGGGACCCGGCAGCGAAACGGTAAACTACCACAAACCGGGCTTTCTCGCAAAGTTCCTCGAGCTGCAAGGTGTCATGTGGCAGACGAACCAAGGGCTGACGGATCGGCACGCGTACGATTCCCGGCCCTCGGCGTGGCCGATCCTCCGACGGGGCATCGTACGTTCGCGCCACCCTCTCCCCCGCCGTTTCTTTCCTTGCTGATCGCCGCGACCGTGCCGCACAGAACTTTTGGGTCAAGGAGCAAAAACAAGTCTACTTGATTGGCAACCCGGTGACGTGGTGGACGAGCACGTTGGCCGTGCTTGCCTACCTCGGTCTTCGGACGCTGCTCGTGCTGAGGGAGAAACGAGGCTACCGCGACCTCGAACGACGTAAGTCGGACAGGCCGCTTTTCTGCGCCGCGCGGAAGGCTTGACTGATCCGCCACCAGCGACGATCCGCGTCTACGACGAAATCTGCGGCTTCCTCGTCATCGGCTGGGCTATGCACTACCTGCCCTTCTTCCTCATGCAGCGCCAGCTCTTCCTGCACCACTACTTTCCCGCCCTGTACTTTGCCATCCTCTGCTCGTGCGCCGTGTTTGATCTTTTCACGCGAAACCTTCGCGCCGCGCGTCGCGTGCAAATCGCGGCCGTGTATATGCTCTTTGTGCTGTACTGTTTCCGCAAGTTTAGCCCGTTGACGTATGCGGGCGAGTGGACCAAGAAGGAGTGCATCCGCGCAAAGTACTTGCCGCACTGGGACTTTAACTGGTCAGTTGTCGGTATTCGGATCCTGGGCCGCGTGCTAACGATGCCTTTCGCAGTGACGGGTTCCCCGATAGCCGTGATGCTTATCATCCGCACAAGGAAGCCCAGCCTTCGATCGTGACGAGCACCGCCGTCAATGCCGAGACCACGTTGGCCGTAAGTCGTTCGAAACTCGCACTGAGCCTTCGACTAACGCCCAAGCGCCGCAGCCACTCGTTCCTGAACCGGGACGCAACGTGTTTGAAGACCTCAAGGACGAACCCGAGCAGAAGACGGTCGCCATCGCAGGCGCACCACGGGAAGACGAGATGCCCGTCTCTTCCTCCCCCGATGGCCCCGCCGGCGCCGACGAGACCCTGGCCGGCGTGGGCGAGAACGCGCAAGATACGCGTGCACCGCTCGGGAAAGACGCTGGAGCGGCGGAAGCGACGTTTGCCGGTGCCGTTGGCGGTGGCGCTGGGTGGCAGGGCGGAGCGGAGGATGCGCCCGGATTGGTGATTCCGCGTGAGGAGAGGCGGGATGGCGAGCTGGCGGGCGAAGGGAAGGGAACGGGGCGCTTCGAGTTGGATGATGAGCAGGTGGACCTTGTTGAGCAGGCGCTCAGGCATGCCGATGCCGATCTGGAGCGCCTGGAGTGAATGTCCACTGATTAAAAAAAAAAGAGAGTAGGGCATCTGGCTATGGCATCGATACAACTGCCCCTATGCAACACAGCCTCACTGTCCAAACAACTTGCTCGCTCGGAGTCGGACACCCTCCCAGCTATCCACGGCCGGACGTACGTCGAGGTAAAAGCTCAAGTTGCCGGCATCCTTGGGCGGAAGTCCTGAGCCGGTCCCGGCGGCGCCTGCTTGGGGCGCACGACCGCTGTAAAAGTCGATCACGTAGCGTACCTCTTGGCCGCAGCGGTTAATGACCCAGTCGTGTCTGTCAAACGGCGCGGTGTATCTGTCGTGGCGCCCGTCAGCGAACGCACAAAGCAGGAATATAAGATAAAGCAGGGGGGGGGGGGGGGGCACTGACCCGAGCGCGACATTCAACCAAGCCTTGGGTGTTCGATCCCTCGGCCGGCCCTTGAAGCTGACCAACCTGACGCCCCCACACGCCTCCCCTCCCTGGCCGCGTTCCCACTTCATGACCTCGCCCCACGCGCGCTCGTTCACGGCATTATGTATCGGCACGATCGTCTTCATGTCTTCCGGTTTCGGCGGCGGCATGTCCGGGGTGTACATCTTGGCGGCGTGTTTGCGCATCATGGCGAGGAAGAATTGTTGTTCCGAGGGGTAGACCCAGTGGGTCTCGTCGGGTGATTCGGGGGCGGCGGAGCTCGCGTGGGAGTCTGACGGAGCGGTGGAACCCGGGTGATTGCTGGATGTGACGGTCTGTTCGCCATTGGGTGAAACGGCGGGCGTGGAACCGGACTCGTACCGCGGGATGGACGAGACCTCGCGTTGGTTCGATAAGCGGCCGAGGAAAGCGGAAAGGTACGATTCGTCCCGTGACGTCGGTTGCGCGGGTGGCGTCGCGGCGGAATCTTGCGCGGTGTTGGTGGCGGTTTGGATGAACGTTTGAACGGGCGCAGGCGTGGCGGGCATTGGGGCCGCTTCACGCTGGTCCGAGGGGTGGAACGGGGATGCGCCCTGGTTGGCTTGCAGCCATGCTGCGCGGGTCGAATGGTCGACGGGGCATTTGTCGGCTGCGGGTGCGGGTGTCGGTGGGGCGGGTGCGGAGGTGAATGGCCACATGGTGGGATGAGTGCGCAAGGTATGGAGAGGTGGACCGGACGCTGGGTGCTGTATCAAGCAGGGATCCGACGAAATTAAGGCCGGGGCGATCGCGACTGAGTTGAATGGATGCATGCAGACAGAATTGATGTCGCACTCCCAACCCGTTCCTCGGCCGGACCACCGCCTGGCCCATCATGTCAGATCCCACTCCCGCCGCAGACACCGGCGCCCAGAAGCGGAGCCACGACGAAATCGCCGATCCGGCAGCGAGCCATGCGACCCAAGACCCCGCACCCAAACGCCAAAACACCGGTCCCGCACCCTCCGCGACCCTAGATCCCCTCGCGAGCTCGGCAGCCGACGCTGTCATCTCATCATCCACCAACGTTCTCACCACGGCTTCCGCTCCCGATGCTGCACGCTCCCTTCCGCCAATGGACGAAGAAGAAATGATGGCCATGCTATCCGCCCAAGAATCCGGCCTCGACGCCGCCCGTTCCGGTCCCTCGCTCCTTCCCTCGCACGCGGAAAAGAAACAACAGCGGCAGAAGCAGCGCGGGAGGGTAAAGTACGAGAAGAGCGCCGAGCGGTACAAGGGCAAGGACTCGCGCGAATGGGGCAGTCGTAACGAGGAGGGGAAGGAAGCGGCGGGCGTGGGTGGGGATGAGAGGGCGCCGAGGCTGCCAAAGTACAAGTGTGCGATCCTCCTCGGCTTTAGCGGATCAGGATACAACGGGATGCAGATGTACGTCCCCATCCCAACTCCACCCAACCCAATCCTCTCCTTCATTACACGATCCCGCTCACACCGACTCTTGCCAGCCAAAACGCCTCTGCCGCCGCCCCCGATGCGCCGCCGACGGCAACACGCACCATCGAGGGGATCCTCTTCAAAGCGCTCGTCGACGTCGGCGCCGTCGCGTCCATCAACGCCGACGATCCGAAAAAAGTCGACCTCTCACGCGCGGCGAGGACGGACGCGGGCGTCAGCGCCGCCGGAAACGTGTACGCGCCTCCCCCCTCTCACTTGCTTTCCCCACTTGCGCGGGAATCACTGAAATATCCCCGGCCTTTGCACAGAGTGTCGTTGAAAATGATCATCAAGCCTCCCGGTGTCGAGACCGCCGATGACCTGACGCGGGCGATCAACGCGCGCTTGCCGGATGATATCAGGGTATGGAGCTGGACGCGGACGTTGCAGGGATTCAACGCCCGGACGTGAGTCCACTCCCTTTCTTTCCCTTTTGGCGCGCAACGGTCCTGATTGCTTTACCTTCCAGCGCATGCGACACAAGGGTATATGAATACCTCCTGCCATCATACACCCTCCTCCCGCCCCGCCCGGGAACACACCTTCACCAACAACTCACGGCCAACGCCCGCGCCGCCGGCTTTTCGTACGAGGAACACACCTTTTGGCAAGGATACGACCACGATGCGGCCCTCGAAGCGGCTGCGGCTGCGGCCAAAGCTCCGCTCGAGGGTTCGCAGGAAGGAGACGAGGAGGTAACACCGGCACGACGCCGGACGCTGGCGGAGCTTGCGCGGAAACGCGCGTTCCGGATCTCGACGCACGAGGTCGAGCGGTTCCGGGTACTGATGAAGGCGTACCTTGGCACACAGTGAGCGCGCCTCTTTGCACCGCCCCCCCACATCATCTTGTCTCCGGCAAGAGCTAACCACATTGCCCTGCCAGCAACTTTCACAACTATACCCTCGCCAAAACATACAACGACCGGTCGTGTAACCGGTACATGATCGATATCGACGTGGCCGAGCCCGTGGAGCATAACGGCATGGAATGGCTCTCGGTCAAGATCCACGGCCAGAGTTTCATGCTGCATCAGATCGTGAGTGCTTTCCTGTGCGTGGTTCGCCCGCAAACCAATGAGGAATGTTTGTCGGTCTCGTAGCGGAAGATGATTAGCATGGCGGTCCTCGCCGCACGTACCAAGACGCCCCCGAGCCTCATCCCCAAGACATTCGGTAAGTGGCGCCCACCATCATTCAGCCACACTTTATCCAAACTGACCTCTTCCAAGGCCTCGAACAGATCCACGTGCCCAAGGCGCCGGCGCTCGGGTTGCTGTTGGAACAGCCGAGGTTCCAGACGTACAACGAGAACATGCTCCTCAAGTCGAAGCAAAACAAGGTCGAGCATAATCATCCCGTAAGCTCCCCCCTTCCCACTCCCAGGGGGCGATGCTGATCAAGCGATTCCGGCACTCCAGCTCGAATTCGAGACGCACAAAGACGAGATCTTTGCGTTCAAGCTCAAGCACATCTACGAGCGACTGAGGCGTGACGAGGAATCGGCCGCGCACTATCACAACTGGACCACGAATCTCGATAACGTCCAGGGACCGTCGCTCTCTTACCTAAAGTATGTCCGTCTTGCTCGCCTTCTCGCAATGTGCTGATCGGCGTCGTCCTCTAGCCCGCAGGGTGATATTCCCGAGCAAGCCCTCCGGAAAAAGAAGAGCGAAGGACCAAAGGCGGACAAGGAGCAGCCATTGGAGGGTGTCGAGAGCGACGATGATGACAAGCCCGTCAAGCAGGAGGACTATTAGAGTCCCCTTGGACTGTGTTTCGCTAGATGTACCGCATCACATTTAACGTCAAATGCGGTAGTGCTGGTGTTGTACAATGCTGGCGGTGTGATGCAATGTCCGCCGGGAGCGTCAATGAAATATACATATGCTACAGAGTTTATGCTAAAAGTGAATAGGGTGGAATTATTAGCGATCGAAAACAGGGCAGGCAGACTGGATGGCGTACCCAAATAGTTGCTGCGATGGCAAAACGACAGAGTCAGCACAAGAAGCAGAGCAACAACAAGCAAAACGCACTAAGTGTCCCGGGAGCCCTCCGCACGCTCAAGATATTCTTTGTCTATTAAATGATCGATGGCTTGCTTGATATGCGATACCTTGGGCACAAACTGAGGCGAGATCATCGATACCGTTTCCTGGACGAGTGCTTGATGGTTCAGAGACTGAAGGAAGGCTGTTCAGCTGGGAAGGACCAAGGGTATCCAGACATCAAATACCTTGCGCATCTTCATGATTCTATGGGCAGCAGTGTTAGGATGATTAATCGAACAATGATCGACGTGCTTACCGAACGATCGTGGCCTGGTAGACAAACTTTCGGTCCTCGTCGACCGCCTTCATGACATCGTTGGATTCTTGCTTTTGTTCCGCTCGGATAGCCTGGTTGATGTTGATTCGTATCTGAGGACGAGGGAATGAGCGATCTCTTTCGAACCGCTTATGCCATGCCTACCTTCTTCGACTTGAAGTCTATGGACATGGAAAAGATTAGCACTCGTGCGGTGGCAGACGCGGAATGCACTCACTCGTGTTCAAATCGTATTGGTCACCGTCCACCAGCAATAACTTGGCCTTGACCAACAGATTCAACACCGGCTTGAGCTGGGCGTCAGCCAGATTGGTCGCCTCTGAAAGCTCGGCATATGACAAGGAGTGGGAGTCGTTGAACTGCAGAAGAATTGCTGTCTGATAGGAGCTGGCCATCAAAATATAGTTGGGTTTCGTAAAGGTCATCTTGATTTCATTGTTAGATAATTGCCATAGCCAAGTAAGCTTCCGGCCTCTGCAAGATGGGAATCAAATCAGTTACGTGTACTGGCCAAGGGTGCAATATGTACTAACGAATGGTTTGTTGTGTAGAATCCCTTGAACCTCTCATAGATCGGTGCCAGCTGCTTCGGAATACTGAACTCGGTTTGCTGCGGGTTGAGCGGCCAGTTGACTGTACTACCAACAATGATCGAGAAGTCGACTAATGAAGAAGGACATTGCTTAGAACTGTTCTACCCACACACGATGATCGACTTACTGTCCTGTGCGTTGTCTCCGCCTTGCCTCATTCGCTCCTTGAATTCAGCAGTGGTTTCTTTGCTAAGAGTCACGTCTGTGAAGCACCTAACGTCAGTACTGAAGAAGATGATCTCCCGCGGTAGAACTCGCCTTGAACCATCTTCTGAAGTCGAATCGTGTAATCGACACCACAGACCTCCTTCAACTTGGAAATCATACTGGCTTCCGCTTCGTCCGAGGCAGAACGCTGTCGAACTAGTCGATTGGCAAGGTTCTTGGAATAGAACTTTTGGAAGACGTCCTTGTCGTCAATGTACTTGAAGATCGTCATCTGCCATTGCAGGGGAATATGTCAGTTCATGAGTTTCACCCCCTCAAGACCAGTGCGTACCGCTTCGTTGAGCGACTCTTCCATGTTGGCGTCATCCGATGCTTCCTTGTTGCCTTTGCTCAGAACCTGGTTGACATACAGAGCCAAAAGTTCCGGAGATCGAGAAGTCGTAGTGGCGATAGCGTTGTGGTTGCAGTACTGCTTGCATGCCTGAGGAGGAATGAGAGTTAGCGAACCGTCAGATACCGCGATCCCCGCGACTTACTCGGCCAAGCGCCTCTCCGAAGCCCTTCTCTCCCTTGAACGCCTTCTCGACAACTTCAGCATTCTTCTTGTGCACCGACAAAAGAGCTTGAGTGTACGCCGCGGGATCCTAGACACGTATGCCATCCATGTCAGTTTCCATCGGATATCATTATCGAGAGCAACTCACTACTTGCTCAGGCTTCGTACCAGGCTCGGCACTCGCCGCAGTGGTAGCAGCAGCCACGCCCTCGACGGCAGCCAATCCGGACTTCTTAACGTGTGCTTCAAATGTCTCACGAAGCGGGTTGAGACCGTCCGGAATTCGCGCGAGAAGCAACCAGATTCGGGCGAGGTCTTTATGGAATTGGTATTAGCGGAGACGAGGCGAGAAAAGAATAGGGACGCTCACCTTCGTTTCGGTCGGCATCGAGCATCTTCTGGAACTCTTCTTGCAGAAGCGGCATATGGTCGATGATCAAGGCATGGTCGCACCTGCCCATCAGCTATCGGGGATGGAGACAAGTCAATCATTCCGTGTCCACGCCGATCCAACAAAAGCACACATACACCCTTCTTCGTGCTGCTGTGAAGGTACAGATCTACCCGTCGTGACTCCTCTTCCAATCTAGCCTCAACCTTTTTCAGGTAATCACTGATCGAGTTTTCGGCAAGGAACGCCTGCGATTCTTTCTTGTAGTATTCTTCGGTTGCTGCCAGGAAGTGTACTTGGAACTTGTCTCGGTAGAGGTCGAGGCTTGCTTTTTGTTGTCCATTGTCGTCGTGTATGCCGAGCGTAACTGCGGTAAAGCAGTGCGCCGATCAGCATATGAAACTTGATGAGTCGACGGGTTCACTCACCGATACTCTCGATAACGCCCTTTAGCAACGTCGTATCGACCTCTTCTCCATTCCGATGGTTCTCAATCTGCTGCAACACCGCTTTCACGAGCTTGTTGTTCTTGAGAACGAGCTGATTGAACATGTACTCTCTCCACTGCATCAGCGCGAGCTACAGAAACCGCATCATTACCGTCAGTTCTCTGCGTACTCTAAGCGCAGCGTCAAAACGTACGATATAAACCGGATAGACGCCCTTTCGTCCCTCGTCCTTTTCCCGCTTTACCCAGTAACGGTTCAAGTACGTGAACAGCCTGCTGACGTAATTGGCGCCACGGGTGTATGAAGTCCATTCCTGGTAATAGTACTGGATCAAGGCGATGTCTGACAAGTTTTCGCATTCCTGTCAAGGGACGACAAATATGTGGTCAGAAACGGTAGGATGCGGGATGTCTGATCACTTGCTTTCCGCAGTCTGGCAATGTGACGCTTGAAGTAGTCGGTCAACTTGTTATAGAGATCCGATCCCATGACATTGGCGCTGCCACCTAATACGCAGCTCCAGCTTTAGTATCATCCTCGCTGAACGTGACCAGAATACTCACGGCCATGTGCTCCGCGCCCTCCCAAGCCAGATGCGGCGATGCCCTTGGTATTGGTGCAGTAGTTGTAGCAGGTCGTGTAGCAGAGGACGTAATAGTGATTTGTCATTCCAGCGGTAAAGCTATAGAGGAGATGAAACAGAGAAAGGTAGATAAAGGTCAGCGTTTATTCTTGCTCAAATAAAAGTCTTGAAAATTTGGCGTGCCATTTCTTCCTACTTACTTGAGCATGATACGATCGACTCCTGCCTCAAGGAAACCCCATGCCGTCTGGAAGTAGATTGCATGATCAGAGAAGTCTGACACGCCACCAGTGAAGAAGCAATTTGTCAAAGCGATCACTCACCGCCAGATCTGCTGTTCTATAAAGCTTCGTAGTCAGCATCTGAAGATTCCAAGCAGGATCCCTCTAAGGCTTACACTGGAGGGCCCCGACTGGGCTCTTCCGCAACCGGCTCGATATTCCCCTTCGGAGTCGCCGACATGGTGGAACGTGTCCTTTCTTTCCGTCGTCTCTCGGGCAGACCGTGTCTTTTTGGAATGTGATACCCAAAGCCGAGTGAGCTCCACGGAATGAAACTACTTTGTCGCGAAGAGCAAGGGCTTCTAGGTCATCACGAGACACTCGCGAACGGTGATGAATTGAACGACGTGAAGCTGATGAATCACTTGCCCGAGGGAGCGAGCGCGGACGCACCCACGGTACGGTCCATCACTCGGCCGCCGTTGTCAGAGAGCGAGCGAGCGAGCGAGTGTTCGCCACCGATAAATCCAACGATGCTGACACGATCCTGTTGTGTCGTCAGTGGCTCGTCGTATCTATTAAGATGGTACTCCTGATTTGGTATACGCCCTGCATGGTGATGATCCCGAAGTTGTAAAGTATGATCCGAGAATCCGCGGATAATGATACGGTAGAATTTCCACTTGCGAAGGCTATGTCGCGTGTTATGTCATTCGGTAACGGGTAGATCCTCGATTCCTCGAGCACAATATCATCTTGGAATGCACATCTTATGCAAAGGCCATTTTAAATTTACCTCAGGACACCATCGGGACCCAGTCGAGCGACAAGGATACGTTGCGTTTCCAGTCGGACGGTCATTATGCGCTTCGTCTCCGCCTAATGCTGGACCAAGCTCTTGAGCTTCCTCGACTTTTTTGTGATCGAGCCCTTGGTGTCTTGCTTGGAACAACAGCTCTGCAAACTCGTCTTCTCGTATACGGTACCAGTCCAAACCCTGAATACCACTCAACAAGGTATCCTCCATAACGTCCTCAGCGAGATGGCCGCGAGGAAGACTGCGCTTTCGACTTCCCGAGTCATCCTCGGCCAGCCCACACGGCTTACACTTCGACCAGCGAAATCCTCGGCGGTCGTCTCCCAACTTCACTCATCCGCTGTTACCTACTCTGCAAACTCTGCCGCTGCCACTCCTGCCGCTTCCGCCGATGATGCGCCAATTCCCGGAGCGACCTACGTCCACATTCCTCCTCTCGAGATCCCCGCTGAAGGTCTCGTTCCGTCTCAGGGATCCGCGCAGATCCGCGCAATTATCGGAATGCAGGGCCCAACGTTGACCGTGGCTCATTCGCTGGCAATCATCAAGTCGATCGAAGCAAAATGCGGGCCCGTAGTCAGTGCGCATCACCGTCGGGTAAGTGATCCATCTCTTCCATTCCAAGTTTTGTGCGAATCTGACGACTTTCTCAGGATCCCCTCAACGGCACGCTTCTCAAGACGATCGACATCAAGCTCCTCCATCCCATCACCCTCACCCAGCCTTTGGTCCTGGAAGTTCCATGTCCCAAGATCTCCCGAAAGCATCGTCTACAGGGCGGACCATCATTGGAAGAGGTGGAACGAGCCATCCTTGAACGCCCATCGATCGCCAGTTCCAGTCGCGGCGAAATGAGGAACGCGAAGACCAGCGTCCTGCATGAGGATTACGATGTTGTCTATGCGGAAGTCAAGGTTGTTCCCGCCAAAGCTTCGAATGACCTCGCGCCCAAGTACGGCGTAGGGCGACTACCAGCGGAACGGAAGAGGGGCGTGTTTGGTGACCGTGATCATACCCGACAGAGAGGCAGGTCTCCGCCAGAGGAAGAGAAGAAGGAGGATGAAAAGATTTTGGAGCGGCTGATGGAATGGAAGGGTTTCTATGGCGGATTTGAGGCTTTGCAGGAAACGTACAAACCATTATCAGTCGTCCTCCCGGCCCGCGAAAGACCCGCTACAGAACAGGGCGCACAGTCGGCAACACCGACACCGAAAGCAGAAACACTCTCCGCCGAGGAACTTGCGGCGCAGAAGGAGGCAGAGAAGCGGACCCTAGAGGAACGATTGGTTGCAGAGCGGGAGTACTGGCGACAACGGCGGCAAGTGGAAAGGACCTTGAAGCAAGAGGGAGAGTCGGCATCGGATAGCGCAAAGCGGCCGACCCCGTCGTCGACGCTATTGCAGCGGTTACTCAAGGGCGACAACGAGAAGTCTTCCACTGCTGCGGCCTCGTCAGTCGCATCCTCAGACACAGAAGCACCCGTCAAGGCAGCGAATACTGAAACAGCGGCGCCCACGAAGGATTCCGCCGTATCGCTCAACAAAGCCCAAGCCCGCTTAGTCGAGCAAGCACGTCAGCGCGCACGAGAAGATGCATCACCCTCACCATTCAAGGACTTTTCAATTCTGGGAGGCGGCAAGACGTCTCAACATGCGGAGCCGGAGCCGCAGTCCAGTACGGCCTCCAAGGGGTTCAAGCCGGATGCGTCGGGCAAGAAGGACGATGGGCTGCTGGAGTCGTGGTCGCAGTGGTTCAATAAGCGGGCGTAAGGTGGTCTAGCATGTGAATTAGCACTATTACATGAGTGACTACCGGGGAGAAGGTGGTGTACGCTTTGGGAGGATACAGCCCATTCTTGACGTGGAGCTGTGTTTCCGAGATCTTCTCTCCCGGTGTTGTTACTACGTATCTCTGGCCAAAGTAAAACCGACGTCTGTGCTTGCGGCTCGAGAGCAGGCACTGAGACGCTCGTTAATACCTCGTTCTGAAGCTGACTTTAGACAACTAACATAACTCGGCTTTGAACTTCCGAAGTTTCGATCACTAACGCGAACGCCGTTGACGGACTTGGAAGGTGATCCATTGGGTTAGCTACTGGATCTGTCCGTCTTTGAGTCTCGGTTGACTTTAGATCTCGCACCTCCTTTGCCTCCGCCAGGGAGAACTTGCAGAATTACCAATGACTCGGAATCCGCTGCCATGACGCATAACGAGCCCAATCGTCAATCAATTCTCAGCGAAGCCGGACAGTTGCGTTCCCTTTCCAAAAGCAACCTTGTTGTCCGTCAATAAGTTCAAAGACTCACTTTGTTCAACAATATTATCCACCTCTTACGAACCAGTCCGTCACTCGGTCCGCTCATGTCTTGGCTACCGCAAGAACGTGTGAACAGACATCTTCTGATGGTGACGAGATTCCGTAAGGACGAGAAAGTCGTCGACAACCCCCTGAACATCGGGGCCGCCATCCGCTCGGGCAAACGGAAAGGACCTTGTCTATCACTTGCGTAAAGAACTATGCCGCTGCCAAACGATCGAAAGAAAAAGGCATCAGCCTTGACTACCTTCGCCATTTGCCCGTCCGAAGATAACCAAAGGACGGGAAAGACACAAGGAAAGGAGGGTTGACAGTTACGTTCTTATCTTGCATCATCATACGCCATCGCTCCGCCATCAAGTCTTATCGCGCATATATATCTCACCATCATCTCCGCATCTTCGCGATACCATCGTCATGACCATCGCAAAGACAACCAAGCATTACCCTGATTTCAATCCACGACAACCCATCGGTAACATCGAATCACCATGAGCATCGATCCAGTCATTCACGGCGCCGATGGATATCGGGATCCTGCTATCCTGATCGGGCCCTTCAAACCCTCGTATGTTCCTTTGCGAAAACCGGAATCAAGACTCACTTTATTTCAGTCGACCAGGTTATGGGCCTGTGAGTCCGAAGCGCAGCCTATCTTGCACTACTCGTACGGGTTCTGACGATATGGATCGATAGGTGCTGTCGTATCTCCAAGCATCACAGCTACCGGACCCGTTGATCATCCATCCTCTACTCAATCTGCAAGGATGGGACAGAAAGCCTTATGCTAGTAAGTGGTGAAACGTGATGTCGAAAACACCGAAGCTCATGCTGTTTCTCCAGAATATCTCGCCGTAAGTCAATGGGTTGATCGGCGTCTCTGTAGTCAATTCACCAAATCTTTGGCTGTCCTGGAAACAGTGGAATATCAGTAAGTATCCGAATTGTATCCGATACGGAGTCATAATGACAGTCCGCCGGCCATCAGCTGAACATCCCATGTTTGCCGCCATCTGGGTAAATCCCTCGCCATCAGCCACAAAGACGCCCCGACTGACACTCTTTTGCTTCAGATCGATTTTGACAGCAACGAGACCGAATGTACGCTTCATTTTGAGCGCAAAAAGATCATTCTCATCGGATTGAGCTTGTGTACACAGGGATCAAAGAGCGCGGCCAGCCAGCCACATCGCCGATAGTGGAAGAACTGAATCTTGGACACATTGAGACAGGTGCGTGGTTCGTCCAGGTTGAAGCTTCTAGCTCGTGTACTGATGTATCCGTGGGAGACAGGGTGGTGCGTAAGGTACGAGCTTGAATCGGGGATGACGCCCAATACCTGGCTAACGGTCTCTTAGAGTGCGGAATCGGATGGGTATCACTTGCGAGGATGTCCTGTTCGCAGTCTTCGATTTTTTTGCTTCCCCGTAAGTCCCGAATCTCGTCTTGCAACCAAGGTGAACTGAGCGTAATCACTATCCTACAGGCTGTACGTAGACGAACTTGGAGGTATGAGATGTCTTCGACGACACAATCCAGTTCGTTGACTTGCGCTTCATCGATCAGAAATGCACCCTCGTGCTGTACGGATCATGGAACAACAATAGTGCGTTGCTCTTGCGGAGTCGCAGCATCTGCTATTGTACTGACTTTCGATCGTATAGCTTCGAGAAGCGTCGTCTCGGCTTTTTCGATGGAGGAATAGAAGGATACCGCAAGGTCTGTATCGATACCGCTCCAAGGGCTGCTGATCATCACAGATAGTCGCGCTGACACAGTCGTCTCGTTCTAGGTCGACGCGCTCTTGGGTCAAGTCTACTTCAACGGGTAAGCGTGGAATAAAGCCTTGTACCGTTGACCTGACCCTTGTTTTTATCGAGGGTAGTCTATACAATGGTATGTAGGCTGCTGCAACACTTCTTCATGCTCGTTCTGACGTAGGCGCTTCAACAGACGAATATGCCAGACTCACGTTGAAAAAGAAGTACAACTTTACCGCTTCGAATCTGCTACTCTTGCGTTTAGGTGGGTCTGCGCAGGAGCGGCTTGCGCGCACACCCCCTGAACCACTCACCCTGTCTGCCTTCGCAGGAAACTGCTGATGTAGCTTGATACATGCCGCCATGAACAATTGCATAGAGGCGTAACAAATGCGTAACATCTAGATAATACATATCCAACAATCGCTGAGAGCATTCAAGCCCGATACATCGAGAACTCTTGCCGAAGTCTCATATCGCTATACGATACATTCACATCCGAATCTTCGCCTACTCCCGCTGGAATAGACGTAATGTCAAATACCAGGTACTACCCAAGAATCGGATAGCTATCGGCAGGAATCAGCACGAAATCATCCAAGTAGAATAGCCAAGACTTACCAGCAAGAGCCGCTACAGAGCTGTTGGGGTCGTCCAGTCAGCGGTGGCTCGTGATCATCAGAAGCGTACTTACTAAAGGATAAAGCCCATGTAGACCGCCGAAAGCGTTTTGCTCTTGACTTTGATTGTGGCATTTCTGTTCCGCGTACGGAAGATCAGCTGTCCATCCTTTGATCAGAAGTTGAGAGATACTCACAAAATACCAGCTGCCAAGCCAGCATTCGAGACAACCCAGATCAGAAGGGTATTTGTTCGGAAAGTCTATGCCGCTATTAGACAAAGCGCCTTCTAAGAAGAGTTCCGGACCTACTTTGTAGTAGTCTTCCTGCTTCTGCGCCGCACTCTTGGTCTTCACCTCTGGAGGCGCCGGCTGAGCCAGTCTCTGCAATTCAGCCGCATACAAGGCGTTGATGTCCTTCTCTTCTGTCGGCACCGCCACGTCGACCTCGCCGGCTTTCGCGTTCTTGCCTCCACCGGCGGCACCGAGATCCATATCAACTTTGTCGGAACCTTTGGTACCCCAAGACTGTATTGCGAGCACGTTGTCAGATGCAACAGAATACACGTCACATGACTACCTACGACATCGTGTACGTTTGAAAAGGCGTAAACGCTGGAATGAAGTCAGCAGCAGCTTGGGTCGTTGTGAATGGGCTGCACTTACTTGAAGACATTGATGTACGAGGGCGCAAGCTGTTGGAGCAGACAATCAACAGCCGTCCTGTTGCAACTCTACGTGCACTGACCAGCAAATATTGTATGAAAGACGTGAGCATATGCCAAGGATCCAGCGCAAGTAACGAAGCCAAAATGTAGATTCCGTAAGTTGCAATCAACGATAGCACGATGTTCCGGAACGTTTGATCGGCGTTGTTGTAATCTGCAACGTCGATGTTCCCGTCTTCCACTGCCGCCTTGATGCCGATCACAGCAAGGTAAACTGACGAGCGAGTACGATCAGACCACCGGAATGCAGCATGGATGTCGGACTCACTTGCGGCCGCCACCATGTAGACTGTGATGAATGCGAATCCGACCATGGCAGCCGTGTAGCCTGCTACCGAGCTGGAATGACAGGATGTCAGTCTAATCAGGCTTGTGCACTACCTCGCTAGCTCACCCTTGCGGCCTATTTCCCATGGACAGAAGGAAACACATGACCAGCAGAGCAAGGTAGATGTATGACAGAGGGATATTGATGTATTTTGTCCAGGTGACATAGTCTTGGAGCGATTTGGTCAAGATGTACTGGAGGGGTCTTTAGTACGTTTTCGAGGCAACGATAGCGACCACTCACGAAAGCGATGTAGTAGTTGCCCTATACCGACCGTCAGTAAGATTGCAGACGACAACCGAGTAGACCTACCAAGGAAAACCAAGTAAAAATCATGTTGTACGTCTCTGCAGCAGGCCATCAGCGTGGATCCCGCGAGATCGAGCAGAGACATACGGTAGATCAACTCGATATGCAAAAAAAACTTTCTCCAGAATCCGTGTCTGCACGAGCCGTTAGCTTGGTCCGCCAAAATGGCTCAGCCGTCTCACTTGGAGCGATATAGGTAACCGAAATGAACGATACTGTGAATCGCGGCAAAAAAGGAGCCGTTCAACCAACTGGACTGGCCGTCAGCGCGTCTGCGGCAAAGGGCTTCCTCGAGCGTGCTCACCGTCTTCGTTGCGACACAAGTTCCGGAACCTTTCCAGAAGTCAGTGACAGTCGGCAAACCTTTCAGGAGGCAAAGCTCACCCTATCCGGCACATCGGTGACCGCGCGTGCACTCTTGACGTAGTGCAGTGTCCATCTGCTACCTCGCTTCGAGACGAGCTCCCAGCAGAGGATTCGATCTTTAGAACGAATCAGTTTCAGTTGTCATGGCATTGAAAGGGATCTTACCTTCTGCTAGATACATGTTGGCGGTACTATCAAGCGGTATAAGCTTTCGGAACAACCAACCGACAGAATGTACTCACAAGATGCCCGCATCCGCGCCATGCATGTGTTCTCCCAGGAAATACTGCTTCAACGGTCCCTCCCCGTGCGCATCATTTTCCAATGCCTTGTACTGGTGTCAAAACTCGTCAGCGATGTATCGGTCCACTCCATGAGAAGACATACGCGGTACGCCGAGAAAGCACCGGGTCTGGCCGTACATCATCAGTCACGCTTCCAGCCGTCGCGTGAGCCGACTTACAACACCGTAATCCAGCCAAACGCCGACTCCAACGGCTTATCCAGAATATTACTCATCTTATACTCGACTAAGCCAATCGCCATCAGCCCTCTTCCTTGAGATGAGAATCCCGGCGACCCACAATTCTGCGCCGCCACAAGCGGATTGAACAAGTTGCGCCAGTACAGGCCCTTGAGCGCGACGATCTCGCCGCACGCGCCGCCGCAGTTGGGCTTGAGGTCGAACGTTTTCCAGAGGTGGTAAATGGATGTCGAGGCCGGGTCGGTGCCGACGTCGAGGAGGACGCAGACGCTGTAAGGATGCGGGTTAGGGGTGGGTGTGGGTGGAACGGCGCGGAAGGGAGGGGACGTACTTTGGCTGTAGGATGGGGCCAAAGGCGTTGAAGAACCATCGATGACTGGGTGGCGCAGAGTCAGTGCGGCCTTACAACCACCCACGTAAACGAGACATACCTATTGATCTTCTTCGCATTCTTTTCCTATACACCCATTCGCACAATGTCATCAGCGTTCTCACTCGGCGCCCTACAAGCGACGGATGAAGGACGCACCTTGACACACAAGATCATCTGCACGGGCGCCCATTTCTTGGCGGGCACAACCTGGTGGTTCTTGTCGATCGTGACTGGTCCGTCGGTACCGCATCAGCAGACGGCAAAGCCACGAACGGCGTAGATCCCGAGAAGCGACTCACGCTGGGTCGTATACTCGTACACATGCGCTTGCTACACAGCTTCATCAGCCCTGCGGGCGCAACCCAAAACGAACCGAAAAGTGCCAACATACCACCGCCTTGCCCCCGACCATATTCTTCGCAATCCCCTCCTGATACACCCCGAGCGCGGCAAGCATCGCCCTCGTCCGCGGATTAAACACTTTACGTCCATCGACGACGATACACACGACGACTTTCTTCCAGCCATCGTCGCCCCACACGGTCGACCGGCTGCGTTCATTGTTGAGGTGCGCAATGTTGGCCATGACGCCGCGCATGGTGCGCGCGAAGAGGACTTCGTCTTCCTGTGCGAGCTGTCAGAGGATGTAATCAAGGGACACGGGCGATCGGGCGTACGTTGTACATCGTGATCACCTGTCGCCGGGGAAACCCGTCAGCGTCAACACGATTCGCGAGCTGGCCACGCGAAACATACGATAAAGATTTCCGTCTTCCGCGTCGGCTCATACAGCTGTTTCTGCCTCAACGTATACCTCTCTTGCTACCCGTCCCTCCTGCATCAGTACTTGACCCTAGGCCGAGGAACCGGGAGAGGACGCACCGCGAAATCATCCGGGCCACAGGTCACGGCCGTATACCGCATCAAGGCGAATTCCTGTTCCTTGCGATGCTCAATCGGGCATAGCTCGAGGAGCGCCGTCGGCACGGGACATTCGAGCACGAGGTTTCCGCGGAAGAGGCTGCCGTTCGAGCGAGCGCGTCAAGCCTGAGTGTGAACGAGGCACAGCGGAAAGGAGGGGGACCAAGTTCACTCACGGAACGCGCTTTGTCGTTTTCAGCCTCCGGATCATGCGTCCCTCTGGTGCTGCGCCATACCGCAACGTGACCGGCTCATCATCCTCCGCTTGCTGTCTCTGCTGTCCGTCCGCCAAATCTCCTTCATCCCCTCCACCTCCCGAAAACGGATTCCCATACCGCGCATCTGCATGGCTTCCCCGCCTCGCGAGCAGCGGCTCATCCGCCGTCGTATCGTCCCCCTGCGGTGTGTACCCTCCCGGCATCCCTTGACCCGGGTACGGCGAATATCCCCTCGGAGGATCATACGTCCCCTGCGCCTGTCCATCCGCATACAGATACGCATCACTCGACTGCTGGATCAGCGGCGGCGGGGACATCATCCGTGCGTCGGGCATGTAAATCCCGCCCTCGGGCTGCTGAGTGGTGATCGGTGGACCGGGCGTGTAATGGTCGTACGTCGGGACGGCGGCGACGGCGGGGTCGTACAGCGGCTGACTATGCGAATGGTGTAGCATTCCCGGTGCTTGCCCCGGCGGCGGGGGATACGGAGCGGCAGCAGGATCGGGATAATGCATCGTTTGACCCGCGTGCGCAAAGCTTTGATGCGCCGGAGGGTATCCCATCGGGGGTGGACTGACGGTCGGGGGCGGGTAGTATCCCATGGGTGCGGGCGAGGGTTGTTGCTGTCGCAGGGGATCGGTCGGGGACGTCGCGTATCCCGGTGTGACGGGGCGATAAGGGTCTGGCATCGCCTGTGGCTGGGTCGGCGGTGGTCGCGCGGTGTATGGCTGCGACGGGGATGATCAGCGTTCCTCGTCGTGGGGTGCTATATGCGGACGCACCTGCTGGTAGGGATACGCCTGAGCATGGTACGCCATGATGCCCGTCTGTATCCGGGCGATCCTGCTCACAGCCCTCCTTGGCGTCCTGCGCTCCTGCTCGCAGCTGAAACACGGCGCGAAATACTCAGGGGAAGCTGCCCACACGCGCGGGCGACGAACGCGGGGAGCACGCGCGGATGCAGAAGACGAGCGCGGATCCAGAAGACGAGTCGAAGGATCCATGTCAGGATCCCCGTGGCTGTGTCCGTCCGAGCGAGTGGTTTGGGAAGCCGCCTGCTCAGAGATTCGGTCGAGCTGCTGATCTAAAGTACAGACTCATGGCACGAGACTGAATACGCACGCCGTGGCTTCTATCGGAATAGCTGATGACGGCGATCCTTCAACGGTGCCCCCCTCCTCCCATGTAGGGCCGCCTCGAGACTCGCCTTTCCTGCCACAACGACAAGAGCCTAGGCATAGAAAGGTCGTGCCACATGACTTGTCTGTAGAATCCTTGACAAAAGAATTGGCGCATGGGTTGCCAGTGGGTTAGAAGACAGAAAAATCGGCTGCCAACAAAAAAAGCGTCCACTTATACAATATTTGGGCGATTAGGGTGCTCAAAACGTGTCTTATTAGTCGCCGCTTTTGAGCGCTTATGTGATCGCTCGCCGAGACTGTCTTACTACGATGTCAAACCACTTCCATCACAGACACTCTCGTTTCAACGCGTCGGCCTTGATCGCATTCTCCCTTCTAGACCTCGGAGAATGCACCACACTCGCTGAGCCCGTCTCTGACCATGTTCCGCTACACACCGCTCGGCCAACCCGCCGGCGCGTCCCGAGGCTTCCTGACGCGGTTTCAACTCCGACACCTCCTCGTCGTGTTCTTTACGATTTCGATCGTCGCGCTGCTGTTTGCTGGGACGACGCATCCATCCGATGTCTCTTCGTTCGCTCATAGTGTTACGTCTGGACGTATCGGCTATCCCGCTACGCCTGCATCGTCGTCGAAAGCCAGTCAACATTACACCCCGGGTCCGCTCGGTGGATCCCTGTTGGCGAAACAACGCAAGTATCTTTCCTACACCGACTGGCAGCGATACCTGGATGGTCATACGGCCATGTTGGATTCGATGATGGACCTGGATGTTCCCATGGTCGTGGAGCAAGGTGAAGAGCGCGCCGCAGAAGGAGAATGCGAGGGATGGAACGCAAAGCTGGACGCTGCAGATCCGCGATGGGGATGCTGGCGTGCAAAGATGTGGAAGCAGATCGAAGCATTCGACATGCCCGATTCATGGCGGTGAGTCGCACCGAGTCGAAGGGTTTGGGATGTTCGCTAAAGCCATGGCAGGATGTGGGAATCCATGGAATCGCGGAACAAGGCTGCTTTGGATCGATTACAACTTTGTCTTGAGCAGCCGTTTGCAGAGCTCTCAGATTACCCGACGTACAACAGCTCGCAGCCATTCGAACCGATCACCATCACAAGTACAGATGATCGCGTGGGAGCGGATACTAGACCCTGTTCCAAGACGGCCACCCGGGTCGTTCTCGGTAACTGGTGAGCTTACATACCGTCAGCACAAAGTGACGCTGGCTGATACCTTTCTCCAGGTGGTATTTCTCGCAAGCCTACGCCGATCCTCAGTCCAATCCAGGCGAGGCAGTCTGGCTCCGCAATCAAATCAACGTGCTCTATGAAATGGGCTACACCGTCCTCGCCACCAACAGCTACGCCGGTATGGTTCAAGGTCACGCTGCGCTGCCCGACGTCATCTCTCTCATCTGGACCGAAGATAAACATACCTTGACGTGCCAGGACGATCCTCGGTGCGCGCTCTTCTCCGAGTTCAAGCCGACGAACGAAAAGTACCCGGGCACGGACGTCAGGCCGGATCATACGAGTTCGATATGGGACGATATTCCCGAGGATGCCGATAAGCGACCGGCGCAGCGTTGGGCGTGGACGTGGCCCGAGTTGGATGCTTTGCCCAAGGAAGAACGAGGCACGATCCCCGTGTGGAAGCTCTTCACAACGACATACGTGAGTCGTGCCCGTCGGCAGTTTGACATGGTGCTGATCCGCCTCAGTGGGGAGCCAGGCCAAATGATCCGTTCTGGGACTTTACTGAGCAGGAATTCACGTGGAACCCGTACGGCCAGCAATGGACGCTCACGTACGTTTATATCCGCTACATTGGACGGCGATGCGCTGACCTGGCCTTTTCGTAGCCCATTTGACTATCCGGACCACAGCTACATCCCCTACTCCATGGAACGCGACTGCATGAAGACTCGCTTCGCCGACGAAGAGATGCGCGAGGATCGACTTTTCATCCTCGCCAAGAGTACAGAGTACTTCAACGAACCCTTCACGGGCATTCCGCGCTCCTTTTGGTCGACGTTGACCGAAATGACCAATCTGACGGCGTACAGCACGGCGGAGGATGACCCGAATCTGATGAAAGACAAGGAAGTGGCTCATGTGTTTGGCGTGCCCGAAGGCATCGAGTCGTTAGGTTTGGTCTCCAAGGCGGAATTCGAGGTGCAGCTGGCCCGAGCAAAGTTGATGCTCGGACTCGGGAGACCGTACATCAGCCCATCCGTGTACAGCGCGCTGTAAGTGGGCGCTCCCGCCTTCCTTGCTCCGTGATACGTCACTGAACGGTCTTCGTAGATGCCAGGGAACGCCTGTCGTGATTCCGTACTTCCGAGGCGTAGCTGTTCCACATGGCTGGAAGCTCTTCGATGGGCAGTATCATCAGCATGGTCCGGCCGCAGCAATTGGACCTCCTTACGTCTATTCGTACGCCTACGACAACATGACGGACTTGGTCGAGAAGATCAATATGGCCGCAAGCACGCCAATCGAGCGATAGTGGGTTCCCTTTGGTGTGAGGCGTGACGCAGCATACTGATGCAGCCCTTTAACACAGCATACCGGAGGATATGAGGCTATCTGCGGTCGAGCGAAATATGGACGACCTGATGCGTTTCAATTGGAAGCGACACGCAAAATCACAGGACAAGGCACAGCCCGTGCAGTATGACAGGCTGCGGCGCTGGGTCATCGCGAGGTGCTTTAAAATTGGACGATGTACTCCGCTGCGGGGCGAGTTATCCCTGGTGGAATGAAACTCGACTGAACTCGAATATATATACTCATAGACGTAAAGGGCATACTAGTGTAGGTCGTTCTCGTTGTACTTTAGGGCATATGGCATGATAAGGGATACAGACTTCTCTGGCCGCCTTCCTAGCAACACTGCATTGACGCTTGATTTACAACTTGAATGGCTTGCACAGACGATATCTATACTCTGGACGCTATGAACGCTGGGCACCCATCAATGGGCGCGCGTAACTGCTGCCTTTTCTGTATGCCAAAGTCGCTTTCAACATAACGGTCAGGTTTCATCTTGAGTAAAGGATGAGCCGAGGCTTACTCTGTAAACAGCTCGAACGTTTGCTCCATTGTCAGATACGCCGTTTCAGGCTGACACTGCCCCGCGTAATCAGCCACCGAAGGAGGCGCGACACCGGACACTCACGAAGTAGCAGAAGATATAGCCAAGAATGCAGATCACGCCATACAAGCTGAAAGCACCGCTTGGGGTTATTGCATTCATGAGTGACAGAAACGTGGCCGATATGAGGAGGTTGCCTGCAAGACGTCAGTCCAAACCACGGCCAGTCATTCTCCGCGTCGCGCTTACAAGCCCAATTCGTGGCGGTGCAGATTGAAGTGCCGATTCCGCGCACTTCGAGCCTAAACAGCTCTCCTTGCGCCCAAGGGATACATCCCAGTCCCAAGGCATAGCTCGCAACATACAACAACATCGCACCAACCGTAAGGCTTGTCCATCCTTTCGGATAATCGTATTCAGGATCCAAACGGTGGTTGGTGTCGGACGTTAACTTCGCAAAGAAGAATGCGGCAAGAAAGAGAGAAAGAACCATGCCGGGCAGAGTCCAGAGCATGGTCCGACGGCGCCCAAATGGATCGACGATTCGAAGAGAGATGAGGGTGAAGATGAAGTTGACGATGGCCACAAGGCTGCTGACGGCCGTTGAGTTGTGGAATCCTAGCGAGGCGAAGAGAGTGCTATGGTGCGATCAGCTTCGCGCAATGCCGCACAAGATATACAGCTGAGTCTACCCACCTGGAATAGTACATCAAGGAGTTGAAGCCACAAAGCTGCTGAAGCGCCTGCAAGCCTGCACCAACAATCAATGCCCGCCGATTTGCCCCAACATGAAAAACGGAATCCAGCCGTTCCCGAAATGTCAAATCCTCCATGACTCGCATGCTCTGCTTGACGGATCGGCGAAGGATGTCCGCTTTTGCGTGAATCTGTTGCGGGGTTGCTTTACTGTATATTTTGGCCAGCACGCGGTAAGCTTCGTCTGAGCTTCCCCTTTTCAACAAGATCCGAGGCGACTCTGTGACCGATCAGCCCCGAGCGCGGATTAAGGAGAACGAAACTCACCCGGAAGGAATGCCATACATGCAAGCTGAAGCGCCGCCGGGAGAGCGCTGGAATACGCTCAGCTTTCCACATCAGTAATATTTGCGAGACAACTCACCTCAGGCTAACCATATACCTCCAGCCATGATGGACATGCTGGAAAACAGCTCCTATACCGTAGGCAACGCATTGACCAAAGGTAATCGCCAGTACGTTGATTGTGACCATCTTTCCTCTGAGCTGAGATGGTGATAATTCACCAATATAGAGCGGAATGATGCATGACGCAAGTCCGACACCTAAAAGAGTCAGTGTCGCTCTTCGATACCGGATGACAGCACTTACCTAAACCTACCACAACTCGTCCCGTTACCATTATCGCGACCGTCTGAGCGAATGTCTGGAGCAGAGCTCTATCGAACCGTGAGTAACTTTCCGCCGATACGAGAAGTGAACATACCCGGCGATGAACACAACATTCGCTAGCCCAATGATGGGCTTTCTTCCCAGGAAATCCGAGAGCGTGCCGGAAGCGAGGCCTCCCACGAGCGCTCCTGCTGTTGTCGCAGACGTGATGATTTCCTTTTCGCGGTTGGAAAGCAGATGCTTTGATAGATCTTTGCCAATTACTACGAGGGTGCCTGAGATGCTGTAAAGACGTGAGCAGAAGGTAACGAAATCGAGAGAGATACCAACATTGCGGTATCCACGCCTAGACCCAGATAAGCGCCTCTGTCGATTCTTACGAGTTTGACTCACCAAACATAAGCCCAGAAATAGATGCGCAACAAACAAGAATCCAGATGTAGGCTTTCATCTGGTCCTCGCCCTCCGCTTGAACGAGATCGTCATCTATGTCTTTGAACCGGGTGCGAGCATCATCGAACTCGGGGTCGTCCAGTTCGAAGCTCGTATGCGTATCGACGCGCACATGATTCGGCGAAACGAGGGCGTCTCGAAGTTCTTGTGGGTCGTCCGTACTAGCGACACGTCCCAGGAGCGGAGAAGATAGTCTCTCATCAGGGGCATTCATACGGCTGCTGCAGTCGATGTTAGTGCTCTTCAGGCTGCCAGATCGAGAAGAACGAACGTATGCTGGTACCGCGAGATGTCTTCCCTCTTGAGAGCTCTTGCGCTAGCAGAGCCCTTCTAGCGGGGAAATCTGACCGTTTCGATTAGATCGAGCCAGAATAGCGATACCAAGGGACGATAAGTTAAGAGTAGAAAGCCATGTTCATGCTGAACCGCTCCGAGCGAGAGCAGAATCCCTCTTGCACAAAGTAAACAAACCAAGGCTCGGCGATGTGGTAATCTCCGTCATAGATCCTCTCTTCCTGGACTCTCTGGCATCGGTTGGAGCTCCTCATCAGCCACTCACATGCTCTTGCGCCCACTCTTTCAACGCTCTTGCAACATACGCACATCCCTTTCTGCACCGATCCTCCGTTCTCGATTCCCAAGAATGGCGTCAACCGAAAACCAATCGGTCGAATACACCAAAGACCGACAACATGAGCTTCAAGACAACATCAAGGGCGTCGAGAAGGACATCTCGAAGGCATACGAGTCCGTTCAGCAAGCATCTAGTACAAAACCACGTCTCGTCGCTGTCAGTAAGCTCAAACCTGCATCCGACATCCAAGCACTCTATGATCTCGGATACCGTCACTTTGGGGAAAACTACATCCAGGAACTCGTCGACAAGGCTCAAGTCCTGCCGAAAGATATCTGCTGGCATTTTATCGGCAACCTCCAGAGCAACAAGGCTAAGACCGTCGTGAGCGGAGTCGGGGATGCGCTGTGGGTGATTGAGACCCTTGCGAGTGAAAAGACGGCGGGTTTGCTGGAGAAGGCTGTCGCTGCGAGGTTGGGTGACGGCGAGATCTCGCAAGAGAAGCGGCTCAAGGTTTACGTTCAAGTCAACACGTCCAAGGAAGATGTCAAGTCGGGCGTCGATCCCCTGACAGCCGGATCATCATCGTCTGACATCGCCGATCACGAACTCGTGAAACTCGCAACGTACATCTATACACAATGCCCACACCTTCACCTTCTCGGACTTATGACCATCGGCTCCTTCTCTGCATCGCACGACCCATCAAAGCCGAACCCAGACTTCGAAACCCTCACGACAAGCCGACACGAACTCTTCGCCTACCTCTCGTCACACCTCGATAACGCCAAGGGCGTGCTGCCGAAGACGGAACAGGAATGGGAGTTGAGCATGGGGATGAGCGCCGACTTTGAGAGTGCGATAAAGCAGGGCTCTTCGGGTGTCAGGGTGGGAACGAGGATCTTTGGGGAACGGCCGAAAAAGGTGAAGGCTGGGGATGGTGCGGCGGTCACCAAGTAGGATCTCTGTTTGCTGTGGAGGCTTGGAAGGCGCAACAAGATACCATGCAAACCTCGAGAGAACTATCTTACCAACCGAAGATGACTCAGGCGCTTCGAAGATGGCATGATTTCGTCAATCACGAGTTAAAGATTTCGCAATATGTACCACTTGAAACTCCCGTCTCCTCACCTTCCATTGACGACATCGCGGAAAGGATGCCCACTATAATGGGTGATTTTGCACAGGCTATGAACATCAACGCGATCCCCCTGGGTTTACACAGCTTCCTAGATTTTAACAAAGGAAAGTCCGTACACGGCATCGCTTGACGCCTCCTTAGACATAAAGTAGAACATAAGGCGAGGCTGAGTATAAAGAGATGACGACGCGGCCGTAGACCTGTCGATAAATGGCAGACCATCGTCGGCGCAGCGGACATGTCTGATAGTTTTTCCTCCCACAAACGCTCGCCGAGAGATCAAGAGGACGAATTCGATCGACCTTTCGACAAGGCAACAGGGAATAATCAATGGACAAAGCTAATGGGAAGGTTCCGGAACATGCGTCTCCAGAACCTGCGCTACGACTCACGGCCTCTCTGGAACGACGCAATCATTGAAGAGCTGGAAAGACTAGCGGAATTGTGCGACGAGCACTCGAACATCGTCTCGCGCAGAATCCGACAAATCGCCGCCGCTCGACTGGAGGATTTCGAAGACGACTTCTGGAAAAAGGAGCCAAACGCGGTACCGTTTAGCGACGGGGATGTCGACAAATACAAGTGGACAAAGCTCTACCGCATCTTCCAGGAGGAACTGGGTGCAGGAGGTGGGAGATCTATTGACGCCATTCCCTCAAATCAAGTTGGTCTGCTTGAAGTCCTGCAACTCATCACCAAACCCGACGCCCGGCAAAGTAATCAGACAGACCAGACGTACACGCCTTCCGAGACGCTGCGAAATGGTGCTGAGTCAATGCATACCTTGGAAAAGTCGGGGAGATCACATAGCATCAAGAGTACCAGAGAGGAATCTCAAGGTCCTGAGACGTCTGTACTGAGAAAGATCAACCGGGCTTGCCTTCGGCATTTAAGCGTTGAACCACTCGAAGGCCTTACAATGAAGTCAATGTCATGCCGCTCACCGTCCTCGCCAGACAGCAACGTGATCGCTAGCCTAGAGTCCCCGCACAGTCGTACATCGAAGACGTCTGCCTCGACATTCCAGACTGCCCTGAACGCAATCAGAGAGGAAGTTGATGACGAGGATGATAGTGGCTACGATGAATCGACGAATGCTTCTCTTGCCAATCCCATATCGGTAGGCACAAGCGAGGGAAATGGATCGGCCATACGATCCTGTGTCACCGATGCGGAGCCACAGACACACTCTCCCTTTCTCCCGAATATTCAACGTTTGCGGAAGCGGAGGGCCAGCCGTAGAGGATCGTGGTCACGACGGGCTACGCGACTTGCATCACATGATCGTTCCAGTACGCTACTGTTATCCTCCACGCGGCGAAGCCTTCGAAGGCCAGTTCAGAGAATACGGCGGTGAGCCTGATGGCTCACATGCAACGCATCGCCACGAGGTTCTGGTCTCGCTCGATGTTCCGTGCGACCAGCGTTGCCATCTAGACCACTTGTAGTTCCGCACCGACAGCCTCGAGCGCTTCCGTTCAACATGTACCCAAATTCGACTTGTCTGCTCGGATTCCAGCGAGCATACCTAAGCTTCGTATCTAGTGAAGCTGGGACAATTTCCGATTCTGAATGACGACGCTGTGATAGATGACAACTGCAAACAGCACTGTATCGCGTGGTACAGTATACCATGCCAGCTACCATGCCTCCTGAATCTCGCATCTGCCGCCGTTGAAACGCGCTTATGAAAAGCGCAGAAACCGAGTGAGACCCGAATGTTGAGATCGCTTGACTGGTAATTCTGAATATTCACCATCCGCCTGATTCTTCGCACCGTTTGCATGCGTCTCGCTGTTCTGACAAGGCGAGCATTCACAGCGTTCAAACCAGCCGTTCCCCTCATTCAGCGGTACCAACCCCGCCCACTCCCTTTGCGCACCATGTCCACCGCCGAGTCTTCCGCTCAACCCAACCCTCAGCCGGTAGCGACCACGTCGGACGCCCACAACGCCGCTGAAGCCGCTCAGGTCGCGGCTACCCAAAAGCAAGGCTCCGCCAAGCCCAAAAAGGAGAAGAAGCAAGCCGCAGGCTCCGACACCGTTTCCGAGCTCAACCCTGAACCTGAATTCTTCGCACACCGAAATGCCATCTTTGATAAGTACAAGAAGGAATACGAGGACCGGATTGCGCAGTTGCCGAGGCAGGAGATCGAAGTCACGCTGCCGGATGGAAAAGTGATCAAGGGAACGAGTTGGGAGACTACGCCGTTCAAGATTGCCGAGGGAATCGCGAAGAGTTTGGCCGAAAGGGTCATCATCTCCAAGGTCGACGGTCAGCTCTGGGATCTTCATCGTCCTTTGGAGGGTTCCTGCTCCCTTGCACTGCTCGATTTTGACTCTCCCGACAACGACTATGAAGCCCGACAAGTCTTCTGGCATTCGTCGGCGCACGTTCTCGGTGAAGCTTGTGAAAAGTGCATGGACGACTGCTGTCTCGGTTACGGTCCGCCGCAGGAGAGTGGAGGTTTCTTCTACGAGATGCGTTTGAAGGATAACCGGTGAGTTAGACGACGGAGGTCGCTCAATGTCCCTAATCTTCTGTAGGCCCATCACCCCCGCCGACTTCCCGGGACTCGAAGCGTCATTCAAAAAGGCTGTCAAGGAGAAGCAGCCATTCGAGCGTCTTGAGCTTCCCAAGGAGGCTCTGTTGGAAATGTTCTCTGTGAGCCTTGTTGTCGCATATATGAGACGCTGCTGATTCCTCGCAGTACAACAAATACAAGCAGCACTACATCCAAAACCAGGTGCCCGACGGTACCTCGTCTACCGTGTACCGATGTGGACCTCTGATCGATTTCTGTCGAGGTCCCCACGTACCGCATACCGGACGAATCAAGGCCATGGCCATCACCAAAGTGAGCTTCCAGCCCATCTCGTGATGTCGCCTTCGCATCGCTGACAGCCCTTTGCAGAACTCTTCTTCCTACTTCTTGGCAGATGCCAAGAACGACACTCTTCAGCGACTCTACGGTATTTCGTTCCCGGATAGCAAGCAGCTCACCGAATACAAGAAGTTCGTCGAGGAAGCCGAGAAGCGAGATCACCGTAGAATAGGAAAGCAGCAGGAGCTGTTCATGTTCCACGACATGAGCCCTGGAAGCGCATTCTTCTTGCCCATGGGACAGCGAATCTACAACACTCTGCAGCAGTTCATCCGAGTGAGTTGAACGAGATGCTGGTTAAGCATATCTGACTCTTGTACAGACGGAATACCACAAGCGAGGTTATGTTGAAGGTGATTAGCGCCACAAGGCTGCGGATGCGCGATGCGAATGCTGATTTTGATCCAGTCGGCTCGCCCAACATCTTCAACTCCAAGCTCTGGGAAACCTCGGGGCATTGGCAAAACTACTCGGAAGACATGTTCCAACTCGAGGTTGACAAGGAGAAGTTCGCCATGAAGCCCATGAACTGTCCGGGCCACTGTCTCATTTTCGACGCGCGAGAGCGTTCATACAAGGAGTTGCCCATCCGAATGGCCGAGTTTGGTGTCTTGCACCGAAACGAGGCAAGCGGCGCATTGAGTGGATTGACCCGAGTCAGGCGATTCGTGCAGGATGACGCGCACATCTTCTGCACGCCGGATCAGGTGGGTGTCATGGTGTAGTGGCCGGATGTTTGCTCATGCCTGGTCAGATCGAGAGTGAGATTGCTGGCGTATTCGACCTCATGGAGGCTGTTTATGGCGCGCTCGGTTTCACCTACAAGGTCGGATTATCTACGCGAAACCCCAACAAGTTCATTGGCGATATTGCTGTCTGGGACAAGGCTGAGTCCCAGCTGAAGTCTGTACTGGACCGTGTGTTCCCGAACAACTGGAAGCTGAACGAGGAGGACGGTGCTGTAAGTCTCTTTGCTGTATAGCTGCCATCGCTAATCCGCTCGCAGTTCTACGGTCCCAAGATCGATATCGCTATTAGCGACGCCTTGAAGCGAGAATTCCAGTGTGCCACAATCCAGGTGCGTATAGTCTGACTCAAATGCCTTGGCGGGATCTTGCTGATATCCGTACAGCTTGATTTCAACTTGCCGGAACGCTTCAAGCTTCAGTACCGAGCACCCGCCAAGGAGGGCGAGAATGATCTCGTTCGACCGGTCATGATTCACCGAGCGATCTTGGGCAGTCTCGAACGATTCATCGGTATCTTGACGGAACACTGTGCCGGTAACTGGTGAGTCTCTTGATCACGCATCATTTGCGGTGCGCTCAGATTTCTGCAGGCCATTCTGGGTTTCTCCTCGTCAAGTGATCGTTGTGCCTGTCGCTGCAGCCTATGTAAGTCTAGATCACTTCGCCAAATAGGCCATCAGCTCACGAGGTCGTTTTCACAGAACGACTATGCCGCTGAGGTTGCCAAGAAGCTTTGGGACGCCGGTATCTTCTCGGAGACTGATATCACGGGAGACACGCTTAAGAAGAAGATCTTGAACGCTGAGATCGCGCGGTGGAACTTCATCCTCGGTACGTCTCACTCCTCACGCCTCGTGTAGCGAAGGATGCTGACTCTTTCCAGTTGTCGGCGAGGATGAGAAGCGTGACCAGTCGGTCAACTGTCGATCCCGGGATGACGAAAAGAAGGGTCGAAGCTCGACGCTTCCGGTCGACGAGTTTGTGAAGAAGTGCCTCGCATTGAAGGAGCAGCGTGGCAATGTGTCCAGCACCAACGTCTTGATGGAGTTGTAGTTCGCATATAGGAGGATCTATATCACCTGTTTTGCACCGTGGACAAGATAGGGGTAAATCAAAGCGCGATCGAGCTCAGCGACGGGAAAGCTTGGGAGATGCGGTTGCTCAATTGCAGGTTTTGATGATTGCTATCATGCCTTCCGTGGAGACACATCTCATGCTCGCCTACGTGTCCTCGATAGGAAACACAGCAGCTACGATTCAAGCTTACTGTAACCCTGTAAGCTGTGTAAACGTTCTCCTTTGTGATCACAGCCTCATAAGCTAACTTTCCATCCTTTGCCCTTCGCTTGGCAGATCATTTCCAAGATGTCCGGAACCTCTCATCACGAACCCTTCGCAGCTCCTGTCCTAGAGTATTCAGAATCGAGTTATCCTTGAAGAGTCGACGAACCAGCAGGACATGTCGATGCTGCAAGCGGGACCGAGAAACGCAGAATCCGGAAAGCCTGCCTTTCATACTATGACTTCTTCAACCCTTTCGTTACCGGACAAGCCTCAGCCCATCGCGAAGTCCGTTGCCTTCTCCACTTTCAGGGAAAAGCCCGAGAGGCATCGTTCCAGTCGTTCAGCGGAAGCTCGAAGTCTCGTGGCGATGCAGTTTGCAAGGCAGTTGAAGCGACTGGAGTTGCAGAAGCGAGCACGAGCAGCGCAAGTCAGAGGCGGGAGGATGGATGGAGTGCTAGATGAGAGCCAGGATGGGGCGAAGGCGGCGAAGGAAAATGCCAAGGTGAAAGAAACTTCTCGAAAGACACAGGCGAAAGCAGACGCGGTGAGTTTGTGATATCGCTAAATGCGTAGATAGCTTTGCTGACCCATGCGGTCTCAACTACAGAAACAAGCTCATTCCAGCGCGGTCGTTAGCAGATCCAATCACAGCATGCAGGCTGCCACGTCGCCTGGAGGGAGCGCGGGAAAGGAGAACAAGCGAAACCCCCCTAGCAGAACCAGAAGCCAGACTTTGGATGTGAGTGATCACTGAGCTACATCACAGCGCTTCACTAATGCATATATAAGCCCGATGCACTCGCCGCGTTAGCGAAGTTCAACAATCTCGGCATCTCCGGTGTTGATTTGAGCAGCCAGTAGAGTTTCTGCACAAGATGCCACGTAGAATCTCGACTACTCGACAACATAGCAATCGCGGAAGCCTCACGCCGTCAAGATCGCCATTCTCTCCTCTGCACTTCCCCTTCGCTTCGTCTTCTCGTCACAAGAAGGGTCATCCGGCCAGATGCTCATGGACTTTTACGAGACTTGTAGTCTATTGGGACTCTTCCCTCCCCCCTTTGTAATCCTAGCCCGAAGAAGAACCGAGTCGCGTTCGAGTATGTCCCGAGCGAGGACAGTGCAGCAGACCTGCTCACCGGTCGACGAATTTGTGAAGAAGTGCCTCGCATTGAAGGAGCAGCGTGACAATGTGTCCAGCACAAACGTGTTGATGGAGTTGCAGTCTGCGTATAGCAGGATCTATAGAATGCAAGAGCCCCAAGCTTCAATCTGCCTCGTATCTGCATGGCCATCTAAGGTTGATTGATGTCAGTGTTCAGTAATAGATGTCGGTGAGACAACTGAGCGGTCACGTGCAAGGGTATTGGTCATCATAGACATGCCCGACCTCTAGAGTATACCGATGTCGAAGCAGTTGACCGGCCCATTGTTCACGCCTCCCTCCTCGCGAAACTCGTCCCTTCACGCAATCCAAGATGTCGCGCTCTGACATCCTCGACACCATCGGCATCGCCGCCGACAGCCAACTCTTCCAATCCGGCATCACCGACCCTTCCAACCGACTCCCCGAATATCGCTCACCAAACGACATGTGTCCCATCTGCAAGACCGACCGATACTCAAAACCCTCATTACGATTATTGATCAGCCCGTGCTATCACAAACTATGCGAGCGATGTGTTGACCATTTGTTCAGTATCGGAGCGGGAAAATGTCCGCATGAAGGGTGCACGCGGGTCTTACGGAAAACGAATTTCATCCATCAGACGTTTGAGGATTTAGGAGTGGAAAGGGAGGTCGGAGTGCGGAGGAGGGTCGGGACAATGTGAGTAATATCCTATATGCGTGAAGTCTAGGTCTGTATGCACAGCCGATCAAGCCAATTGTCGTATGCTTGCTCGAGGCATCTCGCGTTTGCCTTTATCAAGTGGTCGCTCTAGGATACAATGTACCAACCTATCCTGACTCAAATCCATAGATTCAACAAGGAGCGGGATGACTTCGCAAGCGAACGGGAATACAATGACTATCTGGAGATGGTCGAAGATATCAGTGAGTCCCGCCAAGGTTGACAGTCCGCTCGAAGCTAAAATCCATCAGCATACAACCTCATAAACGATATCGACCGCGTCGAAACAGAAAAGCGAATCACAGAATACACAAATTCCAACGCATCCCAGATCTCCAACAACATCAATCGTGCACGCGAAGAGAGCATCAGACAAAGCGCCCTCGATTCCGAACTCCGTCGGACACGTGAACTCAACGCGCAACGCGCAAGGGAAGAAGAGGAACGCGAGGCACAGGAGCGCGAAGCGGGGAAACAGAGTGCGCTGGAAGATATCCGGAATGGCGGAACGGGCGAGAGCGTGTACAAGCGATTGGAGAGGCGGAAGGCTGGTTCCGCGCCGACACCAGCATCGGCGAAACCTGTCGTGGCAGCGGACGAGCGCAGGGGAAAGGAGGATACAACGCCAAATTCGCCGTTATATGCCGGTCCGTACGTGCCGTTTCCGTTTTCTGTGCCGAGTTCGAGTCCGCAGCCACCATCAACCGGATTACATGACCCGCCCACGTACGAAGCTCAGCGCAAAGCACACGGGCCGGATGCCGAGAGAATACGAGCGGGTGGATGGGTTATCGAGGAGATCTGGGAGCGGGATCGGCACTGGGCGAAAGAGGGCCTGTGGGTGTAGCGCGATACAGTTACCGATCATTCGTTGTATTCGCGATCCGAGCTATCGCATGGATGTCATGTGTCGATCATGCTAGCTTTAATTACAGCGTTTCTCCAAGTGGCCTCCGCCGCAGCCGGATCTCCCTCTTGTCCGTAGTCTGTGACGGCACCACGTCGTTCGGAACCTCGCTCTGCGATTTCTCACCCAGCGATTCATCCGATGTATCCTTCATCTCTAGCTTATTCAGTGACTCGCTCTCCACCAGACTAGGTCCCGCCTGTCTCGTCTCTGCAAGCCTCAGCGCTTCTCCCTCTCGGGCTCGTCTCGCGGAACGTCGCGAATACGCGACCCAGAGCCAGATCTCGGCAAATGCAGTGACAGCCGCCGCAAGGAAGGATAGAAGTATGGCCTGGCGATGGTCAGTGACATTCGAGGGTCCTGGCGTGAAGAGGGCTTACAGATTCTTGACGCATCCCGGCTGATGAGTGAGCGACGACGTAAACTGCGCCACCTACGCCTCCAATACTGAACAACACATTGAGGACTGTGGATATCTCCTTCCGTATCGAGCGGTATTCGCTGACCACGGATTTGGGTTTAGCAGTGAACGTCGAGGGCAGGAATGCGGATGCCTGAGTAGGGGATTGTTTGAACATTCGGGCTTCCGTTCGCCGAATCTGGACTTACAGTTGTTGGATCCGTTTTGAAGAGCCGTTCCTGGGCGGAAGTGGTGAATGTTCTTGTTCCAGCACATAGCGCAATCATGCTATAGCGGTTGGCCTCTGAACGACCTCAGCGCGGTTTATGAGGACCTGAGTTAACTTACCGATATGCGCGCGTGCGAGACCCCTGCTAGCTTTAGGAAGCCTTGCCCATCTCGAGATCTCTAGCAGTGTCGAATATGGTATATAAACATCTGTCTCCTTGGTTGTATCGAGTTCCGGCTCTGTCGATGCCTTGCCGATCTCCTTCCGAATCTTTGCATATTCTGTAAGGCTTTCGGCGATGCGACGTCGGATCGCCTCTGGAAGTTGAAACCTATCGCTTTGGATGAGTTCTAGTGACTCTTTAAGGTCTGGCGTGATAGAAACGAGCGTAGAATCGGACATTACTGGAGCAAGGCATGTGGAAGGAGAATGAGCGTTGGTATCCCAAGTCGAGGTCGAGAGCTGTGTTTACTTTGTCGATCGCGGAAAGTCCTCTGCAATTGTAAGGAACTGACTATGTTTAGAAAGCAATCTAGAAATCCTGCAAGATGGTGTCTTCAGCTTTTTTCGGCAGAATTATGAGATGAACGATGTGGATTTATCTAAATTGTTACTATTTTGTGGACAGCTACCGGGCACTTTTCGCAGCTGAAACGTTCGGCTAATCCCAACGGCGCAGATGCAAGCACTTTCCAGGAAATCGTTTCAGATTTCCACCTTCATACTGCATTCCGAGCCGCTCTTCATGCCACAGTCCTACCATAATCATCTTCCCTCTAACGGCAAGATCGAGTGATCGCGCCGCTATCATGTGCGGCATTCTTTTCTTCCTGGGCCAGAACTCCGAGCTCGATGCCGCTCATCAAGATCGCATTTCTGCACGAGGTAAGGCTGCCCATCGTGAGCCGAAATACTCTAGCTAAGGACGACCTTACAGGCCCCGACTCGCTACAAGTGGTCGCTAGTGACATCCAAATAGGAACAGATACGCTGCTACTGAAGTTTCTGTCCTCCGTACTTGCTCTGCGAGGTGACCATATCGGTATACAACCTCTTGTTGGACAATCAGGCAATGTCTTGTGCTGGAACGGACAAGTAAGTCAACAATAAGAAGTCGAATCCCGGCTGAGCTTGTGTAGATCTTCGAAGGAATGGACGTTGCACTGAAGCAAAATGACACCGAGATGCTCTTCCGAGCATTAGAAGGGCGGACGACCCATACAGATACGCATGTGATCAACACCTTCGCTCAGATCGAAGGACCGTAAGTCTTTCGCGGATAAGCAGGATGATTTCTGACCGAGATCGCATAGATATGCATTCGTTTACTATAGTGTAAGTCTTCGATGTTACTGCTGCATGTGACTAATGGTACCAGCGAGATGCAGGGACTATATACTTCGCTCGCGATGTCTTTGGCAGGCGATCTCTCCTGATGCCATCCATGGCCGGCCCGGAGTTTACCCTCACTTCAGTTGCGCCACCAGCAACGTCACGGATGCCGATGGAGGAGATAGATTGTCGCTGGATCTGGGCGTTGGATGTTCACGATGTCAAAGTAGATTCGGGCAATGTAAGTGTCTACAGGTCGACGAGGCATCCTTTTCAGATGCTAACGCTCGCAGGTGGACGTCTCTTCCGCTCTACGAAAATTGGAACGGACTCCAAGCACAGGCTCTATGCGGTTCGTGAGTTAGACCTTTTCTGACATCTAGCGAGTCTCCCTGATATGCATACTTGCGGGTCATCAGGACGCAATACCAACGATCAACCAAAGCGTCGCTCCGCCGGAATCCTTGGCCCCTGTTGCCACCTCAGGGTATCCCGCGACAGACCAAGCATACGTCGATGGATTTGTCGAGAATTTGGCTGAAAGCGTCAAGCGGAGAGTGGAGAATATTCCATCTCCGACCAATGGGTGTGTTCCTGTTATACCACACTTGTCTGATCCCTAATATATCCGTATTTCAGAGAGGCCAGGATCGCCATCTTATTCTCGGGAGGGGTTGACTGCGCTTTCGTCACGCATCTTGCCCATAGGTAAATCGTAGACTCTCGTCCGCGGATCGCGCTCACTTGTCCGGTCGTGTAGATACATTCCTGCAGGCGAGCCGATTGACTTATTGAACGTCGCATTCGAGAACCCACGAGTTATTGCCAGTGCCAAGCGAGAGCGTGAAGAACGTCAGCGAGTCGCCGCACGCCGGAAATTGAAAGGAAAGGAGAAGGCTACAGACATTGAGGTTGAGGTGGAAGCAATGTCCCCCTACGACGTGCCAGACCGATTGACAGGCAGGGAGACACTTGCAGAGTTGCAAAAGATCCATCCTGATAGGGAGTGGCGGTTCGTGGAGGTTGACGTAACATACCAAGTAAATACGGGATTGTCGGACGGAGCACAACCTGCTGATACTATTTGGCTAGGAATGTCTAGCTGTGCGGCCAAACGTTCTGGATCTGATGTATCCTTCAGACACAGGTAAGTCATTCGCGTAAAGTCTGAAGCCAGATCCGAGCTGACCAGAACGCGACGCCCTTCAGAGATGGATCTCGTGAGTGGGGAACAAGACAAACAAGGCTCCTCTGACCGAAATGACAGAGTCTTGCAATGCCACTATGGTTCGCAGCGAGACGGCATGGATATTTACACAGGAAGGGATTTCGAGAAGAATATCGAAGCAAAGCCAAGGTCTTGTTGAGCGGTCTGGGTGCGGATGAGTAGGTACTAGGTTTCTCGTTCAGGGCGAAGCTGATTGTTACAGATTGCTCGGCGGATACGCTCGACATCGTAGAGCCTTCGAAGTGCACAGTTGGCAGGGAGCAATCGACGAGGTAAGCTTGTTTCGTTGTGCACAAGGCCGGCCCTAATATTCCAAGTAGATGCAAATGGATCTAGATCGCCTGCCATTTCGCAACCTGGGACGGGACGATCGCATCATCTCATCTCACGGCGCTGAGACTCGCTTCCCGTACCTCTCCCTATCATTCGTACATGAGCTCGGGCAGTTCCCGATAAACGCAAAATGCGATCTGCGGTATCCAGAGGGAGTAGGAGACAAGAGTCTCATCAGAATAGCAGCGGAGCAAGCGGGTTTGATAGGTGCAGCATCGAAGAAGAAAAGAGCGATGCAATTCGGAACTCGTTCGGCGCGTATGGAGCCTGAGGAAGGAGGTAAAATGAGGGGGATGGGCGCACAGAAAATCAAGAGTTAGCAGACCTGTATGGCAAAGGGTTCTAGCACGAATCGGAGAATGAGTTGGTACGATGGCATGAATATCGCGATGGATGGCTTTTCTATGGCCATCACATTCATCATCACCCTCGCCAACGGGACTCCACCGCAATGAAATACCTCAGTAGTATGGTGTATGGTGAGTGCTGTATACATCCAGGTCGTCGGGAGTGGCGTACCCGCAACGCAACTGGCTCTCGACAAGGCACCTCGTCCCGTTCATGGCGAAACGGCGTGTCATCCCATTCTTACCTGTTCAGCGGAGCCAGTAGCCCATAATCGTGGGAAATCCGAGTCTTTGCGGGATGCAGCGATGATGAAGAGAGAGCGAGAATGCAGCCGAAACTACTCTGCCGCGGAGTCACTTCTTAGAGCTCATCAACCCCTATAATACCAGAACAACGTATGTACAACGAAAACAACCTAATAGCCCCCAGCTCCCTCTCGAGAATGACCTGCAACCTGTCGTCTCTGCGTTTCCGCGAGCTTTGGACAATTCGTAACGGAATGACCAAGACCTGGATGGCGGACACCACACAATTAGCATCTGAAGCGTTCCAAACGCAAAGCTTAATTAGCGCAAACATACCGCCACAGATGGGACAAGCCTTGCCAACACTTCCTTGAGACTGGTATTTCGCCATAGGGTCTTCGATTGAGTTCAAGAAGTCCGGTACTCTGTTGACTTGCCGGGTGAGCTGAGAGTTCACAGATGAATCGAGCCAAGACGTACCTCTGCTTTGCCTCCATTAGCAGATACTTTAAATCCAGCAGAGTCTGTTCTTGCACGGCGGAATTGACAAAGGTTGTCGCGATACCTGTTTTGCCGCTACGACCGGTACGACCAATTTGATGGACGTAGTCTTCGATTTCTTTAGGCATCGTGTAAATGATGACGTGCTATGGATGGCGCGGATTAGATAGTAATTGGGTCAACCAATACAATGACGTACCTGAACCTCGTTGAAATCTAGACCCTTTGAACCGACGCCTGACGCAACCATGACATCCTTCTTTCCAGATTTGAATGACTTGATGGCGTAGTCTCGCTCTTCCTGAGCTGTAGGATAGCGTATCAACAGGTCAGAAACAATTGAGGTCATTCGATCACTGAGCCGATGCGTACTCTTGCTACCGTGAATTGCCACTGCCTCTACTCCCTTTAACAAGAGGTACTCTTGGATGTCTATAGAATGCATGCATAAGTAAAGCGTCATCTGAGAAGGCATCCCTGGACTAACCATCAACTTCGTTTTTATTGTCAGAGAAAATGATTACTGGCGGCGGAGTCTTCTGCAGACATTCCAGCAAGTACACCATTTTGGCCTCTTGCTTGACATATTCAACCTCTTGTATGACGTCCAAGTTGGCAGCACCAGCACGACCGACGTTGACGAGAATCGGGTTAATGAGCGAGCTCTGGGCAAAGTCTTGGATCTTTCTAGGCATGGTGGCAGAGAAAAGCAGAGTCTGACGTTGATGTTTGAAGAACGACATGATGGTTCGAACATCTTCTTCGAAACCCATATCGATCATTCTGTCGGCTTCGTCAAAACACATGTACTTGCAGTTTTCGAGATTGAGTTTGCGCTTCTCGAGGAGATCCATGAGTCGACCAGGAGTCGCCACGACGATGTGCACGCCTTTGCTCAATGGATCACCCATTTCCGACAGACTGACTCCACCCATACACAGCATCGGCCGGATTTCTGGATATTCGCCCTTCTCCTTCAGCGCGTCGCAGATCGCAACACATCCTTCATACGTTTGTCGCGCCAGCTCTCTTGACGGACACAGCATCATAGCCACAGGACCTTCGCCCTTCTGGAAAGGTAAACGTGCCTCCATTTCGAGCGCAGCCATCACGGCGGGCAGCGTGAAAGCCAATGTCTTTCCTGAACCGGTGAAGGCAATTCCGATCATGTCTCGTCCAGCAAAGGCAGTCGGAATACCCTGGATCTGGATTGGGGTTGGAGCGTTGATTCCCTTGTGCTTGAGGTACTTCAAGATCGGAGTTGGAATCTTCATATCTTCGAAGTGGGTGATCGGTGGCGGAATGTCGTCTCCTTCAACGAGAATGTGATTTTCCTCCCTGATAACACCATTCTCGGCCTCTGTTCTCGAGCGGATGTAATGTGGCGGACGCCATGATGTTTTGAGACTCTCCGTGTAGCTGACGCCTTTCGCGAGTTCCGCGTCGGAAGCCAGTTTACGCTGTTGACGTTCAAGCTGAGCAAGAATCTCTGCTTCCTGTTCAGCCTGCACATCTCTATCGGTTTTCATGGCGGCTGGAAATTTCGCATGGACAATCAGTATCATATCGATAGAGCCGACGGGGTTGACAGACCTTGTTCTGCTTGCCTCTTCTTGACTTCCTGCGCCTCCTGAAGCAACGTCCGCTCCTTCCTCGCCTTCTCCCTTCTCACTTCTTCTTCTTCCTCTTCGGCCTTTCTGATGGCCTCCTTCTCTGCTACTTCCTCCTCCGTAGTCTTGGTCTTAACGTTCTTCACCGAAGTCTTCTGGTGAAGGGATGAAAGTAGGTTTGCACGACGCTTTGATAGCGGAACGTAAGGGGTATAGTTCTCGTCGTCTACTTGATCCCATGCACTGGAAGAGCCGTCGTCCTTTCCATTGCCCTTCGAGGTGGATCTCGATTCATGATTGGGTCCGTTGCCGTTCCGAGCGGTCGAGGATTCTGCTTGGCCGTTTAGCTGGTCGAAGTATGTTGGCGATGCCGAGTCCCGCCTCCGCTTGTATCCTCGAGCCCGGTTTGGCGAAGCGTCCTGCGCATTGGAAGACATGTTGATGTTCTTTGATCCGATCGTTCCGCACTTAAAGAGTTGTTTTTGACGGCTCGTTGCGTACCTGTATCGAACAGTACTGCAACATGACCGAGCAACTCGAGGTCCCGATCGTTTGCTCCACAGCACCCCTTTGTTCATAAATCGCTGCCAAATTGTAGATTTTATGCTATCTAAGCCTGACTGACTTCTGAGACATCGGTTAACTGAACAAGAGGCGATGTCGAACTTGGTGGTAACTCGGTGGGGTACGCAATACTCCATCATCTCTCTACGTCACCTTCGAAAGGACAGCCTGTCGCTTAGGACTGCCCTCGCAAGAGAACGATCCGTCTCTGCGCGATGGATCGCGGAATTTCGTATTATGGACCGTTGTTCCCGACTACCCCGGCGCCGGGAAGCAAGGACGAAGAGGAACGAACGCCTTTACTCACTCAACTGCCATCGGCCGAGGTGCTTGCTCATGTACGTGTGTGGCGATCGCCTATCTTCATTGCTCATTTGGCCCCATTGCGATTGTAGACGGCGGTGTACCCGTTGATTCATCTCATCCGGGTTGATGTCACAAGTCACATAGGTACGCTACCCTTGCAGTCGAGTATGCATTTTCAGGTTGACAACAGCTTCACACAGACACGCCCCTCACAATTGATCAGCTACACGCACCAGACTCAACATATACTATTGTGAGGTATGGCATACCATCAGTATAGCTCGTCCCGCAAGAACGCTGAAACGGCGATGCACAGGCCATTGACGGAGAAATACAGCTCCTTGCAGAACCATGCCATCAGTGAGCGCCGCTATGCCAGATCGCTCGATGCATACTCGCATCACTCATTCTCTCCAGTCTTCTGTCTGCTGCTCAACAGAGTGCAATTCCTAAAGGATTCGTCGCAGCTATCGATCAATACGTTGTCGATATCGCGAGCGAACCTATGCGAGATGTTAGCAATCAGAGTACTTCGTAAGCCCCCCACTCCCTCTGTTGCGTTTTCCGCTGGAATATTCGATTCAGGTGGATGGTCTGAGCGAACGCTGCCCCTGGCAAGTCTTCTCCTCACGCCATGGGCTTTATTCCAGGGAGCGTCGGAAGTCGTTATCAACAAGGTGTCGGATGACTATGATGACGATACGTTGGTCGATCTAGCGGGCAACGCTCTGGAGGTAAGGGACGTGCGCGATTCACCAATCAACGTGCTGATCTTTGGCACTCATGTAGATGGCGATTCTCGGAAATGCGAAGAGATTCATTCGGTCACCATCCGCTCAGAAAGTGATAGGTAAGCCTTCGCAACTCACTGGCAGGCCGAACAATATTGACCCCGTTTTCCTTTCTCAGAGGGCATATGGAGTGGCAGAATCGTGTATCACGCTGTCAACCAATACGCCATCATTGCAGATGTCAGTGCCAGTAGTCGAAACTGACGGTTGTGAGCTGGTTACTTACCGGGTTTCCAGGACTACAAGAAGCGACCGATACAGATATACAACCCGCACAAGGCGCCTCTGCTCGACCACTATCGGTATGTCGCGGCCTGCATCGAATGCTTGAAAGAAGGCGAGAAACCAACTTTGCGCCATAGGCTCAAGGTTCCCCGTATTCGCTCGATTTTGGAATACTTCAATTTTGCGGTCCTTTTCGTTCTCTACGTGCTAGCGATCGAAGGCTTGAACACGGACCGCTTCAACTGGAGGGAGATGCTCTTCATCGTCTATGCAATGGGTGAGATACCTCTCGTGATCGGGATTTTTCCTCTCTCACAGTCTTATGTCTAGGTTTCTCGCTGGACAAGTTGGCCGCCATGCGCGAACATGGATTGAGAGGTAAGATTTTCGACAGCAGTCCCGAAAGTTGCCTTTACCTCTAACTTCTCCCCAGTCTTCGCCGCAAACCTGTGGAGTGAGTTCCTGCTTGAATTGCATGACTCTGGCTAATCGCCAGACTGCCAGACGGGTTCGACCTCGGCTTCATCGTGATCTACATCACATATCTTACTTTCCGTATCTATGGCCTGAAACATAAACATTCCTGGGCTAAGGACTTTAGCACGGACGTCCTTGCAATCGGTAAGCAGTTCATATAAGTTCCCGTCAGGCAGACAGGGCTAAGCCTTCCATCAGGTGCTGTCGGCATGTTTCCGAGATTGGCTTTCGTGACGTTGAGCAATAACTTGATGATCCTTTCATTGAGGAGCATGATGGGTGAATTCATCAGTAAGTTCAGCGACATGTTTGCTGCATTCTGTTCGGGATGTTAATCTTTGTTTCGGTAGTCTTGATGGGAATTGCATCTTTCTGTTTCCTGGGTTTCAGCTATGCACTATGGACGTTGGGAAGGGGCAGGTGAGCTCACTGAATGCAGATACCGCCAGAAACTGAAAAGAAACCTTTCCACTATGCAAGGTACCAATTCTCTCAAATCGGGTGGTACCTGCTTGAGGTAAGCCTACACCTCTACACCGTCAATAAGCTTATATGTGACCGGAACAGGTGTATTTCGGCCTCGACGCTTCAGGATTTGAGGCTGCTCGTAAGTTCTCGGTGTACCTCTGGCATTATCCGAGATACACTTACCCGGCGGTCGTTGGCAGATGATTTTCATCGCTACCTCGGACCAATCCTAATGGTAAAGCGTTTCTTCGAATGTTCCAGAACCATACTTATCCAAGGTTCGCGGGTAGATTTCGTTCGCCTGTTTGTCCAACACACTGCTCTTGACTGTCTTGGTCGCGATTCTCAGTAACACGTTCGCAACAATCAATGCGGATGCTGCCGCCGAGTCAATGTTCAGAAAAGCGGTATCCACATTGGAAGGGGTAAAAGGAGGTAAGTCGCATAGGCTTTGGCTCGTTCGCGAGGGTTGACTTCCGTCCTATTAGACTCAGTGTTCAGTTATCAACTTCCCTTCAATCTTGTGGCTGTCGTGTTCATGTGGCCCCTATCATACGTCCTCTCCCGACGATGGTAAGTGAGCCTTTTGCAGTGCGTGCTGGAGACTAAATGTTGGCTACAACAGGTTCCACAAAGTGAACGGCAAGTCTGCTTGCAACGACGGCTGATGCGTTTCGTCCGACTTATCAAGTGATTCTTTATTGCGCATACAGTGTTTATGATTCGCTTGACATCATTCCCGATCTTGCTCGCGATCGCTATATATGAGCGACAGAAATTTCACAACACAACGGTACTCGAATGGCTGGAGAAACAAGTTGAAACCCGATTCGGCAATGCTCCTCGCAAGTTTAAGAATGCGGGTGAGTAAGCAGGAACGACATCTCTGCGGCATAGATCTTAGCTCCAATCTTCAGTGATCGACTCTACCGGCTTTGACAGCTTTGCTGGAGCTGGCAAGGACATATATGTGGTGTTCGAAGTCGAGCGGGAGGTCGGAGATTACTACGCAGGATGGGATGACGATGGCGACATTGACGGAGACCGCGTGGATCCCGATCGACCCAGGACGAGCGGTAATAGCAGCGGTGACGAGGACGATGAAACGACCATCAAAGCAAGCCAACCGATTCAGATCGCGGAGTCACCCAATCGGAACAGAATATCGTCTCCAGAGGAACAGCATAATCTACATAGCGCACAGAAGGAAACACCGATTCCCTTCCCAAGGAGCCATACCATTGACGCGACATCAGAACAGCAGCAGATAACGGAGGCGAGCTCTAGTCGTCGCCGACAATCCACTCCGGCGACCAGTCGACATGTCGCCGTGGCGGCTATCAATGGCATCGATGGTCCCATGGCGAATAGGCGCCGGCGGGATAGCATAGTCGAACCCAGTCCACTCGCTAGGCTGTTCGTTCGATCACCGACAGACGAATCATCGATGCAGCCTGGTAATCGCAGACATATCGGATCGCTGTCGATGTCGCTTACACATCCGTCGCACTTTGGGTCGAATGCCTTCAATGAGCGATTGAGGCAGAGAAGGCGATCATTAGCACCTGCGGATGATGCTGATAACAGCGACAAGTTCACGATAATGCCTATCAAGGAGGGGCAACCGTCTTCATTCCGCCAATCTGCGTCTCGTGCTGAAAGGAAAGATACCCCGCCACCTGAAGCCAAGCCCAACAAGGATCGCGTCGCCAAAGCAACCGCTGTCGAAGATGCCGAGGCTGGTGCGGGGAACGTGGCGATAGATGAACGTCTCGCGGCGATTGAGGGACGTCAACGTCGCATAGAGGAGCTGTTGCAACAGATTTTGCAAAGATCTCAGAGTGGCCAGGACAATCGCAGAGAGTCGGCTATTTCCCTGGAGTTATGAGATGCTGATAGGTAGCACATGCAACATTATTGGCTTGCAACTACTGTGTGGAAGCATGATAATCGCGGATAATCGCGGGCATTAATTATCCGATGCTGCTAAACCTGTACCCGGAGTCCCGGCAGAATGAATCAGGCATAGTCGTGTGATGAAAGACAGAAAGTCCTCAATGCATGCCGGAAGCATAGGCGTCGATTGCATAAGGCCTTACCGGTATTCCCGACATGTCAGTCGTTGATAGCCAGACCCGAGTTCAACATTTCTAACGAATGTCACCATCAGACGTGTGAGGCATTCGTCAGAACTAAAGAGAAACGGGCATCGGCAATGATCACTATATACTCCCCATTACCAAAAGCCGCGCCAGTGTGTTATGTCCTTGAGCCGTGATTGGCGAACAGACACTGATTGACTGATTGACTGATTGATGGAAGAGGGAGAATCGATGTCTTGGCGTATGAAATTCGGAATGACGTGTCGTCCAACAATTTCAGCCGAAATGGCTTCTCTACCATCTCGGTACCTAGCTAGTCACAAGAGCGGGAACGCGTGCACTGACGCTAAACATCGCACCTTAGCCGCATTGGCTCCCTTGACAATTCTTTTGCCGTACGGCCGGCTACAAAACTTCGAAGTCCGAATCGAACCCCGCTCTGTCAGGTCAGGTAAAGCTTGAGCAGACAATGCTATGAGCATGTGACTCTCCGAAGATATTCACCGGTAAGGCACAGGCGATTGCCCCTCCCAGTAAGAGTCTACAGCAATCCATTGGGTGAAGCAGGCATAATCTTGACGTTCGAGAACCAGATCTCCAGAAGGTTCAAATGTTATCGTTCAATCAGCGATATATGATACTGTGAGTTCGGATGTATGCTGATATTAACGTAGGTTCGGCTCCGTAGCCCATTCTCGATAGCGTCAATTTGTTTCGCTAAATGAAGACAATGATAACCAGTAAAACTACCATTTGGAGCTTGTGAGGAGTCCTGCTTCAAGCCATCACCGCAACATAAATATCTCTGTTGCGGACTTGCCTCTTTGTATCAGTCATCTGACTTTTCAGTATTTCACTGTCAAGGATCCCTTCGCAATCCATTTCTTTTTTTTTTGAAAAAGAGGCGGCCGAGTCGTTCATAGAACAATCTGAAACTAACTTTGAGACTTTGACAGCCCAATTGTTCTGAACCATGGATTTACGGATTGTTTCCCAGTTGCCTTTTATATGTATATGGCTTTTTTTGGGTACCCAATCCGCAATCATGAAACTTTTTTTTCTTTTTTTTCTTTTTTTTCTTTTTTTCATTTCGGACTATTGATCGTCGATGATTCTATGTTGACCTTTATTTCATGAATCTACCATTCTGCTCAAACTTGATAGTAGGCTTAGGACAGTCTTATACTCTGCAGTACTCATTCATGTGATCGTGGATTACAATGTTCTAACGCTGTCATTGTGCACGAAAAATCGTTACTGAGGCTCGCTGTTGATTGGGCAAGCGCGATCGCGGTCAGTAGTCGTAGTCGATATCGTAGTTTTCTGAGCCGCTCATAAAGGAAATCAGCAAGCTAGGCGGTATCATCCTCCTTCTTCGGCTTACGGATCAGGGATGTGAATGTCGTGTCCGCATCCCCTTGAGTGTTGTCTGGGAACGCGGGTACCTTCCTTTGGCGAGATCGTCTAGAGCGAGTAGGGACATCGCTGCCACGCTTTCGCTTGCCGAGCACCACACGAGACACGTTTGATCCCAATGAGACCGAGTATTGCCATCTCTCATTCTCCTCCTCCCGGATTGTGGGACCAACAGCCGCGATGATCCGAATGACCTCTTGTCTGTTGTTTTCCATCTCTACTTCCGAAGCCAAGGGATCATACCGCGCACGAGGCGTCGATGGGCGCTGAGCCCTTTCTTCCCGATTATAGGGCACCCCAGTTTCCGCCGCATAGTCCTGCTCCCTCAGGGCCGTTACGTAGCTGACCAGAAATGTGACGTCTTCCTCAACCTGAGCTGCTCTCTCCGCCTCGTTTGTAGCTAACGCAGAATGCAAAGATTCCACATTGAAAAAGTCGCCTTCAGCAATCTCTCCAGATCCGACGAAAGCCTCGACAGCAGGCATAGGGGGAGAGTGGTCTTCGTAAGGAAGGGTGAAGTTGTTGATAGGCGGTGGCGGGGCGAATGCCTGATACGTATCATCTTGCCAACCGAGTTGCGCCGAAGTGTTCCAGGCATCGGCCAAAGTCATCGCGTTTGGCTGGAATTGGATCATTTCATTCTGCATATCCGCCAGAGCAGAAATTGCGATCACCTCAGCGGTAGAGAGTGCCGCCTGATCTAGGCCGACAAGCGACGGGTCTGATGCCGCTGCGTTGGTAGACTCCGTGAACGGCGCGATGACGTGGCCATCTTGCGGAATCGAGGGATATGATTGTTGGGTGCTCTGCTCCCAGTATAGCTGCCCAAGAGGAATCTGCACGTCCATCAAAGTAAAGGCGCCTGACTCCCACTGGGATCCCTCGGTCTGTATGTCTATCCCAGCTGAATCTTGAAGCTGTCCGAGATGCGAGGATGACCATGTCAATGAGGGATCGATGTTCGATTCGTTGTACGAGTCCCATGTTACCGAGCTCTGCGGTGTCTGCCAAGTTTGGGCGCCGATTGCTGGTGCAATTGAGAGTGGCTCTGCAGCGGTGGGGGCTAGACCGGACCAGGGGGAACTCTCTTGCAGTAGGTTTGCGGATACTGATTCGCTGACTTGAAATCCGGCGTTGTCGATCGGAGCGAAAGAGTACAAGGGAGTCGAATCCGCCTGCACTTGTATCCACACATTTTCTTCGCTGGCGATATCGGTCATATGAATATTGGCGCTCATCTCGGTCGCGGGAGCGGCTGATATCTCCAGAATGCCGCTATGCATGTCGCCCATATTGAGGGACGGAACCGATGGAGTCGATGAAGAGAAATCGGCAAATAATGCTGGGTACTGCGCGTAGACATCGAGTATATTTTTGTTTTCTCCTAGCAGAACGAGCTCAAGACTGTCGACGAGCAAAGCTTCAGTTGGAAGTTTCGAACCGATTGAAGCTACCGAGTCCGATTCTGGATGGGTGTGGTCTGCAACGGTTTGGGTGCGGGCGGAGCACTCGTCGTTTCGAAGCGGTGTTTCGACCTCACTCGACGCAGTGAGGGCAGCTGCTGAGGGCACAATAACTGAGTGACGATGAGCGATTTGGTGAGATGGAGCATCCGAAGTCGTCGTTGGTTGTTTATCATCGGATAGATATTCACATTTTGATGGCGAGGAGGTAGAAGTATCGCACGCAGGCCCCGACGTCCCAGTCCGTTCAGCCGTGGTCCTCGTATACGATGAGCCTTCCGCATCGTTAGCGATCCGCAGGCCGGAGAATCGCTCGAGAAGCTGATCAAGCGTGAGTTACATGAGTCCCTAGTCTGCTGGTAATGTATGTGATCAAAGGCTTACTTGTATGTCAACATCCTCGGCTATTTCTTCAGAGCTTTCAGCACTTGCAGCCGCGCCAGCCTCCTCTAGTACTTCGGAGGTAACCTCATCGAACGTACAGTTCTTTGCGATAGGAGGCGTGACGTTTCCGGCTTCGGCGTGACCGTCTGAGCCTTTGCTTACGTTTTCACGCCATACGACTTTCGCCTGGCTCTCCTGCCTTCTGTGCGCGGTGTTGGGAGTGTGTTTGACATTCACCCGTGGCAGCACCCCGTTCCCTGTCTGAGAGTCTGCCCTGTCATTCATGGTGATCATGTTTCGAGAGACATTGCTTCTTCGTCGTGTTTTGCACTTCTCGTCTACGCTCTGACCGGCTTGTTGGGGGATAGCGTTGATGTCGCTGGGAAGTGCTGATGTGACGTCGGTGATCGTATACTGCGAGACTTCCACGACATCTCGCCAACTTCCCGGCATGCGGTGATCTTCGTCTTCTTCGTTCGGACATTGCGTGCCTTTCAGGGCGGTGGACCCGTTGATGCAGGTGTAGTCTAAAGCCGGATCTTTGAAAACAAATGGACACTGTATCGAACACCAGTAAGATGAGCTTACAGCAATGGCGGCAGGCTTGGAAGGACATACGGAGACGAAGCCAGACGGCGTTATCATCCGGAGCACTTCTGTCGCGATCCTGAGGATCGCTGAAACCGAGGGCAGATACTAGGTCAGGCGAGACATCAGCATCTGAAGCCTGTAGCAGAAGCCCTTGACACACTTTCGTGGTGAGCGCCAGTCCTACACAGCGGCCCGACTTCGATCCCTTGCCTAGCAACGGGCCATAGATTCCCTGAAAGATTCGCAGGACACCGTGATACACGAACACGGCCTGCACAATGCTAGACACCAGCATCAGCGTCGCTCGTGACCACGGACCGAGGTGCTCGGGATGTGCAGCATGCATATAATCCAATGCTTGTTGGGATGATCGCGAAGATGCTAACAGAAGAGAGTTCCGTCAATAACGTGAGTGACCCAAGAGCGAGAAACAGGCTTACTGATCCCATTTGTGATAGAGTTCTCGAGTTGGACAAGTTCAGATGCGTTGCAGAGAAGTACGAACCCGACTACGGCAAGCTTCAATAGGAGAAGCATGCTGAGGCGTATGAAGGACGTGGATGTTAACAGACTATCACTTTGGAAAACTCTCGAACGGGCGAAGGGAAGACGGAGAGGGCGATGATTATACGCATAAGCCAATCAGGCTTCCAGCAAGGCGATACGTCGACGCGACAGTGCCCGGAGCCGAGAACGTGGTTCGATTCTGAAAGATGTGCATATTCATGTAAGCTGTCTACATGGCGGACAACTTTCAACGAGATGGGTACTCGAAACGCTTTAAAAAGTTACCTGCTGTACCTGCTGTACGCCCCGTATACGCCCCTGCATAGTGGAGGGGAAAGCAAGGCTACTCACCCTTGCGCCCTATCCCATCCTTTACCCTCGCTGATCCCCCTTGTCCAGCTCATTCCTCGACCTCAGATCCCCCGCCGACGCGTGCCGTGATGCGATCGCCCCTTTCGCCTCGTTCCGCTTGACGCGGATCGCCCACACCTAATGATAGCACAATAACTCCATGTCGTCGATAAAGTCATGTTCATGCATTTTGCAATGATTGATAGTGTTGAATGATATCGTCGGCATCGCTGGTTCCCTCGAGGTGGCGGTAAAGGGTTGGCGCCCGTTCCAAGTTGTGGTTCTGTGAGCGTTGATGCGTAAATAGTTGCTGACGAACGCATGACAGACGGTTGAGAATCATCGAAATGACGCCCATTCCTCCTCTGCAGAACTCTCGCGCCGTAGACCGGACCCTCGCAACGGCTTCTTAGGCGCATCCCAGACGTCGTTGTCGCCGCTGGCAGTCTGATCGGCATCCCCATCAAGGAATGCAACAAATTCGCGCATGGTGGACGGGAGTCATCGTCGCTCACTTCAAGACGTCAGAGTAGAATCGGCTTTCCTCTGACCATCCGGATGGTTGCTCAACCACTGCTCCTATGCCGTGCGAATTCAGCGAATCGTCGGGATGACAGTTGTAGCCGAAAGTGTTGCACTTCAAGACCGGGTTCCCCTCAAAATTTGCTCGAATTGACGAGGTTCGGGTGTGGCAGAGCTATGGAGATGTGAAGGCGGCAGGGCGACAGCCAGACGGGTCATGATGCAAATATGAACCGGCTAGTCGAACGAGCCGTCTGTATTGCGGGGCTGATTCTTCTACAACTGGCATTTTGCTTGGGAAAGCTTGCGATGTTGCGTGCCGACGTTGTTGGCGGTCTCAATTGGCCCCTGCACCAAAGCCCTTCTGCATTCACGATTCGACGGGGCCGCACACGACAGCAACGTCAATCAAGTTTAACAACTCACACAAGATCGCCAGGTCTATCCAGACTACCCAGGACCCAGCTAGTCACGTGTTGTCGGTTGGAGACGACGGCAGCCGGGGCAGTTGCCGCGGCGGTTCGCCGATGTCTTGAGAAGTACTTCAGCTCCTTTTGGTCAAGCAGATGCGCAATCCAACTCATGGCAAGAAGTGGCCTGCGATGTGATGCCGTGCGGTGAATGGGTCGACACAACAGAGCTCTGCCACCACCAGGACAGAATGCGGAATGTTGAACGCCCGCGTCGTCGAGGCCCTCTGATGAAAGTGAACTGTTGTCAGAAAGAAGGACGGCTGCGCGGCGGGAAACTTCTGTATCTTACGTCTGTCGAGTGCCTCATGTGTAATCTCGGGCGGTGTGCGTTTGTGCGCCTCAGTGCGATATACAAAGCTTTATTTATACCTTGCGTAAGGACATGACAAGCAACCAGTCTGCAATCAGTGTTTATTCATTGTCGCCAGACGCATGACATCTGCGAGCTATCCCTGGCTACACATGACCGGAAGCTGTCCAGCGCCGTCTATGGGACATCCGGGATCCATACTGACGTGTTAGGTCAAGATATATGCCTGATTGTACGAGCAGAGAGGTTAGGGATAGTCAGGATCTCCCGAGTTTTTGGATGCTGTCTCGCTTAATGCGGTCCAAAGTCGAATACCGATAGCGCTAATACGATGGAGCCGTTGGTGTCCGAAAAGTGTATCGATGCATGATCGAATTGATGTATGGAGGATGGGATGAGCTGTGCAATGACTCCATGACCCGAAAGCATCAACGAGACCATGCTACGGTACTTCCGGCCCCTTCGACACGTGTGTCAAGAATTGCTTCCTCGCGAGGCGCGACATCGGTCCGCCGATCATACTCGTCATCTTTTCCCTTTCAAAAGCTCGTCCAAAGTTCAAGTTGTACTAGTTCCTTTGAGCGATCTACACTCCTGGCTGCAGCGTCCAGTTGACGCTCTCGTCTTAGCAAGGACTTTCCCAACTCGGGGGAACACCTCATCGGGACGCTGGTTGTACAATCCCGGCAACCTCTCCACGATTTCCGTCTGCGGGAATGTCTAGACCAACATCCGATTCTATGGGGCGTCAGGTGCGATCTCCTCCTCTCGATCACCGACCGTTAACCGAACCTTCGACATCGGGCCCCACTACTACAGCAATCATTCCATCGCGTTCGCTAACCAGCGTCAACCACCTGCCGCAGGGACATGGGCATTCCAATAGTCAACCGATGATTCCACCGGGGTCGCCTTCCAGGAGGAATACCGCGATTGGGGTTTCTCGGAGCTCGAGCCCTTCGAGACATAATTTTGCATCTCCGGGCGGTCACAGAGGATCGGCATCTGCCGTCAGCATGCGGTCGAAACATCATTGGGACGATAAGGACCTGCAAGAGTAGGTTCCTCTCTCCTTTACGTGCGTATGCGATTTCAGTGTCTAAGCATGTCCTTGGCTGCAGTATGATAGATGACCAAGCAATGAGCAGACACATGGGCGATATTCCCCTGGACGAGGACGATATCAAGCGTCTGCCTAGAAAGGTACTCGTCCCCTTATCGGGACAGAGACTTCGTAGCTTAACTGAAAATTGACAGCTACGTAAATACTACGAGAACATGGCTTCGCTCAAAGAAGCCTACGAAGAAGTTGACGCCTTGCTCGCATCATCACTGCCATCAACAATCGTTACCTCTTTTAAACCCGCTGCGCATACTCTGGAGAGCGCCTTTCTCGGAGATGCAGACGAAGACCTGGCCGCTTCCCGGGACTGGCGCAAACGGGATGTGGCTTATGGCACGCTGCTTACGCCAAATGTCGAGCATGTCTCGCGGAGTGTCTCGTTGGATGACGGATCGAACGAACAAGCGGGAGAGGATGAGCCGTTGTTGCCGAATTCCCAGCAGAAGGAAGAAAAGCGGGAAAAGCTGGCAAAGTTTGCCCTCAACGGTAAGACAGACACGAATAAATTCAGATTGGACAACATACTCACATATTTCGTCAGTCAATTTCACAATCAACTTCCTCCTCCTTCTTTCGAAGGGCCTTGCCGTGCTCTCATCCTCGAGCATCTCTCTTGTAGCGTCCTTCGTCGACAGCGCATTGGATTTCTTATCGACCCTCATCATTCTCGGCACAAGTATCGCCATGGGAAGGCAGAGCGACAGACACAAGTATCCCGCAGGAAAGAAGCGGTTCGAGCCTTTGGGTGTCTTGATCTTCGCTGTGGCGATGATTGCCAGTTTTGCACAGGTTAGATGGTCCCAGATTCCGGTCTACGACTGCCTAATACCATTTCGCTCTTAGGTGTTCATCGAATCCTTCCAACGAGCTATCGGCAAGGAAGCAGAAGAAGTGGCAGAATTGTCGTGGATCGGCATAGCGTATGTATTTTCATTCCACCTTAGAATGTTGCCTGATGCGCTTCTTCAGGACAATGGTGGCCACCATTGTGATCAAAGGCATCGTCTGGATCTGGTGTTCCCGTATACCGACAACTGCTGTCAAAGCGCTGGCACAAGACGCAGAGAACGATGGTCAGCTTGCATTACAGTCATACAGGGACCGCTCGTCTGATTATATGGCCTTACCTCAGTCTTCTTCAACATAATGTCACTCTCATTTCCCGCCATTGGACAAGCACTCAAATCGCGTCTTCTCGATCCTATCGGAGGTATGGTCCTGAGTACCTATATCATATGGCAATGGTGTATCGTGAGTCGCTACAAGTGCCCTTGCCATGGTCCGCTGTTGATTAAGTCGATTGGATGCGCCAGACCCTGCAAGAGAACTTTATCAATCGTGAGTCATATCAGCCCATCGGCCCATTGTCGGAAGCTCACTTTGCGGAACAGTCTCCGGCCGACGGGCTGATCCGGACGAAATCAGTCGTGTTCTATACTTGGTCTCTCGTTTCCGAGCAGTGCAAGCCATCTCAGCGGTTGAGGTATACCACATTGGAGACGAGATTGTGATAGAGGTGGGTTTGATCATGTCTGGCTGGATGTGCTGTTCAACGACTTTTCCCCCGTCCCGTAGATCGATGTGATCCTTCCGCGGACCAGTAGCCTGCACTATGCCCATGATATCGGGGAGACAATACAGTATGTCCCATAATCTGTTCTTCCGCTTGTGTGCTCACGTGTGATTATTCTGTAGAGGCACATTAGAAAGGTAATCTTTCCTCCACCTAGAATTTCTTTTGATCTAGCTTACACCGCTATTCTGAAGCCTGGAAGGGGTAGCGAGAGCTTACGTCCATTGCGATTACAACGCTAGAAACCCGTATGTGTGCGGTATGAAACTTGCCAAATAGGGCGACTGACGTTTCCTACAGAATTCAGCATACCGTCCAGCAGCAACAGCAACAAAATCAGAACCGTCCCAAATTGGTCTTGTCACCGGCGGGTTCGACGGTATTGGAGACAGGCGAAAACGAAAATGAAAGGTGAGTGCAGTATTATCGCCTAGAACCAATGACAAAACGTGCTTATCACTGATCAGCAATCATAGTGACTTCGGAGCACAGCAACATAACGGACGATAGCGACTTCCGTCCGCAGCACCTCCAAGTCTCGACTAGGAGATTCCCTTGCAGCGAAACCCAGGTGGACCGATCACTCCAGGTCTACAGTGGTCAATGTATGAAGTGTTTATTGTCAACACAGCATGTGACGGTCGACGCGGACTCGAGCCAATGAAGCTGCCAATGAGGGTAGCTTTGTCATTGCTTCGCGCTTCGGTCGAGTAGAGACTTGAGCGTTACCACAAGTTATATATATCTGTGAATGGATACGCGCTTAGAATGTCATATGCTACCTACAGCCGATGGAAGGGTCGAATCGTCAATCAGCTAGGCTTTGTCCTTAAAATCGAGCTGGGATTCTTGTAGTAGCACAGAACAGACACAATACTCTGGACTAATGGTCATTCACTGTCACCGGCCTCGGACGAGATCGCAACGCTCTGCAGGGCGACTAGTGAAAGTATTCTCGAGTATGTACAAGACCCACTCGGTATCGCTGTGCAAAACGGGTTTCAACCAAAGGTTTCACCCAGGCTCGATGCTTCCCGCACGATCGCCATTCCTCCCATTCCGTCCCTTCCTAGCGCTAGCCCCTCCACCGCCAACCCGAGAACTTCCGCTGCCATTCATATACCCATATCCGACTTCGTCCCCCTTCTTGTCCTTTTCCCAGCCGTCCATCTCCATGTCGACTATTTCCAGCCACCAATCACGCCACTCGTGTCGTGATGAGCGGTAGATCATGTCCCGGAAGAGCTCGAGCGTTTCTTTTTGTAACGTGAAGATTGCCTGCCTGTCGTAAGTCTCTTTTTCGAAATCGCATGATTCTCGACTAGTGTGGTTGCGCGAGGTGTAGTGCAACGGATTGAGCAGGCGGTCCATCATATGGGAAATCTGAGCGAGATGTTCTGCATGGTGTATGATGACTGGACGAAGTTCAGTCACTGCAATTCGCAAGTACGTCTAGTTTAGCATGAGGGCCACCATGACATTCAATGAGTCTCACCGAATCGTTCCAGCGTCCAGGTTCCTCGCGCGGACCAGAACGGTTCCGCCAGCGCCGATTCTGCGGTCTTGTCTCCGATGAATTTGAAGAACAGCAGATCCGTTTTCTCCACAAGTGTCCGAAATGTTACGAGAAGCTTTTCCTGAAATTCAGAAGTTCTTCAGTGAGGGAAAAGGAAGGCATGACAAAAGTCGAAACTTACGAGCTGGGCAATGTTTTCTTTAACCCCGAATGCATGTTTATCGTATGCTAGCTTATGCGGTAATGTTGGCGGGCGTGATGCGGACTCCTCAATTGCAAGGATGTTGCTGGCAGCGGAAGGCCAGTTTGAACGATACTCGGATTGCAAACAGTGCGAATAGCTCGCCAGCCAGAACTTACTCGATTTCTGTGCCTTCGTCCACTACCCCCTTTGCGCTTGCGAACATCCGAACGCATATCTCATCCCACGTTTGGATTGTCGTCCTCACTTCATTGTTAATGTCCCGCAGAATGGAGTGAAAGCTCGTCGGATCCCTGGAAATTGCTGCGTTGCGTGAAGGGGACGCTGCTGCGCGAGAGGAAGGGGATGCTGGAACCCGGTTTGCGGGATTCAGGGATGCGAGTCTTGACATCGGAGGCGCTGACAACTCAGACGCCGAGAGTGACTCTTTGCGTACCTAAGATTCGCCTGAGTCAAATTGGTCTGTCTGGGCTGCCGAAGGTAGAACCAGGAGACACTCACTGGTAGGAGAACAAGCAAAAGGGCAACAAGAAACTGCAAATGATTCGAATGCCTTGGATGCTTGGATGCTCTATGTCGAAGCCGAAATCTTGAGATCGGCGGCCGGAGAAACGTCGGCGCGGTGCGGTGCGAAGCGGTCGACGTCGACCTCCGACATGATGACGACGAGCGCCGCGGTGAAGCGGCTTGTCATTCTGCTCCGAAACAACATTGCCTTAGGAAACAAGTTGGTAACGCCCTCGGAGCACGAGTACTGCGTTGACGGCCCGTGCGATATCCTCCTGATCGAAAGTTGGAAACTCTGGCGTGTCGGAGCTGAGCCCAAGCGATCGAGCGATATGGCTGCAGCGTTAACGAATACCAGTTCGGGTGGCCCGGTTGCAACGGTAACTCAAGCCTTTTCATGATATCGGCTTCGTCACTGATCAATTTATAGTGGAGACAATTCAACTTCTTCGATACGACCGAGGTGACTGATGCCAAAGATTTGGGCTCATCGCCTGCCGTCTTCAGAGTAAGCCTTCCCGCTCGCGGATCTTGTCTGGAGGGCAGTAAGAGCTCAGCATTCCATCTTCCAGGGACTCGTTCCTCCCTATTGCATGACCGCGCCATCACCCACGGGACCTCTATCGGGCACTATATCATGCATCATATCCGAATCTTCCGGTCATATTTCGCTTCTAGACAAGAAGTTTCAGGTCATCAAGCGTTGGAGAGGATGGGATTCGCAATCAGGATCCCTTGGCGGGGATGCAAGGGGGAATGAACAGGCAAAGAGCAAAGGCAAGACGAGGGAGCGGGGCGTAATGCTGCTGGAATGCGGCGGGGTTCTCCTGGGTGTCGGCGTAAGTTCGGAGCGGAACCCGCTCATTGATGCCATCCGCTGATTATGGATCATCGACTTTTAGGAAGATGATTCACCTTCGCAATTTCCAATACTCAAAATATGGGATTTGTTACATGACGATAATCGAACGAAACAACCGGTCCTCATGCGAAATGTCCGTTTAGGAACAGGGAGTCGCGGTTTCCCCGTATGTTTATGGTCGCGATACGCGGAATTTGGAATCTACTGCTAACATCGCATCGGTTTCTTTTGATCAGGTTTCGTCAATTGCCTCTACAGCTAATCTGTCCTACCTCGCAGTCGGTCTTGTCTCGGGTCAGGTCCTACTATATCGACACGTCTCTGAGTCCCTCACAACGTCTCCACAAGCGATCACATCATTTTCCAAAGCGCGAACCGTATGGGAAGGATCGCTGGCAGAACCTATTACGGGACTCGGCTTTCGAGATCCACTTTCACCAATTTATGAAGATCTCGAGACCGACGGCGACGTGGCACCAAAGGCCAAGCAGAAAGAACGCGAGGCAAAAGTCGTTACGTCGCTCTTTATCACCACAACCAACAAGACAATCGTCATTCCTAGCGTTACAGGACGGGGAACAGAGCCGAGAATTCTGGAGGAGAATGAGGGCTCTGGATTGGGCTGTGCTGTCATGGATGGAAATGCGAGAGATCTGATAGTGGGCAGAGAGGAAGGAATCTATCTCTACGGTCTCGAGGGAAGGGGTGCAGTTCTCGCCTACGAAGGCCTGAAAGCCTCAATACATAGCCATGGACAATCCCTCGTTATCGTGTCACCGCCATTCACATCAACAGCCAACTCGAATTCGAACACAGTGCGGAGAGCCGCGGTCACGACAGATGCATCCTCCGCTCCATCCGCCAAAGTGACCGTATTCGACCTAACCAATAAATTCCTGTCGCATTCTGCGGTATACAAGCACGGTATTCAACATGTCCTTACCTCATCTCCCGCGAATTCCAACAACTCTCCTTCGGGTTCGACAGAGATAGACCTCTTGCTAGGAGATGGCTCGTTGACACGGCTATCGGAGATCTCAACGCAGGCGAAAATAGAAGCTTTGTATCGAAAAAATCTGTACACTTTGGCAGGCGCTGTGGCGAAGAGCGAGGGCATGGATGAACAGGGGATCAAGGACATCTGGGCGCGATACGGGGATTATCTGTATACGAAAGGCGATTTCGAAGGTGCCATCGCGCAATTCGTGAAAACATTAGGGTTCTTGCAACCAAGTTATGTGATACGGAAGGTGAGTCCAAATATCCTTAAATTGACGGGTCGAATTCCTCGAGTGTCGACTGATCATTGGTTTTACAGTTCCTTGATGCACAACGGATACAGAACCTCATTACATATCTTCAGGAGCTGCATGCGAAGGGCATGGCGACTCCTGATCACACTACATTACTCCTTAACTGTTATACCAAGACGTCGGATGCCGTTCGGCTGGATGCCTTTCTCAAAACAGAAACGTCTCGCCCTGGTGACTTGCCTTTCGACCTAGAAACAGCAATTCGTGTTTGCCGACAAGCTGGATTTTACGAGCATGCCACTTACCTCGCAAGGCGCTATCGGCAGGATCAAGAATACCTTATGATTATGCTTGAGGATGTCAACAATTATCAGGCTGCACTAGATTATCTTAGTCTCCTGGAACCGCAAACGGTGAGTAGGTTCATGGCATGTTGTTATTACGTGCACTCATCGCTCGGAGCGACAGGCTGAGCGCAATCTACTCCGATACGGTCGCACGCTACTGCAAAACAGGCCAGCTGAAACCACGGATGTTCTGATCGACCTCTGCTCAGGAAATTTCCTCAGCAAGCAAACATCTCTGATCGCCCGCTTGGCGCAGAGAAAGCATCTGGAGCAGGAAAGCGAAAGCCAGGCATCACAAACTTCAGCAAATTATCTCTCGTATCTCGGCTACGACAAAGTAACGGGCGTATTCAGCTCATCAACTACAGTCAACGGCAAGGCGGCGGAGCCAGCTTCGGCCGAGGATACGAAGCTGGAAGACACCTTGGCATCGTCCAAACAGCAATCTGGTAATACACCTGCCTTGACATACCCAATACCTTCACCCCGTCAGTACTTCGCTCATTTCGTCAGCAGCCCGGGTCAGTTCATGCGTTTCCTGGAAAGCTTGGCAGCCGACAGGTGGAATCAGACGGTATCGGAGAACTCTGCAACAACGACTGAAACCATTCCGAGGAAAGTTGAACAGCCCATAGAGCCTGGGTCGCCATCAAAAGATCTCGACCCCGACTTGGCCGATCAGCGATGCATCTGGAATACCCTTTTGGAACTTTACCTCACCGATGCACAAGATGCAAACTCAGCTAGCTCGGCTGTCTGTCGGAGAAAGGCTCTTAACGTGATAGATCGGACCGGAGATCTACCTTTGGATCCGATGCATGCATTGATGGTCTGCTCGACAGCTGGCTTCACGTTTGGCCAGATCAGGCTGTGGGAGAAGCTGGGGATGTATGAAGAGGTCTTGCGATACTGGATGAATGCACCGGCAGACGACATTCCATCAACTACATCGGAAAAGCAACTCTCCGCCTCGGAGAATGTCTTGCACTACCTGCATTTATATGGTCCAGCAAATCCACAACTATACCCGCTGGTTCTCCGCTACCTCTCTTCCGATTCCAAACTCATGTCGCAGCATGCGACGGATGTTCGGGATATACTCAATGTGATAGACGAAGAGAATCTGATGCCTCCGCTAGCCGTCGTCCAGCTATTAAGCCGGAACGCGGTGACTACAATCGGTGTCGTGAAAGATTGGTTGCGAGCAAAGGTGGCGGACACCAAACATGATGTTGAATCGGTTAGTTTACCAAGTGCATGGCCGATAATTCGCTAATGTCAATGTCAACTCTTAGGATAAAGTGCTTGTCAAATCATACCGCACAGAGACTGACGAAAAGCTCAAAGAAATTGCCAATCTGGCCGACGTCCAACATCCCCAGGTATTTCAAGTCACCCGCTGCGCTTCATGTGGTGGCCAGCTGGATCTTCCTACTGTACATTACATGTGCAAACACAGTTATCACCAACGGTCAGTCACACATGCAATAAATCGTTAATTAACTGATGTGATTTTCGTTAATAGCTGCTTGCCGGATGCCGATCCTGAGTGTCCAAGCTGTGCACGTCAATATGCGGTCATTCGAGAAATTAGGCGACATCAACAGGAGCTGTCTGGACGGCATGATCTCTTTTTGTCGGAAGTTGCCGAAGCAGATGATGGGTTCGGAGTGATCGCCGGGGCCTTTGGACGAGGGCTCCTGAACAAGCCTGTTCATACATGACGTTGAAGTTGTGCAAACGCCTTGAATGTTGATCATAGAACGCAATTCCCGCTGTAGGGCACCAGCTCTGATTGTCGATTTGCGGCTTGTAGTCAGATAAATGAGCTCGGTGACAGCAAGTATCAGGCATTCAATTCTCTTTCAGGTTCTTCGTTACATGATTATGTTATATAGGGAGGGGAAGGTGGTGGCGGCGATAGCTTTCGGTTATCTAGCGATGTCCCGATTGGATATGCTTTCACGCTTTGAGCCGAGCGTCTCGGCTGCCCGCATCAGAAATTGATATTCCACAGGTCCATCGGCTCCGCACAGGCTATGAAAGCGCGACGTTTCGTCTTTAATCAGTTCCAACGGTGTACCTGCCAATAAATCCGTCAGCGTTCCATATATCAGTAGAGACTGTCTCGTACCTCTCTCGACTAGTCTTCCCGCGCTGAGGATGAAGACTTGATCGCTGGGGAGGATTGACAATCAGCTTCAATACCGTCAGAGCGTCATCGGATCAGCTCACTAATCGATGATGGTTCTCAGGCGATGCGCGATGGTGATCAGAGTGGTGCCTCCTGGGAGGAAGGCCTTCAACGCTTCAGTTATTCGAGCATCTGTGGCGTAATCGACGTTGCTGGTTGCCTCGTCCATCACGATGATCCTGGAGCGCTTTAGCAGGGCCCGAGCCAATACCAGAAGCTGTCTCTCGCCCAAAGAAAAGTTGGCGCCCCTCGAAATAGGGATATCAGTTGGTGGTGCTACGATCGACGCCGCGCATCGAAGGACACTCACTCTATGGCCACGAAGCTATTGAGGTCCATGAACGGGTTGGACAACTTTTCTTCAGACGTCTCATCACCCCGGATGAGATGCACTCTCCTGAGTACTTCGTAGAGCTCGTGATCGTCTAGACAACACGTCAGCGCGACACTCAGCGTCAGGGGGAGAAACGGACCGAGTTCTCCAGAAATGTCCAGTGTATCGCGCAAGGTCCCAGATGTCAATAACGGTTCTTGAGTTATGGCCGTCAAGCGCGAGCGCAGATCATGCAGATTGACCTGTTTGATGTCTGTCGCAGGGCGGCGATGAGTTACAGCTGTTGTGCACCTGTCTCAGATTTCCAGCACCTACTGATTCCATCGATGCATATGTTTCCCTTACGGCTTTCGATCGCTCGGAACAACGCCATTGCGAATGTGCTCTTCCCTGAGCCTGTCGCTCCACATACGGCGACGCGTTGACCTCCCTATTGGACACCGTGAGTAAACATTCACCTTAGATAGAGTGAGAAGTGCTTGCCTTGATATCGAGATTGATGTCTTTCAGAACATCCGGCAGATCCTCCTCATAGCGCACGCAAAGATCTCGCACACATATGCTGCCGGTCACTGGCCAATCTGCCCGAGGTGCCACGCAGATCTCGGCCTCTTGCTCTGATGGAAGATTGCAGACTATTAGGCGCCTGGATAAGCGTACGATACGGCCGTCTTCAAACTCGCCTACCCACTCTCATTTAGCCTTTCGATAGCCACCATGGACTGGTCTAAGCCAGAAAGCAATTCTAGTAAGCTGAGCAAGCCTGTGGAGGCGGTCAGAGCGAAGGACAAGATGAACCCTGCTTGTGATGCGGTTGCTGTTCGAGTGGAAACCATGATAAAGCCGGTAGTTGTGACTAGAAGACTCGAGAAACTGAGGATCATCATGCTAAACCCGCGCCAGACTATGCGGTGGATTGGGAATCAGCAATATGTCCGTGACCCAAGCCAAACACTTCGCATACCTGCCCATTCAAAGAGCCTTGTTCTCCGATCGACGTCCGAGAAAACGGCCATTGCATGCGACATAAGTCGGCCAGTACCAAATCTGCAGGCACGCAAATGCTATTTCACATGAAGCAAGACTCTGCTATCTTGGATGCTTACGCTCGGATGACCTGTACCGAATCTAAGGATACGCGACAAATTAGAGTCAGACTGTAAGCCGCAAGCGTCCGTATACCTTGCTCGCTTACTGATCGCATGATTGCATATACTCGCCAAAGGACTGCCCACTGTCGAAGCCAGTCGGCGGAGATCGGCCCGCAGCTTGCTGAAACTAAACAGGATCTTGATGAGGCTGATGAAGGCGGCGGCAACAAGAAACATACAATCGTCGTGAGTATTCGAAGGGAACAAGGAGCGCTGCAGTAACCAGAATGAAGCTCTGTGACAGGAAATTGGTTCCAGACGGGGCGAATGGATATCGCTTAAATTCTTACCGGAGCCTTGATTGCTATGACGAGCAGTGATGCGCCAAATGCGAGTGCTGCAGGATAGCATAGCGTTAGATCGATACGCAAAGTGATGACCTCCACCTATCTTACCTGCAGTGACGGATCTACCGAAATCATCCGAAATGAATGCGTCGAGGCGATTCAAGTCCTCGCTGAATCTATTGATTATCCGCCCTGTCGGTGTGCGGGCAAAGAACACCATCGGACTGCGAACGAGACTTCCGAGCATCGAAGCGTGGATTCGTGGCGCAGCTCTGTCGCAGAAGCCGACGCTCATTCCGCAAAATCGTACTCCGTATAACCAGACCCAACGGAGGGCGCCGAAAAAGATGCCCGACGTCACAATGATAGCGTAGCCCGACAAGTAATATCTGAGAGCTTCCGGACGGCTATCGGATGTCCAGTATTTAAGCCACAGCGATTCCATGAAGCTGAAAAGTTGAGTACCGCCGTATAGCAGGGCAAAAACAATCCAGTAGAGCGCTCCGCCAGCAGCCCGCAGAAGGAAGAGATAATGTTTAGCTCCAACTTGGCCAAGTTCTCGCTTCTCTTCTTCGTAGATCTCGCGAAGGTCTTGCTGCGCTTGATGTCGGTCGGGTTTCACAGTCGATTGGACATCCGAATCGGCACCGGTATTGCCACCGTTGGCGCCAGGTTGCTTCGCGTTGAGTGGCGGCGACCTTCCAACAAGTACATTCCGTGTTGCTGCCTTTTGTATACGGCCGTTGGCAAGCTGTATGAAGAATCCAGCGGAAGGCAGGACCAGATTTACGTTATGCGAAACCAACACTACCGTTCGGCCTTTCAATAAATCTCCGCCCAAGCATTTCTGATGGAGGAATCTTGCCGTATGGGCATCCACGGCGCTCAAGATGTCGTCCAGATAGACCGTTTTGGCCCTAGAATACACACAGCGCGCGAGAGATATCCTGCGTTCCGGCGAGTCAGCATTTCAGCCTTCACGAAGTCTAGACATCGACACACCTCGCCCGCTGTCCCCCACTCTAAAATACCGACAAATATCAGCATGCCTGAAAACTCTGAGTCTCCACCTGCGGTAAACTCACCAGAGTAACCCCTTGCTCTCCTACTTGCGTCAAATCGCCATGTTCAAGAAAATCGAGGTCCGCAAGTAAGGCGCATTGTCGCAGAACCGCTGCATACCGTTCGGGCCAAAGTGGCAGACCATGCAAGATATTATCTCTGATCGAACCGTGTTTGATATAGCTGGTTTGAGGGGAATACGCTGTCATAGTTGGATCCAGCCATTTTTCCTTCTCAAATTCGATTTGATTCGAATCTTCAGGTAAAGGGATTGCTGTTGGACTGCTTCGAGGGGCTAATACCTGGCCTTTGAGGATTGTTGCTTCCCCAAGTAGACCCAGAAGCTGTCGAGAGGAGTAAGGGTTAGCCTGTACGGCGAAATGTAACTTGATCGGTTTACGCACAAACAGGGTTTTACCAGAACCCAATGGTCCGGATATCAGCGTTAATTCCCCTTGAGGGATGATCACGTTCATGTCGCTCAAGGCGAACTTATGCGGCCGTTCCGCCGACACGGCTCGTGATATATCGCCGGTTGGCCAGGTAATTGTTGCATCGCGGAGAATGATTTCGCGCGGCTGGCTGGAACCCCTTCGTATCATGTCTACTTCAGGCGCATTCAGATAGTGACTGAGCCGATCAAGGGAGATCTTGGCCACCAAGACGTCTCTGATAACATCAGGGATCACACCCAAAGAAGCTGTACTGACATTGTCACATCAGTGATAGCTTGAGCAACTGAATGTTTCACTTGCCCTTCACGCGACCAAATACCGTCATCGCAACGAATGCCGTCGCAGCAGTCAAGGTACCACCCATAACCTTTGTATACGTGAAGAAGATTGCCAAGATAGCGATCAGCGGGACTTGATCGGCAATAATGTTGAAGCTGGTTCCAATGTTGTACCGCCTCCGCTGGAGTCTGCACAGACAGCCTCACAGTATCAGGCAACAGGCCAGGTATCCAAGACGATGGCTCCTACCGGACCTCCTTTTCCCGTAACTGAGATATTCTGCGGATGAAATGCTGATCCCAAGCATTCAGCTGAATCATTGTGCATTAGCAGCGGTAAGATAGTGGAAGAGCTTGTGCAAACGGCTTCACCTTGATGACTTTGACACTAAGCAAGAACTCGTTCACCGCGGATATTCTTCGGTCCCTGGCTTTGGCAAGTTCGCGGTCGCAACCTTTGAAGAGAGAAAAAAGGCATTAGCGTTGGGGAATTACAAGGCTTCAGCGGGGATTCCTCACGATATGTCACCCAGGAGACCAGGTAAGAGAATGGCGATGCCAATGGCACGACTGCAACGCCAACGAATGTGGCCCAGCCGAACATGTTGTAGAGGAACGTCAAGCCTATTATGACTATCTCAGGAAACGACTGAACTTGGCGATGTTCTGAGTCAGCATCGAGATGGAAGACTCACGAGTGAGCAGGCCGTTCGATAGCAGGAACACCCTAAGACCCATGCTGGCGACCTTCTCTCCATCGATAAGTAGCAGATTAAGGATCTGATGCCCAAGACCATAAGGACACGCCTGCCGTGATCACGAGAACGTATAACCTACCTGTGCTCTTCCTTCGCCCTCGTTGTTTGCCTGCGAATCAGACTGCGCCTCTGAAGCTTTTGCGTCGGCGGAATGCAAGATTTTGTCGAACAGTTGCACATTTAGCGCGCTCCGTACAGGCAAGTGCAGCTTGACATGTTCTCGAATACTGTTCAAGTAGACCGATAAGGTGATTGGTAATTCTTGCCCTCGAAGCAAGAAAGTGCCTTACTCTACGAAGGCCATAAGCAAGCTCTCGGTAAAGGTGCCAACAAAGAGTCCGGCACACATGAGCAGGGGATAGCTTTTATCCGTAATGGATCGCTCGTCGTCGACGGATTGGACGATCTCGTGAAGACAGTATGGCGCCATAAATCCAGCGATCACCTTGACCCATTCGAATGCCAGGGCTGCACGATGACGGATCAAGTGGTTAGCAAAATTCCCGGTAGGCCAGCATTCATTGTGCTCACAATTGATTATTATTCTCGCCTTATCCTGATAGAGGTACTTGGCGAGCTCCCAGCTTCCAATCGGTTTCCTGCCAGCTGTCGACTGTTTTGACTCGGGAGCTGCCTCTCCCGTCACACGCGCATTGGCATGGGCGCCTGGGTCGAGTGCATACGGAACGAAAAGAGTGCCTTGAGCTGTTAACCGCATATTCTCAGCTCGGTTCGAGTACGGCAGGTGCGGAAGATCCCCAATGTCGAGTCTGCCCTTCGTTCTGGATAGAAAGCCGATGCGCATTGCCTGTTTACATGTCAGGACGCCTGGGAATCGCAGTCATACTGGTGACTCACGTATCCTACGAAGATGAAACTGAAGAGACAACATCCGTCGTAATCCAGGACGTTCGCGCGTTGTTGCCGCATGTCTGTTGCGGCCGAACAGTCGGCTGGAGAGCCAGTATCTGGAACTTCTGCATCGTCGTAGATCCCTGCTGGCAAACCGAAACCGGCGCCAAGTTTTGGAGGATCAAAGCGCATTTCTGGTCCTCTTCTGATCATACCGGCAGATATGAACATGCCCAAGGTACCAGCCACGAACATGCCTTTCCCAAAGTATTGAAATACGGAGCTTTTGGCGGAAAGCATTGACGGCGACTCGCGCGTAGCAATGATGTGCAGAATTGGTGGGATTAGGGGTATTATGCCTGCGAGAAAAGACAGAGCGAAGAGTGTAGTGGTGTGCTGAGAGTGTGCCCCGAACGATTCTGCCGAGAGTGAAGTTGGGCTTTGGGGAGGTCCCGATAGAAGAGGCGTCCTTTCGGTCTGCTGCTCGATGAGGCGTTTTGTCCCTCGGTGTTCCGCTGGGAGGACTGTTTGCCTGAGGGACAGTAGGTAGACCACCAGGATGGTAGTCTATCCAAGGAAGGATAAGCGTTGGTCGGGATTCTCGGCCGACAGACCCACGAGAATTGCCGACCCTATCATCCACCAGAGTTCATCCCTTGAAGCCTTTGCTTTGCCGAAGACATTCCATCTCCCAATCTGCGGAAGCCCGGAGCCACCCGCAGAATGCCCGACGATGGCGATGAGCAAGCTGATGCCGAACGCTGTCCGCCATCTCTTGACACCGTTGAAGAATCCTCCGAGATTGACGAGATGATCAAGCCGCGAACGCGTCGACGCGGTGTGTAGGCGATTGCTCTCAGACATGGCTGAAACGGAGTTAGACTAGCAGTCCAGATACTAGTCCCAAAGTGCCACGTGTCCTGCGCCTTGCCTGAAAGCGATGCGATCTGAAGCCATCGAGGCGACAGCCGAGGGAGAGGAGAGGAGGAACGGGTTCCGTCTATCCAGTATTGTCCTCGCAGCTGAGACATCGGCGATCGCCGCCCGGTATAACGCCGTCCATGCCTGGAGCTCGAGGGCGTTTCTCCAGACATCATTCGAGCCGATAGGGGCATGGTGGCGAGGATGCAGTAGTATGCTGTATGGAATGCCCGCCATTTGAGGGACGTCAAGCTTGCCACATTTGAAAGGTCGGTTAGACGCAAGGAATCGGACGACACGAAGACCGCCTTGGATCATATATTGGCGATTTCCCCCGCTGGGGGAGGATCGAGTCAACGCGCAAGTCGAGCATGCAGACAGCTAGACAGATGATGTAACAACGATCAATGGATGACTTGACGGCACAGTATGAACCGCTCGTGCAGTGGTATCCGAGCCGTTCCAGATGAACTGCCGAGAGCAAATATTGATTTTCTCTATACGCTCTTACAGCCTTTCGTCGATCTTTTCAACGAGATTGTGCACTATCCAAACGTGCCCTTCGTCCCGCTAATAGTCATACTCGTCCTCCGCGAGCGCACTAACGTCTCCGTCCCCCGTCCCAAGATCCACCTCTTCCTCCTCATCAAAGTACGCATCCGCCGCATCCTGCTCGAGCAACGGATTCCCACCGACAGGATCCGCAAAATCGATGATCTCGTACGGCAGTGTCTGTTGCGTAGAGGGTTAATTGCATTCCTGTGAGCCTGGACAGGGTCCAACGTACGTCTTTCCCATCGAGGAAGAGTTCAAGGAGGAGGCGTTCAAACGTCTCTATCACCTCTCGTTCGCCCGCCATGTCCACCGGCACAAACGCTTCATCCCGCTCACCAGCCGTGAGATCCCTACGTTCCCTCCGTCGCGCAGCGACTACATCCTGCGCCTCTCTCTCTTCTTCCAGGTCCCGCATAAGCGAGCCGAGGCGATTGACTTGGAGCGCCGTGGAGCGCGGAGCGGTGGGCATGAAGGATGTGCTGGGCCATGATGATTCCTCCACGACGCGCGCGGATTCGATGGGGACGGTCGGCGGTGGTGAAGATGGTTTTGCTAGTGTGGTTGTGAGTTTGGGTGAGGCGTCAAGTGGAATGGAAGACATGTGTTGCTGTTCCTCTTCATCGTCCATCGCGCCGAATAATCCCCCTCCGGCACGCACATTCGGCCCAGCATCGCGCATCCTAATCCCCCTCGACACTTCCAAAGGCCTCGACGCATACGCCCTTTCCTCATGTATTCCACCCGCCACCGTCTGTGGCCCATGCGGATCCCCGCCTAACCGTTCCCAAAGCAGGGGCCACCGGCGCCACCCTTCCTCTGCCCTCAATTCGCGCGGTCGACTCCCGGATCCCGCAAGACCGGCCCAAACCATCCGTCGGGCCTTGATCCCCCTGACGCGGGATCGCTCGGAGGGGGTGGTGGTGTCACTGAGGACGTGCGTTAGGGGGGTCGGGACGAGGTCGAGGTATGTTTGCAGAAAGGCAAGAGGCGTCGTAGGGAAGGTGCCGGTGGGATCGAGGCCGAGGTGTGATTGCAGTCGGGCGAGGTCGGGCGTTGTGGTGACATGGGGAGAGACGTCTGCGGATGCTTCTGAGATGTCTGTAGCGCGTGCCATGGTGCTGAAATTGAGGCGAGGAGGGCAGAGAGGGTCTTGGTTGAACCACCCCTCCACACGCCCCTTCAAGGCGTCATGCTCTCCCCGGGTCACGTGAAAGTGAAACACGGTCGGTTCATCGCGCGCGATATTCAGATGAGCGAGATGTGCATCTGCATGGTGCATGCATCCAGCCTGTAATCCAAATGCTCCGCAGCATCAAGATCATACCGCCGCCATGTCGCCACTCGCACGCGAGCCCCTTTCTGCGCGTCAGACGCCCGTACCACGCAACCACCGCACACAGCACAGACGCCACCTCGTCCCAGGGTCTCGCATCTGAACTCTTACGCAAGCTATCAGGCGGTAATGCACCGCCTTCACCACCGCCGACACCTTCTAAAGACGGTAAACCAGATACCAAAGGAATCAAGTTAACCATACCGGACCAGCAAAAGATCAAGGTACCCCCGCTTCGAGCCGGGAAACACACGACGGAGGGCCGGATCAGTCGGGTAGCGGAACGAAGGCTTGTTCGTCGCAAGGCAAAAAAGGAACGGAAGAAGGCTGAACGGGCGCGTAGTCGGACAGCGGTGGAACGATCGTGTGAAGGGAAGAGGGATGTGAGTGCCGAGGAGGCCCGTAAGCGGTTTGAGACCGTGCTTCAGGAGTCTAAAGCTGGCCAGACGGGCACGGGGGATGTTTTGGCGGATGGGGATGATCCGGATCAGCCGGTACCGGAGGAGATGGTGCAGGGTGAGTTGAATAATGTATGTAACATATGGCGCCGTGTTGACGAAATCGATGAAGCCGTGATGGAGGATATGAAGATGGAGAAGGACAAGTCGTTTGGAAATACGTGTGCGTCGGGGACGTTGGAGGCCAAGAAGCTGAGTATTACCGGTACGTCTTGTCGAATGGTGAGGACATGGCGGTCAGCTGACTCCCTGGGCGCAGGTCTCGTGCCCGACTTTGAGCAGCCAGCGGTCGCATCGCTCAAACGCGGTCTCTCACGCGTCCTATTCAAGTAAGCTCCGCTCTCTATCAAGGTAGAGGCTAAAGACTACGGCGGCTGACCGTCTGTTCTCGACGCGCAAAAAAAGCCCCACCGTTCATTTCCTGCGTGATCCGCATTCCTTGGTGTACAACTTCCCGCCCTCGCTCGAGCGCATTCCACCGCGTGAAAAGTTTGCGGCACACCGGTTGCCCGGGTACGTGACGGCTTCGCAGGATAAGGTAGGTTCCTCGAGCGGGATGTTGGAGAGTGCAAGACGTTGATGTGACGCCTGTGCTAGGATCTGGCGACGTTGGCGAGGCAGCATGGGTTGAGGTATTATGGATCGACGTCGACTTTGACGGCGGCACTGTCGCAGATATATTTCTTGATCAGCGGTATGTGCTGGTAAGCCTTTGAGGGGTACTGATGCTGATCACAGACGCAGGTTTTCGGCCGGTGAATACGTCAGGCCTGAGTCAGGCGTTTGCGGACGAGGTGAGTACCATATGGGGGAGTGCTATCGTCGCTGACCTGTGTGCAGCGCAACGACTTTACGGCGGGTGCCAAGTTGCCGGCTATGCTTTGGGTCAGGCATATGGGAGAAGGGCTGTACGCTGTGGATAACGACAAGCGGTGGGATGTCGAGGAGAACGTTCTTTCGGATCTGGTAAGGGCGCTCGGAGTGGGACGTTGCCGCTGGACTGATCATGTCGCTCAGGGCCGCGTGATGGAAAAGATGTTGACGAGCGATGAGAAGGAAATGGCGCGGTTCATGACCTCGAGTCCAGAGTCTGCCGTGTCGGAAGAGGAGAGGACGCAGCGCGAAGCGTATCATTACAGTAAAGTCGGTATCACCTGCACCCAACGCGAGTCTGTGTGGCTGATTCCTTACCGCAGGCACGATCGCTGCTCATGCGTTCGCAATTGGACTGCAAGGACGGCCGCTTACCGGGCAAGGGAACGTTCGATATCAAGACTCGGGCGGCGCTAGTGATACGACATGATCGTGCAAATTGGGAGGTACGGACGCGCGCTAGATGCCTGACAGCTAGAAGATCAACTGACGAGCTTTGTCCCGCAGGAGAATAGCGCCTATGACATACACAAGCTTACCGGTCTCAAGGAATCTTTCGAGAAAGAGTAGGTTCGCTCCTCGTGTACTCGTCGTCTCTGACATGCGGTCTGCGCAGATTTTACGATATGACGAGGTCGGCCTTTTTAAAGTATAGCATGCAGGTCCGTATAGGCAACATGGACGGGATCTTTGTCGCGTATCATAATACGGCGCGGATCTTTGGCTTCCAGTATATCTCGCTGTGAGTCGATTGCTGAAGCACTGGGTACGCGGACTGAGCTTGGAACCGCAGGGCCGAGATGGACAGCATCTTGCATGGATCCCCAGAAATGGGCGTGCAGGCCTTCAAGTATGCTGTCTCGCTGTTTGAAACTATTCTCGATGAGGCTACGGCCATTTACCCCGAACAGGTGAGTACGTCCCGCTCGACCGTACGAGGCTGACCCGGCTTGCAGACGTTCAATCTCGTACTGGAAGCCGTCAAATCGACGACGACGGGAGGTCACCTGAACATCTTTGTAACGCCGGAAAAGCCAAATGAGGAAACGCCCATCGTGCATTTCAAGCTGGAAGTTGCCAACAAGGTGGAAGGAAGCGCGGTTCAGGGACCTGTCGAATTCGAAAAGCACCACAAGCGGCGTGGACGGGTGACATGTAGGTGTATTCCCTGCATGCCGCGTCGCCTCTAACGCACTTCACTCGCAGGGACCATGGATTACAAACTCTCGAGAAACTACAACAGCGCAACGGGCAAGCAACGTGCGCACGACCAATTACATGCCGCAAGGAATAAGATTAAGAATATGGCGATGCTCAGTTTGCCAGCGGGTAAAACAAAGGAGGACATGGAGCGTATAGAGAAGACAAGGTCCGAGACATCCACAGAGACATCGAAGACCGCAGACGAGGACGCACCGCTCGATCCGTCGCGCCTGGAGGTCCAACCGGTCCCGTTGCTTCCGGCGGTCGTGCTCAAGTGGAAGGAACCAGACCATCACATTTTACGGATGCGAGAGATGGCGCAACAGAGTGGCAGGGGGTACAGGCGACGCATGGCCGCCGTCCAGGGACGGAAACCGGTCGTGTATAGGGATCATTCGTGAGGTTGTTCGGCTGCGCATATATATTGTATGCCAAACCATCTAGCAAAGCGCTCACGAGTAAGAGATACAGTCACTACGGCAATCATGCGCGGATCGCCCTACTACGTCCAGACCCGACTCGACGTCATGCCCACAACCCACCCGGCCTACTTCTTCCCCTTCTTCTTCTTGCCCTTGCCGCCCTTGCCCTTGCCCTTTGGCTTACCCGCTTTCACGGCATTCCCGTCTTCGACAGGCTCACTCGCCGGCGTTGCGCTCTCCGTCTCGCCTTCCGGGGCAGGGGTAACGGGCGCGGAAGCCTCCGGCGTCGCTTCTCCGCTCGGCTGCTCGCTTTCCTCGGCAGAGGCTGCGACTTGAGCAAATGACGGCGGTTGCTGGTCCTCTGCGAGCGATTCGTCGCCTACCGGCTTGGGCTCTGTTGGCGATGCGCCGTGCAGGTCGAGGCCGAGCTTGGACGATTCCTCTGTCGGCTGTGACGGTGGGTCGTTTGCCGACGATGTTGGCTCCACCGCCGCAGCGGCCGCGTAAGATGATGGCTTGGTGGTGGTTTCTGGCTGTGATGGGATGGCCTGGGTGTGCGCTGCGGGCGATGCGGGGACAGTCTGTGTCGGCTCCAGTTGTTCCTCGACGGCCTTTTCGGACGCTGTCGTTTCGGGCTCGATAGGATCCCGGTCAGAGGACTGGTCGTCCTTTATCGGATGCTCGGCAGGTTGCGGCAGGGATGACGGCGTAGGATGTTCTTCCTGCGGCGCCGAGGTCGACGCTTCAACTACTATCGGATCCTCTTGCACCGTCGGCTTGACATCAGGCACTTCAGCGGCTTTCACGACCTCGGGCTGCACCGCAGCTGGCCTCTTGGGCGAATCCACCTTGACGTGCTCCACGGCGGATGCATCTCCCTCTTGAGTCTTCATTTCCCTCCTTCTCAAGGATGTCGGTTTCCGCGCGCTTCCGCGTTTCCCCCGCCCGGACGAGGCACTGCTCGTCCGCGCCAAGCCGAGGTTGACTTGCTTGACGGCGTGTCCCGATGGTGGCGGTGCGGATGGTTCGGCGCTGTGTAGGGAGGTTGCGTCGTGTGCTTGTGGTGTTGGGGATGCCGGGCGGGAGGATTGCGGGCTGTGTGTGTGGCTTGTGAGTGGGCTTGATGGACGATTGAGGGAGAGCATGCGGCTGGTGGAGCGCGATGGTTAGTTATAGATTGCGGTGAAAACGGTGGGACCCACTTTCCCGCTTGGCCAGCGATAGCATTCAACCTCTCCCGCTCGCGCTCTTCCCTCTCGCGCTCATCCTCTTCCCGCTGCCGCTGCTCATCCTGCCCCGTCGCGCCGTACGCCTTTCCTGCATTCGCCTCGGCATTTCCAAACGACGTGATCGAACTCGCGTCGGCCGTATCCTGGTTGCGCGGATTCGAAGATGCACCGTGGGTATGATCCAGTAAGGAATTTTCCTCCGAGTTGGACTGCCGAGATAGCGGTAAGTACACGGTCGCGGGATGGGGGCCGCAGAGACTTGCCTGATCGTCCGATCTTTTGGATTTTCTGTTGCGCGACCCGGCTCGGGGGAAGCAGCAGAAAAGAGATCCAAAGAATCCCATGGTGGGGCTGGGGAGTCGGGCGATGGCTGGCGGGCGGCGGGACTGGTGGGAGATGCTACGCTGTTCATGTCGACGTTGACTGAGCGAACCGACGACGGCTGTGACTCGGGAAAACGGGGGCGGCGGCCGAGGGAGAGAGGGGCGCGGAAGCGGATGGTGGAGGGTCCGATTCATGTGCCTTCATTCACCTTGCATTCCGTCCCACGGCGTGATATCGCTCGCTGCCCACGCCCCAGCCCCGCCATGGCATCGTCCGAATACGCGTACTACCAGCCAGAACCACCGGTATACTACCCCTCGACAGCCGCTGTCGACATCGGCTCCACGGGCTCTACCGCCTGGCGCTGCAAACGACGCCGAATTCTCCGCTGTCGAGGCGATAATGACCCCAAAGCAAGAAGGAATCTCTACCGATGGGCCAAGTGGTGAGTGCTTGATGCTTGATGTTGCAAGCGACAAGCTGATGAGAGCTCTTTTCGTCGTGATCAAAAGGTGCGCAGATGGAACTGCCGTTCTTGCGCAAGCAGAAGATCGATCGTTGCATGTGCTAGAAACGCAAGTCGGCGCATTTCACAGCTGGTATCTAGGCGCAAGTGTTCCATCATGACTGACTTTGTCCTCATGCAGCCCGAACGACACGGCGGCTCCCGAGATTGATCCAGAACCACAGGATGAGCAAAGCCTCTCAGCGGACGGTACGCTCATCCGACGAGATAGCCTCAGACTTTTCCAACAATTCTAATTCGTATACGGAACAACAGGACAACACGCCGTTTGGACACCAACCCACATCTCCCGTCAACCAACGCCCATCGTCTGCGCAACCTGGTACCCCTCCGCCTCGCGTAACAACCCAGCGACATACTGCTTCGTCGCCAGCACGCGGGACCGTCCAATCCGATTAATCGACGCACACGATGGAAGGGTGAGTCGCAGAGGTCAACCCTTGTTGGAGCGTATACGTTCTAATCAATGGCTTGGGGGTAGAGCAGGGGTGCGTATCCGATCTTACATAATGAGCAGTTTCTCGCGTCGACATGTATGACGTTCAGTCCCGATGCGAGCAAGTACGCATATCCCTTCGAGCGGTTAGGGATGATGTTCCTCATTCTGAATTCGTTCCAGACTCTACGCGGGTCACGACTCGGCGATTGACGTATTCGAATTTGCACGGCCGGGCGAGGGCAAGCGGTGGAAGCTGAGCCCCTCGAGGAAAAGCAAAGACGGGCAAAAAGGTACGCGGTCAGCCCTCAACTCAGGGTCGTCCCCCACTGATCAGTCGATCAATCGGCACATCTAGGTATCGTCTCCGCCATAACCTTCTCGCCAGATGTGGCGTCGGGGATGTATGCCGTCGGGACGTTCAAGGGCGGACGGATATCGTGCTATTCCGAGGATACGGGCGACGAGCGGATCATGGAGCTCGATGTCGGGAATGGCGGGCAGACGGTGTCGGGACAAGGAATCACGCAGGTCCGTGCCACCGAGCCCTTGCCCTCCCTCAAACCACAAACTGACGACCTTTCCCGCACTCCACCCAGCTGGCATTCCACCCTCTGAATCCCTACGTCCTCTTCTCGGCCTCTCGCCAATCCGACTACATCAGCGTCTACGATATCAGGAATCCAGCAGTCGGGCCGTACATGTGTCTGTATCGGCCAGGAATGACGCAGCAGAGGTTGGGATTCGAGGTGGATTGGGCGGGGAGGTGGTTGACGACGGGCGGGACGGTGAGTGGAAACCGCTTTCGAGGACTTGTTGGCATCGGGCTGATGGGCTCGTGCAGGATGGGTTGTTGAGGGTGTATGATGTCAATCCGCCTGTCAACGAGAAGCCGGTGCTGGAGTACAATCTGTATACGGGTAAGTATCACCATCAGTCCCGCTTTCGCATCAGCACTGACTACCATCGCGTATGTGTCTAGACTCTATCGGCTCGGTCTCGCTACATCCGTTCAAACCATGGATTCTCACGGCCTACGGCTCGCGGCAACCGTCGAACTTTGAACGTTCGTTAGAGGCTGACGATACGGAGAGCGAGGACGATACGGAGAGCGAGGATGAGCAGGAGAGTAGCGACGACGGGAGGAGCAGTGTCTCGGGCGAGGTGGATGTCGCGGGTGAGGTGGGGACGACGTCTGCGCCGGTGGCTGCGCATGCTTCGGGTGATAGGGATGCCCTCAAGTTGAGAGGCGATACCATTCCGGCGGAAGGCAGCGCGCTATCGACGGATAGGTCGCCGTCGTCACCAAGACGAGATGCTGATACGGGCTGGATAGGTGCACTCGAGGTGTCGGTGTTCCAGTAGAGCCTTGATGAAAGGTTGTGTCCGGCATGGGCCGCGCCGTCTTCGAAAAAGTCCGCCTTGGGGGGATATTTTGTCGCTGCTGGCGGTGATCGTGTCTACGGAGGTGCGGTGCGCTGCTGCGACAGTATGATATGACATGTCGGTTATGCCTATATCGATAGCACTCGAGCATTCCTCCGAGATCGCGCAGCTGTAATGAAGTACTCCATTGTTCACAGGCATTTATTTCAAAAAGACTACGATCTACAGACAAAGACAAACAGAGACGCGTATCGAGACTGTCGGCATTTTTGAGAATACAACCCGATTGCAGATACAGACACAAAAAATCATTCTCGACGGCGTGAAGCAGAAGACGCAATGGCCGATTCGATCTTGGCCACGTTGCTCGCCCTCTGCTCGATTTCCCACCTTTGATCCGCTTCGAGCGCCGGGATCAACTCGGCGATCATCCTCGCCGCTTCCAACCTCGCCGCTTCGGCGTCATTGCCCATCACGGTCGGTCCCATGTAAGTTTCCAGAGGCGTGAGGGGGCGCTCGATGCCCGTAAAGGGCTCGGTAGGTGGGAGGGGAGGAGATTCAGCCTCGCAAGGAAGGGTGAACGTGTGGATAGGTGGAGGGGGTGCAAGCGGCTGAGTCGTCAAGGCCAAGTAGCCGGGCGGAAGCTGACGGCGATCGTCGGTAGCAGCAATGGGCATAGGGTTGCCTTCTGGCTCCGTCCCGTCGTGGAGCAGCGGAGGACCCGCGTCGAAGTCCCGACGGTAGCCCTGCTCACCCGCCCGGGCCATTAAAGCCAAGGTCTCCAAGCGAGCGGCTTCCGCCTGAGTCTGCAGTGCATTTACATCAACTGGTCGTGCGGGGCGAACGGTATTGTTTATCGCCTCCTCCTCCTCTACGTCGCCAGAACGTTCGTCCTTGGTAAGCTCTTGACGTTGTACTTGAGGAGCTTGGTGTGGCTGAGGAGCTTGCTGTGGCGAGAAAGAGATTTGTCGCAATTCATCGAGGAAACGAGTACGATCGGCCGCCTTGATTTTCCTTGCGCAGAGATCGCGACGCGAGAGGCGGACCAGTGCCCCCAGCAGCTGATCACCATTCAGCAGACCATACCAGGAACGTTTTGAGCTGTTGAACAGCGATGGTTTCTCTTGTATTTGAGGCTGGGACTTGTACTTCTGCGAGCGATGTTTGTCGTGTCTCTTTCGCGGGCTTCGGTCCATCGATCCTTGAGGGCCGCTCGACAAGAAAGAAACGGCTTCCACTTTCGGCATATTCGCGGGCGGCAAAGCGCCCGGCAAGAAAGAAACGGCTTCTACTTTCGGCATATTCGTGGGCGGCAAAGCGCCCGGCAAGAAAGAAACGGCTTCCACTTCCGGCATACTCCTGGGCGGCAAAGGGGCGAGAGCTTCGACCGCTACTGTCGCTGGTGGCGACTGTGCATAGCCGAATGTGGGCCGCTCGTCCTCCACTACGATTCTGGTCACTCGGAATTTTGGAAGCGGCCCTACGGACCGATAAATTGGCCTGTCCAGTAAGGGGCGAGGCTTGCGATATAATCGACGGATCACGGCTAGCCGACGTGATGTAGATTCTTCGTCCCCGCCGTATCCAGGTGCGCAGAATTTGTTTTGCCGCTTACCCGGCTCGCACGCCCCATTTAGTGATTTGATCGCTCCCTGATGAGTGAAAGCTTTCGTCAGCATCGTCACGGGGGCGACGACCGTCTATTAGTTCTCACCTTTTGCCCAGTAAGACTGACTACGGCGTCCGCGTCCGCCACCTCGTCGGCAGGAAGTCCGTACTTCGACCTTCTGACCCATGACGGACGGGTAGGCGTTTCCCCACGTGTGACCTTTGATGGATGGTGCGGGAATCAGCTCTGCTCGACATGACATTGAATGAAGAGACTTACTGCGGACTCCTCGCTATCGCTAGTGTCGCTGTCTATCAAGCCGTAACGATTCGTTCTCCTCATGCGGGGTTTTTCCTGGCAACCGCCATGCAAAAGCTCAATGTAGGATGGCCATCCACCCGGGAATTGTTGTTCGCGAGGGCGTCGTCCATCGAATCCGTTGTCGACTGATTTGATTTGAGTGCGTTCAATCACATATAAGATTGCTGAATTGCAGCCCGCGGACATGTGGCCGATGACGTAGCCCAGGACGAGGAATGTGACTTGGCACGGCAATACTGCAATGTTGACGATGATGCGATCCGCTTGCTTCCGTCCCGAACGTCCTTCGACGTACTTGCAGAGAATCGCGAGACCCGCCAGGAATGGGATTGAAACGGAAACGCCGACCCTCGCCGCGCTGACGAGTACCGTTGCGAGCCAGGTGTCTTGGACACCGACACGATGTGTTTTGACAGGGGACGTTGCGTTGGAAGCGAGAAGCCAAGAAGAAACGGCGACTGTAAAGGAGATGATTGTCAGCGCAGTGAGCAGCGAGACCACACGTCAGACTCACAAGCATTCGGCAAGTCAATGAAGTGGCGTGTAGCCAGTCTTGTCGGACTCGGTGATCCGTTCCGCTCGGTTGTTTTAACTCGAGCGGAACCGATCCGTGAGTCGCCTCTGCCATCTGGATCCACCGCGGGTTTCGGTGCGACTACGGGTACGATCGCGGGTGGTCCGTTGCGCGAGGTGAGTTTCACACCGGTGAGGGCTTGGCTCGGAGTATCGGTGAACTTGACGGCCTCAATGACGATCTTGCTAGTTGTGTGGGTGTTGAGCGTGTAATCGGGGCTGGCGAGTTTCACGGTGGACGACAGGGCAGCTTGGGTAAAGGCGATGGCGCTGCAGATGAGCAGCAAACCGCATAGAACGTGCTTGAATAGGAATAGGGAGAACATCTTGACAATCGACTCGGTAAAGAGGCCACGGTTGCAGACGAGTTGTAAGGGCGATGGGCAGAAGATGCAAGAGCCCTTGTATATATCCCAGCAAAGTGCCAGCAAGGCAACACGTAGATTTAGTTGATCGAAAATGGGGCCATAATCATCCAATCAACCCATCGTAACTCTTGTCTAAATTGGCATCGGATGACACACTGGACAATGTAAAGAAGTCAGGTTACGAATGCAGGTGACGTGGAAGGCCAAAGAAACCCGACTTTTACCTTCAAAGGACCCTTCCAGGTGGGATGATTTGCGGGTAGGAGTCGAAAATAGGCCACGGGGTCCGTCCAAAGGTTCCGGATGCCATGGTGATACGCGTTACGCTTGGCGTGAGCTTCACACGTATGGGCGCAGACGGCTGAGTCGTGTATGTGGTCCATAACTTCGATAGGGGGAGCACGGGGATGGCACGGTGATATTGACAGTGAGAACAGCGAGGGCGACTGAGAAACTATTAGGGCGATACGGTGGAAGTGTTACGGGGATTCGCGATGAATGGAGGTAGCAGTGTATATCTTCGAGAAAGGTAACATGCTTGGAAGAGGATATGATAGGCATGCGTGACGGTCGGGCGGGGACGATGTCTTGATGGTGAAAGCGACGTAGAGAGTATGCGACCTGATGACATGCGAAAACGCGCACGCAAGGGAAAGAGAATCTGGTGCATGAAACGTCAACCCGTGATTCGGCAAGTGACCGCCGCAGACGCTCACCCTTCGCTCTCTGCTGCCGAGCGCTAAGCCCTGCCATCCTTGTCCACCGCGTACAACCGCCTCACACCAACCCCCTCTCTGCACGGCCCGTCCTTCCGCGTGATCGCCCCTTTCGAACCGATCCGCTTCTCGCGGAGATCCTCCACTCCGGCAGTTGGCGTGAGTCCCGTTGCCTTTGATGGTCGACTGTCTCACCTGGTCAGACGTCGTCACGTCGACATGATCATCGCGATGGGAAACGCACATAGAACAGACGGTGGTTTCAATCCGGAACTAGGTGAGTGCAGGATTCTGAGGATTGCATGAATTGCCGAAACGGTGCCGAATATTGATTCGCATATCCTTCGCCTCCGCAGTGACATCCTTCCGGCGGCCCCGGCCTCGTCGACAAATCGCCTCGCTCTTCCCTCTCCGCTTTCGTCCTTATCGTCGCCTGGACCCGCCGTGCATCGCTTCGACTAACAGCCTATGGGGAGAATTCGGATCTTGATCATCATTTGCATGTACGTTGATGGTGTTCACCTTCCCAATTGCCGCAACAGGGCTGAGTAGCTGGCATTGATTCTCTCGTCCTCATGCAAATCAGTCGGAAAGCCGCACCTCACCGGACACCAAAGGATACCAACATCAACAACGACTCCGCATCAAGCGTTCCAGATGAGCGTTGAAGGAACGTTGAAGGAGATGACGGCGATCAGAAGGTCCTCGGGCGGCGGGCAGGCTGGCAAGAAGAGCGACGGGGATGAGACCACGGAGATGGACCGGTAAGAGGAATGAGTGAGGTGATGCGCAAGTCCGATTCTTGCGCGTTTTGCATTTCGTTTGGGATATTCGCTGGTGTTGCGGTTCGACGCAAGTCCTTTGATGCGCACTCTTCTCTGGCCGACGTTTGCTGCGCACGATTCACCGCCTCAACGGCCTCGTGTGCAACGAGATCATTCAAGTCCCTGCAAGCGACAGGTAACCCGTATTCAGTCACGTGTTGGTCATGAGGCATTCGGCAGACGCGTAATCAGCCTTTGGCGCGATGCCCTCGTCCCATCTCCCTCTTGTCTAGTCGTCGCTTGCCTGGAGACGGAAGTTCGCTAAGACTTACGGGTGTGAAGCTATATATGAGACCGCAGACGAGTTGGAAACAATGTCCGAATATGCCGATCATCTCCAAAGAAGGGTGCTCGCGCTAGGTACCGAGACTTTACATCTGATGTAGTTCACTGGACTTTTGGTGCAGACAGGTGTTGTACGTCCGCAATGTATATGTCATTCTCCTGTTGATTCGTACTCGATACAAGGAATTCTGATCTGTTATGTGACATGACAGCTTGCCTTCGCTCGGACACGTTGCGAACAATCCTACGTAGCCATGACCGCGACCAACCTGAAGTGATGCGCGTCCGGATTCGCCGGATGTGTTGTTTCCTGCATGATCTCGCAGGTCACGCTAGAATAAGTAGATGTCAGTCATGGTCACGAGAAAGGATGGCGAGTACTGACTAGTGATCCCCTGGCGTAACCTTCTCGTCGATATACGCGACGCTATACAAAGTTAGAGGTCAGCTCACAGTGCGGGAGATCCGTGTTCAAGGAGCTCACCTAGCCACATTGTACTCTCTGGACCACCACCCTGGTAGCCGTTTGCCTCCCGCCTCATTGTCATCTACCCAGCACTTGGCATCTCCAAGGTCGTATCGCTGACTACGGAAGTAGTACACGGCAATCCTATTCGCGGTATGGAAGTTTAGTAGGCAGACACTAGCGTATTGCTGACGACGTACCTTCCCTCGGCCACTTTAATATCCACACGGATCCGCGCACCAACCTGGTCGCTCACCCAGTAATGCTTCTCATTGTTCCACACATACTCTTCCCACCCATCCGCAACGGTCGGACGCATGGGATGTTCCGGATCATTGGCATCTGCGCAAAACATCTCCGGTTGCACGAGATGCAGCAGTGCATCCGCGTCTGGCGGGTCGGATGCGGGCGAAGAGTCGGTAACGATATCGCGGAGCGGCGTAAAGATTTCTGTGAGGGGAAGTGCGTACGGTGATGATCTCGAGAGAAAGCGACGCGGTTCATGCGCAATAGAAGCGATGGCTGAATTATTGAATGTCTGTTCCCATCCTTCCGGGGGATTCCGGGGGTCCGTCATGCGAGGTGTGTCGAAGGGGAAGCTGATGTCGATTGCCGAGTCAAACTTGTCCTTGGTGGCGAGCGTTCGTACAGGATCGAGGGATTCTGGTAGTCCGAGAATGGAAACGCGACAGATTTCGTATTCGAGATACGACGTCAATAGGTCCGCTAGCAGGCGCTGGAAAAGGATGTGAAGATGAGTGCCTTCACCGGAAAAGAAAGACAGACTAGACTCACATGTCCCCGAACGTTCGGATGCAACCCATCATCCACCCAGAACGCCCTCCTCACACTTCCCGGCCATCGGAGGTACGACTCCCACACCGCGCGTTTCAGACTGACGTATGGGATATCATAGTACGTCGCGATCGGCAAGTGAACGAGCTGCGGATCGGCGTATCCCTGATCGAGGGCGACGGCGGGTGCCCATGCGCCGAGGATGATGAGTGCTGGTGAGGAGGGGAGGTCGAGCAGGGCGCGGAGGAGTTGGTCGAAGAAGTGTTGGTAAAGGGCGGACCTGCGAAGAGGACATTTTAAAGGGTGTGCGTGGAGAGAAGAGATGAGCTTACGCTTGATCGTTGACGTCGAATTCCAAGATGATGAGGTCAACGTCTTTTGGTATATGGTGTGTCTGGGGAGTGGTCAGTACGCATCAACTGGGGGAGCAGACAACATACCCCACAGAAAGCATAATAGCTGGGACGAGGTCAGCGGCGTTTCAAAGGCCCTTGAGAGTGCTTACCTTGAGTCCATACCACCGATGGCACCATTCATTATACTGTGCTGCTTGTACGGAGACAGCGGAAGTCTCTTGTCGAGCCACTGCTTGAGCAGTGTGGTATAGCATCCCGGTCCAGCCGGGTCTCCCTGTGGATGGTCAGGCGACGGATGTGCCGCATGACATGCCGATACTTTCCGAGAATCAGCTTGAAGCCGGAAAGACCGATAGACAGGAACGTACCGCTGCCTCCCAAGACTCCCACCTTCAGCGCTCTCCGTTCCCGCTGAGCCTTCTCCAACATGCGTTGTACCCGTGCGCCCGTCCCCGTAAAGAGTCGACTCCGCGCCAAAGTCTCCTTGCCATAGATATCACACATCCGTTCCCCCTCTGTCTGCGTCTCCTCGCCTCTTCCGAGCGATGGGATCCCGCATGCGCATTCTTCCGCAACGGTAAGGACGTTTTGAGCTAGATCCGTGCTATCTCCGGGATGGACGATCCGTATCGTCGGTAATGGCGGCAGCGGGGTGATTTGAGTAAGAGATGCGTAGAGCAGGGTAAGAAAGATGGGGATACCGATGAAGAGGAGCGGCCGTGGAATGCGTATCGGGAGTGATTTGCGCCGTTGCGGTTGTGGCGACTGCGGCGGCGGATGGTCCGAAGAGAGGAGAGGCTCTGTTGTGCCTGGAAAGTCGCTCATCTCGAGCGAGTCACGACGGGTCATGTTGAGGCCTGGCGCATAGAGTCCAGTCAAGCGAAAGCACTTCAGGAACGATAAAGGAACAACGGCCCGTCGATTGATTGATGGAAACTTGCTCATGTGCTGTGGTTCTGCCCTTGGGCGTGTCTCGGATGCAAAAACGCGTCGAAGTGGGTGTGCGAGGCTGCCGTTTGCGATGATGGGCCTCGGTCCGCGGAGTGATAGGGAATGGACAGAATGGACAGAGAACAAAGGAGGGTTCCAGTCTCCTCGCCCCGCCGATCCCAGCGTGCCAGCCTTGCGTACCTCCTTTCCACGGCTGGTCACGGCTGATCGGCTTTTGAAATCGATTGTCGTCATGGAGTTCATGAAACAAAATGGCTACGTGCCAACGATAACGGAGTATCGTCACGGCAAGACGCTCGTCATGCAGCGACCATACGACGATCGTTCTTCACGATACGTCCGGGAACATCAGTGGATGGGCGACTCGAACCCCGATAGGAGACAATCCGCCATGAGTCTCAACAGGAAAAACGCCAGCCAACAGGTCAGGTCGTCCAGTGGAGTTGTTCCGCTCAAATCAACTACGACCACGCGCACAACCTCGTCCTCGTCGCGTCCGAAGCCACGGCTTCGACACCGGTCTCCGCCACCGGCAGAAGAACTTGTCGAACAATGGAACAAGAGGTCACAGCTCGACGATACCGAAAGTTCGGAGGATGACGGGAATGCGCGATTGTTGGGATTATCCGGGACGAGCAAGGGCTTCGGGCACGCCGGCAACGCTTCCGATATCAAGGGCAAGAACTCCTTCATCCAGAGAATCCGACTGACTGTCAGTCCGGAAGCATGTATGAATCGTCTTCCCTTGACGTCTCGCGGGACATCACGACCCGAAATGGATCCAGACGATGACAACAAGTACTGGCATTTCAGCCAGGACGGGACCGCGATATCAGCGTCATCGCCGCGAAAGAACGTCAGAGTTGAAGTATCAATCGGTCTCGGCGATGGGGATAGCATCGCTTCGCCTTCATCCGTGGAAGCCTTCCCGCATCCACCTCGCAGGTCGGTATCCGGCAAGAAGAAGAAACAGCTGCGTCTCTCGGCCCCATCTGACGTGAACAATGATGCCGACTGTCGACGGAAATGCTTTTCGTTTGGCGAGGAGAATGGAGTCGTGAGGATGGGTGAGAGCGATGAAAGTAGTGAGGATGACTTTGTCATGATGGACAGGAACAGCCGCAAGGGGAAAGGAAAGGAGGTGGTAGGGTCCAAGAAGGTGGATGAACGGGAATTCTTCCCGCCCAAAACGAAGGGCTTCGAGGGGAAGAAGAACGCGAGACAAGAGGAGCCGTCGACATTCTCAAGATCAGACATCCAAGCGAAATCAAAGCTGCCCAAGACGGACCTCCTCAAAGTCAACTCTGCCAAACGCGCAAACGATACCTCAAACAAGCAAAGGGTTGTACCGTCTCCTGCCAAGAGATTACCCGCTCTCATCAAGAACTCAAAGCCTAAACGCGTCCGTCTGGGCGAGGATTCCGAACTGGAAAGGCTAGAAAGCGATTTATCAGACACGCCCCGTCCCGTCAAGAAGAAGTACCGAGATATCGCAAACCCGGGTCACGCGAGTGGGAAGCCATCGGCCCGTCGGGAAAGGACGCCTCCGCCCACGTCGTCCGCGACAGGAATGAAACGAAAGCGCCCATTCGAGGACGACCCGACCGACTTCTTTTCGGGTCTAGATACCTCTTCTCGAGTCGCACCGCGCAAGAACCAGGCTACCGTGTTACCCAGGACGCCGGAGAAAGATCTCACCGGATTGAAGCGGAAGCGGCCCCAGGAGAGGGAGAAGGACGCCGTGATCACGAAAGAAAAAGCTGTGACAATGAAAGAGAAAGATGGCACCTCTATAAAGGATAAGTCCAGTCGAGTGGCGAGTCCGAAGGGCTTTCCTGCGCCCATGCGGGCACCGGTGCGCGTAAATGAGGCGCTTCTTAGCAGTCCGCAGCCGGGCAGTGGGTCGCAATCGGAACAACCCAAGAAGCGGTACCGCAGGAATTCAGCAGGAATAGAGGAGGAGATTGCGCTTGGTCCTAACGGGTGAGTCGCATGCCCGAATATTTCCACAATAGATTGACCGGTATCTGGCCTAGGGCGGAGCTATTGCCAGTACTCGAGATGCAAAACGCCGATCTACCGACTTTACAGCTGCCGGCAGAAAAGATACCGCAGTTGATCGGTGAGTGGTTCGCTTCTCGTATGCTAGCTGTCGCTCACGCAGCCTCCCCCGCAGCGCGAAAGATTACTGACGAGACGTGTCCCGTGAGTTGATTGAGGTCGGAGTTTCCGGATCAGCGACTTATCTGTCCATTGATGCTAGTTCTGCAAGGAATTCTTGCCGGTGCAGATGAGCGAAAAGACGGAGGCGCTCTTTCACAGACTTCGATTTTCTCGCAACGCCGAAGCAGTACAGAACGATTGGACGAGGACGATCGAGTTCTGCGAACGGCATCGCGCGGAATCTCACGTTTTCCCCCTCGGCCTGCACTCTGGCTATCCGGCCGAAATGAACTTCACGGAACTCCGGCAGCGTGTCAAGATGCTGAAGCCAGAGATCAAGCGTATGCTCAAGACACCCAAAAACTCAGCCTTCTACGTCCTCGTCAACCGCGATCTCGAAAAGCACGGAAGAAGGAAGTGGTCTAGTAATGAGGCGAGAAATGATGAGCAGCGGAAGAATCGATTGCTGCCAGGATAGTGAGTTGTGCACCGCGAAGGCTCTTGAGCGACACTGATGTATCGCCCTTAGCTTCGGACCTCTAGGCAAGATGACCATGACGACGACCCTCCGTGGTATCTTGCGATCAGATCGATTCGCGCGACTTGTCACACCGCAAGCGATCGATCCCTTGACCGTCGGCGAATACATCGAGCACGTCCTTGTGCTGGAAGTCGCGGTCAGGCTCATTTCCGAAGATATGCTGCAGCCGCACGAAGATGACGAGGAACCCTACACCGACAAGGAAAAGCGACAACGCGCATTGCAGATCCTCAAGGAGAGCCGGGAGTATGGCCGGTTGCGATTCGGGATCGGATCGGATTATCTGGCGGAGGAAGATCAAGCAAATGGCGCGACGCAGATGGTGCTTGCCGATGTCCGAGGCTATGACGATAAATCTGAGGACGAAGATGATGAAGACGGACAATCAAGTTCGGGAGGCGAAGAAGAACAGCAGGCAACAAGCGAGAGACAGCAATCGCCTCCAGCTTACTCGACGTCCTCGGAAGATGAGGCTGCGATCTGCTTACAGCTAGAATCTTCGCCTCAAGAAGTTGCTGAGGATGATAACGGGAGACCGGCGAGTCGCGAAACTCTCGCGCTTGCTTCATCTCCGATTCAGTCTCCCCGTCCAACTCGCCGTCAGTTGTCCAGCACAATTATCGCTGAATCGTCTCTAGCCCCGCTCGCATCGGCATCTCGAGTTGACACCCGACTGAAGCCGGTGACGATCCTTGATAATGACGAAGACGATTTTGATGTACCGTGCTCGTCACTCGATGAACAAGAGCTAATCAATGTCGCCAACAGCGTGGAGGCAACACATCAACAGCAACAGAAGCGCAAGGAAAATGCACCTGTCAATGGATGGAAGCGACCTCCGCCCAGGTTTGCTGCGCGGGGTCATGTTTCGCCGGACCAAACGGCGACGCCAACAGCAAATGCTCGAGGCTGGAATGGCGGACCATCAAGGCGGCCAGTCTCGATGGGAAACCTGCCAGCAGTCGTGCATGATGTCGACGATGATGATCCTCTGGCAGCTAATCTAAATCATCGTAATCTCGTGGCCAAGACACAGGCTCGTCAAACGCCATACAACGCGAGGTCAGGAGCGAGCAATTGGGATCGCCCGACGAACGGCAATGGAACCAATAGCGCCAACAGATACGGAAACAATCAGACGCCTGCTCAGGGTTACAACAATCGACAAAACAGCAATGCTTCGGGTAATGATAGTCCGTATTTCCATCTCAATACCATGCAAGGGGCCAGAAGGGTGGGCCTGTCCAAAAAGCAGGCGTCCGGATCTGGACCCATGAGTAACAACGGTGGACAATCAAAGGACTCTTCGCTTTTCCACAAACCCAAGACGGCTCAAGCGTTGGCGAATCGCCAGCAAGCCGCGCAAGTGTATGATGCGATGGCAAGGAAGTAGTGGGACGTATGTAGCTCGTTGGAGATGAAGACTGTAAAGCACATTCTTTAGGCGGGCTTGAACCTGGGTCATCCAACTTGCAAAAAAAGCATGATAACTGTCCATCATAAGTCGGTATTCCCTCTGGGAGAGTCTCTACCGATGAAAGGTAATACTGCATAAGAACAATCGAGGCGACGCGGCCATGCGCGGACGGCGTTATACCGGGACTCGATGCAGCGTACCATACTATGCCTGACCACCATGCTCCTATCGGCTCGAATCACCCGGACCGCGTTGACTGGGCGCACCATCGGGCGGTGACTCATGCGCGCGTCCGTCCATCCATCCATCCGTGGATTTAGCAGTATACTTCTTGTCTTCTCCCTTGCACCTTGAGTTCCTCTTCCGCATCATCCATCATGCGCTCCGCTCTTCGTTCATTCGCTGCCATCCGCACGGCCTCTCTTCGACCCGCCTTGCGCTCGGGACATGTCGCCGCGGCGCTACGATGGAAATCGTCGAGCGCCGTGCAGAGGGATACCATGACGGGTGAAATCATCAGTCTACCCGACATTGACGTGAGCCCTCACCCGCCTTCTTGTTATTTCCTCGGCTTGCTAACGTCTCGCTGTGGCAGCCATCATTACTCAAAATCGAACCCCTGCAGAACCCCAAGACGCCGCTGCCATCGTCAAAGTTGGTCTTTGGCAAGACGTTCACGGACCACATGCTCATGATTCCGTGGTCGAGCGAGTCGGGATGGGCAGAACCGTTGATCAAGGAATGTAAGTCAACATCACCAGAAGTCAAAAGGTATCGGTGCTGAAGAAGCGCAAGACGGTCCGCTATCGCTCGATCCGTCGTCAACTGTCTTTCACTACGCATTCTGCCTGTGCGTCACTCCCGCCTCATCGCCTTTCCTCTCTCACCTTTTCCTGCAGGTTCGAAGGCATGAAAGCCTATCGCTGTGAAGACGGCACGATCCGTCTTTTCCGACCCGACATGAACATGGCCCGGATGAACCGCAGCGCGGCACGGATCGCGTTGCCACAGTTCGACGGCGAGGCGTTGGTCGAGTTGATCAAGAAAATGGTTGTCCTGGATTCCAAGTGGATCCCTTCGGAGCCGGGGTACAGCTTATACATTCGTGAGTCAATTTCGTCTCTTTCATCTCTTGCGTGTGACACCATGTCTGAAGCCAAGCGTTCTTGAGGACCCACCATGATCGCGACCCAAAACTCTCTCGGCGTCGGCCCCTCGAGCAAAGCCCTTTTGTTCGTCATCGCCTCGCCCGTGGGACCCTACTACGCCACAGGCTTCAAAGCCATCTCCCTTCAAGCCACAACCAAATACGTACGTGCCGCGCCTGGCGGCACAGGCGGTTACAAACTCGGCGCCAATTACTCCCCCGGTGTGGTCCCCCAAGTGGAAGCCGCGAAAAAGGGGTACGCGCAGAACCTATGGCTCCACGGCCCGGAACACGAGTTGACAGAGGTCGGGACGATGAACCTTTTCGTCGTGATTGAGACCCCCTCGGGAGAAACCGAACTCTTGACGCCGCCGCTCGAGGACTTGATCTTGCCCGGTGTCACACGGGATAGCGTCCTCACCATCGCGCGGGACCACATCGCCGGCAAGATCCACGTCCCGGGCTTGCCCGAGGAGGGCAAGTTCATCGTCTCGGAGCGCAAGATGAGTATGCCCGAGTTGAAGCGGCTCGCGCAGGAGGGGAAAGTCAAGGAAGTGTTTGGCGCCGGGACGGCGGCGATCGTCACCTCGGTCGACAAGTGAGTTTTTTCCTCCTTCCTTGTTTCGTACCACACGCTGATCTTGCTGTGCGATAGTATCGGCTACGAAGGCGAAGATATCCCCATCCCCGCCGGGCCCGAGGGCCTGGGACCGATCGCCAAGGCGATGCTTGATAGGATCCAGGGCATTCAGACGGGTAAGATTGAGCACGAGTGGAGCGTTGTTGCGGGGCGCGCGTAGGGGGAGTCTAAGGGGTATAGGGGTTGTATAGCAGTATGCGATGTTGGGCCTCTGAGGATTGTGTGCCACGACCACCGGAGCCACCAGTGCTACGGCCTTGATTGGGTGTTCTGCTAGCTTATCCCCTCCGATGTACTCTGCCGATTCGCCATCCGCCATCCGCGTGACTACCGAGCTGCCCCGTGAGTTGACTCGCGTATCTATCCATGACTAGCTCCATGACTGTCCCGCCAAGACTGGACTGTACTCTTCGCTGTACTTGTCCCGACTCCCAACCCGACGGCGATCGGGTGGTCGCCGTAGCCTAAAGCGTAAAACCGTTATTCGCGAAACCGGCGCGCTAACAAAAGTTCGCGTGCATATTCGAGTCAACCGCCGTCCTCGTCGATAGCGGTCGAGTATATCTACCGGTCTGCTCGTTGCCTCCTCGATACCCCGTTCAAGGATATACCACACCTCGACTCCACGCCATGTCTATCGGAACACTGGGAAAGCAAGAGTTCTCGGCAGAGCAGGCCGCCAAGGCGGCGGCCAACGTGCCAAAGGAGCCGGTCGGGCTGCCCGACATCAATGTGAGTTTCCCCGTCTCGTCTAGCCGTTGTAGCCCTGACGACGACGTTCTCGTAGCCCGCACTGTTAAAGGTGGAAGAGCTCAAGAACCCGAAAACGCCTCTCCCGGCAAAGGAGTTGGTCTTTGGCAAGACATTCACGGATCATATGCTCATGGTCGAGTGGTCGAGGGAGACGGGATGGGCGGCGCCGTTGATCAAGGAGTGTGAGTGGTGTGTTGCCGAGTGGGCTGCTACAGAGCTGACTGTGCTACAGACGGCCCGCTCTCACTGGACCCATCGTCGAGTGTGTTCCATTACGCGTTCTGCCTGTACGTCGCTCGGTACCCCCTCTGCCACCTTTGGCCTGACTCCTGCTCGCAGCTTTGAAGGCATGAAGGCCTACCGCGGCGAAGACGGCACGATCCGGCTCTTCCGACCGGACATGAACATGGCCCGGATGAACCGCAGCGCGGCGCGAATCGCCTTGCCGGAGTTTGACCCCGAGGCGTTGATCGAGTTGATCAAGAAGTTGGTCATGCTCGACGCGAAATGGATCCCGTCGGAGCCGGGATACAGTTTGTACCTTCGTAAGTTGGAGCAAGGATGTCCGACGTCGGATGACGAGCTAACCATATGTCAGGTCCCACCATGATCGGCACGCAAAACTCGCTCGGCGTGGGCGCATCCGGTACCGCGTTGCTCTACGTCATTGCCTCACCCGTCGGTCCCTACTACGCCACAGGCTTCAAAGCCATCTCCCTTCGCGCCACTTCGGAATTCATCCGTGCCGCACCCGGCGGTACCGGTGGCTTCAAGCTGGGCGCCAACTACTCGCCCGCCATCGTGCCGCAGGTGGAAGCCGCCAAGGAAGGGTACGCGCAGAACCTGTGGCTGCACGGCGAGGATCACGAGTTGACCGAGGTCGGGACGATGAATCTTTTCGTCGTGATTGACCGTGCGGAAGGAACGACCGAGATGGTCACACCGCCCCTGCAGGACTTGATCTTGCCCGGTGTCACGCGGGATTCGATCCTCACCATCGCGCGGGACCACGTGGCGGGCAAGATCCGCGTGGAAGGGTTGCCGCAGGAGGGTTTGGTGGTTTCGGAGCGCAAGATGACGATGCCCGAGTTGGCGGCGTTGGCGAGAGAGGGCAAGATCAAGGAAGTGTTTGGTGCCGGAACGGCGGCGATTGTTACCTCGGTGGACAAGTAGGTCGCTCTCTCAACACTCGTCCATCCAACGCATACTGACTCTGTTCTAGCATCGGATACCTCGGAGAAAACATCCCCATTCCGTGCGAAGCCGATGGATTGGGCCCTATTGCAAAAGCCATGCTCGGCAGGATCCAGGGCATTCAGACCGGCAAGATTCCGCACGAATGGAGCGTCGTTGCGGGCAAGGTGTAGGGGATGTCATCGCGCATAGAATTATAGTTGTACAGGGTGACCGTTTCATGAGATTGTCGCCATCCAAGGCAAGCACTTGAGCAATGACCGTCGACTCTGCCGATGCCCATGCCCAAGTCGTAAAGAGCAAAGCCCAGGTCGAAAAGTCGACGCAAGGCTCGTCGTCTTCGGATGCAAATATCGGTGGTCAGCGACTCGCTCGGCGTGCCGATCGGACAGTGGGATGAGTCATCGGAGCGTCAACGGGTGGGCATTCCCCTTCGCCATGCATCCCATTGCTGACCCTACATGTCCGCACGACGCATTCAACACGCCCTTCCACTCACCAGTAACCTTGCTATATACTCCCGCCGGGCCATCATATCCCGTGCGCGCCCGATCCGACACTACACAATGGACCACACCCCTTCCGCATCTGGCCCTCAACCGGCGCCGCGCTCAGACGCCCAAGCCCCCGCCGGCCCCTCTGTCGCTGCAAACGCAGGGAACACGACATCTTCCGACGACAGGATTCAAGTGACATCGCACAACCAGTACAAGACGCCTCGACTGTTGCGCGAATTGCTCGATCCGTCACCGCTCAAGCAGTTCCAGCGGTGGCTCGGGGAAGCGATGGCTCCGCCGTCGGAAGCAGTGCGCGATGCCGCGGGAGAGGTGGTCAGGCTTGAGCCCGTACATGAACCTGAGGCGATGACGCTGTGCACGGCGTTGCCGAATGGGATCCCCTCGGCGCGTGTCGTCCTCCTCAAGCAAGTCGACGCGCGCGGATTCGTGTTTTATACCAACTACCACTCACGCAAGAGCCGGGAGCTGGACGGGAATCCGTACGCGAGCATGGCGTTTTACTGGCGCGAGCAGTCGCGCAGCGTGCGTGTCGTCGGACGGGCCGAAAAGGTTTCACGCGAGGAGAGCGAGGCGTATTTCGCGAGTCGGCCGAGGGGGAGTCAGATCGGGGCGTGGGCGAGCCGGCAGAGTGAGGAGGTGGAGAATGAGCAGCAGGTGGAGAAGTGGGTGGAGGAGGTGGAGAGGGAGTATGAGGGGAGGCAAGTGCCGTGTCCGCCGCATTGGGGAGGATGGAGGGTGGTGCCTTTGTGAGTCTGCTGTCAGCGTGGTAACCCGGTCGGGGCTGATTGTCGGTGAAGCGAGGTCGAGTTTTGGAGCGGTCAGCCGTCGAGGCTGCATGATCGGTTCCGGTACACGAGGCCCGAGGGCGCCGAGAACGCAGATTGGAAGATCAAGAGGCTGTCGCCGTAGTTGCGTCTTAGTTTCGTCTTTGATTGTATCGATGAACATGCATGTTTCATGATCGGCCGCAATCACAAGTCGAGTTGAATATGAATGAACGCGGATGCAGCGGCAGTTACTCGTGCGGGAGCGCGCCTATAACATCGGAGACTCTACATGCACAATAAGTCAGCTTCAAACCCGATAACAACACCACAAACGATTCTATTACATCTGCCAAAGCACTTCATGTCAGCGACACCTCATCTTCTTGGTGCGGCCCCACCAGCCGCTGACTCGCTCACGCCCTGCCACTCATGCGTGTACCCATGCCACTCATGCAGCCAGCACGTTGCGCTTGGCACCGAGCGGTGACTGCCCTGCCGCCTGGCCCTGCGAGCTGTGCGATCGACGCGTCTGGGCCGACGTTGGAAAAGCGCACTTGGGGGCATCGCCTTGTTTTAGCACGGGCAGGCATGGCATCGGAGACAAACGACGTGCCGTGTCAGCATGGTAAACAAAGAATGGGCAGGCTAAAGGGAGAAGATTCAGGGTTACTGGCGTGTTTATTGCTCTTTATTAGCTCGGGTCTCCCGATTTCACTGATTGTCGGTGAAATATTCTCGGTTTCTCTCTTGTCCGAGTTCATTCCTCCTCTTTTAGACTGCTTTTACGCCCGTGACAGAGTTCTTTTACGCCCGCGGCACTGCCCCTGGCGCTCCAGCTTATGCCCCCGGGGAGCCAGGAATCGAGCGATCAAGCGTCGACCGGGGCGTGTTTTGGGTGTAATCATCCTTGCCTTTCCTTTCCTTTCCCTTCCGCATACGCTCATTGCCTTCAGCAGCGACGACATCCCGCACTCACCTCGGCCATACGGACACTGTGGTCACTACGAGCCTCGTCGTCGAGTTGAAGCATCAGGATACGACGTAGACCGTCGCGACAGCCAACACCGTTTGCTGAGCCGCTCCCTTTGTGAATCGTTTGACGCTTCCGGTCTGCCACGTTCATCCGCCTACCGGCGCTCATTACATGGTCCAAAACGACACTGGTGCGAGAGATTGGAATACAGGAGAATATACCTTTGTGCCCAAGTGAGTCCATGTCGCGCGAACGGGGAAACAGAAACGTGGTGCTGACTCTCATCAGCCATTCGCCAACGCAGGCCAGCAACCCGTTCAGCGACGCCCAAGCAGTAGCATACGAATTATCGCCCGTTATGTCGAGTCAACCGCGTGCAGCGGCCGGAGGATCGTCTGCGGGATTCGCGCGTACGCAGAGTGATAACTCGAGCAGCGAGGCGAGCGGGATTGCCCGTGGAGAAGTGGGCGCCGGGTACGGCCCGTATGCTGTGAGTCGCCCCCCCGGTCGATACCTGTCAAGCAATGTGACGTTGACACGATTGCGTCGCGCGTAGTACACCGTGCCACAAAGCTACCCACAAGAACCCCTGCTCGGCAACGGCCGAGGCCACATCGCCACCCCGCCCATGCCCCAGCCCAACAGATTCTCGTCCAACGTGTCCGAGGCATCCTACGCGAGCGACTACAAGGGCCACTACACTGCGCCCGGCGTTCGTCCGGCCGCACGATCGACGGGCGGGCCATCGCAGGCGACGACGACGACGGGGACGGGCGTCTTTATGTGGAATGACAAGGATGACGAGATGGATGATGCCCTGCATACGGCGGATCCGAGCGGCAAGGACGATCGGCATAATTTCGAGTTATGGAGTGCCCGAGGATGGCTCAACGTCGCGACCATCTTTATCCTGCTCGCCGGCCTGATCATGCTCTTCGGTGGGTTCCCCATCATTGTGCATTTCCGGGACGATCGGAAAGACGAAGGCAGCGCGACGGCCGGGTTCAACCTTGGCGGCATCAACTCAACGGGCCAAGTACCGCAACTCGGCAACTTTCCGTCCATGATCGACCCGGACACCCCCGCCGAGGCATACACCCGCAAAGGATTTGACGGATCCGACTATACCCTCGTCTTCAGCGACGAATTCAGCGTCGACGGACGGACGTTTTTCCCCGGTGACGACCCGTACTGGGAAGGGGTCGATTTCCACTACTGGCCGACGGGTGATTTCGAGTGGTACGATCCGAGCGCGATCACGACGCGGGATGGCAAGTTGGTGATCACGATGACGGAGGAGCCGATTCATGATTTGAACTTTAAGAGTGGCATGTTGCAGAGTTGGAACAAGGTTTGTTTCTCGCATGGTGTTTATGTTGAAGGTGAGCGCTGCACGGATGTCAACATTGGGTGACGCCTTTGCTGACGAGGCGCTCGGTCATAGTCTCGGTTTCTTTGCCCGGTACCAACGACGTTGGAGGATTCTGGCCCGGTGTGTGGACGATGGGAAATCTCGGTCGGGCCGGTTACGGCGCCACAACGGAAGGCGTAAGTCTTGCCTATTTGTCGATTGTGGCGTGGAAACTTGGCTGATATCCGTTCTCTTGTCTTTTCTCGCAGATGTGGTAGGTTTTGCGCGGCTGAGACGGCTCAGTTGGTTGATGATGCTGATCGTCCGATGTGCCTTGTTCCTATCCTCTTCCATCAGGCGTAAGTAGATCCGTTCACGAACGAGAGCGCCTCATTGACATAACACCTCCTGCAGCTTATACATACGATACTTGTGACCTCGGTACCTTGCCCAACCAGACTTACCCCAACGGCACTGGTCCCGAGTCCACGTTGACCGGCAACAATGGAAACCCGCTCAGCTACCTTCCCGGCCAACGACTGTCGCGATGCACGTGCGACGGCGAAGACCACCCGGGACCCAAGCTGAGCGACGGCACTTACCGAGGCCGTGCCGCCCCGGAAATCGATGTGATTGAAGCCCAGGTGAGTATGGGAAAGTGGCATGGGACTTTGGCACCGACGCCGTCTTGCGCCTGCAGATCGATGTCTCCCGCGCAACGGGTGAAATGTCGCAATCACTGCAATTGGCGCCGTACGATGCCTACTACTACCCTTTCAACGCCTCAACCGACTATCAAATGTACGATACGACCATCACTAAATGGAACAGCTACCGAGGCGGAGAATTCCAACAGGCCGTGAGCGCGCTGACGTACGTGCCCAACAATGTCTACACCAACACGAGCGGCGATTACAACACGTACGCGATGGAATGGTACGCCAACACGAACGACCGGGAGAACGGGTACATCGCCTGGGTCGCCAACGGCGTCCGAAGCTGGACCGTGCATGCGTCGGCGATTCGGGCGAACCCGATAAGCGAGGTTGGGGACAGGATCATTCCCGAGGAGCCGATGTATATCATTCTGAATTTCGGAATGTCAAACAACTTCCAGTCGGTCACGTTTAATCAGCTAAATTTCCCCAACGAGATGCATATCGGTGAGTCGGGATCGGCGGCGCGCGCGTGCGACTACGAGCTGATGGTCTGCGTCGGCAGACTATATCCGCGTCTTCACCAAGGACGGCTTGGGCACGGTCGGCTGCAACCCGGACGACTACCCGACGGCGGAATACATTGCCGCCCATGAAAATGCGTATACCAAGTACGTAAATGCGGAGAGTGCATGACCCAAGCTTATCGTTGGCGCATCTCGTGTAGTCCCAACTTGACGATCTTTGCCGATGCCGGGTATACATTCCCCAAGAACAGACTCATTGACACTGTGCGTTTTGCCGTCTTTGTGATCCATCTGATCCTCGTGCTAACGGCCTGCCTGGATCAGTGCTAATTCTTGTCTATGACATAAACGACATGTTGTGGTAAGCATCCGGCAACCACACCGACGCCGCGCGGGGGTCAAGCTCACCCGTGCCGCATTTGCAGGGTACCAGTGGACGAGCACGCGAGACGAGGGAACTTGTAGCCGTGGTTCTTTTCTCCTGTTTTCCAATCCTTGTAACAGTAGCGTATAACTTTAGACATACATTTTTTGGCTTTGGTGACGCTTCGAGACGACCATGGTGTCAGGAATGACGACCTAGACTCGAGCGCACACTGAGTCGGCATCATTGATGGCGATGGATTGTTGGATAGCCGGATAGCAGAACAGCCCATGACTGACGCGCTGGACAATGGTAAACAAGCGAGATGGACCGTTCGTTGTATAGACTTGTCATTACGGTTCTCTCCGGACGAATATCGCTTGTGGCAACGTCACTGCTCGTTTGTTTGGCGAGAACTGGGGCCAGCCCCGGAGGCTCAGTTCGTAGCAGACGGTGTCTTGGTGGCGAGAGCGGGAGACGATGCCATTGACGGATCTTTTGCGGAGTCTTGTGCGCATCTTGGAAGAATTGGTTGAAGACGTTCGAGCCCTTTCATCGTGGATGACACGACCCTCATCCTTACTATCTCCTTCTCTGCCCTGAATGACTCGGTGCGTAGCTATCTTTAGCACTCGCACGAGCAGACTACTTCCCCGTCCCGTATCCTGGGTGTTGGCAGGCAACGTTCCTACCAGAGACGCTTCCACATGAACAGCATGTCATGCAAAGAGCGTTCCATCGCTCGTCCCAGTGTATACACCTGCCCGCGAAATCTCACTCGGCAGAGGCCTCTCGCCTCGAAAAAACACGGATGGTGAGGAAAGGAGCCCGTCACATCGTGGATGACGCGTGGGGAAGGGGCGTCCCCCTCCGAGTCGTGCACTACGTATGTCAAGGCTTCAGGAACAACAGGGTAACGGGCATTCCATCGATCGATATAGTTCCCGCAGCATACCACGCACGGAACAACCCCCCTTGTCGTTTTATTTCTCGTACGCGAGCGCGCATTTACAACCCCTCCAACCACTCCCACACCTCGGCCAAGCCTTCCCGCCCGCGGACGGCGCTGCCGACGGCAACGGTCACCTCGACGCCCTCGATCTCTTCGAACCGGAACCGGGCGTCTCCGCCGCCGCTGGGAGATCCCCAGAGGGCGTCTTCCGCGCGTTCCGTCACGTACGCGTCGTCGTCTGGGCGTGTATTCAGCGATGCGGAGCCGAGGAAGCGTCTCATTATGGAAAGCGGGTTGGTCCTGGAGGTGGTGGTAGCGGCGGTGGGGAATCGATCGATCGAATCGATTCGGCCCGTGGAAGCGGCGCGAGATGATTTCACGCGGGAGAGGTCCCGGGTGAGGAGCGTGATGAGACGGTCGTACGTTCCCGCGCGACGAGCGTTTTCGGTGCTTGTTTCCGTGGGAGGCGTGGGTTGTTTGGCGACGAGGTCGGATTTGTTGCCGAGGATGAGGAGGCGGACGGGCGGGGCGGAGGGATGGGACAGTGCGCGTGCGCAGAGGGTCGTCAGGATGGGGATGAGTTCCCTGCGCGGACATGTTAGGTGATGGATCGAGGGAAGGCTACTACGGGGCGAGGGGGGGACATACTCGGTGACGAGGCTCGCGTTACGTATCAACGCCGCGACGTCGACGACGAACACGACGCCGCGCAACGCCGGGTCGCGTAACGCGGTTTGCGTCTGCTCGCGCATCCGTGGATGGCCGGGCAGGTCCACGAGCGCGAGTGTTGACGGGCGGTTGCCCGGAACCGTGACGGTGGCGGACGAGGGCGCGAGGGAGGTGTGTGTTTTCGGCTGACTTTGGAATGCGAGCTGTGGATCATCGAAGAGGAGTTGGTGATGATCCTACATCATGAGGGGACGGGGGGAGCGCGTACAGCGGAGAAGAGCGTCGTCTTTCCGGCGTCGGGACAACCGGTGAGGGCTACCACGGGCAGGCCTCTGGCGGCTCCGTTTCCTGCTCGAGAGGCTCCATCTGGGGACGGTCAGCTGGACGCGCCCGGGGCCGCGGGAGGGGAAACGTACAGCTAAAGACGAGGAGGGAGAGGACGCTCAGCGCCAGGATCGCGAGGAGGAGCGTGGGCTGGTCTGGCATCCTGGGGGCTGAGGGATCACTCACGCGGACCGGGGAAAGGGACGGGCTGGGCTGAGCTGATCACAGGGCGTGTCTCTCTCTCTCTCTGCTGCGCGCGCTTTGCATCCGCTCCGCGCCGATCGTCCGGCCAAGGTGAAACAGGGGGCACGAGCGGTTCCTGGGAGCTTTCTGAGGACGGAGCTGGGTGATTTGCCACCACGCATGCGCTCCCGCTTCGTTGTCTCTTCCATCACACGTCCAGCGTTCCATCGGCATCCCTTGGTGCGCAAGCAGAGGGCGTGCCACGCAGCGAGCATGACCGCGCCCGATGCCCGCCCCGTCTTCCCGGACCAATGGCACGCGCTCGAGATACCGCTCGACGAGTTGACCCTCGCGCAGTGAGTTGCGTTTTCGCTTTTCCCCCGACACGCTAGCTGATGGGGTCGGAAAGTACGCTGCCTGTTGGCCAGACATTTCTATGGCATCGACAGCCGTTGAGGCGCGCAGGATTCGTGCCGGAGCGCGAGGGGGACGTCAAGCAGCAAGTGGGTGCGGATAGCCCAGTGGAGCGGGAGATATCGTCGCGCGTCGAGGTTGAGCGTATCGAAACGGAACCGCAAGCATTCGTCAAGCACGAACCGATCGATACGCTTCCCTTCGTCAACCCGGACGCATCGCTCGACGGCAATCCCTCAAGCGGCTCCATCACCCCTTCCCACTCACCCACCGACGAATGGTCCCGCGCGATTCCCAACCCCCCGCGCGTCATCTTCCTCCGGCAAACCCCACACGCCATCCACTACGCCTCCCTCCCTTCTTCTCCCCGCGCGGACCGTACCTACCTGCTGGACCTATTCAATACGCGCGTGACAGCCCCGCATGGCAGCCTCTCGCGCGTGTATGACGCCTGGGCACGCGCGGATCCGGCCCTGTTTGGCAAGACCAAGGAGAGGAGCCGGGTGCCGAGGGGTGTGCGCGTGCTGCGGCAGGATCCGTGGGAATGTCTGATTTCGTAAGTCGTCCGACGCGCCGGCGGTGCGGGAGGTGTAGAGCAACAACCTGAATAACTGATCGCGTCGGGATCGAATCGCGCGGGGGGCGTCTCTAGGTTTATCACCTCATCGGCGAATAATGTACCCCGTATCACATCCCTCATGCATCGACTTTGCCAACACTTTTCACCCGTGCTCACGTGCCTCCCCCTTCCGGACCACCACCCATCGCCAGACCCCTCCATCCGACCACCATCCACGACGGCGTACCACCTCTTCCCGCGACCGGGCGACCTCCTTCGACACGTAGACGAACCACTCCAAAGCACGACGACCCCGCGCCTTCGCCTCGAGCAGACCCTACGTGAGCTCGGATTCGGCTACCGCGCGCGATTCATCGCCGAGGCGGTCCGAACGCTCGTTTGTGCGCACGGAACGGAGGAGGAGAGGCGCTTGCTCGGTGAGGAGGCCCCGGTGGCGGCCCCGGCGGGCGAGCTCGAGCGCGACGTGCGTGGCGTCGAGGCGTTCTTGATCTCCTTGCGGGCCGACGAGGCCGCGTGGCGCGCCGAATTATTGGCGCTTCAAGGCGTCGGGAGAAAAGTCGCGGATTGTATCGGCTTGATGAGTCTCGATAGGGTGAGTCCCCATACGGTGCGCGCGCGCGCGCATTCGCCGGCCGGACTTTGGAGGGTAACCCCTGATGGATTATTTTTGGCGCGGGGCTCCCTTGCAGCATCACGTCGTGCCGATCGATACACACCTTCAGCAGATCGCCGCTCGTCATCCACGGTTCCCCGCAAAGTTGAAATCAAAAGCACCGTCCACCGAGGCCGTGTACAATGCCGTCCAGGCATTCCTTTGTGACCTCTGGACCGCTCACTCGCCGAGCGACGATGACGATGACGCGCAGCAAACGATGGCGTTGGCAGGGTGGTGTCAGTCTGTCATGTTCGCGGCCGATCTCAAGGGGTCGACGGCGGTCGTGGATGTCAAGGTGGAGCAGACGACGGTCGTCGAGGGGGAGATGGGCGACGCGCCGGAAGGAAAAATCGTGGGGAAAAGGAATGGACGTCGGGTGGTAAAGAGGGAAGTGGAGAGTACGGCATCCGTCATCTCGGATATGCTGGAACAAACAATCGTCCCGGTTCCTCCGACATCAGCTCCATCCACCACGAAAGCCGGTCAAAAACGCAAGCGGGAAGCGACGCCCGACACCCTGAGTGCACGGAAAGCCACCTCAAGAAAGACGCGAGTCAAAGTCGAGCGGACGCATATTAGCGATATGATGAGCAGCAGCAAGCGGTCGTCCCATGTCGAGTCAGAGGCCCGGGTGAAAGGCGAGGTGGATTCGCGGGACCAAGCGAGCAGGACGTTGAGCAGGCGCGCGAAGCGGTATTCTGTCCGGTGTGACAAGTTGGAGGTTGACGTCCATGTATCATCGGATGTCTTCCAGCAAGACAGAGGGCCGTCCTGATTTGTAGACAGTCGGCTTGTCGCCTTTCGATTGAAGAGATTACGGGCGGCAAGTTCACTGCATTCTGGTCGCGCCATGGACGATGATATTTCTCGAAAAGTGATAAGAGTTGACGATTCAGCTATATCTACAGCTCTGTAGCCGAGATCAAGCATAACACTTATTCGGGTTAGCGGTTTTTACTGGATCAGGCGTACGAAGGCTCGCAAGATAAGAGTCTCGACTACCCGTTTGTCTCCTTGCTTGCCCTCTGCGGGTGACGCCTCCTTCGTAAGGTTGACCGTGCCCGGCCCGTCTCTCCGGCTTTTCGCACGGGGTGTAAAGAAGGATTTGCACCGCGACACGGAGAGCGGGAGATGCATCGAGACCTTTAAAACTCTTTTGATCAAAGTGTTTATCGTCGTTCCTGTAAACGTCGAGTACCACTCGCTTTACGCCTTCTTGGTCAAAATTGGGATGATCGACCTGGAATAACGGAGTATTCTCGATTCTATTGTGCAGGAAGAGCTCGAGCGCTGCCTTTCTTGAACAGGAACGGCTCTCGGATCAAGTAGAGATTCGCCGTTCTCTGGAATCTCCAGGTCAAATAGAGCGCGCTTCGTATCGCTGGTTAACTGACGAAATCTGCCTAAAAATCTGCAATGCTTAATGTCTTTCAGCTAGGCGTCAGAAAGAGCTGTCGATTCGGCACGCTCAAGAGTCGTGCGATTGATCTGGGTGACTTCGATGCTATCCGCTAATTCCTGCAATTGACCTGAGAAAGCTGATGATTGTTCCTGTAACGTCTTCAGGGTCAAGTTATTGAAAGAGGACAATACGGCGGTCATACTGGTACTTGTGGTGATTAGTGGGGAAGTGAATGAAACGTTTTGACTTTGTCCGGCATGCAAGATCTCGGAAAGAGGCGAGGATGGTCGCTTTCGAAATATCTCTTTCCGAGCGGAAGCACGGGATCTGCAGGAGTGCCTTCTCTTGACCACGTTCTCCTTATTTCGAAGGCCGTCTGCCCCGGATCGTGAAGCTGCGCCGCGCAACGAGCACTTGCAGACTATGGGACTGCACAGCCGTCACGAGCTGAGGAACGCTTGCGCAAAGCGCCATCAAGGGAATCTGTCGCGGCTTCGAGAAGCCAGTATCCGCCTAGTGGCCCATCTCCGTCCCGCACCAAGACCAACGAGTCACCGTATGACCGTACACAGGTACATTGCCGAGGGTCCTTTGATATGTTGAAGGGTCATAGTTCGACACAATGTCATCATATCACCTGATTGGAATGAAGATTACTCCTTCCTTACCTTCTTTCTTCGCTCTTCATCGCCCTTCCCAGCCTTCTGCCCCTGACTTTTCTTCCCCTTGGCCGGCTCTTCCATAACAGGTAACGAACCCTCTTCACGCCGCCGTAATAGCCACTCTTGACACTCCTCCCGTGTCGCTTCCGGATGATCTAGTTGCCAGGTGATGACTTCTTGAAGGATTACTCGGGTCATGGGAGAGGGTTTGATGCCGAGGAGAGCGTTGATTTCGTTGCCCTGTCAGGAAATGGGTAAGATCATGTCAATCCGCGCCAGTTAGAGTGACCTACGTCCAACCGCGGCTTTTCTTCTATGGTGCGGGGCAAGCCCAGTTGCTCGATCAGCGTTACGAACGCGTTATATTTGTTGATAACATCCATGATTGCCGGATCTGTCAGGTGATACAAATGAGCTGCACGAGTCTGGGTGGGAAATGCATCGTCTTACCTTGCAGTTGACCGGTAACTTTATATATCGGCAAGATATCGAGCACACAGGAGAAGAGCAACGAAACAGACCAATGCGTGTCCGTTAACGGATCATGAACCGATGGGTCACGAAGCAGGTTACCTGGAGGCAGGTCAGCTAGAGCCGGCATAAAGTAACAAGGACGACTTGCCGATCTTGGAGCGGATGTTGGATTCTTCATTGTTCTCGAAGTGCGGATGTGACAGCTTGGATGCAGCTACAAACATCCGCGAAACCGCGCCAACTTCAGCATTTCCCAGCTGGCGAACAGGAATGGTTCAGCGTCGAATCACACAGATATGCAGTAGACTCACCTTGAGTCCCTCCCGGATGACAGCCTCCGTCAGCGGAATCTCCTTCTTCTTCTCCTTGACAATCCCTCCACGACAAGGCACAAGCGCACAAGCGAGCCAGAGATGTTTTGCCCTCGACTTGCTCGCGGAGTCGGACGTCACCAGGTGTGAGTGTAGTGTCGGGTGAAGGTGGGGTGCGAGCGAGCCCGAGGGAAGGAGCGCGCGAAGGGTATCGGCTGCAAGACGTGATTCGGATGTCGCGTGCGGTGCGGGACAATACGCTGGAGTTTCCGTGACGTCTTCTGCCAGTGGGGCAGAGCTCGGCGCAAGCACGGTCGTGGGATTGACGGAAAAGATGTGCGGGTACAGGTCGAGCGCATCGATGAGTGTGATCGACTCGTGCGGGTCGGGTCCCTTGAGCATCTTCTCTAGCTCTATCCCGACCCGTTCACGCGAAATACGCGTCCGAAGCGCATCGAGGATCTCGGCGTTCTTGATAGCTGCCACTACATCATCGACGAGAGTGTACCCGAACCGGCTCGCGAAGCGTATGGAGCGCAGCACGCGGAGCGGATCATCCCGGAATGTTTGGAGCGGTTCGAGCGGGGTGCGGATGAGCTTTTGAAAGAGGTCGGAGAGGCCGAGGTGGGTGTGGTCTTCGACGAGACGGGTGTGAACGTTGTAGAAGAGGGTGTTGATGGTGATGTCTCGTCTGAGGGCATCTTCTTCTGGTGTTCCTATGCGCTGAAATGACAGAGTTAGAGAAGGTCCGGATTGCAGGGCGTGAGACTTGCAATCTCTGTAGGGATCCGACTCCCGTCGGCGTAAACCTCGCTTCGCAGCTGCACGAAATCGCATTCCAGACCCATAATATTCGTCGTTGCCGTCTCGAGGTGCTTGCTCTGGTCCGGGTTGGCATTGACTTTTCCAATGGAGCGAATGGAGATGGGCGGGTCGAGCGGCAGAGTTGTCAGGTACTGGGTAAAGGCAACGGCGAATGGGTAGCCGGCGCATGTTGAGAGGGTGATATCGAGGTCTGACGATGGCAGACCAAGAAGCTGAATTTCTATCGGTGAGCAGAAGACGTGAAGGAAAATACTTGGAACACACCTTATCCCTGACCCATCCCCCGGCAATACGACACTCGACCTCTGGGATCTCGACCTCTACCTCCGGCTTGGTGATCCGCTTTCTCCCCTCCCTTGCGAAATCATCCAGCAAGTCGCAAAAGCGTGCTTCTTCAGGAGTCAACTGGATAGAGGGCGAAGCGACGGCGGAGGACATTCTACGACCGAGGGATAAACGAGTGGCAAGCGGGCGCAGGATGCGGAGCATGCGGTGTACGGGAGCCGACGGAGGAGGATGCAGATGGAAGAGATGAACGCTCGAGGTCAACGTTGAACGCTCATTCTGATCGAAATTCCACCCTCTATTTCCATCCATTCGTCATGTACCCACTCTGGACGCCGCGCGGTATAGCATTCACAAGTGGCCGTCTTGACTGCAAGTGGAACATGTCCTCGGCGTCCTCCTTGCCGCCGTACGCTTGCGTAGCCATCATGTCGGACCAAGACGTCGCAGCCATGGAGGCTGCTCTCACGACCCTCATGGCGCACCTCGACCGCCTCCAGCACGAGCCCGAGAATATCCCCCTTGTCGAGGAGACCGTCCTCTGGGCGAGGAGATGCGCAATGGAGGAACAAGTGGAGAGCGGTCTGGAGATGTTGGTGAGATTGAAGGGATGCCGTGAAGGTAAGCACGAGGCGATACCGTACTTGATGGCTGCTGATTCTTTTCAGAAATTTGGCTCGAGGTTTTGGGAAACATCGAAAGGAGAATTCCAGGGTTGTCGTCCGAGGATGAAGAGCGTGCTCAAGCGGTGCTGGCCTTGATGCGTCTCGTAACGCAGGATTACCTTTGTGAGCTTTAAGCGACCTTCTAATCCCTCTCTTGCTTATGTCACTCTCTTACAGCAATACCTGTTCTCCTCGCCGTCGCGCGCATCACCACTGCGCTGCATCAGAGCCCCGCCGTCCCGTCCGACGATGCGGAACCTTCGAATCAAGACGCGCCGCTACGAAGGCTCATTCAGGAAGAAGACGCTCGACAGGTCCTAAAGGACGTCCTAGCTTTCGCCAGCAACGATCTCTCATTCGTAAGCAGCTCGTCTACATCGCAAGAGTTTCCGCTAACATTGCCCCCGAAGAGCGATCCGGTATGGCAAATCTACGTCGATTGGGAACTCGGGCTCTTTGTGTCTCTCCCGGAAGCCGAGCGGTATGCATTCAATTCCTGCTAGCCAATACACCCCTGACCTCCTGTCCAGTGCTCAACGCCTGCCCATCATGCATCAAGCATTCCTCGACCGTCTTGCCACCCCTCACGAATCCCTCGCCGAGACATCCCAAAGCTACTCCACGTTCAACAGCACGTACACTCAGTCGACGTACGAGGAACAAATGGTCAAGGCGTCCAAGATCTGCGGTCGGTCGTCCGCACGGTGGGACGCGCGTGAGCCGTGGGAACGCGGATGGATTGCGCTGCGGCAGGCGGAGGAGGCAGAGGGGGATGCGGAGGCGAAAGTTGCGCACAGGGAGCAGATGGTGGGGTACCTTTACGCGTATCTTGAGATGGAGTTGTCGACGGCCGAGGGGAGGAAACCCGAGGCGAAGATGGTGCAGGCGGTGTATGAGCGGTGGTTGGAAGTCGTTGGTCGGGATACGAGGCGGGATGGGCGAGTGGCCGAGGCGGCGGTGTGGGATAGGTACATCACTTACGTCGTAAGTCCCCGGGTCTCATATCATCTTCTTCATGTCTAATCTCGCTTTATTGTCCAGGCAACGACGAACGGTTTCTCAAAAGCTCACGTCACACAAACCATGCAACGTGCAGTGCGTTGCTGTCCACAAGCTGGAGAACTATGGGCCCGTCTTCTGCGGCAACTCGAAGTCCTCAAACAAGATCCTGCCGTCATAGGGGAGATATATATGCGTGCACTGGCCTGTGGAGTTCTCACTCGCAAGGGAGCGCCGGACGCTCCGAAGAGCAAGGACAAGGGGAAGGGAAAGTCTAAGGATCAGAAGAAAGGCAAGGGAAAGGCGGTGGAAGAAGATATGGAGATGCAGAATCAGCGGCTCATTCTCGGAGATGCCAAGGGCGCGGACGTGGCAGAGTTGGCGGCGCTAGAAGCGGCGTGGGCTGGATATATGCGGCGTATGGCAGAGGCGGATGAGGATGAGGATGAGGACAAGGAGGATGCGGTCGAGGTGACGTTGCGGGATGGGATTGCACGGTGTCGCGAACGTGAGTATCGACATGGCGCGACCAAGGGAATTTCAGCTGATTCTCCCGTGCAGTCAATGCCCGTGGCGAGCCGAGTATGCGATTGGAACGCTATCTGATCAGCTGGGTGAGCACGCTGTGCTCTGAAGCGATGTGTAGCCATTGACCATCTTGGAGAAATAGCTTGAGAGAAAAGGAAAGGTAGAAGAAGGTATCAAAGTGTGGGACGATGTCGTCAAGTTGCATCCGAAAAACTACCAGTCCTGGATCGGATACACCGAATTCCTCGCGTGAGTTGCAGATGCTTGACAGCCCTTTAGAGGGTTGTGCCAAAAGCGAGCCCACGTTGAGATGTTTTGCTCTCCTTTCAGCCGACATAACGAATATGGTAAAGCGAGAACACAGTTCAAGACCGCTGTCAGCCGCAACGTTGATTGGCCGGAGTCCATTTGGACGGCTTGGATTACGTTCGAGGATTACTACGGAACGGCCGAGAGTCTGAATGCGGCCAAGGCTCGTGTTGGGCCGCTGCAGGAAGCTTTGGCGGCACAGAGAGCACAGGTATGTCGGGAACCATACTACAGTCAACGACAACTGACTTCTACCGACAACAGGCCCAAGCATCGAGCCTAACGATACCTGAAGGCCCAACCGAGACGATGGTCGAACCTGCAAATACCGCTGATACTGCTGTCCCGGAAGATAGTCACGCAATGGAAGTCGATGCTACGGAAGAAGGACGCAAACGCAAAGCGGAAGAGACTACCGATATTGCAGACGAGAGCTCTAACAAGAGACAACGAGTTGCACCATCGGACGCTGGACCCGCTCGAGATCGCGAACATGCCACGGTCTTGGTTTCTGGGTTGAGCGCCGAGATGACAGAAGCCGATATCCGCAAGTTCTTCCGGGAATGCGGGCAGGTCCGGGAAGTAACGCTGTCGCCTCAAGACGGACAAGTGGTCGCCGCAGTAGAGTTCATGGATCGTTCATCGGTTCCAGCAGCGTTGACAAGGGATAAGAAGACGATCGGCGAATCTCAGGTGCATGTGTATCAGGCTGGCCAGACGACACTGTTTGTAACCAACTTTCCGGAAAAAATGGACGACACGAGCCTACGGGAATTGTTTGCTCCATTCGGTGAGATTGTCGAGACGCGATGGCCGAGTCGAAAGTTCAAGGACAGTCGGCGGTTCTGCTATGTGCAATTCACGACGACGGGTGCAGCAGCGTCGGCTTCCCAGGAGCTTGATGGCAAGGAGCTGGAGTCTGGTTTCCCGATTTCCGTGCTCATTTCGGATCCCGGACGGAAGAAGGAGCGTTCGGATGCGCATGCGGATGCTAGGGAGCTGTACGTGAATGGGCTGTCCAAATTTATGACCGACCAGGATATGGACAAGGCGTTCAGTCCGGTACGTCTCGAACGAAGTTGGCTGTTTCAGACATCGATTAACTTGTTGCCTTTGGTAGTTTGGCAAAATCAAAAGAATCAGCTTGGCCAAGGACGACGAGGGAAAATGCAAGGGCTTTGGTTTCATCGAATTTGAAACCGAGGTGAACGCCCTGCCTCGCTGTAATGACACGTTCGCTGACCTAAGTCTCTCAGGACGAAGCCCGAGCAGCCCTAACTCTCGACGGTCATGAATATAAAAAGAGGAAAATGGGCGTCAGGCTCTCTGAGAAGAAGCCTAAAAGGGAGCGACGAGCCGAACAGGCCAGCGTACCGACAACTACAGCCGTGGCAGCGGTCGTGCACCGTGCGAGCGATATTCTTGCTCGAAGTGTCAGGCTACACGGCCTGCCGCCAAAGACGCAGGAAGGATTACTGCAGCAGGCGTTGGAGAAGATCGTACCCGTAAAAAAGCTGGAAGTCTTTCAGGATCTTGGTCAGGCCACGGCAGAACTGAGAAGCGTAGCTGTAAGTCTTGTCTACTGATTGTATGGCTCTACTTCTGATCTTCTATCCAATCCGACAGGATGTCGGAGCGCTCTTGCTTCGTAGTGAACCATTCACCTACCTCGATTCAGCCATCACGTTCACCGAGGAAACAGACATCAGCCGAAATTCCACGCTCGGAACACGCGATCGTGCCGTAGAGTCCGCAGCGAAGAGCGTCCCTGGCGCCATGTTCCAGCCGCGACCCCGTAAAGCCGGGATCGGCGCGAGGAAGAAGGCGACTTTTACGGCGGCGTCGATACCGCGAAAGGCCAAGGCGACGGATGGGGAAGCGAATGGGGAACCTCGAGCTGAGGCGGGATCATCGGCGGCAAGCTCAGCTGCTGCTTCCTCTGGGCCAAAGGGCCAAGACGATTTCAGGAGAATGCTCCTAGAGGGCAAGAAGTAAAATTCTTCATTCCTGTTATACACCGATGTCATGTAGATGTAACCGGCATTGATCAACCTGCAAAAGCCACAATAGACATACATGCTGTCCAGATTTCAACTGATAGGCTGCTGGTGGAATTGCCTCGTTGTCCTTATCGTGAGCTTTTCATTAGAGCTTCCCTAATGCCCTATGGTACATGGGTCATCAGACCAAGTGCCCAGTTCGTCTGATACGTCATCACGTCTCCCTACCGGCCATCTCCGATGCCGGTTGACCAGTTTTCGGTCATCCTGCTCCCTTGTTTATGCAAAGTTGTTCAAACCTTTGTGCGAGAATAGGTCTGTTCTTTACTGCAGATTTAAGATGCCGCTCACTCTGAAAGGGTATGTCGTACTGCGAATGCTTCTCAGGTGCTTCCACTGACGCGTGGCAATGCAGATCCTGCCACTGCAAGCAAGTTGAGTTCGAACTCGATTCGAACACTCCTGTTCCGTACATGATCTGCCAATGTAAGTCTCTTCTCATCGCGACAAGTGACAGAACTGTTCGCTGACCGAGGGATGCGATCTTCTTGTGTAGGCAGCATCTGTAGGAAAGTTGGGGGCTACATGGGTAAGCCGGGACGAGGAAACTTGAACCTCAAGTTTGGCCTGTTCGAAACCCCCTTCAACAGGTTCTTGCAACATCATGGGTAATACCGATACCCTCAAGATCACTAAGGGCAAAGACAAAATCAAGTACGCACTGAATACTGCTCTGGATCGCGCGGCATTGACATCTCGCTTCCAGGGAGTATCAAGCCGTACTGGAATTCAACAAGGACGGCACGCCTGCCAAACGCTCCAATGGAACTCGCAGTTTCTGCAGCGAGTGTTCCTCCATGCTCTGGAACTATGATGAAGAATGGGCTCATGTAAGTTTCAGAATCATTGACTCAAGAACGCCATCCAATATTTGTCAACCTAAACGCAATCCCGACGTTTAGTGGATTTACCCCTTCGCATCCGTCATCGACTCGCCTAACCCCCTGCCCGGGATCCCAGGATACCCTGAGTTCCCAATGTCTCCGACAACGCGTACAGAGGGCGCCCGAATGGGCATGCCCGATGAGGGGGACAAGCCGGAACTATATGTACTCATGAGGGGAAGCTGTCCGTCGCATGTGCCTGTGCCTTGCGACGCACTCGTCTACAAGGAGTACCCGCCCGGGGCCGGAATCGAGGTGAGTCGGCACTTGAATCGCTGGATCAATGGCTGAAGAACAATCTGGGAAGGCTTGGCACAAGGCGACTGGAACATGGGTGGACTGAGTAAGGACCGGTGACGAAGCAAGGTCATCACCGCAGGCGCGAGACAAAGCTCATACCGCCCTATGTAAATATTTGGCCGAAGGACAATGATATATGAGATCACTTGGCGGGCTTCTTCTTCTTCTTCACCTGCAGTATATTGACAGCTGGCACCGCTTGACCCGCGCCGGACGATTGCGCCAACCCCTGAGCACTCCTGTCTTGGAACGCTCGGCCCGCATCGTTCTTCTCAACTCGAGCGGTACACCTCTTATCCCACATGTCCTGTCCGATCTCGGGAACAACGATGTTCTGGGTCTGGTCGAGGAACCTCCTCGTCGCCTCGATGGCCAATGTGCGGTTAGCGAAGTCGTGATTTAGGAGTGCAGCAGCAATCCTTCCGAACAAGGGATGTGAGACTTGAGAGGCGGTCTCCTCCGCCGGTTGGCTCTCTTGCTCGTCTTCCGTGGCAGCATTGGGAGAGTCTGAAGTTGTCGGCAGGCCAACGTACATGCTGAAGAATCCCGTGACATCGCCCGAGATACATTCCTGACGGTAACCCATGCGCGTCCAGAAATTATCCCACGAGATGCTCGCCAAAGCCGCAGCATCTTCCTGTCGAAGGCGTCGCTCGTCTGTCCGTCGCTTCTCCTGGATTTCCTTGATGGCGCTGGAGACAGGTGGGTCTACTGAGGATGCCTGATCTACCGGGGGAGGCTGGGACAAATCACGCGCATTATCAATCCGTTCCTTCTCCTTCCCATCTATCCGCTGCCGCTTAGATTCATCTTGATCTTGGTCATCTAGTTCTGGCGCTATACGTTTCGGCCGGCCCGCGCGCATCTTTCTGATGGAATTATTGATAACCAGTTCAACGAGGAATCGCGCCTTTGGATCGTCTTCGAATGTCGGTACAAGCATAGCGAGTGCTCGGGCTTTGCGGTTGTTGGCGGCATCGTCGACAGTCTTCGTAGATGTTGGCGGAAAGAGTAACGAGCTGAGAGCCGGATCGCCTGGCGGGAGGTATAGCCATTGTGGCATGGTTCCCGCGGTGGGTATCGTTGATGGGATGTCAAGCAGTGACCGCGCTTCCAGATGCTCGTATGACGGAAGGTAGTACGTCAAGTATGTCTTGAGTTTCGTCTTGTGCTCATCATTCCCCTCGGATGACGGCTGATTTACGTCCGCCACGATTCCCTCAAATACCCGTTTCCACCATTTGCAGAGTTTAATCCCGCCCAACACCTTCTTGCCGTCCCCAAGAATCGAATTCGGGAACAAGTATTGATTGGCAGAACGAGCGAAGAGCTGAACGTATGCGTATTTGTGGTGATGGGGCCTATGGACGTGAAGTGATTTCGAGGTTGGCAAGGGATGGTAAAACGAGAGGAAAGCCTTGAGTAGGAAATAGGTCGTGGGCGGCAGACGTTTCCGTTTCTTTGACTCAGCGCCTGACGCTTCCGAAGTCGAATCTGGGCTGTATCCTGTCGAGTCCACCTTAGAGATGTAGACGAGACAGGATGAAGTTGTTGGCACGTCGTATATGTACGCCTCGAGAGCGCAAAGCAGGAGGCGTTCGGGATCTTTCGTGTCGTTGGGACGGCTTTCATCTCTTTCGATATCCGCTGAGAGCGTCACGAGCACTTGCTGGACTCGGACCTTTGGTGGATCATCAACATACGGGAAGAGACCCGTGGTGTTCTTCCAGCGGGATTCGACGACGGTGATAGTCAATGGATGCGTGATGGGCGATGCGGACAGCGAGGCCTGCAAGTGATTGATCAAGTACTCCATAGATGGCTCTGTATACCCCTTGATAGCCCCACCGCTCGTCATCTCGGGTATAGGCGGTATCTGTGAAGGAGTATTGTACGAATAGGTTCAAACGCAAACACGATGGAGAATTTGCTCACTGTAACCCGGAACTCGATCCGCGTGGACGGTTTTCCCTTGGTATTGATGGTAAAGATCAAGAAAAGGGGCTGTCCTGGGTATGTCAGAAGCGCTGGGGCAATTAGATCTTCACAAGAAAAGTTGTCGGTGACCATGAGATGGTTCCTTGAACTGAACTTCTTGCGATTCTTGATACTTCTGCTTCATGTGCGCGACGCGGTCGCGTTTGATTATTCTGAGACACGACCTTCCACCGAGTCCAGCACTGTTCGAACCCTGAGGACCGGGTTTATACTAGACGAGATCTTCATTCGCTGGGTCAGTCTTCGAATACTCAACCACCTCTCTCTGCTGGAGCTCATGATATGTGTTGGAAGTCTTCAGGTGGACTTGATATAACGAAAAGCAACGAGAAGGTTCTGTCCTCTTGATCCGACTCTCGTCTGATACAGATACCGAATTGCGAGGCCGCTACCAGGGCTTACATATCCAAAAGCTTGGAGAGCATGGAATGCAGGGATAGCTCAGGCTCATATTCCTTCGACCTTTGCATGATAGAATGGAGTCGAAGTTTCCGGACTTCTGGCCAAGCTTGCAAAGCGCTCCAATGAGCTTTCATCGCGTCAGCATTTTGACTGAAGCAGAATACGTTGCCCGCCTGCCCAAAGGCTTAGACGTCAGTCGTCGGAGTCAAGAATGAGACTCTCAGGCAATGCTTGCTGGTGACCAGCTTCCTGTCGCTTCTCACCATACTGGGGCTGAGCACCCCGTTACGTTAGGCATTGTACGGAGAGCAAAACACCAGAACAGTCCAACCCGTCGTGACACCTGCTGACAATGTTAACGAATATGTCGAAATCCGTGAGCGTTCTGCCAGGATCGCTCGCCTCGAGCGTAACCTGTGCTTTACACTCGGTGATGAGAGCGAATCTGATGACTATATGTCAATCAACTTGAGGGTTCCCTATCGGGATACACGCAAGCTTTAGATGACTTCACGAAAAGAGTACAGTTCGGCATACTGCCTCGGGGGGGATAGTTCTAGGGGCACGGCGATCTTCAGCGGTATCGAAAGGGCGTGGCTCTCACGCTTGTGTACTACGTGCACTGTACCAACGGGATCACAGTGCTTCAGAGCTGGTTACCGTCTCTTTCGCACCCTCTTCCGTACAATAGTAGAAGCTCGCTACATGGGCTCGTAGTAGTACATCGTTCATGTCATCGTTCAGTCAAGGCTGCACGTACAACGTGTACTATATTTTCTAGATGAAGACGTGCTGTAATTATCTGGATTCAAGTCGACGTCTTAGGGATTTTGATTCCGCAAACAGCTGGATAAACTTTGTGTACAGATATCGTTCTGAACGAGAACCGACGGGCCGTGAGAGGCTGTGTAGCTGGACTCGTCGCTGGCTATCCTGGCAGCCATCCTAGCAGCCGGATAGAAAAGGTCAAGATGGCTGTTTCTAGAAGAGCGGCTCGGAGAAGCTTCTATAGATACAGCAGGTAATATTCTGCAGATCAGTAATTCGCCTCCGAGAATGACCTCAGTCGCCCCGCGTCGAAGGCTTGAAACGGGGTTGCAAGGGGTATAGCGTTTGAATGAAGGGATGTTCTGCAAGAATTCACGAGAGTCATTGCAGGGCGATGCCATGTACAGTCATCATCCATGATCCTTTGGACCTGATTACGATAACAAACCTACACGTCTGACATGTATGGCGGAAGGATTGCGGGAGAAGCATCATATGAGACATCTCGTGAGGTCTCCCGTCACTTCGGCGACGCCGATCCAGCGCTTCGACCGAATCAAGACGCCAGCGGTCATCTCATTCTCACGACCCCTTTCTTGATCCTCCAGTGGTGAGTGCGTCTGAAGCTCACGGCTACAGCGTATAGCCGGACTGCACACTGGTGTTATGAAAGGCTTCGCTGTCTCTTCAGGCCAGCTATCGATACTATCGCTCGTTCCTGGCACACACATTTCGCACCTCTACAGTGCTGGATTCTGCAATTCGTGGAGCTGTTCGTGGGAAGGAGGAGTTCTGGGTAAGAGACAGTTGCCCGCAAGATAACCCGAACAGCAGTTGAAAGCACGTGTCTGCCATCTGGTATGGTGTTCTTTTCTGCACAGCGTTCATTACAGAACGTCAGATGACCTTCTTCGGCCGAAGGGATACACCAAATGCAATTATGCAGAGGCTTGCTGGTTAAACACAGGTGACCTCGACATGCTCTGCTTCACCTCTTGATACCTTCCCACCAACTTTAAAGGGTGTCTGCTGCTCGCGATGGTACCGGTCAGCAGTCACACGGTGTCGCTTGTCGTACAGCGGTCGTCAGACTGAAGCTTCTCTGACGTACGGTGGACCGCCAGGTCGCTTGCCTTTGGCATACCCGGTTTGATGGTGGGCTCAGGACATTCTGCCCTGACACAGCAGTCGCCTGTCAATGCCTATCCATATGTTCAGGTATATATAGAAGGACTCCAGCTCCAGAAGTATGGTCACTTCTCTCGTTAGTCAACATCTGTCCTCGCGCCAGACCTCGCAGCCTTCATCACCAGCCGCTCAAGCTACCTCGCCCACTCACAAACATGCAGTTCACTACCGTCGCCATTGCCTTGCTCGCCGCTACCATGGGCAACGCTACGCCCGTCCCTCAGACCGCAACTGTGAGTGATCGAAGCTTGCTCGATCCAGACTGAGGTTCTGCCGCTCACCTTTATATCAACCCTTCTTACCCCAGACCACGACCGCTTCCTGCAGCGGTGAGTTGGGAGCCTTTGGATTTGCTCGACTCGAACAATACACAGTCCGAGGTCACGACGTGAGCATCATGACGGTTGCCTCATATTCTGTTGTGTTGACATCCCATGATCTTGCAGTTCTCCCAAGGCGATATCGCAGCCGTCAAGGCAAGTGGAAAGTACGACAACTACGGTGGTCCTCGAGTGGCGTCAGCGTTTTCCCGCTCCAACTCGCTTCCGGGACCGTCGCCCGTCTTCGTTCAGGCCAAGAACGCCAACTACTTTTACCACAAGACCGGCAGTACTGCTGAAATCTTGGCCGACCTCGTTCCCGACAGTCGATACGCCACTTATGTTCAGGGGGACTGCAGCCAGTTCGCGTCGAACCCGACCCTCGCCGCTGCTTGCTGCCAGTAAATGAGCTGCTACAAGCTAGTCGCGCGCGTTGTCGCGTGCTTCAATCGCTCGTCAGTTACAGTCCTTCCCTAGGGACAGGAACAACGCGGAGATCAGGGATTTAACAAGATTCAAGAAACAATGGACGATCAAATTAAATAGTATTCGAGGATGAGCTTTTTGTGAAACGTAGCCAAGATATGAATATCATGTTGTTGAACCTTTCGAGTTATCTCTGCCTTCACCGCCTGCGTGCCGGGACTTCTCTTGGAAGCAATATTATAACGAAATAAGAGACAATACGACAGCTCCGCCTGGCTACCATCGATTCCAACCCTCTGCAATATTTGCCTGAAAACTTTTACCACCGCACAACCTCCTTGACTAAACATTGACCTCTTTCGGATGTACCCTCAAAAGTTGGCAGAAGAAGATACAAAACCGGTTGACTCGGAAGTGAAAGCCAGGGTCCTGATCCTCGTCGTTCTCGGCGCAAGAAACTCTAACCTGAGAGATGAAGTCAAGGATCACGCCGACCATTGGGCTTCCTTGTCTGTGAGGGGAACATACTGCCCCGCAACGAGACAAGGACGAGAAATATGAACACAGGACTGCTTTTATGACATGAACCACAACTCACTCGAACACCGAAAAGCTCTGTCTTTGTTACGGTGCCGTCTTTGTTCTTGTCCACTCTCCATATCGCTAGAACGATAAATGATGATACCGATCAGACTCTTGCCGAGAAAGAATCGAGCGTGACATATACCTTGTTCAGACCTTCCCACAGGAATGAACATCCTTCCGGGGCTCTTCAACTGTAAAAGAAGGATCACGGACTATGTCAGCGTGGCTCAAGGACTGCAACTTAGGGGCTATGATGACTTACCTGATCGACCAGGTGTTGAGGAAGTGTGGGGGAAGCTGCACCAACGTGTATCGCATCATACGGCGCTGCGCCAAGAATGCCCATCAGCTGGCGAAACAGCCTGACACCTGTGCGACACGCATACCTCCGGGGAACCAGCCTTGGGGAAAAGGCCATGCATCAGCCACAAGGTCATAAAAAACTCCAATGGCTTACCTTTTCTGCCATCTCCTGTGACGATCTCTATCCCTTTCCCGGGACCCACTTCAACACCATCGCTTCTAAGATTCCGCACAGAGAGGTCGGTAAGACCTGACAAATGATCGATACCGATGACAGTACCCTTGCTGCCGCTGTCAGGCGGAGAGACCATTCGATATATGACTGCGGTCACTGATGGTATGAACATCAGCCAGAACTTCAGAGACTTTGCTTTGCATAACCTTCAGGGGAGCGAGGAACGTACAATATCCGCTCCCGCAACCGACGTCCAAAACCTTCATACCAGGACGTAGATATTCCTCCAGATCCTCAAGCGCATGTGCATGCATATGTGGAGCAGAAATAGTGGCGTTGAAACCGATTGGTCTGATGAACCGCAAGAAATATACCGTCAGCTTCACACTTAGGCTTCGCATTCAAGCTTAATCCGACGAACGTACTGAGGGGAATCTTGATAGGCATATTCCTTCTCCGGGACATAGTTCCTGCGATCAGTCTGAGACATTGCCTATGGGTTGAATTGCATGAGAAGGTGCTCGTATAGGCGTTAGAGGTCGGTTTGCGGGGACTCACGTTTGCGACTCTTCTTGAATTGATCAAGCCGGCTTTACGCATATTCTCGATAAGCTGCGAGCATGATGGCCGAGTCAACACATAGAGGAGCAGTAGCCCTATTTCTCAGAGTGTACCTCTTGGTTCGAGCTTCCCGTGCAAGTCCAAGCCATCTTTACGCTCTTGCTGATTGATGACCAGAGCAGTTTGGCGGAAATGACTACGCTTTCGGACGTTTCGGTTGCGTTCAACTTGCGGTCCGATTTGAGATCACTCCGAGATCTGAATACTTGGTAGGTGAGATAATGCAGAATGTATCGTTTTCGACAGCGTCGCTCGAAGCTCCCGCCTCAGATGAATCAGAGGACATAGCTGAGGACGTGCAGCCCTTTCAGAGCGACATATCCCCCAGATTCGTCATCATCGCCGGTCACGTGGCATTTTCGGCTTCGGCTTCCCTCGGCTCAAGCGAACGCCGTTTACGCAGATCGCAGAGGTCTCATCTTTGAGTCTTCGAGGATTACGACCGAAAAAGCGGGAATGCCTCTTGGTAGCTTCGTTGGTTCGTGATACAGGTCTTTCAAATCGATGAGGTCCGGAGGAAGTATATAGAGCCTCGAAAAACAGTACGTTGTGTCGTGTTCAAAATGCGACTCGCGAGAACATGCTCATCTCTTTACGCAGACTTAGCGGATGCGGCAAGCTTCGTCGCAGCTTGGCGACATTAACCGAAGCCAGTGTTACCAAAGCAGCCGTGTCGTCAAATCAAAGGTTTCTTCTTGCCCCTCTGGAGCCTTCCGGAGCCACAGAGTCTTACACATCGCTGGCCGAGAAAGTCAAAACTGTGGGAAATCGGTAAGTTTGCCGTCGAGCTCCGATGTTCTGCGTTGAAGCTGATGTGGCTTTACACAGCCTAAGACGTCCACTATCGCTCACGGAGAAAGTATTGTACGCACACCTTGCAGATCCTGAACAAGATTTAGAGAGAGGGTTCAGTCAACTCAAGTTAAAGCCGAAGGTGAGTCAGGCCTTCATGCCGATTATCGAGACCTCAAAGCTGACCGATGGCTATCATCCGGTCTTTCAGAGAGTGGCTTTGCATGGTCGGTACCTGCCCAGTTGCTGATAATGTTATACTGAGTCCTGTCCCTCTATGATCGGATCAAAAAGACGCAAACGCTCAACTCGCTCTCTTGCAATTCATCTCCACCTCTCTTCTCCGAGTCCGAATTCCGACATCCGTACATACCGATCACCTGATTACTGCACGGAATGGCGCTAAAGGAGATCTGGAAGAAGCCAAGAGAGTGAATGGTGAGGTGTATGACTTCCTACAGAGCGCATGTGAGAAGGCAAGTCCCTACACTGGAATCTGCAACGCATTCCGCTGACAGCGCGATACGATCAGTACGGCATCGCATATTGGAAGCCTGGAGCTGGTATTCTACATCAGATCATTTTGTTAGTGTGCTACTCTTGTATTCGAGTCTTCCAGCCTGAGAGCTCGCTGAGTCACTCCATTCAGTGAACAATACGCGTATCCAGGAGGCTTCATGATCGGAACGGATTCGCATACACCCAATGCCGCTGGATTGGGAATGTTGGCCATCGGCTGCGGAGGCATGGAGGCCGTGGACGTGATGGCTGGCGCAACGTATGAAGTGATCCATCCGAGAATCATTGGAGTGCATCTCAAGGGCAAGCTGAGCGGATGGGCTTCTGCTAAAGGTGAGTCAGCCATTCCCGTGATGTGGTCATTAAGCGCTGACACCCGCCTGGCCAGATGTCATTTTAAAACTTGCCTCAATGCTGACCGTCAAAGGCGGCACTGGGTACGTCATTGAATAACCACGGAGCTGGAGTCGATTCTCTCAGCGCAACGGGCATGGCCACCATCGGCAACATGGGAGCAGAAGTCGGCGCGACCTCGAGCGTATTTCCTTACACGCAAAGCATGGGCGAATACCTTCGGCTAACGGGGAGGACAGGAATTGCCGAGGCTGCGGAGCGGGATGGACGATGGTATTTACAGAAAGACGAAAGAGCGGAATACGATCGGCACATCGAGATAGTGCGTCTACCGCTAGTTTTCCTTCTTGTCTTCATACCTGCTGACTCCAAGAGTGCAGGATCTCGCCGATCTGGAACCGCACCTAAACGGACCTTTTACTCCTGATCTGTCGCATTCAATCTCTCAGCTCTCCGCAGCTGCCAACCGCAATCCGACATGGCCTTCCGACCTTTCAGCCGCTCTCATCGGTTCGTGCACTAATTCCTCATACGAAGATTTCAGCCGTTCCGCCTCGCTTATCAAGCAAGCATCCGAAGCGGGACTCCGTCCTGCCATTCCCTTCTTAATTGCTCCGGGCTCGGAGGAAATACGAGCAACGCTCGAAAGAGACGGAATCCTTGACGTCTTCACCCAAGAAGCTGGCGGACAGTTGCTGGCGAACGCATGTGGCGCTTGCGTTGGTCAGTGGGACCGTACCGACGTTACTCGCGGAGAGAAGAACAGCATCATCAGTAGCTTCAACAGGCCGTTCATCGGTCGTCACGATGGGAATCCGGCAACCCATAGCTTTGTGTCCAATCCCGAGGTAAGTGAACTCATACAGGGATATTCATGGCTGATGGACGCACGCTAGATTGTCACTGCCATGGCATATGGAGGTTCTCTGCACTTCAATCCTCTAACGGATGCCTTGCCTCTTCCGGACGGTAAAACCTTTCGCTTCTCCGCTCCCGTAGGCGATGTCTGGCCGGAGGCGGGCTACAAACGATCCCTCGAATACTATCAACCTCCTTGTGATGACGGATGCGATGTGGGACTTCAGCTTAACCCAAGGTCGGATCGCATACAATTGATCGAGCCATTTGACGAGTGGGATGGCCAAGATAAGCAAAAGGTGGAGCTGTTGATCAAGGTGAAGGGGAAATGCAGTGAGTGTCCTTTGCTGTCTATGTCCTGTCGACGACAATCAACTCACGCTCTCCTAGCCACGGACCATATCTCTGCCGCTGGACCATGGTACAAGTATCGAGGTCATCTCCAGAATATTTCGGGCAAGTCCTGGTGGCTGTCGAACGCATCGTCCCAACTTATCAATGACATCCAGAAAATCTGTTAATCGGCGCCGTCAACGCTGAAGATGACAAGGTCAACCTTGTTAGAAATCATCTCACAGGAGAACGTGACACTGTGCCATCCGTGGCAAAGTAAGTCATCATGCTCTTCAGGCCATTCACATCTGCTTTGCAGATCCGCTTACGCGTTTTATCACGACAGATCCTACCGAGATACCGGTCGCAAGTGGATTATCGTCGGGGACGACAATTACGGTGAAGGCTCATCTCGGGAAGTGGCGGCCATGTCGCCGCGCTATATGGGATGCTTCGCAGTCATTGCCAAGAGTATGGCGAGAATACACGAAACGGTAAAGCATGAGATTTGACTGCGGTACGGGGAGGCTGCATGCTGATTATCGTTGTTTGCAAAAGAACCTGAAACGGCATGGGGTCTTACCAGCATTCTTCGTCAACAAAGCTGACTATGACAAGGTTAATGGATATCGATCTGTATGTCGGGGGATGCTTGCGCTTGAGAAGATCAAGCTGACGTCTCGCCGCAGATGGAAATCCAGAACCTGGCCGCGCTCGAACAGGGTTCTCCCCTAACACTCCGGCTGTATGGCCACCAAAATGGCCGTCAAGAGGATACATTCGTGCCTCTCAGTCATAGCTTGACTCCGCGGGAGATAGAGTGGTGAGTTATAGATGCCCACATGGCTACGTGGGTTGACTGAAACGGATTCAAGGTTCAAAGCCGGAAGTGCTCTGAACGCCTTGAGACAAGAAACGCGAGATGCCGCTCAGGAAGCCGTATCACCCGATGTCTCGGACTAACTAAAGATGTCTTCTCGCCTCGTGGCGATACCACCCGATTACTCTTTTGCATCCGTCCTACCCCGGAATGTTATCTGAAATTCTTGAACAGACGAACGCTGATTGGCTGTAACGAAAGGTGGAGGCCCGACGAGCAACGCCGTATCTCTCCCTTCGCATCCCGTTGTAGCCGGTAGACCTCCCTTTGTATGCGAAATCGATGAATAGTATTCTGAAGTCTGAAAAGTCCAGTGTTGCATTGCTTGTCTGACTCGCTTTCAGCAAGTCCCCAGCCGACCGCCATGACTTCACTCGACGGTCCAGCCTGGATCGATGAAGATGCGACCGGTCCTATCTGGGATGCAGCAGACAACTCAGAATTCGCCTCTTCAGATTCTTTGCCCTACCCTTTGCCCACAGACTCCTCTGATGGTCTCGAGCACATCCTTGCGAACCCCGACCCCGTCAACCCCGGATTCCCGGCTGCACAAGGCTTGTACGACCCGGAGAATGAAAAGGATTCGTGTGGTGTAGGATTCGTTTGTCACATCAAGGGACAGGCAAACCACAAGATCGTTAGCGATGCGAGGAGCTTGTTGTGCAACATGACCCATCGAGGCGCGAGTGAGTTCATCTTTTTCTTTTGGGCAACAGAGCCTGCAATGCTAATGCCATCTTAGCTGGAGCCGATGCTCGAGACGGTGATGGGGCAGGAGGAATGTATGGCATTCCGCACAAATTCTTCCTCCGCGAGACCCCGCACTCTTTCCTTCCGCGACTGCCCGCTCTCGGAAAATACGCCGTCGGAAATGTCTTTCTCTCGCGAACAGCGTTCGCCAACCAGCAACGCACGTTCGAAAACATTGCAGAGGAGCTCGGACTTCGTGTCCTCGGTTGGCGAGCGGTGCCCACGGACGGATCCATCCTTGGTCCGGCGAGCAGCAGCAGGGAGCCCAAGATCTTGCAGCCCTTCGTCGTGCTTGCAGACCACTACGGAAGGGACTCGGACCACTCTGAGGAAAGGGGCAAATTTGACCATTCGTACTTCGCTAGGCAGCTTTACGTTTTGCGAAAGCACGCCGGTCATAAAATCGGACTCGAGAATCAATTCTACGTCTGTTCCTTGACACCCAACAACATCGTTTACAAGGGTCAGCTGAGTCCGCCGCAAGGTAAGTTTTCCGTACTTCGCTACACGCACTTTCACTGATGCGATCCAGTCTATTCATACTATCATGATCTCAATCATGCGCTCTTCGAGAGTCACTTTGCGCTTGTACATTCACGATTCTCCACAAACACCTTCCCCAGTTGGGACCGAGCTCAGCCGATGCGGTGGGCCGCCCACAACGGTATGTCTTTTTTTTTGTATCCGCTTAAGGGGTTTTGGCCTGACGGCCATTCATTGATAGGTGAAATTAATACCGTCCGCGGCAACAAGAACTGGATGCGAGCGCGAGAAGGCGCGCTCAAGTCAGAGAAGTTTGGTGACGAGCTAAGCCTTTTGTATCCCGTGGTCGAAGTCGGCGGTAGCGATTCGGCGGCATTCGACAACGTGCTCGAATTGCTGGTCGTCAATGGCGTGTTGACGCTTCCTGAGGCTGTTATGATGCTGGTACCCGAGGCATGGCAAACCAATGAGGCGATGGAGCCCGAGAAGAAGGCCTTCTACCAATGGGCGGCCTGTTTGCAGGAACCTTGGGATGGTCCCGCCCTTTTCACCTTTTCGGATGGCCGATACTGCGGCGCCAACCTCGATAGAAATGGTCTCAGGCCTTGTCGATTCGTCGTCACGAGCGACGACCTGATGATATGTGCGTCTGAAGTCGGTACAATCTCGCTCGACGACGAAAAGGTCATTCAGAAGGGTCGACTCAAGCCTGGACGAATGTTGTTGGTCGACACCAAGGAAGGCCGAATCGTCGACGACCGCGAACTCAAGATGACTACGGCCAGAAAGCAACCGTTCGCCGCCTGGATCGAAGAGCAGATGCTCCACCTGCCAGCCGTGGTGCAGCGAGTCGCTTCAAGGAAGCCCGAGGCATTGGCCTCCACCCTTAGTGAAGCCTCATTGAGCACGGATCCCATGTTGGTCGCTTTCGGCTACACCGTTGAGCAACTAAACTTGTTGATGTTGCCTATGCTCAAGGACGGGAAAGAAGCTCTCGGCTCCATGGGTAACGACGCACCTTTGGCTTGCATCGCTACCGCTCCTCGTGTCATTTACGACTACTTCCGACAATTGTTCGCACAAGTGACAAACCCACCTATTGATCCTATCCGAGAGGCTATCGTCATGTCGCTCGCTGCTACGGTTGGTCCGGAAGGCAACCTCCTCGAGATGAATCCGGCTCAGTGTCGACGACTGCTTCTGACCAGCCCAGTCTTGTCCATTGAGGAAATGAACGCACTCAAGCACCTCAAGGTCGCTCATAGTGACTGGCCGAGTATCACTCTCGACATTACGTTCGACAAGGACGAAGGTCTGCCGGGATATCGAGCAGCGCTCGACCGCGTCTGCAAAGAAGCCTTGACCGCCGTTGAAGCCGGCTTCAAGGTTATCATCCTGAGTGACCGGGCCACCGGTCCTCAACGAGTGCCTCTGTCCGCTCTCCTTGCCACCGGAGGTGTTCACCACTACCTTGTTGCACAGAAGAAGCGGACTGCCGTTGCACTGATGGTCGATACGGCAGAAGCTCGAGAAGTTCACCATATTTGCTGTCTCGTTGGTTACGGTGCTGATGCGATCTGCCCCTACTTGATGATGGAAGTTATCCAGAAAGTCGAAAAAGAAGGCCTTTCAGACGGCATCAGCGCTAGCCAGATGATCGAGAACTATCGATCCGCGACCGACAACGGAATCCTCAAAGTGATGTCCAAGATGGGTATCTCGACCTTGCAGTCGTACAAGGGAGCCCAGATTTTCGAAGCTTTGGGCATTCACCATGAAGTTATCGCTCAGTGTTTCGTTGGAACTGCGAGTCGGGTGGAGGGCGCAACATTCGAGCTTCTCGCGATGGATGCCTTTGAATTCCACGAGAGAGGCTGGCCTTCACGAGAGACCGTCAGCGTACCGGGTATGCCGGAATCAGGTGAATACCACTGGAGGGATGGAGGAGAACCTCACATCAACGACCCGACCGGTATCGCCAACTTGCAAGACGCCGTTCGAGAGAAAAACCAGAACGCATGGGAGGCGTACTCCAAGAACGCACATGAAGCCATCCGTCACACGACTTTGAGAGGCATGCTGGAGTTCGACTTTGAGAAGGCGTCGCCTATTCCCATCGACCAGGTCGAGCCATGGAATGAAATTGTCAAGAGATTCGCCACAGGTGAGCGGGCGAGCTTTTTCGGCGAATTAAGGTCAACTAACCCTTACAAATCAAAATCAAGGTGCGATGAGCTACGGAAGTATAAGCCAGGAAGCGCATTCGACCATTGCGATCGCGATGAACCGTTTGGGCGGAAAGAGCAATACGGGCGAAGGAGGTGAGGATGCCGAAAGATCTATTCCAATTCCAGGTCCCGGCGCCGGAAAGGAGTCTTCCGCATACACTCACGCGATCGATCTGCAACCGGCAACCGATTCAAGGCGATCCGCCATCAAGCAGATCGCTTCAGGTCGATTTGGCGTCACTTCCAACTATCTTGCCGATGCAGACGAATTGCAAATCAAGATGGCTCAAGGAGCCAAGCCGGGAGAAGGCGGCGAGTTGCCTGGGCACAAAGTATCCGGATCCATCGCGCGAACCCGACACTCAACTCCCGGTGTTGGTCTTATATCTCCGCCTCCCCACCATGATATCTACTCGATTGAGGACTTGAAACAACTGATTTATGACTTGAAGTGTGCTAATCCTCGATCGCGCGTCTCCGTGAAACTCGTCTCCGAGGTCGGCGTCGGTATCGTAGCCTCCGGTGTCGCCAAGGCCAAGGCAGATCACATTTTGATCTCCGGTCACGACGGTGGAACGGGTGCTTCAAGGTGGACTGGTATCAAATACGCCGGTCTTCCTTGGGAACTTGGTCTCGCCGAGACACATCAGACGTTGGTGCTCAACAACCTCCGAGGCCGAGTCTGCATCCAGACTGACGGAAACATCAAGACCGGTCGAGACGCAGCCATTGCCTGTCTCCTGGGTGCGGAAGAGATGGGTTTCGCCACTGCGCCTCTGATCGCCATGGGCTGCATCTTGTGAGCATCAACGGGTGAAGGACATGGTAGGATCGCTGATCAGTCTTCTTATAGCATGCGAAAGTGTCACCTCAACACTTGTCCCGTTGGTATCGCCACGCAGGACCCTGCGCTTCGTGCCAAATTCGCTGGGCAGCCTGAACAGGTCGGTCTTTTCTTAGCTACCCAGGCACGATCGTTCTTACAATACTGATCTCTTGTTAGCTAATCAATTATTTCTGGTATTTGGCAAATGAATTGAGGGAGATCATGGCCAAGCTTGGTATGCGTACCATGAACGAAATGGTTGGCCGTAGCGAATTCTTGAAGGTCGACGAGGCACTCAGAAGTCCCAAGACGGCTCACCTTGATCTGTCCCCGATCTTGAAACCCGCGCACGAAATGCGGCCTGGAGCTGCCACCTACAAAGTCCGTCAGCAAGATCACAAGCTCTATGTCCGGCTCGACAACAAATTCATCGATGAAGCGGAACCCGCGATCCAACAAGGCATTCCTGTCAGCATCGATTGTGAAGTCGTCAACACCGATAGAGCTCTGGGTACCACCCTGTCATATCGTGTATCGAAGAAGTACGGTGAGGCAGGTCTTCCGCGAGACACTATCCACATCAACATGAAAGGATCCGCCGGACAATCCCTCGGGGCTTTCTTGGCCCCTGGTATCACCATCGAGTTGGAAGGCGACGCCAACGATTATGTGGGCAAGGGTCTTTCTGGAGGTCGCCTTATCGTGTATCCCCCCAGAAACTCACCTTTCAAGCCAGAGGAGAACATTATCGTTGGCAACGTATGCTTGTATGGTGCCACGACGGGTCAGGTGTATCTAAACGGCATCGCGGCCGAACGTTTTGCAGTCAGGAACAGCGGTACGTCGATGTGATAGCTTCACCCAAGGTTATGGCTGAAGATCATCATCATCAAAGGCGCTCACGCTGTTGTCGAGGGTTGCGGTGACCACGGTTGCGAGTACATGACTGGCGGTCGAATAGTCATTTTGGGAACTACCGGGCGCAATTTTGCCGCAGGTGAGGGGAAAAAATGACTGATACACTCCGAAAGCTAAGGCAAAGTCGTTCTTCGACAGGTATGAGCGGCGGTATCGCGTATGTGCTAGACACTGCCCATACCTTCGCCTCGAAGGTGAACGCCGAAATGGTCGAACTTGGCCCCGTAGCCGATCCTGCCGAAATCGCCGAACTCCGAAGCATGATTGAAGATCACGCTCATTACACTCAATCGCCATTGGCCTCTTCGATCCTCAAGAATTTCCATCGCACTTTGCCTCAATTCGTCCGCGTGATGCCGCTGGACTACAAGCGAGTCTTGGAAGAGCGCGCCGCTCGTGAAGCGGAAGAGAAGGCTAGAGAGAGCGTCATCGACCTGATTCCGTCGCAGACCGCCAGTCAGGTTGACCTCGCCGCTACGCTGGAGCCGAAGCTTCATGGCTTGTTTGGAGCGTCCCGTGGTTCGACACCTCTCGCGACGCCTAAGGCTCACGAGCCGTCCGTCGTCGATCTCGAAGACGCTATGGTCGACGACAACACTACCAAGGAGCGCATGACCAAGCTTGACAAGACTCGAGGCTTCATGAAGTATAAGCGATTAGGCGAAGCTTATCGACCGGCCCGAAAGCGAGTCAAGGACTGGAATGAGATCAGCACGAGGTTGACTGAGCCTGAGCTCAAGGTTCAAGCCGCTCGTTGTATGGACTGCGGTGTACCCTTCTGTCAGTCCGATTCCGGTTGCCCCATCTCCAACATCATCCCCAAGTGGAACGATTTGGTATTCAAGGGTCAATGGAAGGCTGCTTTGGACAGGTTACTCATGACTAACCCCTTCCCGGAGTTCACTGGAAGAGTGAGTCTTTGATAGGCAGCTGACATCGCTCCACTGCTGATGACACTTGACAGGTCTGTCCCGCTCCATGTGAAGGTGCCTGCGTTGCCGGCATCAATGAACAGCCAGTTGGTATCAAGAGCATTGAGTGCGCGATCATTGACAAAGGTTTCGAAATGGGTTGGGTCGTTCCTCGACCTCCCCATTCACGTACCGGTAAGAAGATCGCGGTAATTGGCTCGGGTCCCGCTGGTTTGGCTTGCGCGGAGGCTCTTAACAAGGCTGGACATCTGATCACCGTTTACGACCGAAATGACCGTATCGGAGGTCTCCTGCAGTATGGCATTCCCAATATGAAGCTTGACAAGAAGATCGTTCAACGACGAATCGACTTGCTTGCACAGGAAGGGATCAACTTCGTCACGAATGCCAACATCGGCACCAATATTGACGCCAGAGAGCTCAAGGAAGAGAATGATGCCCTGGTAATCTCCACCGGCGCCACGTGGCCTCGAGACCTTCGAGTTCCCGGTAGGGAAGCGAACGGGATCCATTTCGCTATGGACTTCCTGCAGAAGAACACCAAATCCTTGCAAGACTCGGGCCTGAAGGACGGCGAATACATCAACGCCCATGGCAAGGACGTTATCGTCATTGGCGGAGGCGATACGGGTAACGATTGTATCGGTACTTCGATGCGACATGGCGCAAAGTCCATCGTCAATTTCGAGCTCCTCCCACAGCCTCCCGCAACGCGTGCGCGCAACAATCCCTGGCCTCAATTCCCGCGCGTGGCCAAAGTCGATTACGGACACTCCGAGGTGATGGCACACACAGCCAAGGACCCTCGAGAGTACTGCATCTCGACAAAGAGCTTCGCACTCGATGATGAAGGAAACTTGAAGGGTTTGAACACTGTCCGAGTCGAATGGACCGAAAAGGGCGGAAAGTGGAGCATGGAGGAGATCGCCGGATCTGAACAGGTGTGTCTTTCAGATTTCACGTTGCGCCCTGACTCATGTAACACATTCTTCAAAAGTTCTTCCCGGCCCAACTCTGTTTCCTGGCGCTGGGTTTCCTCGGTCCGCAACAAGAGATCATCCAGCAGCTGGGCTTGAAGACGGATCCCCGATCCAACATTCAGACTCCCGCGGGCAGATACTCGACCAGCGTCGAAAGTGTTTACGCCGCCGGCGATTGTCGCCGGGGTCAGTCCCTTATTGTGTAAGTATCTCATGTTCCTGCAGCGATTTCATCTCATCATCGCATACACAGCTGGGGTATCCGTGAGGGTAGAGGCGCCGCTGCCGAGATCGACATTGCTCTGCAAGGCCAGACTCGCCTCCCGCAGCCTGGAGGAATCGTCAAACGACAATGGGTACCTCCTGTGACCAAGATCGTCTCCAACGGAAGGAGTGACTCGGGAAGCGAGAGTGACGACAGTGTGACCGTTGATACGACCATCAACGCCGAAGTGCTCGCCTAAAAAGATTGTAGAGCCGATGTCACATCATGTTTCGTCATTGCTTCAAATCGTTTTTGTAGATAGATTTCGTTTTTGCCAGTTGTTATGTGTCTAGACTCTGCCATCTTGTTGTATTTGTGGCTCTTCGTGTTTGCCCTGCAATGCCATGACATCATCTGTTGAGATGCTTGATGCTGTTGCTGTTGGTATAGTCTGCACACATGGACCATAATTTGGCTTGCCTCTATGATGCGAAGAGATATGCCAGTCGTCGCGAGATATTCAGTACCTTCTCCTAGCTATAGGTGCGGAGGAGCCCGCGCAGGATATCCATGCGGGATGTCGTGGCTGATATCGTATGCAGAAGCTCACGTGATATCGCTCGGCGACAATTAATATCTACGGTTTCGCGGAAGCAAATGATCTAGACATCGCCGCTGCATCTTTCTTTGCTTGCCAAGTGTCTGGAAGTTCACCTGCGTCAGCGAGACGGCGTGTTCCTCTGACCCTCGGCAGAAGCATACGGCCTTTTTCTTAAAAGATGCCCACCACGCGAGCCCAGTCCGTGAGGTCGGCGTCCAGAACGGCGTCGCCCGAGTTCCATGGAGCGCATGAGCATCTCCCGTCACAGCTAGCATCGACATCGACACCAGTCTCAAACCGGAACCTTCGTTCATCAGGACATCCCGCTGAACACGTCGATGTAGAACGCATCGATGTTGCCCATTTAACTCGCGAAGCTCGGGCTTTAATCGAAGACGACCTCGCTCATATTCCCGGCTCTCAGGGATCCCCGAGATTACCTCGGTCATCGACACGGTCTGCCTCGCTGACCCCGTCCCGGAGCTCGGCACGCGATACTTCAAGAGCGAGAAGAGGAAAGTCAACGACCTCGCGGAGAATAGAGGATGTCAGTGTCACTGAGGACGAAGACAGTCATCACACGGAGCTATTGCTGGACCTGCCACACTTTGAGCCATCAACATTCAAGATCGCTAAGGGCGGAGATTCCGTCGTACCGGAAGCGGGTAATGAGGTTGAGGCATGGCGGGAAAATCTGAATCCCATCAATGCGAGCCTCGTGGATATTGAGGAGATCAGAGAGTCGGAAGAACCCGAGCTGCAAGCGACAGGAGATGTAAATGCCGAAGACGGCAGCGCCTCGGACTCTGGCTCGGACACCTCGACCGCTTCGGACGCTACAGCCACCCCTCGCAGATTCTTGACGTCCGCCCTCAGCCGGCTCGAGGAAGAGGACGACGACGACCTGGATAATCTGCTTCAGCGGGCGCTGGCTAGAGCTCGCGAAGCCGAGAAGATCGATGCGGCTGGTGTGCAGGATGAATTGCAGGCAGATGTCATGATGGTCGGCGAAAAAGCTGTCAAGGAGCGGTGAGCTTGATCGCCTCGTCCGCCGTCACGTCACTGACCGTTGCGAGTCTTTGGTTTTGTCAGACCAATCCCAGGACTTTCGGTGCCATCTATCCCATCGCTTTCGCTTGATTCTTCCGCCAACCGAGGTCATCAACGAGCGACCAAAAAGAGTGCACATGCTTCTGCGAACAATGATGCTGAAGGTTCTGGCCCAAGCGGCTCGAAGCTCCAGCTCGGCGCCCATGCTACAGGAAAAGAGCCGGAAAAGGATGACACCATCTACCAACCAGAACTATCGCGAAAGCAAAAGATGAAGGTATGTGCCATTGCGATGTAATTCTTGCCTCTTGCTGATAATCGCTGGTTGTTCGCCAGCAACCTCAAACTCAGTCAGCGAATCAGGCTTGGGCGGCTCTGCCGACGATACCATCAGCTCTTCTCCCTCAAATGAAGCGAGACTACCAGGCGATGAACCTGGCAAACTCGCTTGACCCGAAGCGGTTCATGAAAGGTGGAGCAAAATCTGCCAAGATTCCGGAAAATTTTGCTGTAAGCCTCGGAATACGACGTCACCTCCTCAAACTCTAACCCTCACCACCGTGCTTGCTGCCCTCTCTCAGATTGGAACGATCATCAACCCTCCCAAGCGTCTCCAAAGCACGACGCTCGCGAAAGAACGCAAATACAACCCTGGTTCGATTGTGCAAGGTCTCGTGGCCAACAGCGATCTGAACAGCTATGCAAAGCGCAAGTACGACGAGTTTTCGAGCACGCGCATGGCAAATGGCCGTGGCAAGGGCTGGAAGAAGCGGAAGGAAGGGGATTGGTAGGCGCGGGGGGGCGGATCTGGTACGTTTTGGCTGTCGGGCATCCGCCACATCCTAGACATCTGCTGATCGATGATGCTTCAGCTGTGTATAGACCACTGTTCGTATACTTTGTTGCCAGATCACCGGTAGGTATCGAACGCTAACCCTACTGCTCTGTCGCGACGAACAGGTATCATCATAGTTCTCGAAAGTATGATCCCCTAGACTGCCTGATCTTCCCTTCTTGCTTTATTTTTCACATCAGCGCCTGAGGTACACTGCCCCTACTCAATTCCCTTCTGAGATAGTGGTCCATATCAGACGATAGAGCGGCAGCAGTGATGGGCAGGAAAAGCTGTTCAGAGATACTGACAGGATCAAGCGCAAATCATATAGCAGAAGCGCGACCCATCGTGGGGAAATCCACCCTCGCTAGCGCATCAGCAAATTTTCGCTTGCCAGAGCCTCCACGCGCGGTCGAGCGTCTGCTAGTGTCGTGGCGAGCTGTGCCAGCGGAACAGCTGCAACGACCCGCCCGTCAGCCAATCCCCTTCCTTTCTGGCCCCAATCAAAACAATCATTTTCACCTCCCTCAAGGCGGTATAGCGGTGGCGTTTGCGAGGTCAGATTTCATTATCTTCGCCCATCAACACCACCAGGGCGTCCTCGACCCACTACCCTGTCCATGGCAGCATGGCACATCGTGTCGGAACGTTGAGCCGACGTCAAAAACCGCTTCAGAATCGGACCCCGCTCATCGTTTATAAACATGAGGTGGAAGACGCGCTGGAGTACATTGTGGAGACGGTGGACAACGCGGATGGACATAAAACGTTGACAGCTTTGGGTGTAGAGAAAGGGGAAGCCGATGTGAGTCCAATGATACCATGCTCGAGACGGTCGGGACGACGACAAGACCGCAAATCGATGTGGCAAAGAGGGTATATTCTCGCGTTTCCTTAGGGAAAACAAAGGAAAATTGATGACGCGCGCGCGGCAAGATCACCTTCGGTTCTTCCCGCATTCGGCAACCAACTTTCTTTCTTCGACCGGTTCCTCTTCAAGCTTTCCGGTATGCTTCAACAACGTCTATTCAGTCATCAAAACATACATTATACAAACCTTCAACGTCACCTCCGTCAAGCTAGCTGCTCGTTGTTGTCGCTTGGTGTACTAGGATAGGGGACTTCGGGCAACTTTCCGAGACCGTTTGACCAACATGAATAGGATCTCGACAGCTATCGGCTGCTCGCAATAATTTACGTAACGCTTCAAAGATACAACATCAAACCCTTCTCCTACGTCAGCATCAACCCCGAGCTCCTCGAATGCTCTTGTCGTCGTCCCGATCGAAGAGACCCTTGACGTGTTGCCCAAGATTTGAATGCTGAATGCTTGTTTGCTCCTTCTTTTTGCCTTTTTCATTTTTATTTGCCTTCCCTTACGTTTATAGGAACACCATCTACTAGGTGTGTTGCGAGTGAGATCTGTGTCTGAACAGTAAGACTAATGCATCGCATACAGCTGCCTTGGGTCATGCTGGAGCGACTTATGGTGCGACTCCTCGTCGGACGGACAGGAAGCGTTCACGTTCCCCCACTTCGTTCGCTCAAGCTGCAGCCAAACCAGCCACACAACCGTTACCTGCATACAACATTCCAACACCTGATGCATCGAGACAGGCCAAAGAAGCGGATTCGTTCTACAGTGTCCAGCCGAAATGGATTCGCCCGGAACAGTTGATACGCAGCTCAGAGACGGTGGAACAGCTTTCCAATGGATGGGGAGGGTTGAACTATGTGTTGGACGAGCGTGATGAAGCTTGGTTGAGAGAGTTCAACTCGAAACAGGAAGGGTCGAGTTCGGTGAAGCAGGAGTCTTTCACCAACGGCAACGCAAATGGCAAAGAGGGCGCCAAGTCTAAGAAGGGAAAGGAGAAGGACAGAAAGGATGAGAAGGAGGGCACGGGAGCGCTCAAAATCTCGGAAGACGTATTCGAATACGCCATGGGAATGCTGGAACATTGGACCGAAAAGAACCTTCCGATGCTTCACACTGTCCGTACCCGCGCGCGTAAGGCAAAGACTTTGGCTGATTTTCGTCTTCAGGATCTTGCCCAACTTCCAACCTTCGAGGCGGTCGAGCCCGTCTTTCGAGATACCCCTCCAGCATCGTTTTATCCCGCCTACGAAGTCCCTCAATGCCTGCCATCACCGGCTCTGTTGACACGCATCGCACGCAACATCTTCCCTTATTGGCAACAACGCAAGGAGCAACGGGAAGGAAAATCCATCATCCCACAACTCAACCTCAGTTGGAGCGAGGAGAACGACCCCTACATCTGTTTCCGTCGACGTGACAAACCCGTCACGCGAAAGACGAGAAACAGGGACATGACGTCTTCGGACAGGATGACTCGAATTCAAAGCGAGTTGACGCAGGCCATGGCGCTGGTGCGGATGGTGTCGGAGCGCGAAAAGCAGAAGAAGAAGTCATATCTGGCAGAAAAGGATATCTGGCAAGCGCGCTACCACGTCCTCGACGTCAAGCGGAAGTCTGGGGTTCTCAGCTGCACACCAGAGGAGGAAGCATTGTTGTTCCCGACGCGAAACAACGCGAACAATGCCTTGCTGGCCGCAGCAGCCGCAATCGCAAACAGCTCCAAACGCCAAAGGCTGAACAATGCAGTGGAAAAGGACGACAGCACGAGATCAGCTACCGGACAAGGGAGCGGATTGCCGTCCTCTTTGGGTCTTGCCACTGGAAGTTCCGCTCTGAAGTCGGGCATGACGAATGGCGGTCTCAGCGCGAGAAGTCGGGCTGCTTCTCCTATCATGGAGAGAGTACCGCCAGAGCAGTTGGCAGGATTGTTGGCGGAGAAAGTTGAACGCGAACTCAAGCGCAAGCGAGAAGCCGACCGGAACATCGAAGACGCAACGAACCTCGCCTACCAGCCTCTGCCGGTCGCGTCAGCGTTTCGGCATTTCCGTTGCTTGCCATCAACAGAATCTTTGGCTGTCTCGCAATCCTCCATGCCCTCTAAGCCTTGGGATCCTGAAAGCCCAGAAATTCATCCGACCGGAGAAGATGACAGCTCTGCCCTCCGTCCGAATCATCAGACCTGCTTCAGGTTGCGTCGAGGTCGTGGCGGTATCATCCGGCTGGATAGGCGGATGCCCAGTGTTGCGCACTCGCAAGCGATGGAGCGATCCCGATACGGTGATTCGTTTTTGTCGCGAATGTTTACGGTCAACCCCTTGGCCCGACGCCGGCACCGGGATTCTTCAGAGGAGCAGGTCGCGAGGCCAGATGGCGTTTCGTTGGAGGGAGAAGACGAGGAGGCCGCGCGGATCTTGAGTGAGCGATGGCGTTATGATGCTGTTCAAGGTGCTGTTGGAGTCGGTATGGGTGTCACGGACGACGATCAGATCGTCGTTGACGATTACGAGATCAAGTGAGCATCCCGTATACTGACCGGCGCCGACTTCTCTGACCCTGCCACCGTCGCAGATATATCCAGAACAGAATGAAACTCGTTACTGACAACGACTTGGCGGATTTGCTTCCGTCGAATACTGCTTTAGAGAAGGTTCATGCCGCACTGTCGCAGCCTCCGCCCGCGCCTCAGGAAGTCGTCTTCTCTAGATCCGTCCCGGTACCGCCTCCACCTCAGGTGAATGTGATGTCCCAACAAGGTCAACAGCAGATACCGATGCCAGCAGATCCCGCCATGATTCGACAAGTACGTCAATTGGGAGACCAAGCAGCTGCAGCCCAGGCTCGGGCGCTATTTATGCAGCAACAGGCACATCAGCAGCGACAGATGCCACAACTCAACGCCGCCGGCCAACAGCAGTCGCCGACCCCGCAGGCGATGGTGTCAATGGGCAACCAAGTACCTCAATTGGCCCAAATGGTCAATGGCGTACAGCAGAATGGCCAGCCTGGCAATCAAACCCCTCGAATGAACAACATGGGCGCGGGCGGCATGCCAAGTCAGCTCGTGACTCGACCCATCGTTGCAGGACAGATGCCTCAGATCCGTCGTATGGCCTCCAACGGCCAAGCGACGCAGCTGAATGGTCCAACAAACTCTGCCTCCCCCGTTAATGGCCTGCCTGCGGGTATGCCCAACTTGCCTAACGGTATTAATGGCGCTCCTAACGGAATAGTCAATGGCAACAATGGACTTCCGAATGGGATGACCAATACTCCTCTTAATCTGGTCAACATGGCCGCTGCGGCCCGTCAGGGTCAAATCTCTCCACAAGTGTTGCAAGCACTCCTCCAAAACGGAAACCGGCTGCCCAACGGCGCCAACGGCAATGGTTGGTTGAGAATGTCGTCTTAGGCGGTCATGCGCCCATTGCATCAGATAAGCTTATCGAAACATGTGCCTCAATCAGCAGCGGGAATGCCGAATAACATCAAGGGTCAAAGTCCAATATTACTAGCCAATCGAAAGGCCAGCGGCAAGACGTAGTCTTTGATCACCAAACCCACTATTCACATATACCCCACGAACAACACATTGGCTCTACAACACGCACTCTCACACATGGACTCGACAACTGCATTGACGGCTGGCCGGAAGCAACACCAAACAGAATGTATCAATACTTTGTATCCGGGAGGCTGTGACGAACGCATGCGCGTTCCACTGCGAGAAAGAGAAAGTTTACACTCTTACGGCAAAACAAGTAACAAAGCAAACAGATTGTATAGTGGCAACAATGAAACGATTGCATATAGTGTGGGATGTTGATGTGAGAGGCTGTGATACGGACATATTCGCCACCAAGGGAAACTCAAAGATGAGAGATGAATCGGGCAAAATGCATGTATTTCGAATGAAGACCATAGTGGGAAGCTGACAGAATGCAACGATAAATGTACAAACTCTCGAGTAAAGGGCCCCTGCCGTTTTCATTACAGTCACGTTACGTTACAACCGTCTTTACAGAAACCTGCTGGATGCCTGATCATATGAGTTCCACGGCCTCCGGCCTCAGAAAAGCAGAGATGCCGCCATATCCACTGAAAAGGGGTAACGGTGATATTAGCCAAGTCCGGACTACCATGGCGTAGGTAGCTTACCATTTCCTCCTACTGCTGTCAGGGTCTGTATAGCCTGTTCTCGAGAAACACCCAGATTGACAATCTGAATGCGATGGAACGATGAGTGCAGAACAAAGTATAGGTCGAGAATGAGAACCTACCGCTTGGATGTCCGCCTCGGGAAACGATGAAGCTGGATTCGATTGCGGCGTAGCAGATGGGCCGGATGGCGCCAAGGAATGCCCGGCCCCAGGGAATGAAGGCGTGCTTGACGATGGAACGGGATGCGGCGTCGTCGGCGCGATTCCCTTCGCCCCTGGTACGACGCTTGCTGCCTCGAGTTCCTGCGCCAGCTCTTCCATACCTCGCGCTTTTGCCGGCAACTCGTGCTCTGCGAGGAACGAGATTTCCCTGCCCTGGATCCGGAGACAGTTCTTTTCCAGATCGATGCAAGCTTGATGTCTTTTGAGCATGTCGAGACCGAAGAGGAGATCGACATCGCGTCCCTCGAGCACCGTAAATCCGACAGGAAGGAACAGGTCTTTAAGCCGGATTTGCGCGCTGTGAATTCGACCGAGGATCTTGGCGGTTCCGACACCGCGTGCAACACCCTGGAAGCGTTTATCCACGAGCCGCATGATACCACACTTTTCTGCACAATCTGGACTGATGATCGTACTCTGCGCTCCTGAGTCGACAAACGCCTTCACCTTGGTTCCGTTCACCTCAACATCGATATAGAGCATCGTCACGTTGCCGAAACTTTCCGGCGAATACTCCATGGCGTGTTCCATATTCTCAAGCACGGCCTGCTGTCGAATTGCCTCCTCAATCTTCTTCTGCGCCTCAACGTCGTAGGGATCGGCATTCAGCAAATCGATTTGACTATTCTTCTCTGATTCCAGGCGCGACCGATCAGCGAATTCGCGGCGGATAAGAGTGGCGAATTCGGCAGGATTCGAGCGGATCGCTTGAGCGAGTTCTGGACGTGTGCGGGCGATTTGTGACATTAGGGCGGGATTGCCGAGCATGGAGAGGCGCATGCGTTCGATGTCGTTTTCCATGGGGTCTCCAGATGATGAGGATGGCCCTGATGCGCGGATGGTTCTGCAAAGTAGAGTGTTAGCGGTTCGCCGTCGGATGTGAAAAGCTGTACAAAGACGGGTCACGAGAGGAGAGGAGTACTTTGCCGGATATATATCACAGGCGAGATGCCACGTCAATAGGAGAATGTCATGAACCGGATTAGGAGCTCCTAGACTTGATGCGCTGCAACGGGTACATCACGAGTCGTATTCTGCGCAACCACGGTCCATACCAATATATGAATCCGGCGTCGCTGGTTCCGAAGTCACACCATCGGATGATGGCTTGAGGACGCCTCTTCGAAACATCCCGTTCGCACCAGAGACGCGTAGGCCGATAATCGCCGTCCTATAATGAGGTGCTGGGTATCTGCGCATACGACGTGCTTGGTGGTCACCGCGAAGCGATCAGAGCAACGCCCAGGGCATTGGGTCTCGTCCCCAACACGCGCTTCACTCTTAGCCTGATCACGCTGTGCGTAGATTGGCACCGCAATCCGATCTTTCGCTCAATAACTATCGATCGACGCTTTCGTATCCCCCTCTACCCCCCTCCCCCAATAGATTTCACACCCCCAGTCGATCCGAGCCAGAAAGACTTACACCATCTGCACGATCTCCTCCCCGTTGCTCAACCCATAACTTTCCACCGTCCTCTCCCCCTGGCTCATCACCTCCCCTCCCCATACCAGATTGAATGTCTCCACTTCCTGTCCCGATTCCGCACCAACGAGCGCCTTGACGTCGTCCAAAAGCATGGAAGAATCGATCTCCATGGCGAAAGTGCGGTCATCGTCTGCAGAGATGATGGTGAGATGCATGATGGGCGACTAAAAGATCGTTGTTGCGATTCGAATTGATGCCCGGGATGACGTTCTGCGAGCGATGTCTTCGGAACAATTGACTTTCCGGATATCGGCGGATATATACCTGTCTTTTGCCTTAACGATTGATGGCAAACCCGTCTCACTGCATCCAGGGTCTGCTTGATCAGCGCAATGGAATAGGACGATGGCGGTATACTGGATGCTTCCTGAACCCAAATCACGTGACGTGTGTAGCAAACGTCATCAGTGAGGTCGAACCGCGAGTCAAACTTGGTTTGGCCTGATATGCTGTTTGTGTTTCGGACTGTAGATCTCCGGTTGATCACAGTGAGCGATACAAAGGTCAAGAGCCCGGTAGATCGTCTCGCGCAACGTCTCTAAGAGCGCGCGATGCCCTCCCGCTGAAATGGCAGACACGTCCGCACAACCCAGTCCGTCTGAGCAAGACAGCCTATTTGGATCCTCCCGACGAACTTCGGCCCAAGGAGATGTACCGTTCAAAACTAATTCTCCGCCGGACTGCACCGATGGGGTCGAGTCTGTGATCATTCCGCCAATGGATATGGATCATGAGCCGAGCGAGAAAGAGCTGCAAAGGAATAGGGACAGGTTCGAAGTGGAACTAGAAGTACGTTCTGTTTGTCCTTAACGCCTATCTGATAGCCTCTTATGCATGATCCGCTCGTATGTTTAGTTTATACAATGCTTGGCGTCACCGAATTATCTTCACGAATTAGCGATACAAGGGTACCTTGAAGACGCAGCGTTTCTCAATTTCCTCGAATACCTCGAATACTGGCGTCAACCGGAATTTGCTCAGCATATCGTGTCAGTTCCGTTTTTGTCGCCGTATGGGCTTCTTCGCTGATGGGTTCTTTCGGGAAGTTACCCTACATGCCTCAAGCACTTGTCGCTGCTACAGCATCCAATGTTCCGGCTCTACCTGAAAGACGTCGGAACAGTAGACGAATTACACAACCAAGAAATCTGGCATTGGGCAACATGGTGCGCCTTCTTTTTCCATTGACACGCAGCTGGCCGCTGATATACATGCAGGCGCGAAGGCGAGAATACGCGTCTGAAAAGACAGGAACGGACGCGGCATGAGATCCAGCGACAGCAAGCGGAGGCCGAGCGAGTGCGCGGGGAGGCGGATGTGGCGGACACGCGGCCACAAGGGTAAACGAGCGATGAGCTAGTGGACCTGTCGTGTGAGGATGCAAGAATCCGGGAAGCAAATCATCTCAAGCGACGAAACGTTACAAGATCGATCGCAGCATAGGCTCTCTTGGTCTGTGGCTAGAAGAGCCTTCCTATTCGGTCTCGCCTTTCAAAAGTGCTGGCTCGCCTCGGAACAACGCCCGCAACGACAGCTCACGGTTGATAGGCCAACAAATTATCAGCAAAGAGGCGGGCATTCGCCGAGGAGACCAGACACATGCACCGAAGTCAATTTGACTTCAATAGCTATATATGATACTCATTATGTCGTGTCATCATCCATCAGGCTGTACGGAAGCTGCCTTGGACTTATGTCATTCTGCACTCGTGGCTGCGCTTTGCTCCGCGTGCATAATGTATGCGTTGCTCGGAAATTGCTGCCCGGCCGCGACGGATTTCTTGTTCAAGCGGCTCCGAGATTGAGGCGGCCCTCGCACGTCGAAGTCGCGTCCGTGTCAAAGGGATCTGCAACTCATGTGCTAGATGCATTGGATTCGAGCCAGAAAACGAAAGCTTCATCAATGATCAGTGGAATGTTCAAGAGGTGGTGACATAGAGCAGCTCATAGAGCAACATAGAGTGACATCCGTTGCATAGCTCATTTTAGTCGAAGTTATTGTTAGCAGGTTCGGCTCGGCATCGTTCGGTTACGTGGCGATGGCAATGGACTGCAGATTGAGCGTATCCACTTCTGAACTCCGCCATTCATCGTATTCTTTCGCCTCATTCCCGAGTTATTGTATGATGAGGCTCTCTGCCACCTTTCACTCGATATACCTACTGAGAAAGGTAACAGGACAAGTTACAGGCCTTTTCGACAAATGCATGACGCGGGAAGGGAGCCCATCGTGACTCGATGCCAAGCAGCTAGAAGAGCTGCTAGAAGCCAGGAATCCCGTTTCGGTTTGTATCCGCAATATGTTGCCCCTGTACGCAATGTTTTCCCATCGCTGTCAATGGTTCGGGCCATAAGATTTCCGTCAGAGTGCTTCAACGTACTGCTTACCTGAATTCGATCTCAACTCTGTCGTTCCCAGGAACGATCAACATTCGGTGGAGTCTGTCACAAAACCCGCAACGGATCAAGTTCGATTGGCTGCAGCTGCGACATCGCATCGTCAAAGCATCTACCTCTCGGGGACGTCTCCCTTCAATCCATCGTCCGCACAATGGCTGGTGATGAAAAGAGCGGAGGCTCTGGGCACCCCTTCCATCCGTTCGACGTCAACGCTCCCCATCTCGCCTATGCCTTTCTGGGAGGATTCGTTGTCTTGTTCAGTCTATGTTCGTTGTTCATCAAGGAACGGCTCTATATCGGTGAAGCCGTCGTCTCGACCGTTGTGGGAATCATCTTGGGACCGTTTGCTTTAAACTTGTTTAATCCGGGAAGCTGGGGAGGTCATAATCACAACAGCGAGGTGACGGATGAGATTACGTTGGAAGTGACCAGAGTGGTTATTGCTGTTGGTGTATTCGCTATTGGTGTTGAATTGCCAAAGGTGGGTAGTCTGGCAATCTGGCCTGCCGAAGATTCATATTGATATCTCCTCAGAAATATGTCAAGCATCACTGGAAGTCTTTGGCTTTCCTCTTGGGACCTGTTATGGCGGTAAGCAGTCTTCCGAATCCTGTTCTTGTATCTTCTGACCATTGTACTATTCTTCAGTGGGGATGGCTCGTTACAGCTCTCTTTATATGGGCAATGATCCCGCACCTCCAGTTCCTGACAAGTCTCGCCATCGCCGCGTGCGTAACACCTACCGATCCTATTTTGGCTCAAGCGGTCGTTGGTGGTAAATTTGCGGCGAAACACGTACCAACACATATTCGACATCTCTTATCGGCTGAGTCGGGATGCAACGACGGAGCGGCGTTTCCGTTTTTGTGTAAGTGCGGGGTGGCTAATTTATACGTCACGTACTAAGTCTTGCTTGCCTAGTTCTTGCGCTCTACCTGATTCTCGAGACGGATGATGGATATGCTGTAGGAGAATGGTTTTATGTCACTTGGTGAGTGGCATCTGCGCTGTCACTGCATTGCTATCATCCGATCCTGACTTCTATACTCTCCCAGGCTGTAAGTCTCTTCACCGTCTTAACATTGTCAGAATAGGGTCACTCGCTAAACTTCAAGGCTTGCAGCTACGAAGTCGCTCTGGGTATCGTCATCGGATCCATTCTCGGGTTCGTGGCCAGGAAAGCGATCAAGTTCAGTGAAAAGCGAGGATACATTGACAGGCAGTCTTTTGTCGCGCAATACATCTCGTTGGCGCTTTTGACTATTGGTATTCTGACGCTGTTGGGCAGTGATGATCTGCTGGGAGCCTTCTTCTGCGGGACGGCGTTTGCCTGGGAGTGAGTAAATGACCTGGGCTTCCGAGTACTCAATACTCAGGGCAACATCGTTTACAGCGGTTTCTTCAACAAGGCGACTGAAGATTCGATGTTTTCCAACGTGTTGGATCTGCTTTTCAATTGCGCCTGTTTCATTTACATCGGAGCCATCATTCCCTTTTCGGAGTTCCAAGACATCCATACCTCCGTTTGTCCCCCTTGCCGTCTTACCCGGAAGTCCCATTGACCACCGCTCGTAAACAGATCACCGTGTGGAGACTGTTCGTCCTGATCATCTTGGTGCTTCTTTTCCGTCGCTTGCCGGTGATGCTGGCCCTCTACCGATGGATCCCTGACATCAAAACCCTTCGAGAGGCGGCTTTCGTCGGATGGTTCGGTAAGTGGTCTCACCTGGCGGCGAATATCAAAAAGCTAAACGCGGACTCTCTCCCGTAGGTCCTATGGGTGTCGGAGCGATTTTCATCGCAACCCTTGCGAAGCTTGATTTACCGCTGGCTGCGCGAGAAGCAGAAGATCCACAATCGCAAACGGAGCTACTTGCAGCCACCATCCAGCCGATTGTAGCATTCATGGTGCTGTGCTCCGTCGTCTGTCGTAAGTCTCGAGTCTAGCATTTCAGCACACATTGACTGATCTCGGTTTTCCAGATGGTCTTTCCATTCCGTTCTTCTCCTTGACGAGGAGAGTGCATTCCATGACGCATACTTGGTCGCGTCAATCCTTTGGCGATGAGCCCGCATGGGCTACTCATGCCAGGCGTCTGCGTCCGGGAGAATCTATTCGAGTCAACCGTGACGACGACCAGGATGTCGCAGATGACGGGGTCACGGATAGAGGCGAAGCGATGGTGATCAGTTCCCAAAAGCAGCTGTCTCGATCTCAGTCAAACAGTCTGGGGAGTCAGACCGCTGTCGACTCTTCTCCCGAGCAAGCGGAACAATGCCAAACGGGAGGTGGTGAGAGAGAGGACATTGAGGCCATGGAGAATGGCACTTATCAGCCGAATCCGGAAACGCGTTCGGAAGCAGAACAAGAGGAAGAAGAATATCTGCCGGACGAACACGGTGTCGACGGAAGGACAACTCCTATCTTGGCCGAGTACAGAGAAGGTAATCACCTCGTCCGGGAGCGCAAGAACCATGATACCGATTCCGTAAGTCGATCAGAATGCATGTTTTCTGTCATACTGAAAGCCCGAGTCAGGTTGAGGTGGAAGTGATTCAGCATTACTTTGACAGGCATAAGCCCTCAAAGTCGACTAAGTTCAGACATCCACAGCCTCTGAAACGCCACGAAGTTGATACGCTTCACGCTCAACTCGACCATTCGCCTGAACATGCTGCCGATTTTGTTAGGGATGGTGGCAGAGACAGAGTCGATAGATTGGGCCTGGGCCTGATGGACACGGAGCCTACTCCAGCCACGGAACGCGAAGAGCGGGAACGACAGTTGGATAATGACAAGAGAGAAAGAGTGCTTCAAAATGGCGAGAATGAGGGTCAAGTACAGCAAGATAACTCGAGGGATATGCAACGGTACGACTCGAACACGCTCAACCGCTCCGATTCGCGTTCGACAGCGGAAGGACCGGCAGATCGGGAAGACGATAACGATCGTACATTGCGTAGGGCAAACACGCGGGGTGACAGCAACAACGAGGAGTACGAACTCGGCCGTGTATCAAGCCGCGTGTCGGCAATTTTCGGAGGGGGAAAGAAGAAAGGCAGGCAGCCTTCGATTTCGAAGCGCTTCCTGGGTGGTCTGGGAACGAAGACCGATTCGGAAGAGGATGTTCGGCCAAGGGACATTGAGGAAGGTCGGGCCGCCGGAAGCGCTGGCGATGAAGGCGCTGCTCTGCCTACCGATGCAAGTCGACCAATTCTCAACCCTGCGTCGAATGCTAGAAGCAACTCGCCTTCGCGTCACTTGTCGCTCCGCTTCGCTCCGGATACGGCGGAATCATCGGAAACCGCACCCGGACCTGCAAGTTACAAACGCCCTGCGCCGAATCCGTCCCTCTCGATGTATCGGTCCACAAGTTTACAGCCAGGTGGCCAGGCACCTGAGGAGGAAGCGTCCAAGGGCAACCAGTATTATAAACGAGGAAATGCCAATCCGGGGCTCTCGATGTTCCGCGCGCAGACAGTTCAGGTCGACAAGAGTACGGATGAAGGTGGCGAGAGACATATCGCGTTTGATCTGCCTGAACGAAAACCGAAGAAGAAGAGATGGTAGGCGTGTGGATAAAGGAGCATTGAATTCAGCGGAGACTACTGCGTTTTCTACGATACCTTCCGATATGTAGCGATATCACTATCATACTGTAACATATTTGCTAATCAATTCTTGGATTCAGAGAGTGTATATCGCGTTGCGGATCGTGGCCTCACGCGAGAGCGCTGGACCGGATAGATCCATAATTCGACTCCTTTACCAGTTCGACGCTGACTTGCGCCACTTCGGCCGAATTGCCGGCGCGGTCAAAAGGTGATAGAAGCAGGTGAAACGTACGGGGCAGCTTCCGGCGCACGTGTCGGCGGATGTAAACGCGTGATCGAGAACTAAGGGTCGAGGTTCGCTCGTTTCATCAGTTGCCCGCGTGGCTTATGTTGTGCCGGTTCAGCTATCTGCGTCCGTCGGAGCTCGTCACCGCTAATATCCCGTCAGGTCACAACGCATAGACTCTCTCGGCTCGCCACATATGCCACTTCAAAGATGACCGCTCCGTCGACCCGCCCAAGCCGCACCACTCTCGGGTACAACGATCCTCCGGAAGACATCTTTGGCGATGTGAATGGTCTTGATAAGAGGCGCAAGGGGAAAGAGAGAGGACACCTAGTGGCAGAAGACCGGGAAGAGGACGGTCAAAATTTTGGTCCGAGTCTGCTAGAGGACGCCTCTCTGCCTGACCGGAAACCGCCAAAACAACCGAGAAGCCGACGCTTGAATAACTCGTCGATAAGCAGCTCAAATCACAACCGAGAAAGTTCCACAGGATCCTCCACGACCGAAAAGCGAGAGATCATGAACGGCTGTACATCAGTAGCCAAGTCTTCGCACGTAAACCGCTATCCTGCGCATTCGTCAATACCAACGCAAACTTCGGTATCGGAAGCGGTAAAGACACGTCCGCCAAATCATATCAGGCATTTTTCGGAAAGTTTTGGTAAGGAGATATATGCTATGGAACACGAATTCGAGGATACTCTTTACGGAGGAACGCGTAGTGGTCGTCCGCAACCTGATATGACGGGTAGCACGGATGAGCAAGGGGGACCACATGTGGGGGATGAGTCAATCGAGATGGATGTGGCTGTGGACGAAAAGACGCTGCGAGCGATGCGACGGTCGCGATATCTCAGATCAGCGGCTGTCACAGGGATCTTTGTCTTGCTATGGTGCGTAACCGGTGTTCGTCTATTCTGCACGTTGTCGTAACGACGTGAACAGGTATGCATTCGCTACATTATTATCCCTTTACAACAAATGGATGTTCTCTCCGCAATACTACGGTTTCCAATACCCGCTATTCGTCACGTGTATGCACATGGTCGTGCAATTCAGTCTTGCGACAGTGGTACGGGAGGTATGGAGTGACAGGTTCAAGCCCAAGGAAAGACCGGGCAAACAGGATTTTATGTAAGTCTTAAATGATTCGATATTCGGCTTCCTGTTTCACCTTCGTTAACAACAGCAAAGGAGTCATACCAACCGCTATCGCAACGGGCATCGACATCGGGTTATCGAATCTGAGTTTGAAAACGATTACCTTGACGCTGTACAGTACGTGCCATCGCCGAATGACTCGCTATAAGGCTGACAATCGCCTCCGCATTTCACAGCCATGTGCAAATCATCATCTCTGATCTTCGTTCTCGCGTTCGCTTTCCTATTCAAGCTTGAAGTCTATTCCCACCGGCTAGTCTTCGTCATCATCTTCATCACCTTTGGTGTCTTCTTGATGGTCTTCAACGCTACAACGGTCTCCATTCCAGGCATCATCATGGTCTTCACCGCATCTGCCCTGGGCGGCCTTCGATGGGCTTTGACACAGCTCGTCATGCACAAGCCTGAAATGGGGATGACCAACCCGTTCGCCACCATCTATTGGCTGACACCGGTCATGGCCGTGACGCTCGGCATCGTCAGTATGACATTCGAAGGCTGGTTCAACGTGTTTGGAGATGAGTCGTTCTCTGGGTGGAAAGCGCTGGAGACGACGGGATACATCGTGTTCCCTGGAGCGCTCGCATTCTCGATGGTTGCAAGCGAGTATTGGTGAGCTTTGTCTAAGGCATCGCTTCCTTTTAAGCTTATCGGCCAGCATGACACAGTATCATCCAAAGAGCTGGTATTGTCCCGCTTTCTATTGCGGGAATCTTCAAAGAAGTATCAACTATCACGGTTTCCGCTTGGGTCTTCGGAGACGAGTTGACTAAACTCAATATATTGGGTGTGGTGGTTGCAATATGCGGTATGCCTCCCTTCTATCCTGACATCCTCCAGTTCTGACAAAAGTCTTCCAGGCATCGCCATGTACTCATATCACAAATATCAAAAGTCGATGGCGCTTTCTACAGCTCCGCAGTCTCCTCGGCATACCCTCCTACCCATGGAAGATGGAACAGCACATCCTACGGAGCGGCTTTACGCCGAAGAAGATGTAGAAGGCGCGAATGGGACCTATCGCTTGTCGAATCAGCATCATGTGATCGGCGATTCTGACGATGAGTTCGACGGTAAAGAAGCTGGTGGAGATGACTCCAACATCGACAGACGAGATCGGCGGCCTTCCACAGAAGAGCACCAAGAGCTCCTTGTAAACGATAGTCGGTAGTTTCGCAAGCTGTTTTCGATATGCCAGAAGGCCCTCGCTGGAGCAACCGCAGAAGCTGTCTCGGGCGGCTTCGCAGGTCAGCTTGCGCGGCGAACAAACATTCTGCGCGATCCAGAACTCTCCATCGAGCGGGAAATAGGTGGAGAAGCGAATAAGAAGCGGATGGTGCTGATTATAGCGCCCCGAGTCGACCGAAAGTCAAAATCAATAGCAAGGAGGACCTCATGAAGACGAAAGCCAGCAGAGGTCCGGTCTCCCATCTCGCATTGTGGGGGGCCGCAAGGTGCTGTCAGGTGGACAGCTAGCTGGACGATTATACCGCAAACGGCTAAGCAAACCCAGCTGCAGGCCCGTGGACAAATCTCCTTGATCAATTCTATGTTGAGAAAGCTCTTGGGAATGTTCAGGAACCGTTCGCCGAGCCTAGAAGTCCAGCATCGCAAGGCAAGGAAATTTACATTTCCCTGACTTTCGATAGCCATGTCACAGGCTATCTGCCACGATGTTGAATATCGCTATGAGCTATCGGAATGCCTCGTCTTGAGATGTTCCTGAGCCTGAGGGCTCGCCGGGCAGTTCGCCGGGCTGCGAAAAGCTGCACTCTTCCGATGCGAGGGGAAGCCGGCGCGAAAACGGGTTGTGTCAGATGCCCGTGGGGCAGCTGGCGGGAGGGATCTCGCTCGAAGGCTCTCTATATCTGTCTCTAGGGAATCGACGCTATGCGCCCCATGAGAGCTTCTACGGGGATCCTGGAGAAAATACCTGACAGGGCTCCTGGCAGAATCACCATGAAAGAACGCTGCCAATCTCAATCGTTATGACGTGACGCTGTCAATCTTTTTCAGACCGACTCCCAAGCTAGCTCCCAGATCTCAGAAGCTATGCGGGTGTTATACGTTTCGAGCCAAGCTTCAAAATGAATCAGAACTCTCCCTTGCCGCTCTGACTCTCGGATGCCATCCGGCCGACGATATCGTTATCAGACCAGCTACCGGACCGTTGCAAGAGCTGTTGCGAACCTTACAGTATTACTATCTTCGGTGAGCTTTTCATCATATCAGTGCCTGACAGCTTGCGTGACACATGCCTGGCAGGCTGGCTGGCCGGCTGCTAGCGTTTCGGCGGCAGTCGCATAGCTATCTAGTCACATCGGAAAAGCTATCGGACAGGTCATCAGCAGAGCTATCAGAAGACGTATCGGAAGGGCTATCGCAAGCTGTGATCATCATTAGCTAGCGCAATAGCTCCACCAAGCTCTCCACCACAGCCCTCACCACCCAATTTATCACTCTCGGCTCTCGGGAAGTCTCTCAAGTAGCTTCTTGAGTCCTGTGAGTGTTCCCCTCTCGTAACATATCTCGTAACTTATATCGCGATCGGTGAATTGATCGGTGACTTCTTGAAGTATCGTAATCGTTGAACTGATCGGTGACTTCTCGAAGTCGATGTCTTCCAGTAGCGAATTTGGTTAGCTTTTTGAATTCTGGAAAAGCGAGTGGGAAGACGAGGTCTGAGATAGACAGATCGGCGGACAGGTCGGGAATACAAGAAGGTGATTATATGGGCTGGGCTGTGAGATTAGTCAGAAGGAGCGATCAAGGAAGCTCTGTGGGGCTACGCTATCGACTGGTACGGCTATTATCAGTGTTTCTGTTTGACGCCTCTTGCTCCTAGCAAACGCTGCTCAGAGATAGGCTGGCCTGCCGTAAGTCTACGCTCACTTTGCTTCCCTCGAAAGCTCGAAAGGCACTGTAACACAACAAGTATTGCGGAATGGTTGCGCGAACAAGACAACGAACACTGCGTATGTAGTAGCCTGATCGCTTGCCGAGTCTGCGTCTCTTCAAAGCCCTCAAGGTATTCCCTGATCTACTGAAAGTCTTGGCAACCTGATTGATGACGTGATTCATTTCCTCATATATTCATTCCGCACCTATACGGTCTCGATGCCGCGACTGTTACTGCTTGTTCATGATGTTCGATTTACTTACTAGGGTTCCAGTCTGCGCGTCAAGACAACTGTGGGGATTGAGGCGCTCACATAGTGGAGTACGCCTGATATGTTCGTGGTTCCCTGACAAGACAGCGGTGATTACAAAAGTGCACCAGCAGATCAGTCCCGGCTTTTCTCGCGTTCACGGAGGCTATCACTCTTAGTTTGCAGCGCAGGATGCTACGAACGAGACAGTATCACTTCGAGGAACTCAAGGACCTAATTTCCGCTTGAAGACGACCACTCGGCAGACAGCAGGACCTCTTCTCCTATATAGCACAATGACTCCGTGCAGGCGCCTTCGCGTTTCATAAGGCGCGACTAAGTTCGACTCTCTGCCTTGCACTCTTGGTTCCGCTAGAAAGCGTTAATACCGGGCGCACAGTCCGTCATACTGGCAGCAGGGATTTTGTGGAACCACGAAAAGTAGTAGGGTATGATCAACGGACCAAGAGGCGTGAGAAAACAATCATATAGTTAGCGAAGCTCTAGACGCCACTCATGTCATTCAACAATGAAATTTCTTAAGGCTTGCCTATAAATTTTCCCAAAACCAAACGCGATGGGCTATGTTATCCCCTGAAGGGGGCCTTGACAACCTGGTGCTCACCTCCTTGACAATTTGTTGCTCACCAAGCCTCCGGCGTCAAGTTGTAACGAGAATCGCTATCAGAAATGTTCTTCACTCCACGCTCTCGGCCAACGCATGTGTATTCGATCTTTGGATGCTCCGCTACTTTCAGCCCCAACAAGGTACCTTGTTGGTGTCTTGGCGTAAAACATGATAGCCAGACCATAAGTGGCATACACATTCATGGACCAGAATGTTCGAGTGTCGTCTTTCCTTGATTCCAATCGCTCTATCAGATGACAGATAAGTCTGCAGGGGACATCTCGTTGCCGCAGCCCTTGTGATCGAAAAGTTCTCTGGACACCCTTGTGGGAGGTATCTGGGACCTTTCCACCGGCACGAGTCTCTGTGCATATGTGCTAATCGTGTTCTGAGACAAAGTAACTGGCAGACAAGAACACATCCAGGTTATTGATGAGATCATCGCGGTGTTCGGCACAGTAGCTAGTCCTTCTCAAATCCTATTTAGGACTTTCATCATCCAGCGGCCCAGGTCGTTTCTTTTCTACCTAGTCTTGGAAGCTTGATCGTCGTGGAACCCCTAAGCGAACTCCGTCGCCACTTCTTCTGCCAGATCCAAACTCCGCGTCCATGTTTTGGCCGGTCCTCATGTCACCTGAGCTTGTTCGAACCGCTTACAGTAACTTGCTCCGCGCTCTTTAGTCTTTGGCATATAACACCCAAACCATCCAATTCAAGGAATACACAAAGATCACAACATGGGCAAGGAGCCGGCCGCGTTCACAAAGTTAATTGGCTTGAAGAAGTTTGGAGGCTATCCTTCATTGTCGGTCGAGCTAATGTTGACCTGCAGTGCGTGATTTGGGATGTCTATCTTCGCGCTGAGCTTCCCTGCACATGCATTATCTTTCGCAGTCCCTTTTCTCTGCTGTATACCTCGCAGCGATATCGCGGCTGTTCGATGGTCTTGGCGCCTACAGAGGCAACAACGCCGAAACTTTGTTTAGTGAAATACTGCAATCGCACTGGCGATCGTGTACCTCGTCAGAGCACCGAGATAATGCCGTGGGAACCACGGGGTTTGCCAAATCCAAGTATGACAAGCTTACCATAGCTTTGACAAGCTCTCGCTGTGCGCGCGCCATGATCGAATTACACATTCAACTGCGCATCGCATCATCCGTCATTGCCGTTTTCAGGCCGTTCTTGCTGACAACACCCATGCGTGTACATCAGGTCCGGTCAACGAGCCCGTTCTCGCAGGTCTCGCGTCCCCGTCTAGAAGCTCGTTCGGCGTCGATCCAGTTAAGTTAGCAAAAGTGAAGAGCCTTACAGGCGGATGCCAGGCCGACCTATCCCAACACTGTCTCCAAACGGAGGCGTGACCCGACGGGAACGTGCATGCGCAAGAGACGATAGCGCAATCGACAGATCATGTGGCTATATGCTCGAGCTGTCAGGCACAATAGAGCATTATGAAGTTGCGCTCTAGGTTCTGAAGTTCAGACCACACTATGGTCAGCTCTTCGGTTGATCGCTGTTCTGGCTTTCAGCGTCAGGCTGAGCATCGATGGTTGAAGTCGCTGTTGAGGTGTAGAAGCATGCCGACCAATTAAAGATCCCACCGGAGTGGAATGTTGCAGATCCCCGGCAGGCCAACTGGGTTGCCGTTATCTGGCTTGTCGGCGGAGGCAGTGGAAAGGAGATGTCTCTGTAAATACACCCGGTGGTCTGTCGATGAGTGCTCATTTATCAGAGGCGGATCGAATGATTCTTCAGACTCGACATCAAGGCATGCATGGGGGTGTGACTGCGGTACATACGGATGGCGCGACCGACTCGAATAAGGACCCACGGTTCTTGCTTTTGCTACCCGAGCGGCTAGTGTGTTTTGCGCACAGTGTTTCGGGCGTTGGACCTACATGGCAGTTTGTAGCGAACGGTGATGGGGTTACCCAAACGATCATTCAAAACCTGCACTTCGCCTATGATCCCTGACCATTTTCGTCGTGCAGGAATACGAGCTTGTCGCTCAATTCTGACTCCGCTTCTGTACATGGAGAGCTTATCACCAGATATGCGAGAATACAGCGGTGTCACAGCTGGTGTAACCCAAGCTGTCACCTGATACCTTCAGCTCGCTGCCAGTGTCCAGCACGTCAGCTAGCACGTCTTCCGAGTCGTCTCCAGTAACTTCTCCAGTCAAGTTATTGCATTCGGCGAGTGGAGAGGAAGAAGAGAGGAAGAATGCAGAGGTAAAGAGCGCTTGAGATAGCGGAGGGGGAGTCAGGGCAGAGAGCTTGATAGGGGTTTCCGAGCGGTTCGAGGGGCTGCCGCCCTCCTTGTTGCAGCTGTCTAAACTCGAGTCCCTTGCGCCGTCATAGCCGCTGAGCATGGCACAGGGGAGCAATTAGGCAATTGGTCATGAAAAGCTCACGAAAGATTATGAAAGGACGCCAGATAGATAGGGCCGTTGACAGCTCCATTGACTCCGTGTTGGAGTCAAGCCCTGCCTGCCCTGAGTCGATGTCGCTATGACCTCGGTTGATGTGCTGACCGAGACTGATGGAAACTTAGACATCTCTCTACCGTGTTATTACCATTGTTCTAGTTGCAATCAGTTACACCCCTCATCTTCGTGCCGATGGCCGAAAGGTATACCGGGAGTTCTCAGCAGCTTTCGCAGCTGTGCAGCTGAGTCCTCTAAGCTGTCCTTAAAGCTCCAGAACTGCTCCAAGGGCCAGAGCTCTCTGTTATCTGTAGAACACCGCCCTGCAAGAACTCCTGAAGACTTTTTGAGGTTTTGGCCTGGCCAGAGTCTCTAGAGCACTCAGCTAAGAGCTGTAGCGGTAGCAGAACCACCTGGAGGTGATAGGTAGGGCAGCTTGTCGGGCCGCAGGACCGGCCTGCGACCTGCATATACCCATCAGCAGTCCGCGAGTCTGCTCAGCACATTTTTCTCAGCACTTTACCGAGCTGTTCGTTACCCCCAGCTTCCTCTTACTCCCGCCTCGAGATCTTTCTCGTTATCCATGAAGATCTGGGCACTTTGCCTGCATCACATGAGCCATGATCATGATCGCTATGGGATAACACATGAAGAGGTATGTGAAGCTCAAAGCTAGACGCACAAGAGCTACATTCCGGGACGTTTTCCAGTCATCAGGTATCAGAGCCGGTTCCCCTGATCCTGACCGCGATCCCTGCTGGTCTTCAAGTGGTCTCCTCTTTGACATCAACTCGCACTGGCTCGGTGCCGGAGGTAAATCAAGGAGCCCGCGGCTGGGCTCTTGACAAGGAATCGGGGACCAGCTCACGGACCGAGCACTCGCCCGCAGCTCATCCGCCTTTCCCATCCGCTTGCCAATCTGATAAGTGCAGCACGGTACCTGCAGCTGAATATTTACATCAGGTTTTACACCCGAGGAGTAGTACCGGGATCGACATTTTAGCCGTGCCGTCGCCGTTGTCCCTCCTGGCTCGCTGCTTTTAACCTCGAGCGTCGTCACCGTCTGCTAGCACGTCCCCGGCTCATAGTCGGTCGCTTCCCAATCGAAAACACCGTGTCTGCCATCAGCAACACTCGGTTCCCTGGCAGTCAAGTCGCAAGTCGACGGATAGCTTGGAATACGTCTGTCCTTCGGTCAATGGCCATCTCGACCACACCAGCATCATTCCGCAACTCGAACGTGCTCGCCGAACCGTCGGATAGCGATGGGAACCAACTTCGTTGACCTTGACCGCCAGGTCTTGCTCCTGGTTGCCCAACACCTGATATTGCTATCGAGCGCCGAGTTTTCCGACAGTAATCCTAGATCTGGCACATCCTCGTTCGACCGCGTCCACAAGAATGCTGCCTCGTCGAGTCTGTCGAAACACAATGCACTGCAGTCTCGGACTCGAATAGATTCGCTCCTCAACCTAGGACCGGGAGATATACAAGATCGCGTCGCTGCCACACTCCCATCGCTAATCCAACGGTTATCTGAACCGTTTCAGTGCCCTCCACGACCGGTGTATATTCTGCCACTTCTCCTGACATGCCGCAAAATACACGACAAGCTATCGGTAGAGGGCAATCCGACACTCTACAAATGGCTCTACGAGAAGACTTTTGATACAGCAGCTGTCAAGAGGAGGTGGAATAGAGACAAAATACCATCATGGCACTTTGAAAACGACAACGATAACGGATCCGATATCGACTCCGATTTCATCCACAGAGAAACCAAACGCCGCAAATCCGGGAATGGCGAGTCACTTCCAATCTCATCAGTACCATCGAAAGAGTCCCCCCATCTCGACCTAGAGCGCAATCACTCCTTGCTGGCGGAAGAGTATAGAGACAGGCTCAAGATCTTCAGACGGTTCCGGATGTTGAACGATTCCTCCAACCTAGAAAATCCGACAGACGATCTTGATGCCGAGCACGTATTCTGGTCGATATGGTGGATGGTCACTGAACACGGTATGCTCTCGAGCTCTCATCCCAAATGCAAGACGACGCTGATAAATCCTTACAGACGAGAAGAATATTCCTCTCTTACATTCAATGATGGATCTGGAGATGTCTAGCACCGCCCTCTTCAGGAAACTATACCTGGATGATGCTACTGATCCTGGCCTCCCTCCTTCTACCGTCATTAAGGCTCTGGGAGCATGGCTGGCTGTTCGGCTAGACATGGTGACGATGTATGAAGACACTCCCGAGCATGTCGACGAGAAGGTCTTCGCCTTGACTCCGTACGCGCTTGCGTCTTTCCAGGTATGTCACGCCACAGTGCCGCCGTTAAGCAAGCTCTGACGAAACACTTTCAGTATCCACTATACATTGCGCCTTGGACTTTCCGATTATTGCCGCTGACCAAAGTCGCTCAAGATGAAGAGGAGTTGCGGCTATTGTCAAGACCGAATGCTTTTATGCCGGAATTAACTCCGACCGAGCTCGGAGTGCCTGTCAGACGTTTCGGCAGGGAATGGAAAATCTTGCCAAAGTGAGCGCAGTGGATTGATTCGGCTCCTGCAGTGGACTTACGCTTGAGCATTACAGTTTCTACGCAGACGCCGCCGGGATAATATTCGACGGGATACTCGACCGTCATCCGCACTTGGTCACTCTGGGCAAGAAGGTTGGAACGCCTAGTTACCACGCCGCATTTCCTCATCTCAACCTTCCGATACCGAAACCTCAAATGGCGAACCATCTTCGCCCTAACAGCTCATCAGGCAAACAGTCTCCAAGTCTGGCGGGCCCACAGAGCTTCCTTTCGCCTCGGCTCGGTACGCAAGCGACTCACAATCTGACGTCGTTGCAGTATGATCAGGACTTTATTCGTGCTATGTCTTGTGCGTCGCCGGTCACCTCTCCGGGCTTGCCGCCATTGTTCTATCGGCACAAATTACATGGCACGTGGAAAGGCTCTTTTCTGTTCTTCGACTTTGAAGCGTACCGACGTGTTCTTGGCGGCAACCTACGCAGCTTGTATGAAGGACCGTACGGTCATCAAGAGTGCGAGTGGAACATCAACGAGTCTGTCATCAACGTCAAATACGACAAAGTCGGAGGCAGCGGAAGCTTCCTGTCTGCCGGTTTTCGAATAGATCAGACGGCGGAAGAAGCCTCTGCCGAAGCAGCGTTATCGCCGGATGAGCGTGGCTGGGAAGCATGTGAAGATGAGGACGCCCCCGACAGGCCAGGATGGACCAAGGAAATCTTGCTTACGGGGCAAGCTAGGCACTCATGGGGGACATCAGAGATATACGGGAGAGTGCGCATGTGGGATGGTCTCGTAATGATGAGGCAAGACTTTAGTCATCGGGCCGTTGGCAGATGGCTCTACACTGGATACATTCACGCTGGGGGATTGTTGGTGGGCCGATGGCGAGACACGTTTACTCCTGAAAGCCAACGTGGTACGTCTCTCGCAAACGTTCACTTCGACCTCGTGCTCACTCTCTTGTTTTCCCAGGTTACGCAAACGCATTCCACCTTCACAAAATCAGCGACTCTGCTGATCCACCGATCCGCTGGTCTGAAGCCGACTACCGCCGCTACCGTCATCGACATCGGGTTCAGGACCGCCGTCGGGCGCTCTCAGTGCCACTGACGCTGGCGCACAGGAGAACCCGTCGAATTCGCTCAGTCCCGGCGAACGGGCATCATCGCAAACGTCGTCACGCTCTTTCGTCTCGGAAAGCTCCCATCAAAACGGCATGGATCTGTCAATCCTTCCGCCAATACGGAATCCATCCATCAGCGCTAGGACTCCAGTCAAGCAATTGAAGGAAGAGTCACCTCGGTTACCTTCTTGGCGCAACTCTTCGAGCTGAAACGGCAATGACACGCAGAACCGTCGTCAGTGTTGATGGCTGAGATCAATTAACGTGTGATCCGTCAACTTCTTTCAAGGAACGATGCTGTATAAGGGATCATGTTTGTGTGTTGTTATAGAAGAGACCGGGGTGCACTGAAGGCGGAGAAGTCGTAGCTTCGGCACAGGTCTCTACCGTTGTATCATAGCAATTTAGCATGGGCCTTTGGAATAATAATGTGTCTCTGTGTGAAGGAAAGCCTGATGTAGAAAGCTTTCCCCACAAGTCAACGGGACAACCAGTGGTCCGTGTTTACCCGATGCACATCTGCAGACAGCAGCCGCACAACTGGATATACTGCTATGACCCAGTAAGCTGCGTCGGTAGGGAGAAGGCAGATAGCCTCAAGACCCCCCCCCCCCCCCCCCAACCGAGACCCTCGAGCGCGACAAGTAACCCGCGCCATTCGGGAGATTTGCGGCGACCAGGAAAAGGCGCATGGGGATGTGGGGAACGGACAGCTAAGCGAGTTCTGTTGCCGCCGGCTGTGGATCCTGTCCCTCCAGCAGCTCCTCCAGCTGGCCAGGCCTCGACCGTTGCGTCGTTTGCTGGCGTAGGTGATTCAGCAGACAGCAGGCATGGCAGGAACGCAGAACTGTCGAATCAAGGTTCGTGCTCATTTGCGTCCTCAGATCTTTTCCATTGGTTTTAGGCAAATTAGTACGCACAGCGTGAGTTGGGACTGGTTTCGCGCGACAAGAGAAAACGAAGACGTCATCATCTTGTCGTTTTTGTACGCTCTGTTGCTCTGGTCTGTGGATTCGGACAATTTCCGCAACTCGTCAAACGCACCCAGCTGATCACTCCGAATCGCCTCTCACAGATACTTCCAGTAGACCATTTTGGCCTCGTCGACCTCTGCCCTTTCTACCCATCAATCCATCACCATGTCTGGACCCTCCCCTCGTTCATCCATCCAGCACGGCAAGGCATCCGCCTCCGGTCGACCCTCCCTTGATGGCCTCCCGGAGACGGTCTCTAGCGCGCCGTCTCCCTTCTCTCCTCTCAACGACGAAGGAACCGGCGCTGTCCCTCAACCAAGAAGAAGCAGCTTGATCGCCAGTGCCAATGGTCGTCGTGGTTCCGGCGCCGTTATGACTCCCTCTGGTCAGACCGTTGCCTACCACACCCGAACGCAAGACGACATGACGTTCCCCGCCGCCGAGAAGAAGACGATGGCGGATCACCTGCGAAAGTACGAGGCGCTCTTCACGCTCACTCCTCAACGAATGAGGATGATTGTTCATGCATTCGAAGAAGTGCTCGACAAGGGCTTGCAGAAGGACGGTCAGATGGTACCCATGATTCCTACCTTTGTTTTTGGCTATCCCGAGGGTAACGAAGTCGGAGAGTACCTCGCGTTGGATTTGGGAGGAACCAACTTGCGAGTGTGCCTCGTCACCCTGAAAGGAGAAGGGAAGTTCGAAATCACGCAAACCAAGTATAGGTTAACCGAGGAGCAGAAGCAGGAGGATGGCCAGAAGCTGTGAGTGCGAGCTTGCGACGCCTTCGATAGATTGCTCATCTGTTCCTTTGCAGCTTCGACTTCTGTGCGCAGTGTCTGGCATCATTCATCACCGACAACCTTGGGCGAACTTCTGAGGACCCGGAATTGCCCCTCGGATTCACTGTAAGTCAGCAGTTGAAGTTCCTGGTAAAAGGCAATGCATGTTGAACGCCAATCTCCTATGCGACAGTTCTCCTATCCCTGCGCGTACGTGTTTCCCAGCTAATACAGCGATATCGACTGAATTGCGATCCCTTGTCATGTTCCATTCAGTCAGGAACGAATTGACCACGGCGGTGAGTAGTATGTCGGCATCGCGAGACAATTTCTGATAGACCGTACTACCAGAATTGATTCGCTGGACCAAGGGTTTCGGAGCTCCTAATGTGGAAGGCCACGACGTCGCCAAGATGTTTGCCGATTCTCTCGCTAAATTCGTGAGTTGACGGCCGTGCCAACCGGTACCTCTGAAGCTGACATCATGAAACCATTCACAGAACGTGCCCATCAAGCTCACCGCGCTTATCAACGACACCACCGGTACGCTAATCGCTTCCAACTACGTTGACCCCGACACCAAGATCGCCGTCATTTTCGGTACCGGATGTAACGCTGCTTATATGGAGACCGCTGGAAACATCCCGAAGATGAAGCACTTGGGCTTGCCCGATGACCAGGAGATGGCTATTAACGTGAGTCGGATTCTTGCTTTCGTGCTTTCACCCTTGACTTCAACATCCGCTACAGTGCGAATGGGGTGCATTCGACTCTTTCGAGCACCAGCACCTTCGTACGTATCTGCCCTGAGTTGAAGTGATCGTCGCTGATCTCGCGCAATTTAGCCCGTACTAAGTACGATATCATAATCGACGAGTCTTCGAACAAGCCAGGAGAGCAGTCCTTCGAGAAGATGATTGCTGGTCTTTACTTAGGCGAAGTCTTCCGATTGGTGGTTATGGAGATGATCGATGCCGGAGAGTTGTTCTTGGGACAGAACACTTATAAAATGGAGAAGGCCTACGCCATGGACACTGCGTTCTTATCGCTCATGGAGAGGTACGTAGAGCTGCTTCCAGTAATACTCCTATGACTGATACCCGGCTCTAGTGATCCCACTGATGAGTTGCTCACCGTGATCGGTGTCTTTTCTTACTTCTTCGGTATCGAGACCACCCTCGAGGAACGACAGTTCTTCCGATCACTCGCAAAGTTGATCGGTACTCGAGCTGCTCGACTGTCTGCTTGCGGTATCGCTGCCATCGTCAGCAAGAAGGGTTATCTCGAGAAGGTGAGCGCTGGCATGCTTCACCAGTGACTCGGCTTTGCTGACTTTGTGGTAACAGGGCTGTTCCGTTGGTGCTGACGGCAGTTTGTACAACGTAAGTATATGGTGTGCTGCAGGCAGGTTGACAACTGACCATTGTGTCTCCGCCACGCCAGAAATACCCTGGCTTTGCGGACCGAATCCACCAAGCACTCGTTGACATCTTCGGTGATGCCGGAAAGTAAGTATCGAGGTCTCTTCGTGTAGAACTGCAGCTAACCGCCACATTCCTTCAATAGGAACATTAGGACACACCACGCAGAAGACGGAAGCGGAGTTGGAAGCGCCATCATCGCTGGTATGTGTCGATCATGCAACACTGAGGGACATCTGCTTATTGATTTCCCCTAGCCATGACCAAGAAGCGAAAGGATGCCGGCTACTTCCCGGAACTCTAGAGCAAGATTCAGAAAACCCTCTGCTGCCGCCCCATTATGCGATATTCTGGGTTAACGATTTAGTTTATGAAAAAGGCCTGTGAAGGCTTTGTACCATTTGTTTAATTCGAGTGCACATTCGATCGACCGATGTTCACAATGACATACAATGCCTGCACTCAGCAATCTCGTGACCGCATAGCTTACTGGACCATAAGTGAAAATGCGTATTGACAGAAGACATGCAGCGCACCTCGAGGTAGGTAAGCCATGAGTCTTTGTATGCGGTTGAAAACCTGGACAGGTTGCCGAAAACGCAAATGAGAGGCGTATGTCATCGAACTAGACATGTGAAGCTGAAGCTAAAAGGAATTCGCCCACTTGTTCCATATAACCATTTTTGTTGACAATAGTAGCGTTGCACAAGAAAAAGTCAAGCTTTACAACGCTCGAAACACTGGAACGTCATTCGGCCTGATGCGATACTTCTCGACCCGGATAGCGATAGCTTTACATTGCAGCAAGATACATGTATATCTCCACTCATGATGTACATATAGAATGGGTACTCGCTTGTCCACGCTACGAACAAAAGGTAACGCCGCATTCAACTATACTACCAATAGTTTCAGAAGACGTCATCTGCCATGGGGCAATCAGCTGTGCGATGAGCCTTGGTCTGTTCACAGCGACTTATCAATGTCTGAACTTCACCCGATCAATCACGATGACTCACATCACAGTTATCACACCACACCTGCTCTTCCCGCAACCCGCTTTTTCGTCTCGCAAGAGATGCCTCCCTTCCCGCTGATGGACTAGTTTTCCCAGGTGACTCGTCCATCTCGTCATTGGTAAACATGGGACACGCCTCGATTTCATGATCGCCCTCACATAGTGGACACGTCTGCGCAGATACCGAGGTATGCGTAGAGGCGGCCGAAGGAGCTCTGGCTTGAGATTGGTTAAAGTGGTATCCATTGGCGCCTGTATTGCTGCTGGTGTAGCTGAGTGAGGTGCCAGGTCGCTCGTTTTGACGTTTGAGAAGTTCAATTTGCCTTTCGAGCTCGTCTTCCCGGTAGATCTTGGCTTCAACCAGGGACTCAAGTTCTCGAAGTTCACGCTCTTGCTGTCGTTGCAGAGGCGAAGGAATCGTGTCAGCAAGTGAGCAGTATAGGCCACATGATAACCGAAACTCACCTCTTGCATGAGACTAGCGAATCTGCGCTCGATATCGATCTTTTCACTTTCCACCTGCGACAATCTGCTCTTAATCCTGTCCATTTCCTGCTCGAAACCATCTCATCAGAAGTGTGAACATTAACGACGCTAAGCAACCCGACTCACAAGACGCGTCTTTTCTGCGGATATATCGCTCACTTTCCCATCCCTCCCTGAGGCATCCAATTCTTCCTCTTCTTTGGCGAGTTTGTCCTCTACAGCCGCCTCAAGCTGCGCGAGGCTCTATATGCATGTCCGGTCAGATTCTTGGCTTACCCACTTTCAAACGGCAAAATCAATACGTACCTCGCGAAGGATGCTGCATTCAGCTGCAAGCTGTTGATTGTCCGCCAGAAGGGTTTGCACTTCAGCCTCAAGATCGTGAATCCTTTGCTTGAGATCTCCGTTTTCGTCTGTAAGGTCGGCAACAATCTTCTGGAAGCCGGCGATGGACTTCTGGGAGTCCGTTGAAGACATGGACAGCTTCGAAGAGACATCGGATGAAGCGGTGGTTTCTCGCTTGTGAGAGCCCTCGCCTGTTGGCAAGGCCAACGCATGCTTGGTGCGCAGGTCGTCGTGACGGATAGACAACTGCAAGTATCGTAAGATATGTGCAAGCGGAAGTGCATCAACGAGACCACTTACTTCCTTGAACTCGTCCTGCAACTGAACGAGCCTGACCTTAAGATGCTCCGCCTCTTGGCCCTGAGATCGCGCAAGATCCAGCTCTTCCTGAAGAGCTAATTTCTCCTTCTGCGCTCTATTGAGCATCGTCTGTGCCAGGCGCATCGTCTCGAGATCCTAACAGAGAAATGCTCGACATTGTCTTAAATAGGCATATGTTTTGACTCACCGCCAGATCCACACGATTGCTCTCAATCTCCGCTTGAGCGCTGGCTAAGGTGTTGCCTTGATCTTTGAGCGCATGAGTGAGTTCTGCTACACGATCTTTATGCTTCTCGATCTGTTCTCTGAGATTCGATATCTCGCTTCTGCCGCTAGCGATTTCTTCCTTCAATCTTCTCTCATTGTCCCTCGCCTTCTCATTCGCTTTAAAGGCCGCTTCGTCGCACTTCTCTACCTGCAGCTGGAGCTCCTCATTCTGATCTTCGAGCGAGACGATTTTCTTCTGCTGATGCGCGACTTGAGCTTTCAGGTTTTCGTTGTCGATCATGGCGGCGGTGTCTGCTTCCTTCAACGCCTCAGAAGGCGACAATCCAGTCTGATTTCTACGTTCTTGTGCCTCGAGCAGTTGATCCTCCAGGGAGCGGACCGTCTTTTCCAGATCAATTCGTCGACTCTTGGCGTCTATCAGTTTGGCCTCATATATCGCGGTCATTTGCTAAAAAGCCAGATCTGATAAGTCAAGTACACCTAACGCTTCAGGAAATGACATACCGAGGCATCGTTGACGATCTCTGCCTTGACCATTTCCACAACCGATAGCTGTTTCTTCAAATCCCGGACGGCTTCCTCCGCATTACGTACTTCCTCCCTCTTGGCTTGCATTCCCTTCTCGAATTCCTCCTCTAATCTCTGCTTTTCCACTTCCAGATCTCTTGTGAGCTTAGTGACCATACCTTCCGCTTTTGAAAGGCGAGTTAAAGTTTCTTGCATTTCTTGATTAGTTGTCGTGGCGTTGTCTTCGTGTTCTCGGAGCTGTTGTTCGAGTTTCTCAATCTTGACTTTTCCACTGTTGAGCTCTCGAACTTGGAAATCGCTTGCAAGCTTGTGCTCCTGGACCTGTCTCTGCGCCTCTTTCAGCTGGCTTTCCAGAGCAAGCTGTTTGTCTACAAAGCTTGCAGGACTTTCTTCGCCCCCGAGGCATTGCTTCAACTCCTTGTTTTCCGCTTCGAATGCTGCGATCTTGTCAAGGAGAAGCTGATTGGTTGCCTTCAGACTTTCAGCTCTAGTCTCTGCATCTCGAAGAGCAGCAGCGGTCGCCTGAGGTCCAGCAGTCGATCGACCAAGGATCCCAGCTTTGCTGGGTGAGGGAGGAGGCGGCATAGCTTCATAGGGGTTGCTGCTAACTGATGTTCGGCCACTTGCTGAAGACATCCTGCCGTTTCGAAGAGACATTCCAGCCTTTGGGGTGGCGAATCCAGCACCGCCGGCTCCTCCGATGCTTTCACGAGCTCGAGACTTCAGGACTTGCGCCGACATGCTGACCGTGCGGCTTGGCGTGGCTATCCCAGACAATGATTGCCTGGCTTTGATCATCGGTTTGGGCGTCGTAGCACTGCCCGTGCTGCTGTTGCTGGTGCTGGCGGCAAGCATCGATCGACCTAGCGGATTCCCTGGCGTGTTAGGCGTCGCTGCTCTCGCCGGAAGGTCTGCAAGTGATGCATCCGTTGCTGCCAAGGCTTTCTGCGCCGCAAGCTGTTTGGCATTTGTCTTGGATAACGCACTCGCTCGACCACCAACTTTGTAAACAGGCGTCTGCGGAGCTGCCCTTGATGAAGACGCCGGCATATTGGCTCTCGTTGAACGGGTAAGCGGACCCGCAGATTTACCAACGACAGTGCGACTACTGCTGCCGTTGTTGTCTTCGCCCTCCTCGTCATTTTCGGATATGAAAGGAGTATCTCTGCCGGACTGTATCGAGAATGCCGGTGTCGCCCGACCGTTGATTGAATTCGTGCTGGCAAATATGCCGGAATGAAAAGACGCTACCGAAGCTGGCCGTTCCTCCGGAGGCGACAACCTCTCGTAAAGCGCGAACACTCCGCCTTTCGGTGGGCAGTAAAAATACGTCTTTCTGTAAGCGAATCAAATCTCTGGTCAGTTAAAACACGAGCGGACATGGGGATATTGGACTGACCCCTGATACGTTCCATCGTTCTTGCCTTTCCCAATGAAGCCTCTGTCCAGCTCAACTCCTGCATACTTTCCCACCTTGCCTTCCACTGGACCGATATATCGGATAATTCCTTCAAAGCCCATGGAACCGATCCTCACAGCAGTTCCGACCTCCGGATGCCAATCAGACGGTATTCCGGTATTCTCATCAGCCTCAGCTCTAGATTGTCCAAGTGTCTTTGGAAGTTCCGACTGTCGAGATTCGGGTCGAATGGGGGTTCGAGCGCTGCTCGTACCAAGATTGGACGGACGTCTCTTCGGCGTTACGGCAGAAGTGCTCTGATTCATAGCTTGTAAAGTCGAAGGCCGGATTGATCCGCTGACTGTACGGGAGGGGGTGGTTGTCGGTTGTGCAAGTCGATTAGACGTGGTGCGCGATCGTAGCTGCATTGCACTAGGAGTTCTGGGTTGGCCGAGAGGCTGTCTTTTGCTTGCGGGTGTTCCAGTTTGCGATATACCTAGATTCTGGTATCGTCTCGAAGATGGGTTTCCCGGAGTAGCGATCTCTCTGCTACTGTCGAGTCCCGAGCTAGGGACGCTGTACGATAGAGGGTGGATCTCAGGGTCGCCGATCACTGTTTCTGGGGTGTCTTCCGAAGTCAAGCCGAATGTCGATGCGCGCAGGGCACTTGGAGGCGGATTCAATCGCATGGCCTCCTTAAAGGCGGCGGTCCGTTCTGCGTCATCGTGTTGCGATGATACTGACTGATCAAGACCGGTCGAAACCCTTCGCCTCGATGACAGGGTAGGTGTAGGCAAGTTGGATTGTCCCAGTAGAGGTCGTCCTGGAGTCGGTATTAGCGATTGTCGAGGTTGGCGTGGCGTCTGCATGGCCGCAGGAGGAAAGCCGGACGCGGTGATGGCGGAAGGGACGTACGATCCTTGCGTATGCTGCCGACCCTATTTGGAAGATTCTTGACGACTGGTGACTCGTAAGCGGTGGCGAGGGGAAGATGGATAGATGATGCTTCAACTTGACCTTGAGAATATCCGCAGGCTGTCGATCGTCTTTGTTTACTTCGCGTTTCACATTGCACGAAATCTTAGGTAATCACCTTCTTTATCAATCTCGAGATTCCCCGTTTCGCTGATATATTGTATCGAGACTCTGGCTGCAGGGCGCAGCAGTGTCGCATACCCTGTTCTAGGATGGCGTTGACAAGCTTCGACGACATGGGATGGAAGGAACGTCCATTCAGGACAGACGAGATGTAGCTCCGTCGAGGAGATCCTTTGCAGGAAGGCGCTCGATCCGGTCCCGTTTGCTCAGTCGTTTGCCGCTGAAGGCGAATAATTGCATGTTCAGCTGCAGCTCAGAAGTCATCTTCAGGAGGTGTCGCCGAATCGATGCTACTACGACCGCTATCACGAATGACTATGTGAGACTTCGTCTATTCTTCATCCAAGTTGTTCAAGTTCAAGCAGTCTCCAAATGATCGTTCAAGCTCAAAAAAGCTGAAGACGATCCCAATATCGCTATCGGGACTTCGGGAGCAATCGATGCAAAGCGCTATACAGCTCGCTATACCAAGTGGCAAGTGGAGGAAGTGGAGGCGTCGGCGTTGCTCCGCTGGAGTCTCCATGAAGGTCGCCATTATCGGTCATTGGTCCTGTTGTAGCGTGTAGCGGGGGTAAGTCCACAATGGCGGGATAATTTGTGTCGAGATCGCCGACATCGATCGACATTTCAACTCAAGAGTCGCTATATAATAAGTCAGACCAACCCGGCGCGTTAGGACTTCTAGTAGCACAGCTAGTAGCACCAATCCTTTCCCGGAAACTCATACAGTCAATCTGCAAAAATGGTCCGAATCATCGTCACTGGTGGAAGCGGCAAAGCCGGACGTCATGTCATTCCCTATCTTATCGCACAAGGCCACGAAGTCTTGAACCTGGACATCATTCCGTTCCCCGACCCGAAGGTCCCCGTCTACACCTTGAAGACGGAATTGACAGACAGTGGATCTGTTTTCAATGCCTTCACGTCTTTGTTTAACATGGAGGAGTACGGATTGGATCGTCGCCCGCCCTTGGCACCTGATGCGGTCATCCATCTGGCAGCATACGCAAGGAATATGCTTGTCCCCGACAACGAGCTGTTCAACGCCAATACCCAGTCGACATACAACGTTATTGAAGCGGCATGCAAGCTCGGCGTCAAGAAGATTATGATCTGCAGTTCCGAGACGACGTATTCAGTTTGCTTCTGGCAAGGAGAGAGGGATTACGACGTTTTCCCTCTGGAGGAGGATTACGATGTGAACCCTATGGGTACGTCTACGAGGGGGGATCTTTGCCCGCGCATTTCGCTCATCTCCTTATTGTCCTGGAAAGACACATACGCCCTCACCAAAATCATTGGAGAAAAGACCGCTCGTGCCTTCGCTAACCGTTTTCCGGGAACCGACATCTACGCCTTCCGCGTGGGCAACGTGATCGAGCCTCATGAGTATGCGCAAAACTTCCCTGCCTACCTGAAGGATCCATCGTGCCGAAAGCGAAATGCGTTCTCGTATATCGATGCAAGGGATCTGGGACAGATCTTCGACAAGGCCATCCAAAAGAGCGGATTGGGTTTCCAGGTACGTTCGAAGGAACTTGGTCGTCGCGTTCGCGGTTCAAACTGTATTCATGGCTGGCAGGTATTCAACGCCACAAACTCGTTCATCACCACCATCGAACCCACACGCGAGATTCTTCAGCGGTACTACCCGAATGTCAAGGTCACTCGGGAAATGGAAGAGTTCGAGGGACCGCTGTCCAACAAGAAGATCCGAGACGTGTTAGGCTTCAAGGACGAGCATGACTGGCGTGACTATGTAGACGTAGAAGCAGTCAAGAAGGAGATGAAGCAGTAATGAGGTTGAGGATCGATCCAAAACTGTGAGCGCCGAGTAATGTTGCACACTATCGTTACGAGGTCTGGATTAGATTATGCATGGCAACCTTTGCAATATCTCCACCTTTTTCGTCGGAGCGCGTTCTCAGGCGCGTTCAGCAGCAGGACTCTGTCAACGTGGAGTTCGTGCACCGGCTTGATCAATCTGATGGTGTTTGCATGTGCTTAGAGCTCTCGAGCTGCACATGATGTCTCTCAGTTCGACACTTCAGACCGGCACGGCAGGCAGGCGCACGAGCGGACCCCCCCAATCCTTTGCATGAGACTGTAGGTTGGGTAGAAACGTGACTTGCTCTCTAGCTAGTACCAAAAGCGACAGTCTCGGCTCACCACCCGGCTACGAAGCAAATGCTTTATGGACTGCCGAATAGATGATGGCTGGTCTGCACTTGCCTCCAAAACACATTGGGGAAGGAGGGTATCAGTCTTCCGGAATTGGAGATCCCATTCACGAAGCTATCTGACGGTCCTGGCCTGAAATGTAGTATACCCTTCCTCTGACCTCAGTTCCTAGCCCTGTGCCATTTCCTCGCCCGATTCCAGGCCCCGCGCAGTTGCATACAAGCATGGTAGACTGTCTGTAGACTGACTGCACTCTATCGATGCCCAGATAGAAAGTCTCCTTGCAGTGCTTCCGCCGGCTCCATCAATAACATGCATTTGCAGCGTGACTAATCACGCCTGGAACTCTGGTGCAACTCTGTCTTCAGCTTTCTGGAATCACAGTGATCATGGAGACAAATTGAACTTCCTATACACGTTACGCCTCGCAGGTACACCGCATACCAGAGCTCCTTTCGTTGAGCGAGCTCGATGCCCAACAGGAACTGCCGAGTTGTCGCGACCCTTCCCCCCTGGTCTGGATTTGCATGTACCTTTCCAGGCTCGGGGCCGTAGAACCAAGGCGGAGAGCATGCATCCGGAAGAGAATTTCGCTTGACCAGGAGCCATCACGAGTCTTTAACGATCTGCCCGGAGCCACAGCATTCACTGAGGGTGGAGTTTGAGACTAGGAAGGCAGTCATGACGCCAGATTCGCGTACAGTCACGAGTGAATGTCTGCCAGAATCGATTTAGCTTTAAGGAATAGGCAGATGCGACTCATGCAAGTCGTTCGAGGTCGATCCCTGCCATGGTAGCTTTGACTAGTGTGGTATAAACTTCACATAGGGAAAATGTTGAACTCCAATTGATCAGGAAATGCGAAATGCGCATTTGGGTATGTCCCGAAATATGTGTTGTCTGTAGACCTTAACAACATAAACTCAAGTGTCTCTGAGCGATTTGAATAAGCCAAGTCTCCGAGCCCAACACCTCCTCATATCCATCATCATAGCATGTGAAGCGGAACATCAGGCCAACCATTCAAGCGACGGCATAGGCCAAAGTTGCAACAGGCTGAGGTTCCAGTGGCGTTTCTCCCATTGACCACATTGTCAAAACATCCAGCTCGCCGATCTCCAAGCAGGGCGTTCAACGTCAATCTCTTTGTCCGTCGTGCTGTCACAGGATTCAACAAGGTATTACCCTTTCCGGCGCTCGTCATCCAGCTCGTCAATCGTCAACCCATCTAACCCTTGGGGCCATTGGATCACTCGGTCAATTCCGCAGGAAAAAATCTAATATTGGTCCGTCGTACGGCAGGCGTGCCGAGCTTTGTGCCGTTACGATCGCTCCTGAGGCGTTCACTAAAACACTCGCAGAATTCATCTTTGGTGGCTGGACGAGCCGCGGCCCATCTTGGCTTGATCCAAGGAGCTCTCCTGGCTCGCTTTCAGTATCAATTTCAGTATCGCTACCACTGTGAGGGCAAGAGGACGTCTGCCAGCCTCCTCGTCATCTCTGGAGGCATTTTGTTCTACAAGGTGAGTATTCATGTCGGTTGCCGAGATCATCTGGTGAAGTATCTTAATATGTAAACCTTTTTGTTGACTGCTTCTTGCAAGTATTCCTGCTGGGGAGAGAGCCTTGAAGGACTCGCGACGTACAGGAGAACGGCTGGCCCGTATCAAACTTAACGCGCACGAAAGCATCTGTATTACCAGAGGCACCGGTGGCCTTCAGGAATTATTTTCTCGATCACAGAAAGGTGAGATTTCGAAACTGGCAGAACATGATATGCAGGCTGATCCCCTGTACACAGGACCATAAGGCAGATCCAGAACACGCTTGAGAGCAGCCGCAGGACGACGAAAAGTGAGCATGTCTGACGAGTGTCTGATGTCAATTTCCAGGTCTTCTGGTATCCGGGCGATCGGGTGACTGACCTCCTCCTTTCGCGTTTCAGACTTCTGCTGAACTTATTGTCCCTTCGGACCGGAAAAAGCTTCACGGGATCACAACAAACAGTGTGGGAATCATCAGTGGTGATTGATTGGCAAGCGCTCTGGTGAGGAGCTCGCCCACTCGTCAGTGGTGATGCTGAAATCGATCATCGTCTTTTATCGACGTCCCAAGCGAGTCTCAAGCCATACACGCCACGGCCAGTCGGCTAGGGTCCAGGTTGACTCTTTCGCGCATCAAAGATTCGGCAATTGTAACCCGCAAGTAGGCCGCAGGTATCGGCAACCCCTCAGGCAGGGCGATACCATACGTGAGTATGATGCTGAACACGATCTGCACTCTGCTTATACTATATCTTCTTACCAGAATAGGACGGCCGGAACGTCAAACCGATCCCCTTTCTTACCATCCCGATTTCACCTAGTATACCATGGACGCCCACATCAACGGCATCAACGTCAAGTCTCGCATGACGAGACATCTTCGTTCGGTCAAGCACCTAGCGTCATCTATCTCAGGTCATTCCCAACATGACAATGACGATGGCGATGTCAAGAGCTTCATTGTGTTACTGGATCCCATGAAGGAAGATCCGCAACACGGTCACAATCACCGACGACATATCCTGGATCACTATGACGGCGGAAGTGCCGCTTTGCCATTCGACAAAACGGCATCTGTGCAGACTTTGGCGGAAGTTTCGGTAGGCAATGCGACTGCTGTAACTGAAGCACGAAACGAATGGTCTTGTAAGTCTACCTAACCTGCACCCTGGAGTTACTGACCGACATGAACGTGAATAGACGATACGATGGCCGTGGCATTTCTGTCGGCTGCGGCGGGGCTTTACGTCTTCTACCTCATACTCGATTATCCACGATTATTGGCCCGTTTATTCTCATCTCCAATAGGCAAACGTCGACGTGTGGAGAGGGATAGCAGTCAGCTGACGTGCGAGTCCGCACAGACGGTTCGCACTCTCGGCGGCGAATTCTGGTCGGGATGGTTCCTCAAAGCCGGAGCAGCGGAAAGAAGACCCCTGCATATCACCTCGCCGATGATCAATCCCGGAGATTCGGTCACAACCATATTGGACGAGAAGAGGGATTTCGCCGCTCTTCCTTCGCATGCCATGCGGTTAGCAGGGGGAGTTCCGAGGCCTTTGCAGGAGACAGGTCGAAGGGTCAAGCATGCTCAGTCGGATGACACTATTTTCGGCTACTACGGATCGGCGGATTCTCCCCAAGACCTGGATACTTTGCCATACCAACTTGAGGAACCGCGGCAACATCAGCACACCCTTCATGTCATTACCGACATGGACGATGTTGCGCCAAAACCGCAATTGCCTGCACAACGGTGTCTAACGGGAAACATTCAGGCTCTCAGCACGCCGTCTCTGCGAAAGCACCAGTCGATCGATTCGTGCGAGACCGCAGTTTCTCCGACAACAACCGAATTCAAGACTCACACAAAGTCGAATTCAGGTTCCTCTAGTGAAACCGCTGTCTCGACCGCACCTTGTGAGAAGAGCTTCAGCGACAAAATGACTGTGTTGCCGGGCCATTCTGTTTACGCTCCGCCGCCACACGTTGCTCCTCTTACCGCATATGTGCCGTATCTTCAGAAAGTGCTTCTCTGGACACCGCTGCCTCGGCGCCTCCCGCATCTCACGTTCGCATCGGTAGTATTGGTCGCACTTTACGTCTTCTTGGTAGCTTTCTCAACCCTGTTCAAATCCTCGATCGCCTTCGACTGGACGGGACCGGATGTCCTCCGCTCCGGAATGATTGGCATGATGCAGATACCCATCATTCTTGGACTTGGCGGAAGAGCTAGCGTCTTTCGATTCTTGCTCTTCGGTACTCACACGAATGCGGCTCTAAGGATCCACAAGCTCGCTGGTCGGCTTTGTTTCCTTTGCTCGGCGATGCATACTGGGCTATGGAGTGAGTCACTCTCCCGTAATCCAGGTGTCAGAACTGACCAAGCTAAACTTCCAAAGTGCGGAAATGGATGATTTCAGGACAGCTTGCAGACGCGTCGTCCAATCTACATATCATCTGGGGCTACGTTGCGGTCGGCGCCCTCGGTTTGATCACGATCAGCTCGCTCCCTTGGATTCGCCAGATGGCTTACGGTTTCTTTATGATATGCCACATCATCGGTCTCGTTCTGTTCCTGGTTGGACTTGCTTTGCACGTGCCGGAGGCTATACCCTACTGCCTCGCCGGCGGATGCCTATACCTTGCGGATCTATCCATTCGGGCGGCGCGTACCCGAATCGTGACAGCCAGTCTCCAAGTGGTTCCTGGTTGCGATTCGACGATGGTGACGGTGCCTGGTCTCAGGGAGGGATGGAGGGCGGGTCAGTATATCGTATTGCGTATACCCAAAGTAGGCGGACTTGGAGGCATCGAGGGCCACGAGTTCACCATCGCCTCCGCGCCGGACGCGGACGGCTTGACACTGGTCATCAAGAATGTAAGATATCCTGGTCACAAGCAAGCTCTTCGTCTGACCTCGCAAAACACAGGCTGGCAACTGGAGTAATCGTCTTCTCAATCTGTCGCTGGAAAACGAAAAAGTGGCGGCCGTACTGAATACCAGGGTTATTGTCGAGGGTGAGTCTATTGTCCGGTTGTGCATCTGGTCAAGCTAAGCGAAACTCGGCGCAGGACCCTACGGAGGACCGGGCAACATGATCCTGCAGAGTTTCTCGTCGATTTTGCTGATAGCGGGCGGATCTGGTATTACATACGCCTTGGGCATCGCCCACGACCTCATACTCAAGGCCAGCATGCCACCATATAATGTCCGCGCTCGCTCCATCAACATTGTTTGGGCTACCAAGACCAGAGAGGCGGTTGAAGGCCTTCTTCCGACTTTCCAAAAATTGATCGATTGCGGCCACAAAGCAGAACAGGATTCGCCTTATGGAACGACACTACGCATTCATGTCTACGTCACTCGTCATCCTGCTATGCGCCCAAGGCGCTTCAGTTCGATCTTCCCTGTCGGCCATATTCATGACAACATCATAGATCTCAATGAGAGCCGAGTTCCTGTTGTGCCAGAAGGTCTAGCGGAGTCTGGCATTCAAATCAAGTATGGGGTCCGGCCAGATCTCGATGCCCTTCTGTCCGACACAGTCGACCTCACGACCACGCTCGAGACCGGCAACGGGCGTGAAGGGCTCAGGCGAGATGTGAAGCCTCAAGGGATAGCAGTCGCCGTCTGTGGCCCCGACGCATTGGTCGTTAGCGCCAGAGAGGCGGTCAGAGGGATAGCACAATCCAAGCTGGCTGGGGTTGGGGGAATCGAGTTGTTGGAGGAGTCCTTTTGTCATTGATAACGTCTTCATTATAGCTAGGGTATTGCATCGTTGTATCAGGGAATTCAATTGGCATATAGCTATTAAACCGATGTAACGAGGTGCCTAACCGTCCAAGCTTCTCTGCTCCGTCTACCGAGCTTGATGGAATCCTATGGCAGTGAGACATACGGCGCGATTATTCGAGAAGCTTTCGACTGCCATTTGATGGAAACACAAGGCTCATTGTTCGGCTGAAACGCGGTGACTGGATAGGGGCGATCATCTGCTGATTGATCATCCCTCTTTCGCTTATGCAGATCCTCATGCATAGCTTGAAGCATTCACCAACGCTACACCGGTCTCGCGACGGCCGGCACCGCGGCAGCAATTACCGACGCAAATGGCGAAAGTGGAGGCCGGGCGACGTGATTTTCAGCATGATTGCTAAGATGCTGCCAAAGACGTCATACGCGGCACGAATTTGCGAGAGGTTCGCGTAGCTGGTCGCGCATGGTGGAACAAACGGACCCGCATGGAGGCAATGCGAGCGTCTGCTCAGTATAAGAGCACAAGTGCGCGATACGGAACGAAGGCCTCTTATTGATCAAAACACAAATAGAAAGCTAACACAATGGTTGCCACTATCGACGCCGTCAACAAGAGGTCCGCCCCTCGCCCCGACTCCCGTCTCTTGAAGACTGTCAAGCTCGGAGCTGGCTCTCAGTACGAAAAGGAACTCCACAGGATCGCGTTGGCACCCTTGACGCGATTTCGAAACGCTCCGGAAACCCAGGCGCCAACGGACCTCGCTGTCACCTACTACCAGCAGCGAGCCTCGCCCAAGGGTCTCCTGATCAATGAAGCTACTTTCGTTTCTACCGAAGGTGAGTTGGAATTCAGAATTGCGCATGAGAAGTCGTCCTGACTCTGTTTGTTCTTTCAGCCGGAGGTTACCCCACTGCCCCTGGTATTCATACGGAAGAGCAAGTCGCTGCCTGGAAGAAGGTCACCGATGCTGTGCACGCCAAAGGTGGATACATTTACTTGCAGGCCTGGGCTTTGGGCCGGGCCAACGCCGGCCAGGACCCCAAGGTTGAGACTGTCGCTCCATCCGCCATCGGCTTGAAGGATCACCCAGTACCTCGGGAAATGACCCTTCAGGACATTGACAACTTTGTCAAGGCGTACGGCACGGCTGCTCAGAACGCCAAAAAGGCCGGATTTGACGGTGTCGAACTGCACGGCGCCAACGGCTACCTCGTCAACCAGTTCCTGGAATCGGTTTCCAACAAGCGTACTGACGAGTACGGTGGAGACATCCAGGGCCGGAGCAAGTTCTTGTTCCGTGTTCTGGACGCCCTGATCGACGCATTCGGTCAGGAGCGTGTTGGTGTGCGACTCAGCCCGTGGGGACGTTTCCAGGACATGTTGGAGGACGACCCGTACGCGACCTACATTCCCGTCGTCCAGGAGTTGGTCAAGCGATACCCCAAATTCGGCGTGAGTAACGGCTGATCCGTCAGTTTGGAATCTTGGCTGACTGCTGATTCTGATAGTATGTGCACTTTGTCGAGCCTCGAAACTGGACTGGCGCGCCGGAAACCAAATACCCCAAGGAGGGAGTCGTCGAGTCTAATGATCCTTTCCGAGCGATCATCCGAGGCATTGACATCTCGTCGTATCCTACCCCTTCGGACTACGCCAAGACGGACCCGTCTTTCGAGGATCCTACACCAGAACACCCGACCGTTATCATCTCCGCAGCTGGCCATGACGCGGATAACGTCGAGGAGTTCGTAGAGAAGAAAGGCGACGTTGCAGCTATCGGACGTTACTTCATTGCGTGAGCCTCCTGCATGCATGACGTTTCACCGCGACACTGACTCTCTATTCTGATCTGTAGCAACCCGGACCTTCCTGAGCGAATTTTCAACGGTTACCCAGTTCGAAAATACGACCGCTCAACCTTCTACAGCCCTGGACCCATCGGTTACATCGACCAGCCTACATGGAAGGAGGAGCAGGCCGCCAAGGGTATTGAAAACGCTGCAGTTCAGCCCTAGAGGATCTCAGCATGAAGAAGTGAAGATATAGAGTTGTATAAATTGCATAGATGCGCGCAAGGCGCTCGATTGATACCATGAATTGGACATGCGAACAGGCTATTGATCCCCGTTCAAGCGAATCTCCGCATGAAGTACTGGTTTCCGGTGTTGTCCAGGTCTTCGACTGCATGATATCTCCATAAATTCATTGGCAAAGCCAGCATTCCAGGAGGCGAAAGAGCGCGTCTCCGCGTCCGACTCTGAGCGCGAGTCACCCGTTGCGGCCGGTCGATCGGTAAGACATTACTCGCCCTACTCGTCCCCACTTCTCAACAGCGTCATCCACTCATATCCATCTGATACTGCTGCTTACAACTCCATCTTTGCCATTTCTAACGTCTCCCAGCCATGGGGACTCGCCATTAACGTGCCGTGCTCTGGAGACACCGAGGTGCCGCCAGCAAACGTCATCGCGCAGAATCAGCTTCATCCTTCATCAGCAACGCGTTGATGCCGCATTCTCGAACAGCTATCGGCTCTACTTGCTCTCGCTCTATTCTCATACCCGCATCTCGAAGTCGCGACGCCATCCGCCACTTTACCAATTCTTACCAGTATTGAAAGGACGAAGTCACGGCTCAAGTTGATCCGTTAACCTCCCGTTCGACGAAAGCATGATGCTCGGCCCCGGGACAGCCGCCATGAACGGGGCTCGCTCCGGTTCGTCGAACAAATCAAACTCGTCCACAGCATCGCACACCCGAAGCAATTCCGTCTCAAACAACAATACCGCACTTGTAGGTGACATCTTGCGCGGTGGCATTTACGCGGCTGATCCTTCGAAAGCTTGCGACAGCGTATCAAGCCCTAGGAGAAGAATTGGGCAGCGAAAAGCTGAAAGTCGTCGGAGGCTACACGTTGGGTCGGGTGATCGGTGAAGGTGAGCCGCATTCTCCGTCACCATTGCCCAACCTAACCCCACAAAGGAACCTACGGCTCCGTGCACATCGCGACACATCGACTTACTGGGACACGGTGCGCCGTCAAAAAGATTCCCAAATCCCTTACGTCCCAACTCACAAGGGAAATCCACCACCATCGGCTCCTCCACCATGCGAATATCCTTCATATGTACGAAGTCATTGCCACCGAAAGCCACATCTGGCTCGTTACCGAGCTGTGTACGGGCGGAGAATTATTCGACTACCTCGTGGAACGCGGGAGACTCCTCGAGGGCGAGGCACGTAGAGTCTTCGGGGAACTTGTCGTCGCCGTGGGGACCCTGCACAGAAAGGGAACCGTTCATCGGGATCTCAAGCTCGAGAATGTTTTCTTGGATGGCGAATGTCAAGTAAAACTTGGAGACCTCGGATTCGCAAGGGAATGGTCGAGGGGCCAAAAGTTATTGGACACGTTTTGTGGGACGACGGGGTACGCCAGTCCGGAGATGCTTCAGGGAAGAAAGTATTCCGGTGAAGGTGGGTTCCCGAACTTCCGCGCTTTGGTATCGACTGACGGATTGTTGCAGAAGCCGACATTTGGTCATTGGGCATTATCCTATATACTCTGCTCTGTGGGGGTCTGCCTTTTGACGACGATGACGAGGATGTCATGAAGAGTCTGATTGCCAAAGGCGTATACGAAGAGCCCGAATGGTTGAGTGACGGTCAGTCCGCGTTAGCAGTACACATCGCAATGGCTGAAATGTCGGTCCACAGAGGCAAAGGACCTGATACGCAGTATTCTGCAAATCGAGCCTACTCGCAGACTTTCCATTGAGGGCATCTTGCGACACCGATGGTTCAGCAAAACCATCGTGGATCCGCCTTTGGACTCGATACCAGGCGTAGAAGGATCAGTCACGCCTTTCCTGCATTCTCCGGATCATCACATCTCGGGATACTTCTCCGAAACTCGATCCAATGGTCCTCGTACAGCCTTCCGCCCTGTGGGTGATCTCAGCGGATCGGCGGTTCTATCGAACAGCGGCTCTCCCCTCGCCTCTCCGAGCAAAGAGTCCGCCGCATCATTCATCGATCCATCAGATACGTATATTGGCCCTTACGGCGAGCGCCATTCGTCGACTTCGTCGAGCAAGTCAGATACAGGTTCTGCGCGCACATCTGCATCTTCCGGAGATGTGCATGGATCCGACAATGCGACAACTTCGAGCACGATTACGACGCCATTGACGCCGGTCTTTGCAGAAAGCGCTGAAGGCAAACAGCTGGCTGTCGAGGATGCCGCGGACGATACTCCTCGAGCTGGACATAACACCGGCAAGCTTGCGTATGAGCATTCAAATACCAGCCAGAGCACGATACGCAAATCTGACGAAGCCGCCCGATCCAGACCATCGTCGATGCAAGCCATGAACAAAGGCCGAGTGCAAGTTTTAGCCAAGCAATTGGAGGAAGATGAGGAATTCACCGACCCCCAATCTAGACGGCAATCTTTCACCAATTACGAGGAACATGCCTTGCATCTGCCGTTGGCGCAACATTCTCGGACACCCAACCGGACAAAACGCCGATCGGTCTCGTCAACGTTGTCTGATCGCAGGCCTTCTATGGCTCGAGGGAATTCTAACGTTGTTCAACCGGTACCGAATGTGGACTACTTGGCTCAACTCAACGCCGTTCCTGCGCCGTTCTTTTCCAGCAAGGACGAGCAGGATTTGCTGGCACTGCTGAAACTTGTTGGTGTAGACGTTGGCCAACTTCAGCATAGCGTCAATCACAACGCCTGTGATGCCAGTTCGGCCATGTGGTGGATGCTGAGAGCCAAACAGAGGGAGCAAGCAGCAGATATTGCTCACCATAATGACCAGCATCAACTCGCCGAACAGTCGGCGATTCGCCCGTCATCGGACGGGAACGCACCGAGCGGGGACGCTGCTCATCGCGCCAGCGAAGTGCAGTCGACAAATATTCAGGGAACGTTTGAGTTGGGCGCTCCCTTGCCGCCATTGCCGCAAACTCTCTCGCAGAAACAAAGCGTCAGTCCAAATCAGGATTTCGCTACAAAGGACGACGCTCCAGCAAGCGCAGGCAAGATTGCTGGTCAACAGCCCTCCCAGATTACGGAGTCCTTTACGAACTCGATCGCAACATCGTCGCCTTCTACTCCTCGAGCGGATCCACATGCGCTCATTGCAGACATAGAAGCTCTGAAACCGGCTGATGACAATGCGCCATCTTCGCCTAGCAAAAAGCGGGAGGGGGCCAAGAGTCGATCGACGTCCTTTAGCATGCTCCAGAGAGCGACGTCGGCGTTCACGACGGGTAATCTGACAAGGAAGAAGTCAGACGAGAAAATCCTGGAGCAGGTCGCAGCATCAAATCAGGCTGGCTTGGAGAGGGCCCGCTCTCCCAACAAATTACTTAAAATACCGAGAAATCGCGAGAACAGTACTGCTGATGAACGCGATGCGCCGGCTTCGCAAATTTCAGCAATGACTGTTCCTCGAAAAGCACCATCCCCGCCGATACTGCCCACCTCAACATCACACGGTACCCTGAACAGCATGACTTCAATGGCTTCGACTTCCGCCTCCGTGGATGAGTCCCCGTCGAAGGGAAAAGAAGGCAAGAACCGCAAGAGGGAAAGCTTTCTAACAACTTTTCGTTCGTGGTTCGTCGAAGACAAGAGGCGCAAGCAGCGGCCACCCACGGTGTCTGCGCCCACCCTGCATGTCGCCAACAACGCCCATATCATTCGGCGTCCTCCGGGTTATCAACCAAACAATAGTATATCCAACAGGCGATCAGGTCCACCGCGGCGCACTCCCAGCGACCAGCGACCCGCACTGCATTCCCGTCGCTCGAGCAGTATCAACTCGCGCCGTTCATCTGTTACCATGGATCTCCCTGTTGGCTCACCGCTGGATACGTATGGGCCTCGCCGTAGAGGTAGCTTGAGTCGACGTTCCGCAGGTAGTCGAACGCCCACGAGCGAGAGGGGCGATTTCTTCAGTAACAGCGGAAACTCGCGGCCCTCGTCTGTCCATTCATTTTCGGCTACGATCAAAGCGCCAATACCGCGGCATATCGAGACCCGCAAGTCGAGCTCTGCCGCTTCGGACACGCCGTCACGCATGTCGCACAACCGCTCTCCTGTTGTAAAGCACTATCAGCGGGTCACAACCTCTTCTCCGGCTGCCCGGAGCCGACACGCTCGATTTACGTCACATGCGGGGACTATGAGCCATCTGGATAGAGCAGCTTCGATAACTTCCTCGCATCGCTCTAATGCGTCGTCACGCCGATCCTCGGGAGAGTATTCAGGCCAGCACGGTGCGGACGACATAGATGACGAGACCGAGTTGCAGGATGATATGTCTTCTGTACACTCGACTCGACGAAAGCGGACTGGCCATGAGCGTTACGTGTATCCTTCGTCCAGGCGAATACGGTCTCCGCATGGTAGCTCTACGTCTTTGGCTACCATGGTCTTCCCCAAGCCGAAGCGTCCAATTCGAGACGTTTTCGCCAAGAAGAAGGGCAACGATGGCCTGACTGACGATGACTGGGTCAGCGATGAAGAGGAAGGCGCCTACGCTGGCGGTCTTGGGCAATGCGGCTCCAACTTCAATAACGGGACCACCGTAGGCGATATACACTGGAAACCTCGAGGCGGCTCAGGCTTCGATACGGCACGCAATCAAGATTCGCCTGTCATCAAGACCTCCTCGTCGATGTCGTCTGTGGCCTCACGCACTCGTCCCGGTACGAATCGTGTGGAGCCGCCGAAAACAGGCAAGCCTACCGAAAATGCGGCACGCAATGTTAACAATTCGTCACAAGATTGGATCCGGCCGACGCGAGTACAGATGCCTGTTGCGAGACCTGTTCGCATTGTGGAAGAAGACGAAGAGGAAGAAGAGTGAGAGCCGGGCCAGGTAGGCCATCATCAGAATTTTCTCCATAGAGCGCATATGAAGTTGTAATGACACCCGTAATGCCCTTATGAGACGCAGACGTCGATGTATACATGTATCGATCAAACCGCGCATGGCCCTCGCGCTTTGGAAATGGCTTCTAAGCCGTTGATGCAATGATGCTGGATACCTCGTTACGTAGCTGGTGGTTTCATGCGTTCAGGGCAGTCTCTTGATTGTAGACTCCCTTCTCTTTCGTCGTCCAATTCAGGTCCGTTCCTTGAGGAGCCGGGGCAGCGTCGGGGCTGACATTCAGTTTGCAGCAGATCATATGACAAATTGCCTACCGTAGCAATCTTTGCTGGTAACCCCCCGTTCAGGAAGAGTCAGGTCGGAGACAAGTCAGAAAATGCAACGGATGAAGATACGGGGTTGTCATTTTCCAACCCAAGGCTTTCCGCTGATCGCGAACGGAGCTGCTCTCGATCGATACCTGACCCGCTCGTGTGTTTGGGCGCAAGCCAAGGCCTCAGAATGGTACAACAAGCTATCTTAGCAGTAATTCAGCAGCGTTGAATCGCGTATTCAAACAGCTAGGAAACCTCCGGTCACATCTCCAAAGCTCATTTGACATAGATTCTTCGATCGACCTTGCTTGCTGTAACCGCTTCGATTATCAGATTACTACCTAGCGTGTCCTTCTACGTGCGGTGACACCTGACAAGCATGAACCAGCATGTACTAAGGTCCGGGCCAAGCGTGGCCAAGCCAGACATGTTTCGTAGACCATGCAGTGTGGTAGCTAGTGTGGTCAGTAGTATTTCGGCTTTACACAGCTCTGTCACATATGCGCAAGTCGGTCGTCGGACCGGCCGAAGCTTGTCGACCTTGGCAGAGTTCGGACAGCTGACACGCATCGCTATCTCCCGAGAACGAGGCATGTCGACAGCTACGTCGTCTTATTGGTGTATCACTGAGAGCTAGCAACTAGACAGATGAACGAGGCCCTCTTGAAACATTCTCGAAACTAAGCAATCGGACTGCTTGGCCTTTCGCCCCAGCAGTTGAACGAGCTTGACAAGTTCAGTCAGAGGCCAGGTGTAAGCTAGCTCCGCGCCGTTCGGCATATTCTCGTAGCTATGATCATCAGCCCCTTTCTGTCTGTTTCAGCTTGAAACGCTATACCGTCGACGAGTGTTGGATACAGCAGGAGCAGCTGCAGGAGCCGTAATTGGATATGATCGTTTGACCTCCTAGTGCCGAAGAAAGCATTGTGAGTACGGTAAAGTCGTCGGCAGCGGCAACCGCGGGACGGTATCAGAAGGGCCGGCTGCTTTGAGAGGCTACGGGAACCTGTCATGGGGGTCATCTAGGTTATGGACCTGGCTATAGTAGTCTACGAGATCCCGGTCGATGCCGGTGTTCCACTGAGCGGTATGGAAAGCGTATCTGATAGGCTTCGTCAAGGACATTCTCTGCCGAATGCCACAGGTACTCGTAAGTCACAGCTTTAGAACCGTTGCTGCGTCACAATCGTACGAAGAGCCGCGAACAGCTGACAAAAGCCGACCGGATGAAGGATGGAGCACTCAACTCGGTGCTCCAACCGAAGTATGCCACAGACATACCGATTGAGTCTGCCATTTACTTTGCCGTTGGCGAAGATGTGGGTACTAACCCGATCGCGGAGCATTACCGACCTCCGCCCCTTCACTTCAAGGTCGTTGCAAGTCGCAACGCTCATCATTGACGGCTGAAGGCTGTCTGTCGGCATGACTATTCCCGGAGATCTGCTTTTTATTGATTGGGTTGTCCGCATGGACATTGGATGTGTACCCGGTTCCGACCTGCCGACACCTACGGGACAATGATGCTGCATTCATGAGCGTATCCTAGCTCCACACTCGCCACTCGAATGCATTTGCTGCTGTCCGAGACGCGGGATGCTTATTCCCTGCACTGGTTACCTTCCAGCCTACAAAGATAATGCAGCGCTCACATCGCCGATGATAAGCTCGACGATAGCGGTTCGTGTCCGGCGCCTTTCGTAAGCTCCATAGTGTGATCTACAGCGTTTGTGGGCGGCGTCAAAACGAGACCCTGCATGAACATCCATAGCGGTGCAGACCCAACATTCTTCTTATCTCTCGATCTATGCAGAGGCCGAAGGGACCATCTGTCAGATTGGGACTCGAGAGTCCTATGGAGGGCACATCTCAGGTCATTACGTGGGCTGTCACGTCTCAATGTCCAACGGCAAAGACTTCCACAAAAAGAAAATAGAAAATAGATGCTGTCTAGATTGCTGTCTCAGACCTGGCGGACTCGGATGCTGATCCCGGCCGGTGCTGGCTTCTCCTGTGCCGGGAGGTTTTCGACCATGCTCTGGATTGCGCAGGGGAGCTCTCATGGGCTACTATCACGCCATGATAAAGCCTTATCGCGACAGTTCGTTGAAGTTGTTGAACAGCTCGTTGAACCGTTCAAGTCGTTAAGGGTTATAAGAAAGCTGCACGAAGGCCAAGAAAGCTGTAAGCTGTACTTGCGTATTGGGGTTGACAGCCCTTTTGCTGTAAAAGGCACTACCGCAATCAGCTTCCTTAGAGAATCAAGGACGTTATTGAAGGAGCTCCAGCTTCAACCCCACAACTTTTTTGTGTCACGAGACCGCTCGAGCTGCTCGAGCCAATGATAATCTACTCATACAGCGCCCAAAGCTGCGCCCAAGCAAATAATCGGGCAAAGCAAAGGGAGCTGCAAAGGGGGAGCTCACAGCTGATTTCTTCCTGAAGTGCGCACGACATGCCCAGGGAAAGCTCACGGCCAAAGTGCGGAACCAGGTTTATGCAGCGGTTCGCTCATGCTGTTCTTGGGTCTTCGTTCAAAACCGATTCCAAGCTATTTGCCGCTCTACCGGGGATGTTTCCAGCTATCTTTCCTGGTCAGCCTTTCTGATTCGAGCGATCTGAGCGTCTATCTACCTGCCTTATCTGCCGAAAGAACGCTCGAAGAACTGGCTGAGCTCGGGGACCTTGGGGCAAATTCTTGGGGCCTACCGGGGCGACCTTCTAGCCAGCTTTCCAGCCTCACTCCGGCGTGATAGCTCCGCCCTGCGACTGCTGTGAGCTCTTCTGTGGTTTCGCGCCGAGCTGTATCGTCATGTAGTTCACGTACGTCATGTCGTGATTTTGTCAATCCGCTGATGCAAATCAAGCCGGAGCGGGGCTAATACAACTTCAGGCATAATCGCCTCGGGGAAGGAAGGAACCCCTTCGGAAGGGAAGCGGCAGTAGCACCTGCACTACGGGATGCCAGAGCTGATGCCTGCGGATGCCAGATACAGCACAAATCGAGCGAATATAGGGTGTCGGGCAGCTCGCAAGCGAGAAAGCGGCGAGGGTGTATCTACGGCGAAGTATCAGGCTCGAAAAAATGAGCTGGAAACCTGCTGGAGACGAGACCGGTAGCTGAGGCCGGTCAGACCAGCTGGTCAGACCACGGTGGTCAGAAACGGGATGCCCGCGGCGGGAGGGGTGTGAAAATTTCGAGCGCGGCGATTAGCGCAAGGCCAGAGTCGGGAGCTCCTTCAGCCAATGGGATGACGCTGGCAGAATTCTGTAAACAAGTCGGCAGGGAGACCTATATGAGCGATTGACAAAGGGCCGCGCTGTTCCCCCTTTGCTCCGGTTTTCTCAACACCTCTGGTAAGCAGAGTGGTTGACCAACACACCGGCGAGCCTTCATTGAGTTCCGTCTACATAAACCCCTCCTCTTCAATCTCACCTCCGCGTGTCGCCTTTCGTTTCTCGCCATCTATAATACATCAAAACCAACACTCAACTATCGCCATCGTGCGCCTATCGATAAACGTCTTCTGAACGGATAGGATAGCAATACCAGCTATGAGTGCCCCTCTGAACGAGAAGGTGCCCGTGGCCGAGGAGGCTCCCACCAAGGAGTCTGCCGGTCCGGAAAAGCGTGTACGAGAGTACAAGTGAGTGGTAACGACTTGAAGTATTTTACCAGTTACTGACGGAATCTATCAGGGAAATGGACCATGGAGAGACCGAGGTTGCTCAAGCCTCGATCCCTCTCAAGGACATTCAGTTCACCGCTGAAGGTGAGTCGCTTCGTAATCTTTCGCGTAATCCTTTGTTGACATGGCCTTCTCGTTAGACTTGTACGACAAGGACAAGGTCGACATCGAGCACGTCTCGATGGCCGATGTTCTCACTCTCTTGCAGTGTGACGAGCACGGTTTGACCGAGGAAGAGGCCGCCCGACGAATTGGCATCTTCGGCCCCAACAAGGTAAATCGAGGTGACAATAGGTAGAAGTAAACAAGTACTGACTGGTATTATCAGCTCGAGGAAAAGTCTCAGAACGCCTTCTTGCAGTTCTTGTCCTTCATGTGGAACCCCTTGTCCTGGGTCATGGAAGGTGCCGCCATTGTCGCCATCGCCCTTTCCAACGGTCAGGGCCGACCTCCTGATTGGCAAGATTTCGTCGGTATCGTCTTGCTTCTGCTCATCAACTCGACTATCGGTTTCGTTGAGGAGAGGAACGCCGGTAACGCCGTCAAGGCGCTCATGGACTCTCTTGCCCCCAAGGCTCGAGTGAAGCGAAACGGTGCTTGGCGAGAAATTGAATCTGCCGACCTTGTTCCCGGAGACCTGATCGCCTTCAAGCACGGTGATGTCTGTGCTTCGGATTGTCGATTGGTCGAGGCCATTGATGTTTCCATGGACCAAGCCGCCTTGACTGGAGAGTCTCTTCCTCAGGGAAAGAAGCTCGGTGATGAATGTTTCTCCGGTTCCACCTGTAAACAGGGTGAGGCCGAGGGTATCGTCATCTCCACCGGTCCCAACACTTTCTTCGGTCGAGCCGCCACCCTTGTCGGTGCTGACAACGACCAGACTGGTCACTTGCAAATGGTTCTTGCCCGAATCGGTACTTTCTGTTTGGTCTCCATCGGTCTCTTCGTTTTGCTCGAAATCCTCATCCTCTACGCCGGCTTCCGATACCAATACCGAACTGGTCTTGACAACATCCTTGTCTTGCTCATTGGTGGTATCCCCATTGCCATGCCTACTGTCTTGTCCGTCACCCTGGCCGTCGGTGCTCAGCAGCTCGCCAAGCACAAGGCTATCGTCACCCGAATCACTGCCATCGAAGAGTTGGCCGGTGTCACCATCTTGTGTTCCGACAAGACCGGTACATTGACCACCAACAAGCTCACCATCGACAAGGAGAACGTCAAGACCTACGGTCCCTTCTCCGTTGACGAGACTGTCTTGCTTGCTGCCTACGCCTCGCGAACCGAGAACCAGGATGCCATCGACGGTTGTGTTGTCGGTACTCTTTCCGACCCTGCTTTGGCTCGACAGGGTATCAAGCTCCTCGACTTCAAGCCCTTCAACCCTGTTGACAAGCGAACCGAGATTACCTACCGAGAGGAATCCACTGGCAAGCTCAAGCGAGCCACCAAGGGTATGACCGGTATCATCATCGAGCTCTGCTCCCGAAACAAGACCGCCGAGATCGAGGATCAGCTCGAGAACGACGTCGAAGAGTTCGCTCGACGAGGTCTCCGAGCCTTGGCCGTTGCCTTCGAGGAAGTTATGGGTGACACCCCCGATGCTCAGGGTAACGGTTTCGAACTTGTCGGTTTGCTCTCCATCTTCGACCCTCCCCGATCCGACACCAAGCAGACCATCGACGACGCTCAGGCTCTCGGTGTCAAGGTCAAGATGGTCACCGGTGACCAGCTTGCCATCGCCAAGGAAACCGGTCGACGATTGGGTCTCGGTGACCACATGTACCCCGCCAAGGTTCTGAAGGACGGACCCGCCGCCGGTTCCAAGCACGCCAACTTGGACGAGATGATCATGGACGCCGATGGATTCGCTGGTGTTTTCCCTGAACACAAGTTCGAAATCGTCAAGCGAATTCAAGCTCTCGGTCACTTGTGTGCCATGACTGGTGACGGTGCAAACGACGCCCCCGCTTTGTCCCGAGCCAACGTTGGTATCGCCGTTGAGGGTGCTACCGACGCCGCTCGAGGTGCTGCCGACATTGTTTTGACCGAACCCGGATTGTCCACCATCGTTCACGCCATTCGAGGTTCCCGAGTTATTTTCCAGCGTATGCGAAACTACGCCGTCTACGCTTGTGCCGTTACCATCCGAATTGTCGTCTGCTTCGCCTTGATGGCCTTCATCTGGAAGTTCAACTTCCCGCCCTTCATGGTCTTGATCATCGCCGTCTTGAACGATGGTACCATCATGACCTTGTCCCTCGACCGAGTCTTGCCTTCGCACACTCCCGACTCGTGGGACTTGGCCGAGGTCTTCTGCTACGGTATCGGTTACGGTCTCTACTTGACCTTGTCCACCATCATCTTGTTCATCGTCATCAACGACACCACCTTCTTCGAGGACAAGTTCGGAGTCCAGCCTTACAAGAACATCAACGACCGAGGATTGCACATGGTCATCTACCTCCAAGTCGCCATTATCTCCCAGGCTTTGATTTTCGTCACCCGATCGCACGGCTTCTCCTGGATGGAACGACCTTGTAAGTTTGTGCTTTTTACTCGACTCACAACCACCTGCTGATCTTGTTGTCTTCTTTCAGCCGTCGCTTTGATGCTCGCCTTCTGTTTGGCTCAGTTGATCTCCTCCATCATCGCCGGTTTCGGTGACTGGGGCTTCACGGACGTCGAGCACATCTCCGGTGGATGGATCGGTATCGTCTGGGTTTGGAACATCGTTTGGTACTTCCCTCTCGACTTGGTCAAGTTCGCCATGAAGTTCACCGTCATCAAGGCCCTGCAAAAGCGAAAGGCCCGAAAGGCTGCCCTCGCGCACCCGGTCGATGCCAGCGGCGAGCCTATCCGACGAACTCAGTCTCGACACGAGTCCTTGTACTCGAACCGAGCTTCCTGGTTGTCGCGTAGCATCAACCGAGTCGGTTTGGGCAAGGGACAGAAGATCAACATGTCCAAGAACGAGCTCAACCGATTCTCCTCGATTCAGGCCCAGCAATCTGGAGCTGCTCTTCAGCGATCAGCTTCCCGAGTATAGATGTTGGGTTGTGACTTCGAAAGCACGTTTGTGAAATGACATGCTTTCCATCTCGAGATAGACTACTGTAGTAGAGCAGCGGTGTCGACGGTGTGGCCTGCGCGCATCCGACATCCTTTCAATCAGTCATTGTTTTGTTGGCATCAATCTTTAATATAACATTGTTTGGCGAGTTGATAACCCGGATGACATTGTATCATCTTCTCACTCATCCTTCATTATCGCCTGTTTCGGAATCTGCGAGCTCTTCTTGTTTGCCTTGTCAGTATGTGAACACCTATTCGAACATGCGCTGGGGATATTCGTGGGGAGCAGTGGTGGTGACATGAGGGAATCACGTCCCATGAGCTGTTTCTCCGCGATCGCAAATCGGAGTCATATTGCTCTCGCTGAAACAGTGCGAGCATGCAGTTCTGCTTCTGCTTGTGCTGTAACCTCGCGCGAAGATCTCGCAGGAGCTGAATAAGAATGGTTCCATCGTGCATGTAGACTGGACTAGCATAATTTGGTACGAAGACCGAACGAGTGCTCATAGAAAAGAATCAAGCCTAGTCGCGTGTTTTGAAAGTGCAATCGAGAGATCACGAAAGTAGAGTTGGTATTCTGAATCTTCTTCCTATAGGTGCAGCGGCTTGTCACACCCCAGAGACGCAGTCCACTTCCTCGCCCATCCCGCAAACTTCCCGAAGGTACCTTCGACAGCGTCAGACAGGCTTTCTCGGAGACACGGAATCCTGGCGCTGAGTGTGACGATCACAGTTCCCCTGCACATCTCCTGTCTTCCGTATTTGAAGCCAATTAGTGGGGACATCTATCGGCTTTCTTCACAAAGACACGGAACGCTACATCCTTCTGGAACCCGAGCTTTACGTACGGCGAACGCTGGCAGCAGGAGCATGTTACCGCGAGTGAACTCACTGAATCAAATATGTCCGGTGGCTGATTGAAAGTCTGTCCCTTATAGGCTGTATTACCTTGAGCTCTCTGGTACAGCATGAGCAAGAAGGGCAAGGTACCAGTGGGATTAGATCTAGAGCTTCAAGGGACCGGTGGCCAGAGGAGCAAGCATTTTCCGGAGCACGGGTGAGTACCAGTAGATCAAGCTCGAGACAACCGATGGAGCTAGCTAGACTGATGCGGTCTGCTATCTCAGGGCGAGCAGGGCAAAGCAACGACCCATCCCCATCGGTGTTCCCTTAGATTACGACGGCACTTCCAGCTCGGTAAGCTCAGCTCTTCAGATCGATTCGCGTTCAATTCAATGCACTCCGCTGAATCCAGTACACGTAGGAATATCAAGCTTGTTTACCAGCTCCGCAGATGGTCAAGAACCACAGCACCCGGAGCGCCTCTTCGAACAAGAAGGGTAACGCATCTCCCTTCGCAGTCGGCGCCCCCGCTGGAAAGAAGAATTCAAAAGCTCCTGCAGCATCGAATTTGCCCGCGGTTTCTACCGACGCATTTTACAACGCCAAAGTGGCCAGTAGCAGTACAAGGTCGAAGATAAAACCAACATCTCGACCAGAAGACCTGCCGTCACCCACGAATCAATCTACAAATTCGTCTAGCAAGTGCATGCGAAGCGATCAGTCCAACCAAGAGGTCATTGCCATCGCCGACGAAAGCGAAGAAGAGATTGAGGATGTCGGCAACGTAACCGAGGTGCAAGTGACAGAGAATGGGCGTTCATCGATGGCGCCACCGGGGTCCTATCGCCGAAGCTATCAGATGACAGGCAACCCGACGTCAGAAACGCCGCAGATCGTCCAGCAGACGGGGTCGAAACCGCAGGCAAAATCACGGGCTGCGGGCGGCAATGTGAACTCGGTCGGTCTTTGCCCTTTCGTTTCAGGTTCATACGATTGCTGACGATCGCCATAGAACAATTCAACCAGAGAACTTACAACGAATCATCTCTCGGAGCTGAAGAACCTGTACATCGACGGGCATTGCGTCGATGAGAAGGACGCTCGTGGCTTGGTACTTGCTCCGGAAAATCGGAAGTTATGTGTGAAGCGGAAGATTCAAGGCGACGCAAAAGGTGATCTGGAGATACCGCTCGAATCCCCTATCGAATATGTAGGTGGAATTAATGACAGGGTAAAAGGTAATACGCTGAAGATCGTGGTCAACTAGTGGCTCGCCGAAAAGGGCGATGAAGTCTCTGGCTTGATAATGCATGGTCAAGTCACCGAAAGAATCAGGAAGGACTGGTACGGCACGATCCCGAGCATACGTACGTAGAGATTTTTGGTGATATCCCTCGTAAGGCGCGATGACGAATTGCACTTCGTTTTCAGGCGATGAAGTCGTCCTTCCAGGCCGACAACGTTTTCTGATATATATGGAACTGCAGTCGCCTGTCTCGAAAGTTCGGATGAGAAGAGCCCTAGACCCGATCAAATACAACTCGGTTGTGCCCTTGTAAGTTTGCATCTCGTATATCCCTGAGCTTTTTTGATTTCCCATGCGCCTTCATAGAGCCCTCGTGAACGCTTTCGCCGAGCAGACGAGTATCTTCCGGCAAGAGAGGGAAGCTGCGCGACAAGCTCCAGTGACAGTTGAACGGCAGTCGCCGCTGCCATTGCATCCGCAGAGCAGAATTCCCGCTCGGCCGTTACCCAAGCGCAGGACGAGGAATGACACCGCTGAATCTGCTACAGATGGGCCGGTCCAGACAAGGATACAGCCTGAACGATCAGCGCGAACGGCAGTGCGTACCAATGATGGCGAGCAGCATCCCAAGAAGGCCGAGCCTCCAGAGTATCCGGATTTGATCATGCGCGAGTGGCCTTCCGATGGCAGGACAGAAGTCATCATCACTCAAGGCGACTTCTACCGACTAGAGGAGGCAGAGTACCTCAACGACACTTTAATCGAATTCGGATTGAAGCATCATTGGTTCGCGATGCCGGAAGAAACAAATGGGACGAGCGAAGCATTCACACGGAACGATATTCACGTTTTCAATTCCTTCTTTTACAAGAAGCTTTCGGTTCGCAACAAGCCCGGATACAAGGAAACCAATCCCGATGGGCCCTCGTGGCCGGCGTACGAGACTGTTCGGAAGTGGACAAACAAGGTAGATGTTTTCAGCAAGAAAATGCTGATTGTGCCTATCAACGAGAACCTCCATTGGTACCTCGCCGTCATTCTCAATCCAGGGGCCATTTTGAAGAAGACTGGCGCCAATGGGAGCTCGGCTGGCTCCACGGAAATAGTGGATTTTCAAGAACTTCAAGCGACCAAAGATGAATTGTTGGCCCAACAACTCGATGAGGAGAAGCAGCGGGAAGCGGCCGCTCAGCAGCGAGCTCTCGACAAGGAGAAGCAGCAGGAAGACGAAAACTCGATGGACCCAATCGACATGATCGGCGGAGAGATCGTGGAGGACACTCCCAGTGATGACCTTGATGAAGAAGTTGAGGATCTGCCCAATCAGGATTCGGGGCCAACGTCGCTACCGGAAGGCAAAACAAGAAGTCGCAATCAACGGTCTATTCCTCCTCCCTCTCAACCAATTGCGTTAACCCCTCCTCCGGAATATGTGCCTCCAGAGACAACGAAGTCAACTCGCAGAGGACCCATCGTTCCTTCACCTCCCAAACCTCGAACCGAATTCGCTCCAGGCGAACCAGTGATCATGACCTTCGACTCCTTGGGGCCAGCCCACGCACCCGTGGGCAAAATCCTGAACAAGTGGCTCGTATACGAGGCGTTGGACAAGGTCAAAGACCAGACGCAACTCACGGAAAACGACTGGGATGCTCACACCCCTGCGGCATACAAAAGAATTCCCGTTCCTGGCCAGGACAACTTCGCAGATTGCGGCCTCTACGTAGTCCACTATGCTATACAGCTGATGAAGGATCAAGGCGAACTGCGAAATTATCTCTACCAGCCGCTTGCGAGGGGTCAAGAAGAAAAGGACAAAAACAGAGATATGTGGGACGCGAACGAGATGCCCAAGAAGCGCGAGGAGTGGAAGAAGATGATCAATGACCTGCCGAAGAGCAAATCCGGCGCAAACAGTGAAGAAGCGAAAGAGAGTTTGATCAAGGGGAATCAAGCATCGGCATCAAGTTCAATACAGGTCGAGGTCAAGGAAGACTCGAACCCCCCGACGGACGTCTCGGGAACTCGGAACCAGCCCGTCATTAGCTCCGCTGCAGCGCCAGAGATCACTTCCGAATCTGCAGCTTCGTTGACTGAAGGATTTTCGCATAACCCCGTAGCCACTCCGCGCACTTCACCGGCCAAGCGCTCAATTCTTGTCTCTCCGATCGCATCGCAAGACGCACCTGTCAACAAACGGCGCAAGATCGCCCAGGACCACCCGCCGAGCCATGATGCGGTCGCAGGTTCGACATTTGACGAAAAACCGATGACTGGTCAATTGTGCGTCCAACCCGAGGATATGCACGTGGACGATCCGGTCGAGACGCAAGCCTCGCGATCTCATCACCTTGCGTCTACTATGCCTGGCGCATATATTCTCGCACTAGCAAGTCCCGAGATGCCAGACGATCAGTCTCTGGAGCAGTCGACAGTCTCAGCAGTAACAGACGGGTTGCGGGACGTCAAAGTCACCGAGACCGCGGTATCTCAAATTCAGGGGACAAGTGGGAGACGCTCAATGGAATCTCCAGCGAAGCAACGAGCGGTGAATTCGCATACTACACCGGCATTCGCAAGCGTGACCACTAACAGCAAATCTGCCCGGAAGGAAACGCCTCGAGATAGGCTGCGGAACGACAATAACGCCGAGCCCAAACGAACGTCATACACCTACGGAACTCCTGTCGTCAGCAAGACAGCCAAGAAGAATGCTGAACGAGCGTCAGTCTATGCCGAGCCAAAGCTAAGCGGGGAGGAAGTGGAGCGGGAGGTAGCTTTAGACTTCGGCCTAGACGGGATTTTAGAACCACTGGATCAGAATCCCGTCACCCAATTCCGAGATTCCATGGTCGCGCCTGTCCGTATCGCTTATGAAGCTGATGATGCGGAGTCGCTCGAAAGGCTCAGGAGGCACATCAAGGAAGGCATTTCGGGGAGTAATGGCACGATGGATACGCCCCCAGAGCAGCTTGTACTAGGTAAGTGCGACCTATCTTTCGATAGCTCTGCAAGAAGTCTAACTCAAATTACATACCTTCTTAGTCGCGGAAGACGTGCATCCGGTGAGCGATGGTTCCGAAACCGAATAGACACTCGCTTTCAGCCATAGATGTGGGCAACCGCAGTAATGAGGGTATGATAGTTCCAGTCTGCCGAATGGCTTTTCTGAGTAGCGTTGTATATGGGAGAGTATGTATTATGTTCGTTGGAGCACTGGAGATACGCGGATGGCTTCCGGCAGATGTGCCGCTCCATGCGATGGTGCTCTTGGCGAACATCTTTCTACGGATTGCCCTATGCCGAGTATGTCAGTCGTATGACAACCGCAATCGGCATGAGCCGAGAGGTGATAAGGGCATGTCAGTTGAAGTGCATGTCTGGCTGACGAAGTCATCATATGTACACTGGTAGGGCGGGAATCCGAGCGATGTCCTTCGTTGCTTGTGATTTACTCGATCATCAAAGGACACGTTCTCGCACGCTCGTTGGGAAAGGCCAAGGAGTATTGTCTAACGACTTGTTAAGCCTTTGCACGCACTGCACGAATCCGAGATGATCAACCTTGGGTGGCTGGATCCATTGTACGTGCAAGCCCGCTCGTCGAAGTGGAAGTGGGTGGAAGTGGGTGGAAGTGGGTGGAAGTGGGTGGAAGTGGGTGGAAGTGGTGCAAGCCGCTCGTCGCATATTTCCGGGATGGCGCCTGGGCTACTTGAACTGGGGAGCAGAAATCCAGCACAGGCCTACCAAAGTTGCGAGCATGAGCCGTAGAAGCACGAGCTGACCCACGCAAGGTTTGATTGATTAGCTCCACCATGATTGAGCGGTGGAACCTGGATTCATCGGACACACAGAAGCTCGTCCTGGGCTCTTGGTCATGCTGACTCGACATACTCCCGTCTTTTATCGCCACAGTAGGACCCTGTCAAACACAGTCTCTCGACCGAGTCGGTCCACGAACAAGCAAGTCAAGAGCAATCCCGAATCAATCTCACTGAGAGCCGCAATCACATCGGTATCCAGCAGGCCAATAATGGTAATCATATATGTCCTGGATCTGTGGTCCGAGAGGACAATACGTCGTTCGGCAAACGGCAAACTTGCGACCCAGCATTATCGCGGAGGCTCGCTTGGAGTTGCGATCATCTTTCGCTACGCACAGCCCTTTATACTAAAGAGACTTGCTCTGAGTCTCCTCAAAAATGAATGGCAGGTCCTCGCATATGGTCCTCCTATGGGTGATCTAACTAACCCTTTTAGATCTCAGCGGAGCGTCAACGGCCAAGAAGCAAGACTCCGAACGCGGTTAAGCCGGGACTTTGAATGGCGATCATGTCACGTAACGGCAGGTCTGACACTGTCGGTCTTAGACTGCCTATTGGAACCAAGCAACAACATGTCGATGGTTGTCCATTCTGAATGCTTGGATCGGAGCGATCGTAAAAAAGATGGCAGTGTCGATTTACGCACGCTGCGTCGACGGCGGGCATGCGCCGTATCGCCTACCTCTAGAAAGAGAACCAAAGATTATGGTCAAAAAGTGATGCCTGTACCCAGAATCGAACTGGGGTTGGCGGGTCGTTCTTCGAGTTCGAACTCGAATATGAATCCACAGTGATAACCGCTACACTATACGGGCCTCGATGTCTGGGTGCGGCAATGCTCATCAACAACACTTTTGTTGTTTTACACTTTTCCTCTTGTAGAATCATGGTTTTCACATCAGTTTTGCATTATGGATCTATCTCATCGCTTCTCGGTATTACGTACCGGCCCCGAAGCGCCCCGCGAAAACTGATGATTGTCTTAGGGAGGAGAGTAGCCGTCGTGAACTGAGAGTAATCATATGCAGCAGGAGACCGCTGCTCTGTCAGTCTATCATGTGAATACGATCATCATGATCTCGTGGAAGAACATGTCATTTGATTCCGCACGTCCGACATTCCGGTCTCGGGAGATTCGATGCAATGATTGCTTGACTTGGGCTCTGTCCGACTCGTTCCACCTTGAAAGATGACTGATACATGATACATGCTGTCCTGCAGGATAGGCCAGAGGATATCGCAGCGGGACGAGATGGGGACGCCATAGGGATCGGAGCAGCAGACCAAGGTGAGTGACGAATCTGTGCTTCTCCTCTCCATGCTTGTGAGTTGCCGCGCACGTAGTCGATGGCATCAGTCTTCCATCAACCGAAAGGCTACGATCAATGCGTGCCGGGTATCCATATATCCAGATTGATTGCATATAAAGTCCCTCATCTCGACAAGCTTGAAGTTCTAATCACCTTCTCCGCATAGGTTCACGAAGATGTCATCGTCTCCACTCCGGCGTCATTCGCTTGCCGTTGGCGCAGACGGCACACCGTCAAGGCTACCGCAACCATCCCCATCATCGCCTTCGCATGGATCACGCAGCGTTTCATCATCTTCCGCGCTTCCCGTCCTCTCGCAAGGTCGCTCGTTTTCTCCCTCGGCTCGTCCTCTCATGGATTCAGGCAGTATACGGCCCAGCGCCAGTTCCACTGGATCACCTTATCCCGCGAGACTTTCCAAGCTGCCCAGTCGAGATCAACTACGAGACACAGCAATTACACGGCCCAAAGATCGACATTCTGGTGATACAGACAACAATGGACATGTTCAAGTTAGTGAGTGCAGAATCTGTGAACTCTGATAGGATCTAATGTGGTGGATTCAGTCCTGCGGATTCGGCCGTCCTTCACTTCGCCCGAATCCGACATCCCTCCGCGATTCCAACGGGTGGTGTTGAGACCATCATTCACGGACCCGACGCACGAGGTTGCAATTCAGCAGGGCTCCGAGGTGCCACGTGCGGGAGGGAATGTGGCTAATGCTATGGAGAATAAGGCGAAGAATACAACATTTCGGTACGACAGAATATTGCCAGAGGAATGCACGCAGCTCGAGGCGTATGACAGCTCTGCGAGGGCGGCTGTCGACAAGTTCCTGAAGGGGTTCAATGTTACTATTCTCGCGTAAGTCTAGAAGCTTCCTCTACTTCGTCAACTAACTCTCCTCTCGTAGCTATGGCCAGACAAGCAGCGGCAAGTCCTATACAATGGGCACTACGGGTGCCGATGTGGACTACCTGCACGATGATGATCCGACCACCGGTCTGATCCCTCGGGCTGTTAGGGACATGTTTCTTCAGCTCGAGCAGGAAAAGAAGCAGGCGGCGGGCAACATGATGTGGGAATGCAAAGTTAGCTTCCTAGAACTTTACAATGAGGTACGTGCGTCGAGGCATTGTTCGAGAAGAGCACTTATCCCGGCATGCAGGATCTTATCGACTTGCTCTCGACATCGCCTATTCAAGATCCGCCTATTACCATCCGCGAAGACAAGGGCAAGATCATCTGGTCGGGTTTGCGCGAGGTCACTGTGTCGTCAATTCAGCAGGTCATGCAGCTCCTTCACGATGGAAGCAGACGCCGCCAGATCGGCGAGACGGGCATGAACAAGGAATCGAGTAGATCCCACGCCGTCTTTAGTCTTTCGCTCGTGCAAAGGAAACGGTCAGAGACTACGGCCCGCGCAAAGAATTTTTCCCGGCCAATGTCGATGACAGGCTCTCCGTACGCTTCATCTCCCAGAGGGACACCCACGAATACTCGCCCGGGCAGCCGGTCATCGATGCTACCGCCAACATCGAACGCGATCCGACAATTCAGCATGCCTTCAACTCCAGGGCGAGGAAGTCCAGACGACGAGCCCACGAGCTCAGGATGGGTCGAAATCGCTAGCAAATTCCATTTCGTCGATCTTGCGGGAAGTGAGCGATTGAAGAGGACGGCTGCCCTGGGTGTGAGGATGAAGGAGGGAATATCCATCAATGCGGGCCTCACTGCCTTAGGAAACGTCATCTCAGCCCTTGCGGGACCAGCATCGAAGCATGTCCATATCCCTTATCGTGACTCCAAGCTCACACGTCTGTTGCAAGACTCGCTTGGCGGCAACTCGTACACCGTCATGATCGCCTGCGTCTCGCCAATAGAATATAATCTGAACGAAACAATCAACACGCTTCGGTATGGCGCCCGCGCCAGAAATATCAAGAACCGAGCCGAAGCCAATCAGACTGAAGTCGGATGGGATGATCTCACGCATCTGCAAGGACTGGTCGTCAAGCTTCGGAACGAAATGGAGAGCCTCCGAACTGCCGGCCCGGTGGAATCAGCAATAACAGAAGAAGCCATGGCACAAGCTCGACAGAAACTGTCAGAGGAGCAACAGTTGTCCGACTCGCTGCGCAGCCAGATTCAATTACAAAACCTCGAGATCGCTCGACTCACAAATCGAGTCCAGACGCACAAACAGGGAAACACGGCCGCCTTCGATACGAAGGGAATGACCTTTTCGCAGATGGTCGAACCCATCATCGATGAGTATGAAAAGACGATCACCAATCTAGAGGCCGATCTCGAACGCCACAAAGCTGCAATAGTAAGCTGATCATGTCTTGACTTCATGAATAGAGAATTGACGATGTCCTATGTACAGCAACTCTCGGAATCAATCGCAGAAGAGCATAGCGAGCAAATCACGCTAAAGAATAAGCGTCTCGAGGCGCAAGAGGCTTACATCCACGAATTAAGGACTCGCATCACCAAGTATGCTCAAGAGGAGCGGGAACTCGAGGTAAGGAGGTGTTGGCTAACAGTCTCATTGTTTAGCTGACAGCCCGGTTGTCTGACAGGCCCGTGTGCGAGAACTTGAAACGCAGTCAAAATCGACGTCGGCAGAGGGCGCTGACAGTTTCACAGTGCAAAAGCTGAAAGAGGAATTGCGCACGCAGCTGGAAGCCATGGCGCGTAACGCGACCTATCTCTCGGAACTTGAGAATCGACTGGAAACCTCGGACGATCGCATAGAAGACCTCACAAGACAGATCGCCGATCTCGAATTGGCATCTCATCAAGAGAAATTTGTCGACAACCATGCGTTGCAAGCAGCGGCGGAGGATCGTCTACAAGCGGAACTTATCGCAAAGGATGGACAATTGCGCGAGTTGCAAGTCAAGTTCGATAGAATGATGCGAGAATGCACGCTATTGGTAGATGAACGAGTCAAGCTCCAAGCTTCGAATGAACGCCTCGAACTCGCTCAGGAGCAACTACAGCAACGGATGGACATTCTGTCTTCGTTACCTCAGGACTCAGAGAACGGTCGAATCATCATAAACGATACTCGGGAAACTAGCGACACGCAGACAAAGGTTCCTGGCTCGCCCGTCTCCGCTACTGCAGACCTTACCTCGTCATCAAATGATTTCCAGGAATCAGGAACCCTCGTCACAGCACAAGAACACGCAAAAACGCTGGAGGAACTGTCGTTCGTGAAGGCGCAGTACCAGGAAGCACGAAAGAAGCTTGGCATACTCACTTCGGAGTCCGAGAGATCCGGCGTTACTTTTCCCGATGAGGCAGCCTTTTCGGACGTAGCCAAGGACTTCAAGAAGGGAGCCAAAGAAGAAGGGCGAATCAATGGGAAAGACACCAGCAGCCCAGACGTCAGGTGCGGGTCGGATTTTCAAGTAGGGAGGGGTCAGTTAGAGCCATCTATAACGTGGGTCTCAAAGTCATAGAGGGCGAGCAAGCGTTGACATTTGCCTCTAGAGCTATCAAATTGGAGCAGCAGCAACCCTCGTTCTCATCTTCGCATGCATTTACGCATGGTATCAGCGATATCAATGAACGCTTGATGAATGAGGGCCTCGGCGAACGCAATGACTCGTCACGGCCTGGCTCGTATGCGCCGAAGTCAGTGGTGAACAACGATGCAATGCGATTGAAAGGAATGCTCCGTGGCCTCTCCCTAAAGCTTGAAACTAAGCCAGACACCCCTCGCGTGGAAGCGAGACCTCTCGACGACCATACGGCCTCAATCGATCATTACGCATCTCTTCCCGATCCACACAAGACTTCAACAGATGCGGCAACGGGCGGTCTTACAATTTCTAATACGCAGGAACTGGCCCTCGACGATCTTATCAATACCAGCAATGACATCACCTTGGCAGGCCCGTCAAATCCCCCAACTGTCCACGCCGATGCTCAGAAGATAAATGACGGATCAAGATCAACGCTCCTGCACATGCAGCAGTCCTTCAAGCAAGCTCAGGCCGAAGTCCAACAGGCAAGCAATCGGCAGTGAGATTGAGGATTCTCCGGTCTTCCGAGTTGACGTCAATCTCTCTGCAAATGACCGGACAGCTGAAGACCGCCAAGAGGGATTTGGACAACTCGGATCGGAATTGTGCGTCCGAACACTTAGTTGCCGCCCCTGCCGCCATCAGCTGAGTGCCCAGCAGTACGAAAGCTCCGAACGTCTGTGCAAAAAGCATATACGAAGCGTGATGCAGCGATAGCTTATGCCAATGATCTTGAGAGCGATTTGAAGCATCTGCGGGATGAGATGGCTAGTAGGCAGGCATTGCTGGGTCAAATTAGCAAGGTCTATGAGCAGAGCAACTCTTCAGAGGGCAGAAAGTCCAATGAGCGAGCTCAAATGATTACAGCAGACCTGGACCCTCAGCTCAAGGTGTCCAGATTTCGGGTGAGTTGCAATCAATCCATGAGTGGCGAAATGGGGATGCTTATCTCCGAGCGTAGTGTTTCTGAACTATGCTTCTTACGTGGATTTGCGATGCTCCGACGGGCTTGGGCAATGCGACCGGCCATTCTGTTCGGGATTCACTTTTATCGACGGGCTGTCTGGAGCAGAATTCACGACGAAGATCTATATAAAACTGCTGCGGAGATAGTAATCTCCTGTTGTTCCATCCCAATCATCGCTGCTCTGAAGGTTATCGAAATCATGCATCTAACAATACCATCGAGGTCGATTCCACGGGTACTTGGTCAACCCCCTTGGCATGTTCCGTCATTACTGGCTGGGTATTCAACGCCATGCCGTCGGCATAGAGTACGGCTGCCACACCTTTCCCGGCAGCTCGACAGAAACAGCTCATTGACAGTCGCCGCGCCGTTGGGCTGCATCCCAGACCTGAAATCGTGATCATACAATACAGCTGAGACATACAAAATACTGCCAAAGAGAATAGCCTAAATGCAATACAAAGTGAGGGCGCTGTCCTCCTTGACTAGAACAACTCGTCGTCCGTCTCGACAAGTGCGGCACGCTTTGCAAGGTCAAACACCGAGTCTTCCTTGAGGCTTCTCAGACCTCCCCCATTGCGACCGACATTTGACATGGCGAGTTTGCTGCCAACATTCGCCATCGACACGCTCGTGATACGTTTCGAGTATGGTTGATTGGTGGAAAACGCGTCGTCGGAGCTGAAAGTAGAGAGAGAACTCATGACGGGCGAGCTACTCGATGATGAAGCGGAGATGCCTGCCGCCGGATCATACTCAAGGCGGTCTTCGCGTGATGGCTCATAGATGGCAATGTATTCGTGACAAATACTTTCGAGTTTTTGACATCGCTGAGGACAGGTGTCAGCGGGTGGCTCTGCGAATGTTTTCTACTCACCTCTTTCAGCTGCGCCTTCTGGCTCTTGAGCTCAAGTACCGAGTCATACAGGCTCTTGTAAAAAGTCTCACGTTCCTTAGCTCTAGCTTCCAGCTTCTGGACCTTTGGTAGCCATTCTGCTTCGACGTCTTCTCTGAGTTTAACGCTCGGTTCTTGCATCTCGCTCTCATAGTCCTCTGCAAGCGCATGTCAGCGTTGCTGAAGTCTGCCGGCGGAAAACTCACTGATGATCTCATTGAGTTGATCGACTTCCAGCCTCAATCTTGCGACCTCTTCGTCAACATTCTGCGGTCTAAGAGCCAGCTGACGCTTCAACTCCTCGATCTCGAGTGCCTGTTGTTGTACCTTGGCCTGCGACACGCATAGCTCCTCTTGCAGCTGATGAAGCTCAATCAGTGCTTGAATAGACTATGACTCGCGCGGTACTTACAGTAAACGACGAAGCCTCATACTGTATCTTGACCTTGGTCGGACTCAACGGGCGAGTCTAGTAGAATATGAGCAAACCCTCCATGCATTGTGCCGTCTTCATACCTTTGCATTCGCTTCTGCAGTCTCCTCATCTTCCACGTTGCTTGACGTCAAGATCAAACGCCTCAATTCTTGCAATCTACTTCGCTGGTATTCTTCTTCTTGGCGCTGGGATTTGGACGTCAGCCGCTAGCCACTTGCAAGGATCACACTTGCTCACCTCTTTGACAGTCATGCGCTTGTATCCACTTTGCGAAGCCTGCGACATCTCGACGTCCTTCTCAGCGAGTTTGGCCTGGCGCGTACAAAAGTCAGACATTTCTGCAGACACCCTCTTGAGCAGGGTCAACTCACTTTCAGATCCGCAATTTCCGTTTGATACTGCTGAATCAGTGCTGCGGGGTCGACGACCTCCGTCTGCTTCGCATGCAACGCCACATGCTTGATGCCCGCCGCGAATGCGAGCGTCGACTGACTTTCAGCGATGGCACTCTGAGAGGGATTGATCGTGCAAATGACCGAGATCTTGGCATCACCGGAGAGAGAGGGTTGTAGCAGACGCGTCCTAGTAGTCGATAAGAATCGATTCGTCATTTCAAGGGGAGGGGGACGAACAATTTAGAATCTCGATAGGGGATATGTCCCGACGTCTTTTTCGCGCTCTGTTCTGCCAGTTTTGAGATGACGTTCTTGAGCGTCAACAGCCTATCGCAATGCAATGTCAGCGCAAGTATCGACGCGAAGCCCGCGACGACTTGCGATTGATTGATATGCCGACCTTCGGCATTCCTCTCCTTGCTCGCCGTTGCCTTTTCCGATCCCGCGAGATCGATCAAGCTCTGTGAAGGGTTAGCAGGTGTCAAACTTGCAACGGAGACGACGTACGAGGGTACTGATTCGCGTCGCCTTGGTGTTGGGCTTTCGGCTATCCTCATCGCCAATAGACTTGGATCTGGATTCAATCACCTAGAACGCTCATCAGTTGTGTCCACGAGGAATTGTCGAGACACTCACCACTCGGAACACACTATGACTTCTCGAACTCCGTTCGTTCCAGTCAGTGCATCCCGTTCGTCTCCTGCCATCTCCGATGCTCAACACCTTGCGCACTTCGGCGACATTCGTGACGATCATCTCTGTTAACCCATTGATCTGCACCTCGCCCTCCTTCTTGCCGTTCAATATCTGGATCTCTCCGGCACCGCTCCCCACGGGCGTCAATAGGTCCACCAAGGTCTCGTTGTAAAGCTCCAGATAACTCGCCCTCAGCACCCATTCCCTATCACTGCCATTCCGAATGATTTGGAAGATCTCATCGACCGCAAGCGGCACAACACCGGGCGCATCCGCCGTTCCCGTCATCGTGTGCGACTTGCCCGATCCCGTCTGCCCATACGCAAAGCAGACGGCATTATACCCCTGCATCGCGGAGCGTACGTGGGGCAGTGCGCTGGCGAGATACGCCTGCGCATTGGTCGTTCCCGCGGGTAGGATCTGGTCAAAGGCCCATTCTTTGCGCGTTCCGTCGGCGAGGCGGATGGTGCGTGGAAGTGGGTAACCGACGTCGATGGGGGTGGACCAGGCGTTGGAGTCATGTGTATTGGTAGGGTCGAGAGGACGGATTCTGAGGGGTTTGATCAATAATAATGATAGGTTAAGCCAGGAGTGCGGGCATGCTTACCGGACGGTCACGAGGACTGTCTCATGACTGCTCTGGCTACCGAGCTCTTGCCATCCTACATCTGCGAGCGCCTCTCTTGCCTCCTGTGTACGAAGCGGCAGATCAAAAGGATCCACCGCAATCGACTGACTGACGCTCTTGCGCGGGACGAGACGCATCGTTGTTCCGGGCGTTGACGAAGTCTGCGAGCGGAGCTTTGACGGAGGCAGCGGTTTTGGCGTCGGCATCAGCCTCGTCCTTGCTTCGGGCGTCATGCCGGCTCTAATCTTTGGAACGGGCGGCGGCGGAATGTCTTCCTGAATCATCGTGCCGACATCGTAGCCGCGCCTCTTCCCCTCCACAGCACCCGGTGTCCCCTGGATCCGATGCTGTGCCGGAACAGGCGGAACAGCCGGCGGTGGCGTCCTGCTCGATGCGCGATCAACCTTGCCAAAGAACGACTGAATCTTGTTCCGTGCGGGCGTGACCACATGAAGCTCGGTTTCGGGCTGCGGATTTGGTGGGTTGCGGTCACGCAGGATGGAGCGGGATGTCATCTTGCTGATCGGCTTGAATGCCGTGCGTGCGGACTTGGGAGAGTCTGACATGGTGGCGTGATCACTGGTCTCGTGGAAACGAAAGGAAGGACGATGAATGGGTAGTTGATTGATCTTCTACGGGCTAGCGGATGTCGATCGCGCGTCTGCTTTCACGCTTTCTCGCGCGTTTTTGGCTCAAGGTGTTTGACCTTCGACCTTGAGGGCTTCGAGTGACTGTCGCAGTCATGCCAGGCCAACAGAGGGGTCGAGAGAAGACTTGTATCGAGAACTATCTATAGAATCAGAAGCCAACCTGGCGTTACCGCTATGAATATTGCAAACGAATAGAATCGCATGCGGTCCATGAGGGACTCGCCTTCGCTGGCTGAAGAAAGTCGAACATCGGTTTCAGTGCTATCCGCATCCGTCACGACTGACGCGAACCGCTGTGAGTGGCATCGATGCCTTCATGATCGTTCACTTAAGCAAACATCCGAGCGGACTCTGATGAATGAACGGGCAGGGTGGCAGAAGAGTGCAAACCAAAAAAGTCAGCGCGTCAAATCAGCTCTCGCACCAACATTTTGGCTGCGAATTTCCACCGACTGCTGCTGCTGACTCAGCGGGAGACGATGACGATCGCTCATCATCCATGCTTCTATCCATCCCCCATCCATTCTTCTGATCTCGCATCTCGCCGTTCACCACAACTCACTCCGCTCATTCAGCATTCAGCATTCAGCATCCGCTACGCAACACCTCAGAATGCCCATGCTCTCATACAAAGCAGGCCGCGCAACTCGCCGTTCCGAGGACTCAAATTGGGTCGACCCCTCGCCCGAAAAGGGAACCCTCGAGTTTGAACTGATGGATGATCTCGCGCAACTCGGTATGCATACTTTCAAAGCTTCCTCTTGTGAAAATAGGCTGACACGTCTTCAAGTGTGGACAAGTCGTGAGCCAGGAAGTGCAACCGAACGAGAGTGCGTTGAATCCGTTGGTGAAGGGTCCCGAGGCTGACGGCCTTCCAGGGAATATCTCCTTTTCCCAGATGACGTACATGTCGAAAAAGTCGCCTCGGATGCCACGGGTCGTACCTACGTCTTCAAGTTTTCAAGCTCGGATCAACGCCTTTTCGTAAGCTCTGCAAAACACCTCTAGACCAATATTCACTAATCGGCCCTTGGACAGTACTGGTTTCAGGATGCAGACGCAACGAAATACGACCGTTTCGCACGCACGATCAACGTCTTCCTCCAAAACCCCGACAGCTTTCCTGGGTCAGTAGAATAGACCTTTCCCCTATCCTCGCGTCGTTTGGCGTTGTACATGTACCATTGTACGTATTAGTGAAAAATAGCAATGTTGACTCGAAGTGTGTCCTTGTCCCTCTGACAGGGATTCCGTAGATCCTCCTCCCATGCCTGACGTCGCAGATGCAGCATCCATCTCCATCCAGGCCGAAGGCCCCACCTCCTCGGGCTCACGCCAAGTACCCGTCACTCCCGCAACAACATCAATTCCAAGCACTGCAATCCCCGCAACACCGGCACCGAAGCGTGCTACGGGGATCCGCGATGTACCCGAAGACACGCCATCCGCCGCGCAGGGATACCAGTTCTCCGAGGCGCAGTTGGGTGCGTTGGCGGCGGTCCTGCAGGGCACGCGAGCGGGCAGCGGAGCGCAGGAAGGTCGGTCCCCGCGATACGTACGACGTCACGTCATGCTGAGGCCTTTCCCACAGATGCAAACCTCGCAGATATTCTCACCTCGCAGAATATAACACCGATCCTCGTCTCCAACCCCTCCCTCATCAGCCGTCTGCAGCCTCTCCTCCCCTCGGATATTCCCCTCTCTTCACCGCCGACGCCCCAGGAATTGCACGACCTTTTCTCGGCGCCGCAATGGGACGAAGCTGTGCGTGCGTTTGATGCGGCGTTGCGCACCGGGGGGTTGGCAGGGATGATCGGTGGTCTTGGATTGGGCGCTAGGGCTGGAGAGGGTGTGAAGGAGTTTTTGGAGGAGGTGCAACGAAGGGATGACGAGGATGAGCCGATGTAGTTGGATAATTTCATGGCGAAGGGATGACAGATGATGGTCATCACCGGTCTACGACAGCCGACATATTCAGCCGTCACCTCGTCCACAGGACTTTCGGAGGAGACGGATCAGTTCTGCCTGTACCGCACTCGCGAATGATCCTTATCCCTATTCCGCAGTACTCTAGCCGGGAGGCGTGAAGAGCCGGGGTTGTGAGTTGACGGCGGGCATAGCTGTGCAAATGTCTACATGGTCGAACGGAACATCAACACGCACGTGCAGATTGCAACTTGCGTTTCAGGTTGAGGCATCCTTCCGGCTGCACAGTTTCTCGGCGATTGACGTCAAAGTGGTCTTCGACTGATGTTTACGGGCATCGACTTGCCATGAAACAGGGACGAGGTCGTGAGCATATTCCCACTCCCCCATTGACACAGACGATCCCAATAATAGATATGATATGAGGATGTAAAATTATGAATGACGTGCAAAAGTACTTTACTGCTCAGCAGTCGTTTTAGACGCGGAGATGTCCTTGGTGGATACAGTTGGCGTGAAAGGAGCGTCGGTTGACTCGTAATCGATGTCGTGGTCTAGTCCCTCTTTCGGAAGTTCCACTTGATAGAGAGAACTCCCTCGTCCAAGTGTCCAAGAGCCTTGAAGGCAGCGGGCGAAAGATCGAGGTCGTCCTCGCCGCACGGGGGGCAGCTGTCTCGGACTCGAGCCTCAACATGGCGACCATTGGCAGTGTTGGTGATGGAACTGGTGGAAGGGCACACAGGTCAATGGACGTTCGTCTTCCCATGCGCTTCAATCCGCTTACACTCGTTGACCGCAGTTGCTCCCTCCGTTGCGCTCATAGAGGGTTGTCGGGATGGCGACGACCAATTCATCATCGTTCGACCATCCACCGCAGTGACCTGGGAAGCCAAGGATCAGTCGCAATTCCTGCAGCTTTGGAGTATGAACGTACCTAGACCGACATGGAACCAAGTCGCTCGACCGTAGTGGTCGATTCGGGGCTCGAGAACGTGAGTTCGGGTCTCCTCGCCGAGCGGTGCAGCATATGTCAAGCTGGTGGCTAGAACGGCCGCGATGGCGAAGAAGGACGCAAAGTTCCTAAGGCCGAACATTTTGATACTCAGAAAGGAATGTGGGGTGAGAGTAGTTGGAAAGAAGAGAGAAAGACGCAGACTCAGAAGGGATCACTTGTCGAGACGCCACTACTAGTATAATTTGAGGTCCCTCTACAAAGTGACCAAGCAAGGTGGCAACAACGGGGTCTGGACGGACTGGAGTCCGCGCTTCGAGCCATCCATACGAAGAAAAGGCATTACAATCCGTATCGATGGTGAACATCGATCCCAGGACCCCAGAAATTGCTCCCAATGCGGTGGTCCAGGAGTTAGCCGTATTGGCGGTGCACGCTTTCGACACGATATACCAGCAGCCGACACGTTCCCGCTGAACGAATGACGGCATGTCATGTTGCTGCCATCCACACGTTGTCAAAGGATCGTCGAACCCGTTCCAGTCTGTCGGCTTCAAGCTAGCTTGAGCTCTGGAAACGATATGCAGATCTTCTCGCTGTCTCGCTTGTGCCGTACAAGTACGAGGAGGTCGCCATAGTGGGCAGCGTGCGAGATAGCGTGCAAGATCACCCCAGAAATCTTCATCCGTCGCGTCGACCTTCGCATCGTTGATTGCCGTGCGAAATCATGTGCGGGGCGCTCAAGTGACTGACTGCCAAGCATGACTTGAGACTGTCGGCGAGCAAGCTGGCGAGCAGCTCGGCGAGCTCGTCTTCAGCTTTGAGCTTGGTTTTCATGACACGCTTTCATGACTGTCTTCATGTCTTCGGTAAAGTCTCGACAAGCTTGAGCGTTTGCTCGGGAAAAACGGCCAAGCTCGCTTGTCTTCAACGATTCTGAAGGCAACAGCAATCAATGATCTTCACTGATTTACTGATTTGCTAATGGAGCTTGCGCTGTAAGCTCCGCTGTACCGACCGGCGGAATCTGTACACGTATCTGTGTTCGGTCACAGTGGTTCCTTGGTGAGCCCTTTATCGCCGTTTCTTGGAAGACCCCGGACATGCAGGCAGTTTCGCCAGGAGAATCGCTCAAGGCGGAGCCACACAGCTAGCCACGCGATGCATACAGCTTCGAATACGGTAGAGTTTCTCAGCATTTCCTGCTTGGTCAAATTCTACCAATGCAGAGCTCAACCGGATATCGAGACATCTTTCCGACCGCAGTATCTCAACGGGCTCAAATTACTCCGCAGCTCCGGCGAATGGGTAGCCGATCACGTGATCATTGTTCACCGGCTCTTGAGACTGGCAGAGGATTTCTAGAGAAGTTTTTCGAGGAGGTCTTCACAGCTTTCTAATCAGAGCTTTCTATGGCCCTTCTAATCAGAGCTTTCTATGGCCAAGTCCGGCATCAGACTCAAAACTGGTTGACTGACGGCGGCAAACGACCGGAGACAAGGAGGCATTTGACCTTGCAATTGATTATACAGAATTGGGGTCCTCGTCAACACGTTTAATGAAATAGCTAATGAATTCGGCGTTCATGAGTTTTCGTAGATTCTTCGTCTCAAGGCATCCTCGTGGATGGCAGCTCTAGCATGGCCATCCAAAGCTCCATCCAAGCTCGCAATATACGGCTGGATATAGGTCTATGCAGATCTGCTTCGCCTGCACGCGCTGCGGAGTTTATCCGAGCTGGGCGGTCCTTTTGACAAGAGAGCCCGCACTACCCCACAATTGACTGCCTACGATACCCGGACAGACAGCTAGACAGACAAGGCAGTAGATAGAATGGCAGGCTCGTATGGACTATCTTCAAGTCACTTGAAAACTGCGAACCCCGAAAACGATCTCGCGTGCCATCCACGGACTTTCCCTTCTGATTGTCTTTTTTCAGCAGATGGCAACCAAGAACAGACCCTGCGGCGTAGGGCTCGTTCAAGTCAATAGATAGGTATATAACATGAAACGATGGGACCTCTTGTTCTGGTATTCGACGACCATCATCCCGCAACAGCAGTCTTCAGCCACTTTCACTTTACGGCCAAACACGACCACCCTCCACTCTCTCACCACACTCTTTGCTAAGTCAAAAACCTTTCACACAAACTTCAAAATGTTCTTCTCCACCGTCGCCATCACTGCCTTTGCAGCCCTTGCCGCCGCCTCCCCTGTCAAGCGAGACTTTGGAGGCCGAGCCACCTACTACGCCACCGGTAAGTATGGCAAGCGGCATGTCGCGATTGAGCCCAACTGACCTCGCTCTTCCAGGTCTCGGTGCATGCGGTCAATACTCGTCCGACTCTGACTTTATTGTCGCCCTTAACGCCCCGCAGTACGGCAGCGGTTACCCCGGCCCTGAGTGCTTCAAGCAGATCCAGATCTCGGCCAACGGCAAGACCGCCACCGCCACCATCATGGACTTGTGCCCGGGCTGTGGTTACGGAGACTTGGACATGTCCCCGGCGCTCTTCAACCACTTTGCCGACCCGTCGGTCGGTGTCTTCCAGGTAAGTCGAAAAGGCCTCTTGTCGCCCGATGACAGTGCTGACAGCTCCGTGCAGATGAACTGGGACTTTGTCGGATCGGCCCCGGCTCCTGCTCCCGCCACTTCCGTACGTATCTGAGCGGGTATCTGTTAGTTGAGCGCTGACCCGTCTTGAACCTATAGGAGGCTCCCCAGACCTCGTCCACTCCCGAACCCACCTCGACCTGGGTCGCCCCGAGCACCTCGGAGACTCCTTCTTCGACTTGGGTTGCCCCGAGCACCTCGGAGACGCCTTCTTCTACCTGGGTCGCGCCTACCACGACCGCCGAAGCCTCGTCGTCTGCCTGGGTTGCTCCTTCCTCGTCTGTTGAGGCCTCTTCCTCTTCGGCTTGGGTTGCTCCTTCCTCGTCTGTTGAGGCCTCTTCCTCTTCGGCTTGGGTCGCTCCGCCTTCATCTGCCAAGGCCTCGTCTTCCGCCTGGGTTGCTCCCTCCTCCGCGACCGCCTCTTCGACTGTCGTCTCTACCGTCGCCGCTCCGATCCCGACCATCACCGTCGAGCTCGGCAACCAGACCCTCGCTGAGCTGTACGCCGCCGTCGCTCAGATGGGCGAGCTCGTGATTGTCGGTGCTTACAACGGCTCGATGATCAACGCCACCAGCTTCTCCAACGCCACTGCCGTCCCTCTCGGCAACACCACCATCTCTTTCGAGTAAATTCATCGAATCGACTAGACCGCGCGCGGGATGCTGGGAATCGAATTCGCCATGCGCCCGCTGCGAATCTACCGGCTGTCGACACCCCTCACTGTATCCACCACGACGAACTTTTGTATTGCCCCGAAATCTGCTAGAGCGCCGCGCGCAGCAGGCCCAAAAGCATGAAACGTTCATGCACTTGTATTCCCTAGGGTCATAATCAATACATAGTTCTTCAGCGCTAGTCTGGCTTGGGTGCCGCTGTCCTTGCCGATCGCGTCTTGTGGAGGAGGCTGCGGAGGCTGCCGTTTCAGAGCTCATCGCCGTGCCATGGCCTGACCGCTGCCCTTTTTCGGCCCCATCGCTGCCACAGAAACGCCGCAGCGAATGCGCTTCATTTACCCCGGGTCCTTGAAAAGAGCATTGTCGTCGACCATGGAGGCGACATCGGGATGCCCCTGGGAAGTCCGGTAATGCAAGTGCTCCGCAGGTAAACTCTGCAAAGTCGCGACGTACCGCGCTGCATTCTGTTCTGGATAATCAACGCCCAGTGCACGTCGACCGTCACCCGACTTGGGCTACCATTTGAAGGCATTGCGAGCGTCAGCTCTTTGACGGGATCCGGATTCCCCGGACAAGGACTGTGTGTCGTCCCGCAAGCGCAAGCTGTATCGCAGCCCCGCAGGCTAGAAAGAACATTGATTCCGTACATTTGCATTCCCCAGGATCAGAATCGACCCATCACTCTTCAGGACTCGACTCGAATCCAGAGTGCAGACTTACCTCGTTCATGCTCTACCAACTAGTTGTGCGCGAACCAGGCGACCTCTTCAGTATGGCATCCGCGGTCTGCACTTGACGTCTTTGGCTCTGCGCGATCCACCTGTTCCTTTGCCGCGATGTATCTGTACCTGCTTGTTCCCTGCGCACGCTGCGACCCCAAGCATCCCACAGCGTTCCCGAGATCACGTTCTCCGATACTTGAGATTCCGTGTCCATAGGCAAATGCGCTTGATTGGATATTGCATGCGAACGCTGACGCGGGAGCTTACACCCATTTCACCCCTCTCGGCACCCCACGGCGCACCCTTACGTCAACAAACCCTTTACCGCGGTAATTCCCGCCACCGAGCCTCACACGCGCGCTCCATCTCCCCTAGCTCGTCCTGCACTGTGCACCCCGCCTCACTGCGCAAGCCACTCATGCTCGTCCCCGTTTCCAAACACTCCCTCGCGAACCGGACGTACAGCGTCGCATCCTCCAGCGCCGTCGTCGATGACGGATCCGTGCATTCGTGGATCCGTACTTGGGCGAGTGAGACGAGGTGGAGTCCTGCGCGCGCGCGCGCGCGCGCGTGTCAGCCGCATGGACAGGAATGTGAAAGCGCGGGGCGGGGGATGGACGTACCGACGAGGGGATACCGCCAGCCGTACACGACGGCATAAATCACCAAGACGTGTTGACCCGTCTGACGTGCCAAGGACCATTGACGCCGCTCACACGCCTCGCGAAAGATGCTCGTTAATTCTTGCACGACGGCCGCGCTCGTACACGCCAGCTCGTCCCGCGAGAGGGCGTCCATCCGCGGCCGGGTCGGTAACCACGCGCGCCGCCGGTCGGTCGGGGTGAGGCTCCGTACGTCCTCACGCAAGCGATCCATAGACGGGGCCACGTACGACGTAAACATGCGTTCCAGCGTCTCTGGCGTGGCTTCCTCGCCGCGGATCGCGGGCGGCAAGGCACGCTGGAACGTACAGAGCGTGCACGCGCAGGTGAAGCCGTATCGTTCGCGCAGGAACGTTTGACGGTCCGGGAGGGGAAGGATGGGGTCGAGGTAGGGGATGGTGACCTGTGTCGCGCGCGGAGCGGTTAGCCCCGAGGTGCCGGAGGGGGGGGGGGGGAGGCGGGGACGTACGGGTTCACCCGGCAGAAGCGGACGGATGAGGCGCACGCTTAGGGTGAGCGTCTTGGTGGTCGGGTGCCAAGCGGACGCGATCACGCCCGAGGGGGCACACGCATGGTTGACGCAGCGGGATATCTCTGGTCTGCGCGGGGTCGCCGGGTTAGCTTATGCCGAAAACCGAGGAGGCCCACGGCCCACGGCTCACAAGATGGCATGTCCGATCGGGGATAATCGCTCGTCGGATATCAGATGATTGTTCGGCGCGAATCTGGCCAAGAGGAAGCCCAACTCGCGCTCGCCGAGGCCGGCATGGGTGATGAACCGGCATTTGGCGAGGAGGAGCGCGATCAGCTGGCGTTCCGGGTCCCCCAGTGGCCGAGGGAGGAGATGCAGGAACGTCTCGAGCGGACCCTCGGGAGGGCGCGCCGCGCGAATTTCCTCGACGGATTGAGCCGAGGTTCGTCTCAGCCGGTCCACCGCGTCCGGCCGGCCGTGGAATGCGGACGCGACGAGCTTCAACAGGAGGAGCGCCGCGTGCGTGTGCGCCGGTGGGAAGCCGCGCGAGGTCGCGAGCGCGTAGTGCACCGCGGGAAGGCTCCTGCAGATCGCGGCATGGTACGTTTCCCATGCGGAGCGTCTGCAGTCGGGCGAACAGTACGTTTCCTCCCTGCACCGCGCACACAGCACGGGCTCGTGCACGCGCCCGAGGCACGCGCCGCATCGGTCCGCGCGCGCGAGGGGGATGACGCACAGCGGCGGGGAGGAGAGGAGCTCTGTGCCGGGCGGGAGGGCGTGCGGGGCTGCGGGCGTGGCGAAGCTGTAGAGCGGCGGCGGGGCGGGCACGAGCTCGAGCATGGCGTGGGCGGGGCAGGGCGAGGGGAGCTGCGACGGGAGGGCAGCTCGGCGGATGATTCTGAAACACGCCTGGCCGGGGATCTGCTTCCGCGGGGGTCGCTTACCTCATCACCCCCGCGGCGGCCGATCGAGCGCATGCATTCGGGTTTCCGATGGGCCAATGCGAGCAGAAGAACGAGCCGCGGGGAATGCGCCCGGGGGGGGGGGATCCCTTCCCTTGGCCGAGCACCGTATCCCGCCACCATGTCCGACTCGCCCCACGACAACGATTCCCTCGGCGTACGTCCGCGCTCTCCTCTGCCCACAATTCCCGCACTGACCCCTCGCCCAGTCCTCCTTTGTGTCCTCGTTCAGCCTGCCCCCGCCCAGTCCCGCGCCTGAGCCCAAGCCGTCCCATACGTCTCAAACGGATGCCACCGACGTCGAGCAATTGATCATCCCCCGCGACGAAAACACCAACGCGGAAGCGCCCGATCCTGTCGTCCGTTCCGAGCCGTCCAGCGGCGGCGACGGGGGGCCATCCGAGGATCCCTCGGCCGTGACCAACGCCACCACCGCCGAGGACTGGAAATCCACGCTCGACAAGCACCTCGAAGGATGGCGCGCCGAGAGTGCCGACGCGCGTGCCAAGAGCGAGAGTACGCGCCTCCGGCTCGCGGAAGAGCTCGCGGCCGAGCGGAAGCGGTTGGCGGAGGAGGAAGCCGCGGAGCGCGAGCGGTTGAGGAGGCAGTCGGAGGAGGAAGAGGTTGAGAAAAAGGTCAAGGAGCTGTTGCAGTCTCCCGCGCGGGGGAAGAAACACAGCAGGCTTCCCGCGCAGCATCGGCAAGGGGTCGATGAGAAGCGGTGGGCGGCCGTCAGGAGTGCGTGGGAGGTCGCGCAGGGCGCGTCGCATGCTCATGGCGCGCAGCCCGTGCAGGCGAGGAGCGAGTTTGAGGAAGAAGAGCCCGTCGAGGTCGATGGAAGGGACATGGTCGCCGGTGACCATGGTGGACGCGATGGAAACAAGGCTGCCGAGGTCTTACAGGTGTGTGCTCAGACCCCCCCCCCTCCCCCAAGGCACGCACGCCGCTGACGGCGGGCCGCAGAAAATCTCCCAGGCGACGGAAACCGTCACGCACAGCTCGGGCAACGTGAACCCGACCCCGGCATCCGCCACGCGCCGCGCGGACCTCTTGAGCGCCTCGGGCGGCGGCGGCGGCAGCGCGTCGAACGCGCGCGAAGCCGTGGCCGAGGCGTGGCAGGGGAATGCGCAGAAGGCGGCCGAGGAAAAGGACGCGGGCGGGGCGAGCGGGCAGAAGCATCCCGAGGCTGCCGAGGGGCAGGCCGAGGACGCCCCCCGCGCCTCGCACCCGTCGCAACCTCCGTCGCAGCCCCCGTCGCTCACGCTCTCACTCTTCACCTCGCGTCTGACCCCGGCCCGGATCGCGGCCGTGGTGGGCATCAACGTCGTCCTGCCGTTCATCAACGGCGTCATGCTCGGCTTTGGCGAGATTTTCGCGCGCGAGTGTATCCGGTTCGTCCGCGGTGTCTGGCGCGGCGAGCGGGCCGCGCTCGGGTGGCGCGGCGTGGCCGGTGTCGGACTGCGCGAGGGCGCGAGGGCGGTCGATGTGAGCGGGAGTGCGTCGTTTCCGTAGGCCGAGTGCCGTGTAGAGCCGTAGCGTCGCGTCCCTGGCCCCAAATCGTGGGGGGCGCACCTGCGAGAATGTGAATTCCATGTAACAAAATGCCATCCCATGCCCTCCACCCGCGCTCCCAGCGTACACCGCACACCCGCCCGCCATGCTCGCCCCCTCGCGCAGCCGCAGTCGGCTCAGCGCAGCCCACGACGACGACGCCCCCGCCTCGCGGCCGTCCCCGTTTTCACGGCTCTTGCGGCGCGTCTCGTCGGGCGCGCAAAGGGATGAGGAGCCGTCTGGCACAAGGGATGACGAGGTGAGTCGTTGGTGGTCGCGGGAGGAGGGATAGGCGGGCTTATACCGTGCTAGTCGAGACGTCGAATGTCATCGTCGTCGTCGTCGTCGTATCAACCATCCTTCCGTGAATCCCGTCATCGCGCATCCACTTCCAGCCCATCCACCGAGCCCCGAACTACGTACACCCCAAGTCCCGCACGCCAGCCATACGTATCGTACACCTCGTCCCCCTCCCCGCTCGCCCGTCGTGCCGAGAGCCGTCAATCCCTGCGCTCGGACACGCGCGCCCACACGCCCACGCCGCGCGACTTTTATTCCGCCGCAAGCGAATCCTTCACGTCGGACGACGACGACGAGCAGGAGCACCAGTCGACGACGCCTCGACGAGGGGAGCCGCGCCGGTGGGTCCCGCGCAGCGTGCGTGGCGAGCGGTACGCGTCGGAGCCGCCCGAGCTCGGGGGATCCGCTCGCGCCTCCCTCCGGCCGGAATCGACGACGGGGAAAGTCGAGCGGTGGATCGCAGCGGATGGGTACGCCGGCGCCGATGAGAGACGACGTGCGGCCCTGCCGAAAGAGTTTCGCATGGTGAGTTCCGGGCGCACGCGGGGCGCGCCGCCGTTCGTGTGCTTTCGCTCATGCCTCCCCCCCCCGCGGTAGACCCACTCGCGCTCGCATTCCTCGCTCTCGCAATACACCGACATTCCAGATGCCCCGCACCACGCCTCGCCGGCACGGGATGCCCCGTACCGTCGTGCCGAGAGCATTCATCTCGCCGATCCACGCGCGGAACATTCACCGACGACGACGACGTCCTCCATCAGACGGTCATCCACGCTCCACTTGCCAGGTTCCCCGCTCCGTCCGCGCCTCGGCCACGCACCTCTTGCCGCCGCGAACGAATCCCCGGCATCACCCGACCTGCAGCGCGCGGAAAGCCGCCGACGCCGTGCGGCATTGCTCGAGGAAATGACGACTCCCTCGCGCGCGCCGGCGCGTGTACACCCGACGAGCACGGACGTGATACGTCCCGCGAGTCGGATGTCGGGCGGGACGACGCACATCCGTTCGTCGACGTCCATGTCTTCCTTTCGGGATACACTTGGGCCCGAAAGGCGATTCCGTCGGGAAGCGACGCGGCGGCCGTTGAGCGTCGTTGGCGGTGGACAAGGATGGCGTGGGGATCCCGGTCTACACGAATCTAGTCCCGCCAAGCTCAACGGTTGCGCATCACCGACACCATCCATCGCTTCGAGTACCCTCCCGACCGGCACTCCCAGTCGAGCCATCGTCAATCGCCTCCGGGCGACGCTACGACATCCGGCAAGCGACGAAACGCACGCGATGATCCACGCCTGTATCGCCTTGCAAGAGTCCCTCTCCACACGCGCATCCGAGGGCGACATGGCATTCAAACATGCCTGTCAACTCATCGCGACGGATACCCATCAGATCAACGCCAACCTCGCCACGGCGCTCGCCGTCATTGCGCGCGCGAGCACGGAATGCGAACAGGCGGCGTCGCCCGAGGAAGCCCAGATCGGGGCGATTGCCGCGCTGCAGACGCTCGCGGATCTGGTGGCGAGTAGCAGGCGCGCGAGCGAGGAAAAGATCACGAGTTTGCACGAGGTGTTTGCCAGGTTGAGTCGGCAGGAGGGCCAAGCGGTCGTTGTGCCGTTGCCGAGTGTGCAGGAGGATGAGGGCCGGGTCAGGGATGATCCGGATGCCGGTGAACCGGTCCATACGAATGTAAGCTTGGTCGGTCTCGCCCGGGATACTTGGTTGATCATGTCGCCTTGCAGATTATGCCCGAGGCATCTACCGCCGCCGAAAAAGTCGATGTTGAACCTCTGCAATCGACGCCAAACGTTGATGAAACGTCCGCCGGGGAGCAATCTCCGGAAATCGCTCAAGTCCCGCCTACACCTGTCGCGTCGGCCGAACCGCCAACATCGGACCTGCTCCACGAAGCTTCCTCGTCCGTGCCACCTCCCGCATCCGAAGCCGTGAAGACCCGTGCACGAAAGGCATCCTCGTCGAGCATCAGCGTCAGCCTCTCGCCGAGCAATAGCTTTAAACTCACCCGATCGCCGGCACCACCCTCGTTGACGCACAAGGCTAGCTTTATGCCGAGCTCGTTATCGATGCGGACCCCGACGACGGCGCTGTCCCGCATCAATGTCGGCTCGGCGGATGAACCGGGATTCGACTTTGACGTCAAACCAAAGCCGAAAGCGGTCGATCAGGTCGAGGAGGAATCGCCGCAACTGTCTGAAGAGACCGCAGACGCACGGCCGACGGGAGCGTCCGAGGCATTCCGGCTGAATCCCCTCTCACTCGAGATCCAAACGACGCCCTCGGCCGGCCGAGGCGTTTTCGCGACCAATGACATTCCCGCGCAAACCATCGTCGAAGAGTCTCCCGTGTTGGTCCTCACAAAAAAGGAATGGGACGAGGGCAAGCTCGATGACGGAGTGCTCGGTGGGTATGGGTTCAACTGGACTGCTGGCGGGATGGGTGTTGGGCTCGGCATAGGTAAGTCCTCTGACGCATATCTGCCCTGAAGCTAAATTCCGAGGCCGCTTAGCCTCCATGTTCAATCATTCTCCCCAACCGAATGTCATGTTCACGCGAGTGGCTCCGCCGCCATCCGAACCGGAAAAATATCCCAAACTCGTCTTCCGTACCATCAAACCGATTGCCAAGGGGGATGAACTCTGCATCTGCTATTCTGCCGACGAGTCTAAACTGTGGTTCTCGCCCAACTACAAGAAGGAGGGAGACGTCGCAAAGGATCAGGTCGACGAGCCGGAGTGGATCGCTCCGATGTGCGATGAGGAGGAAGATCAAGACACACCCGCACCTCAGGATCGCACGGCTGCTCAAGATGTCACCGGCCGATCCCATACCAGCAAGGCTGCACCAGCCAGCAATGTCTCAGAGCAGGTGATCGACCACACTGAAGATCAGAAATATCAAGACAGGAAAGCCCGCAAACAGTCCAAGCGAGAGAAAAAAGTCAAGAAGCCAAAGGCAGACGCCGAAGACGAGCAGAAGACGGATGTGCCCGCGTCGTCACAACAAGCCGATGCACCGGTCACCCAAGGGCCGCCAGCCTTAGACAACTCGTCTTCCCTCACTGCCTCGGAATACGCAACTGCCCTTGCCAAGTTGAATCTGGTGCCGGCAATCGCGGTAGATGATAGCGATATCGAGCAGGAAAAGCGCTTGGACGTCCCCCTGAGCAATGACGATAAACAGGACCATGTCGGTGCCTGGAACCTTGTCAAGCGTATACGGGGCCCTGTCGAAGCGCAAGAAAACGACGGCGATCAAACAGGTAAGCTGGCGTGACCCGCGTAAAATTGCATCAGCTGATAATCGCGTCTAGTGGAAGTCTGGGCAGTGTCTATAACGGACAAGAAGCTCGTTCCGTTCGTATTAAAGTACGTGCTCGCCAGGGCCCTTAATATCTCTCGAATACTCATATGCGGCCATAGATACCTCAGACTCCATGAGAAGCGCTTCTCTACTCTAGACCATCTCAAGCGGGTCAATCACCAGAAAGGTAGGCACGGCACGCTTTTCGTTTTACCAGACTAACACCGTCTCGCAGAGCAAGGCAAGATCTCCATCGCCATTGCCCCGACGTCCATCATCACGCAAGATGCCCTTCAACGCGAGTTGGCCGACTTTAACACCTCTCTAACGGATTGCGAGCTCGTGCAGACAACTGTGCCCGCAACATACGCCAGAGATCTAACCGATGTTGCAGAAAAGGCAAAGCTGTGGCCAGTCTTGCTCGATGCTGCGCCGCAGAATCCGGCAGACCTGCCTTGGACCGTGACACGCAAGGCTTGGATCCGCAAAGGCATTTACAGATTACTCGAATTGGCTCAATCAGCAGCGGATGCCGGTGAGCTGCCCGTCGCGGCGATGGCCTCGGCTGCACCAGAAGGCGCTCTCCCGAATGATCCAGATATGATACCCCCGACACTCAATATGCGAGCCAGCGCCACGGACAGGCGTGTCTCGCTGAATCATCCGTTGAAACACGCTGCAATGGAATGCGTTGCCGCGATTGCCAATCTTCGAACCCAGTCGCCCTTCACCGAGACAATGGCTTCCCGTAACGGTGCGGATTATCTGCTCACCAGTCTGTCGCTCTTCATCACACACGAACCATGTGTCATGTGTACCATGGCGCTACTCCATTCGAGAGTGAAGGAAATCTTCTTCCTGGTGCGCAATTCAGAAGGCGGGTTTGGGGGTTCGTTTGCCATCCATGGCCATCCCGGATTGAATCACAAGATTGATGTGTACGACTGCTCAAAATTGGTGAAGGAAGAAGCCTTGGCGCAACTCACGTTGCCAAAGGGGACCGAGCCGTAGTGAACATCGAGGCAGGACGGCGGTTTATATTATGCATGTCTCGCTGATGTGATACAATCGTGAATTACAACCTAGTATATATTCAGACACATACAACACTGTCTGCGTAGCGGCTGTTCATCCCGTTACTTCTTGATGACCTGATGAATCAAGCCCAACATTCCAGGTCCAGCATCTCCTTCCGAGGAAGCCTGCAATTGATCTTGGTCGTGGAGCCTTTCCCCCAACTTTGCCGTTTCCCATCCATCTTCATCTTCGACTTCAGGCGCCTCCTGCATGGGCTGAAGGCGGGAGCTGCGGCCAGTCGGTGCCATTCGCGATCCAGTTGCTCCGCTCCTTAACAGCAGGCTGTGCTGTAGTGCTGCCTCATACACCATCGACTTTTGCTTCAGTCGATCCTCCTCATTGCAGGCAAAAGGTACGTCCCTGTGAAGTTTGGCAGCGCGACTGCTGCCCAAATGCGTTGGACTGAGCATTCCGTTGCGCAGGCGGAAAGGACTTTTCAGTCTCTGGGAATTGATTTCGCCGTCCGCAATGCGAGAGAGAAGCATGGATGCCGGATCCGAAGGTTGCCATTCAGGATTGGTAATCTTGAAGTGGAGGAAACTCTGCTCCATCTTGTTCTCCTGCGCCATGAGTTGGGAAGCGGTGCTCTGATCTGCAGCCCCGTCCACCTGGCAGTCGATAGTATTAGATGACGCCAAACCGACTTCCGAGAGACTTGCCTTGACATTGCCTTCCCTCTTGAAGTCGAAGACGGCAAAGGAGCAGACATACCCAATGCCGCTTACGTGCACGGTAAACTCTCGGCAGAAATCGATGATCTTGCCTGCGCACAGCGGCAGCGAGAAGAGGAGGATGAAGGGTGTCAAGATGACCGACACGATCTCTTGCGCAAAAATGGCCAGCTTCATCTGAAACATCTTGCTGAATTCAGCATGTACCTGGGAGGAAGCGGTAAGCCTCGGAAGCATTCAGTAGATCGTACTGACGCCTACCTGATGCGAATGGAGTCGACCTTCCCAGCTCTCTGGCATGTAGTGTACATAACCCACAACCTCAGTCAAGAGTATTTCAGGATCGAATACTTGATTGGTTGCCGGCACCATGCCTCTTGATACGGCCAGGATCGAGGTGAAAACCCCCAGGTAGAACAACACGGTCCTATCGGGAGTGATCTCAAAGTGAAGGAATACCGGATCGATTACGGACACAAGGACGAGAACGGCGGCAAACGCTCCAGAGATGAAGGCCACAAAGCTGAGAGAGTCTTGATTAGCTCAAAACCGTATCGTCTGAGGTTCCCACCTACCGCATAGTGATAGCCGTGATCTCTTTTGGAAACTGGTCGACATATTGCTTTGCGGGAGCATAGCTCTCATCAAGGCGACGCTCAAAGACATGCGGTAACTCATTGAATTCCTGAAATTTCCACCTGGCGAACGGCGTGTATCCTCGGCTACCAATGGCAGAGGGATTCTTGTGATACTCCTAGCAAGCAAAAAAGTCAGCATGGTGGCGACACATAAGAGATCCGACCGACCTCGAAATAGCGGAAGAAGCTATACATGAGGAGGTAGAGGACGATGAAGGGTGCAAAGATGGCGTTGAGGATGCCCATAAACATGAAGCGGTGTTGCAGGCTGTCGAGTCGAGAAAGTCAGCCTGGAAGCGAGAATAATACGGTGCACCTACGATTCGATCATCCCCTGCCTGCCGCGGTCCTTGACAAACTCCTTTCGCACGCGACCACGCTCATCGAACAAGAACCCAAGTAGACAGTACCGCAGGTTCCACTCGAGCGCCTTGGTCAGGCTGTTTTCACCAAAGGTTATGTATGGTGTTTGCGTTGCGTCGTCAAGCGTGATTAGACGCTGGGGTACGTGTCGTTGCAGTGCCGATGGACAGGGTAAACGGACACGGAGATCCAACAGGTCTTTGGTGAACAGCGCGATCAGGTAGTTTTCTTGCCGCATGATCCGGCTATCACAAGGGTTAGCTCGGACGAATCGTCGGGGGTCCGGGGATCGACTTACTTGGCGACATCATGTGCATCCAGCTTGGGCGCATCGCGCACTTGAGCTGTGGACCCCTCGCCTCCGTTACCAACACTCGTAACGGCGTTATCTTGTCGAATCTCGCCAATCCGGCGCACGATCTCACCCCAAGCGATCGTTTGAATGTCGGACTGGCAGGGTATCAGAACAGTGCTACATGCGGAATGAACAGAAGCTCACATCGGGAATGTTGAGCAAATGCTCGTAGAAGCGCTTGATCTCCAACAAGCGACGGAACCCCACCGCGAACGTTCCGAGTCTCCATGCAAAGAACAAGGCGATAATCCAAGTAAAGACCTTGTGAGGGAAAGACCACCTGCTAGAACATTGATGCACAATCACGTCCTTGAGCTGTCCGTGCCCGTCCCGCGGAAATCGCGAAATATCGATGCACGACAGCAGGAATGTCGAAAAGATGATGACAAATACTGATGTGCTGTTGTCATTCGCACGAATGTCAGTACCGCATCGTTGATGGTCATGGAGTACTCACAGCAGATTCAATACCCGCCGCAATGCGATACAGTACACGCCCTTGCCCGTATAATACTCGTAGATCTACCATCCTATCAGCCGATGAACCTTGGTAGACCTTTGCAGGTACTCACCTCCTGCAAATACCCATCTAAATCAACCACATTCGCCCACCCCCACATCGCACGCTCCCGCTCACTCAACTCCGCCGTCGGATCTTTCCCCTTCTTTCGCCTTTGCCTGCCTCCCGATGAGCGCTCCCCGGCGCGACTCGATTGCGAAGACATGAGCATCGCGTGCGGGTCGTCAGAAAACGCCTCGGCGGCGTAGGGGGAATTCAGCGTCTCAACGTCGTCCGCGTCCGAATGTTTCCGATGGCGGCGCGTGCGATGGCGGTGTTTCTCCGTTCTCAGTTTCCGCGAAGATGGGGGCGGGTCGTGCAGGGCTTGCGCATCAAAGATGACGCTTCCTGGTAAAGTGTCCGTGTGGTTCTTTGAAGGATCTCGAGGGTGTTGCGGGGTCGTGACGGGTACTGGCAGTAGATCGCGCTTTCCGTGCGGATCATGAAATGTATCGTCTCTTTGGCTGTACGTTTCAGAGTGATGAGCGGAGGAGGATGAGGATGAGCGCGAGCGGAGGAGGTCTGGCGGCGGGGATGCCGAGTTGTCACGATGGTTCCCGGACGTGAAAGGATCCGCAGATCTGCCTCTTGCATCACCTTCCGTCACCTCCGAGCGTATGTCCCTCGCTTTCCCCTTCCACTTCGATCCCTCTGTGCGGGTGTCTTGTCGTTCCAGAACCGAAGATCCCAGATCAATCTCCCTGTTACCAGCGGCTCCCTCGTGTATCCTCCGTGATCCGGGTTTTGAAGCACCATTCGAGGATGGATGAAAGCTGAGGTACATACTCCCGCCTGCTGTCCGGCCGCTGCTCTCTGTATCCATCGATGGCATCTCTGTGTCCATTGATGGTATTTCCGAATCCGGTGGGACGAGGTCATCGGTTGATCCATTACTTGCGGTTTTCTTGGAGCTGTCCAACGATGACTGGACCTCTGACTGAGCGAGCCCATTATCCACTTCGTTCCTTCCTACGACTGATTGATCCCTGAATATCGAGTCGTACGGCGTCCCCCGCAAAGGCAGTCCATCGACGGACGACCCAGGATGCCGCGTCAGTCCCGTCGCCCGCCTGACTTGGTCAGAAGGCTCCACTCGAGTCTCCGCCTGAATGTCACGCGGCTCGTCCTCGTCAGTGAGTGCGAACGGATTCATGCTATTGCTCGGAGATGCTGCCATGCCGTATCCATGCTGTGAATCTCCATCAGGAAGCCGACGAGTCACGCATCCAGTCATCTCGCTGATAGCGACATCAGCTGCCTCGGCCTCGCCGATCGCCGACAAGGGGCTCCCGGTGCGCCCAGAGAAACAAAGTGGCAAGGGCAACCCTCAGGCTCGTCACCCTCATGGGAAATGGGCATTCTGGTCACCTTGTGCTGGCGAGTCTTGGAGAATCGACTTGCGATATGATTGGACCAGTGCGGTAGCACAAATCGGCCACACAATTCATCTTGGCTACAACATTCCTGCATTATACACCGGGTTTCGAAACACGAAACGCCCAAAATTGATACAAAGCACCAGCCATCACTAGCCCCATAATCTGAGTCGTCATTCGTCATCGTCCAGGCTATAGTTTTTCTCGATATCGGACAAAATACTGAGGAAGTCGATCAAGTACCCCTGTGCACGCGCCACACCCGCCTCTTCGTCCATACCGTCCTCATTCTTGAGCTGGACCGTGTCGAGTAACCCAGAAGCCACGTATCGAACACAGTTCACCAGCGACGGCCCGTTGACGGCGATGCACTGGATGGGTATGCTGTGAAGGATACTGAGCAAGTCGTAATACAGGCTCTCCTTGGACGCCGCCACGTAATCCTCGCCGCCCTTCGTCGATGTCTTCGATGACGATATCCCTCCTAACGGCATGCCACCGATCTGCTTGAATCCATTGGACGCACGCATGCCATGGTTTAGCGTCGAGGCGGCCTTTAGGTGCAGCAGATCATTTTGATACTGAAGCAGGACGAACGTGACACACGCCTTTGTTACGAAGCAATTCCCCTGCTGGACCAGAAAGGCATTCCGGGCGAATTCGCGGCTGGCTTGAGGGTCGAAGAAAAACGCTTGGAGTTTCGCAGACGCTTCGACGTCCCAGCCTCCCGCGGGACTATGCCATAGCAGGAACAGGGATCAGCTAGAGGCCTGCACGAGAATATCCTGCGCACCTCTGCACTCTGGAATCCAATCCTTCCTTGAGCCGCAACTGCGGCGGGCAATCCTTCATCACGTTGGTCACTTCGTCAAGCATCAATGAAACCTCTTCTAGACGACGTTCGAGTCGTACACCCGTCGGCGGATCTCTCTTGTCCTCCTTGTGCTTCGTTATGGCTCGACCTCCGACTATGTGCAAGCAGGGATCAGCGGTCGATTGGAACACTTGGCGCTTCGTCGGACTCACGACAATGTATGCGAATACTGGCATTGAAACCGGTAATCACGCTCGTCATGCCTTCCGGCTGTTGTAGGTATCTCGTCTCCGTGATATAGTCGTCATCCCTGCAGCCAAGAATATGAGTTATTTCTGTTGAGCGCAAGAAGATCCCTCCTTACAGCTCCTCTGGTAGGCGCAGAGAGTAGCATTCTTCCTCACGCATGCGAATTGGTCTCCCGGAAAGCACAGACTCCGACTTGTCGGCCTGAAACAAGAGGAAGAATATGCGACGCCTGACCTCTCTCTCGATAGGATCTGTAGAGCAAGTCAATGGAACCAACGCAAGCGAGCCTGATGGTGCACTTACTGAGATACGTATATGTCTACATGAAAGTACAGCACATAAGCGGTGGAACCAGAGCTAGAGGAATGAACTAACCTCTTCTTCATGTAAACGCAAGACCGTTGCCAACGCCTGCGCCTCACAGAGCGAAGTGTGACAGGTTGCAACTTCTCCGCGACAGTAGTTGTACACACTGCAGGTAGAACGTCAGCGCCGATGGATCAAGAATCTGCGATAGGTGACGTACGCATCGCTATAGGCAGAATTCGCGAGGAGGGTCGCCCGACATAAGTTGCGCGGACACGTCACCCGCGAGCCCACTTACAAATACCGAATAATGACTGTAGACGAGACCGATGAGCAAGTGTTGTGATCCCTTAGACCAATAACATACCCGCATTGACCGTGAAATCCTTGTATCCCTGCAACGACCATTCCCTTCCCGCAATATGACACCGATAGGCCAAGTCCTTGACCTCGCGCCTCGTCAACGGTACAAACGCCCTCGGTACCTGCACCAACGTACTCATCACCGTCGCCAACACCAACGTTGTCCATTCTCCTTGATTCGGCTCCATTTCCCGCTGTCTCGCCAAGTCCTGGATGAACGTCGGCTTGTGGAGACAAGGTGTGAGGGGATATACGTAATCGAAGAAGAGGTTGATAATATGATGAAGGAGCGGGCGCGGAATGATCGCTTCCAAAGGGTTTGCATTGATTCCACGTAATGATGGCTGTTGTAGCCCTTGGGGTTCGCCGAAGCCTTGTTCGTTGTACGATGGTAATTCCTTATTGTTCCCCAGCAAGATTGTCGGGGGCGAATCGCCAAGCCGACCAGACCCGCTCATATGGCTTTTCCCTTCGTTTATCCGATCATACGAATACGGCGCACCAACCTCGCCCAGAGTCTTGGACGTCAACGTATGCATTGGCAGACTGACCTGAATATCAGTTCCACCCGTGCTCGGATTATGCACAGCTGTCGTACTATGCGCCACTGAAGGCCGTACTAAGTAATCCCGATCGCGATGGTGATGATTCGGCAACGGCGCCACATCCATTGAGATACTTCTCGACGGACTGCTTCCCAATCTGTCCGGCAGCATCGAGGTCAGAGAAGGGCCCATTGGGTAATGAGATGTTCCGGATCCCATCCCAAGTGCTGATCCTGTGTCGCTCGGACTCGTAAAGTATGCTCCAGCGCGGTCGAAACTACCCGGCGATAGGATCGGATTGAGCGTGTTATCTGGTAGGCTCGGATCCTTTGGGGGGGGATGATGTCGCATGGGAAAGGCAACCGTATTTGACGAGTAGGCACGACCTGGATGAGAATTGGCGAATTGCCGTGTCGACATCTCTCCCATTTCGGGAAAACTGTCCTGACGGGACGTTTGTCGTGGCGGATACTTCGCGTGAGACGCACTTGTCTTGCCATTCCCCGGTGTCGCGGCAAAGTTCAAGTCGCCATCCAGATTCATAAATTGTGAAGGCGTAAATGCGTCCTCTGAAGCCGGTTGTCCCGTAGCAGTTCCGACCACAAAATTCCCCTGCGAGTATCTTCGGTGATCTGCCTGAGCGATGCTGCTCGAATCCGGAAGCGGAGTCCGCACGAATGATTGATTCATGAGGTGACCGTCTTCGGTGGCAGCGGACTGTCGAGGATCGTAATTCTGCTGCGATGCGACATGTTGGGATGATTGCGTCGTGCCATTCGAACTCGTCGCATCGAGCATCTCCGACATTCCCTCCACGCTTCTATAACCGGCCGCATCCCATGACTCAACATCGCCGTTGATACCATCTTTTCTCTCCTCCTCCACAACATGCTCCAAGGCATGCCCATCCTTGCCCTTGCCCTTTGCCTTCCTCCGTTCGGCGACAGCCCGGCTCGAAGCCTTGGCCGCTTCAAAGTCCGCCTCAGCCGGAAAACTCTGACCGGTCTTTTGCGCCTCGGAGAGTCGTCGTAGATACAAATTCGGCGGCCCGCGTTTCCTCGGTTGATAGATGTAGAGGCATTCGACGCCGAGTTGGAAGCACTGCTTGCACGGTCCTTTCCCCATCGGTGGCTGCGTCTTGCGCCCTGACCCTTCTGTCGCTCCGTCTTGCGCCGTGTTCGGCTCCGAGTCCTCGGTCTTGGTCGTTCCCGTCATTCTGCCCTCGAGCACGGCCGTCATCGGTTCGCATTTAACTTTGCGAACGCGACACGCATCGCAGCTCTGGGATTGGCGCTGTTTCTTCTCCTTGCCTTCGGCCTTCATGGCGTGACCTGAAGCATTCGACAGAGTGAATGCAGTGCGGAGAAGGGAATGATGGGAGGGAGAAATAGGGCTGGATATGGCGGAAAGACGACACGGACATTACTCAGAAGCCGGGGCGCCCATCAGAATGCGGGGCAAGCAAGAGTATGTCACGTGGCTCATCTTCGCTATGTGCGTCCGGCCCGAGATCCAAGCTTGGCATGGATCGTGCGAGCTATTGTGCGGAAACTGCCTTCCAATGTAGGTCGATGTATGCCATGATACGACATGGCGCATCTAGTAGGACAATGGGCTCCGTAGTATGCAAACGGAGATGCCACGGCCGAGCGGGGTTGGCGGTGATACTCCCTCCCACTGGTATGGGATGGTCTCGTACCGTCGGCCGTCAGTACTCAGTACACGTCGTGCATGTCTCTAATGGCTGCTCAGATTCGGTTGTGAACTGCGTCCTAGGACATTCATTATAACATCTCTGGTCCAAAGACCTCGCCCAACGAACCGCTCCCACAACCCGCCCTCTCAGTTCCCAATCAACCCAAGATTCCTCCCCATGAGATACCACCATCTCTGCAACCACCCTACCACACCCGAGAACTTGTCCTGCCGATACAAGCCATACAGCACCGCCAACACGCCGCCTGTCGCGCCGGCGATGCCGACATACGTGACGATCGTCTTTCGCGTCAGACGACCCGCAGAAGGATGACGTGGAAGCGCTGTCGTCGGTTCGAGCGCGACGCGAGTGATTGTAGTCCACAGGTTGGGTACGGGGCCGAGCTTGATGCTGACGCTCATCGGCACAGGCAAGCCCAGCCTGCGCGCATACACGTCCGGCTGCACTTCATGCCGTTGCTGGGCGAGGTCGAGATCGGATTTTGTAGCGACAAAGACGCTCGGAATGTGATCTAGCGAGTATTGTTGCTGCAAGAGCAGGGTGTCAGGTTTTCCCTTCGCTGAAACACAAGACCGGGGGACTCACGCGGAGATTGGAGATATATGAAAAGGAATTCGTATCACTTGAGTCATAAACGTAGATCAAGACATCCGCCAAGTCGAGTTTCTTCGCGTTCCGGAGAGCCTCTGATTCATACTTCGAGCCGAATTCCTGCAACTGAGATATCGAAAAATGTGAGCCAAAGAGACGAAAGATCGAGAAGCCTGCTGCACACTTACCACGAGATACTTTTCCCCGCCACCCATCTCGACCGAGTTGACTACACTGACGACCTTGCTCGTCGGCTCATAACCCCCATAACCGGCAGAACCGGGAATCCCGCCCTGAGCGGATCCTTCCTCACCACCGCCCCCACGATACCGCTTATTGACAAAGCTTCGCAGTAGAGATGTCTTGCCGGACCCCGCGGCACCGAGCACGTAGCAAAGAAAGACATTTCGCGTGACCTTTTTCTGCCGGCGGTCTTGTTTCCGCGTACGTGTCACTTTTAACGCTGTCGTTGTTGGTTTGTCCAGGGATGAGGGAGAAGAAGCGTAGCCGAGACTGGGTGGATGCGGTTAGCCATATCATCTGAATTGGAGTCAAATTTGGCTTACTATGCGAGGTACGCCAAAGTTGTCCTATGATCCAAAAGGGTTGTCATGCTGGAAGAAAGAAATCGTGAGCGAGAGACCACTGGCACAACAATGCGCTTACCTCCATTGGGCCAGCCATCCCTGGAGCGTAACCTTGCCGTCGTCATCTGTAATAGTCGTATTTGGAAAACCCTGCGGTATCCACGGGTTACCGGGTGACGTCGAGAATAATTCGTCTAGCTCTAGCTGCGACAGTGCGCCATCTTGGTCCTGTAGGAATGCACGTCAAGATGGTCCGTTGAACCTCGATGGCTTTGACACCTACTCTATCGTATGCTTCAAAAATGTCGGTGAAGAATTGGTTTCCGAGGGGACTCAGCTCGACAGAGCAGTCGTACGGAACATCGAATCTTCATCGTTGCGGAATCAGCCTTCAGCCTCGGAGTACTCTGATCACCACTAACCTTGGACTCAGAACCTCTTCCGTGAGATCCAAACTCTCGCCGTAGCCAAACTTGCGCAGCACAGTCCACGTTGTTTCCATCCGCCCTTGCTGGACAAAGATGGTATGCAGATACAGGAACCCCAGTTCTGTGATACCCTCTGACGGCGTGGTAGATGTCGTGGCCATGTTTGTCAAGACTGGCTGTACGCACGAGGGGTCGTATGCTCGTACGAGATCCAAGATGCCTTCGAGCTCTTGTAGCTGTAGTGGGGCGGAAAAGCATTTTTGCTGGCGGAACAACGTCTCAGTCACAGTGACATGATGTCGGGACTGCCACTGACCTGAAATTGGTTCAGCTCCATGGCGTTCAACAGCCCATCCTTGTCCACGTCGGAAACTTTGAATATCCGCCTGAGCGCTTCCATGCACTTGGGTTTCAAGATGTGTTCCCTCGAATCGTATAGAGGAGCGGTAGGGTGCAGAACGGCTTTCTGTGCAAAGTAGAAGACCTCCGAAACGTTCAGGGGAAGACGGGCGGAGCACTCCACTACGGTTTCGATTTCCTGTAGAAAGAGCGGATCAGTGTTGTCTTACGGAAATTCACCGATTCGCTAACCTTGAAATCGCGCATCAACGGTGCGATTTCCTCTTCCAGAGCCTCGTTCGTCACAGCACCTCCTCGCAAGTCAATCTTGTTTCCGACGAGGATGACAGGCACCTGGGCGGACAACTGGATCAGCACGATTTCTCGCACGAGCAGTCCCGCGCTCACGTTCACTCCCTCTCTCCTGAACAACGGCAACCAGTATTCGGCAACTCTTTCGAAAGTGCTTGGCTCCGCAATGGAGTAGACCAAGCAAATAACATGGGCCCGGACGAGCTGTGATATCAGATGATTGCGTGATGGTCCGTCAGCTGATCGACAGAAACGATGGTTAGCAGTAGCTCGGAGATCAGCGACCTGGATCATCGCTCACAAGATGTGTCGACGATCGTAGTAGTGACATTCTCAGGCGTGACCTCTGGGGGTATGGTGACTTCTGGGACGACGTGCTGCACCTATATCGTGATTGAGAGGTGAGGCCATTGTGACGGATATATGGATCGCTCGAGCCTACATGTTGCACGAAGGATTCCTTTATTAGACTCGTAATGATGGTGGACTTTCCAACTCCATCTAAGATGGCCGACGGGTTCCAAATGATCAGTCTACACTCGGGCCTGGTGTAATCCGACTCACCATCTCCCACCAGCAATATTCTGACCGTGTCTCTTCTCGGCATACTGTAATTTCAGATTCCGCGTCGCTCGCACTGAGCGGGGTTGGCGTTCTGACGGGCGACTGGCGATATTCTGTGCGCCTGGAGTGTATAGTCTGATGCAATCTCCTGGTCGGCAATCGACCTTTCTCCCACAATTGTCAGGCTTCACCTCGTCGAATACAGCAGATCCGACTCGTAATACGGCTTGATGCCGACACTGGACCTTGTGTGATCGAGCCGGAACACTAAAAATCGGATGTTCCGCGCGCTAACAAAGCTGAAACGCGTGAATCCCTGACGGCCGATTCGCTCGTTACAGGGGCAACATTTTCCCGTTGCCAATCTATACAACTGTTTGCGCGCTGCCTCAATCAAGAGGTCCAGCATAGTACCACTACCAGCTTTCCTCTCCCCCTCTTTTCCCGCTCATGAACATCTCTTCGACATATTTGTCCGCAGCGTCCCTGTCCAAAACGCCCTCGCCAGAATCTGTCGAGATGCTCCACGCGACCGCAGATCTTACAGCCTTCGGCATGGCGTTGGAGGACCTGCAAATTGACCATCCCCTGGTTCTAGTGATCGGTCTGGTAGGATGACGTGCTCCCAAGGCTTACCCAGAAATATAGATGTTGCCTCCTCGATCGTGAATCCATTCTTTAATCATTCTTGCGTCTTGCTTGACCAAGTCCTGGACATATAGTTTTTCATCCTATAGGTGACGCACGCAAAGAGTGAATTGATATGTCACGCTAGTGCATCAGCGTACTCACCTGATCGCGTGAAAAGGCGATCCTGACTATGACTCCCGCTTTGCGCATCTCATTCCATTCGTTGGCATAGTAGAAATCCTGCTGCTTGCTCCGGCAGCCAAAGTAGATGGCCGTGTCTTCGAGTTGAAACCATTAGCTTTAGATGCGAAGCAACAGGACAAGACGTACTTGTGGCTGCTCCTGTTCGGATCCGCTCCTCCACAAACGCCCGCATAGGCGCCACACCCGTTCCCGGACCGACTAAGATAACGGGCACATCTTCACTTTCTTTCGGCAAGAACAGCGTGGGAGCATCGATCTTGACCGGTATCCGGTATTCCTCTGGTAGATCCTTGAGCCAACTCGACAGCAAACCCTTTCGTCGAATCTTGAGATTTGTCTTGTATTCCACCAGTCCGACAAGAAGCTGAATCTCCCCGGGATGCACCTGTCCAGAGGTCAGCCGAGTCCGCAAGTATTGTCAGTGTTGCTCACCTTTGCCGAAGACGCTATCGAGAATTGTCGACGCCGAAGCGGCGGCAACACTTCCAATATATGACTGAGCGGGATCTTTGTCGAGCGGAAATCCGCCAGTGTTTCCAAAAGCGTTCGTCGCGACTTGGTGGCGTACGTATGGATCTCGTCCTGATGCCTCTCACATATCAGCATTTTCTGCTTTCACCCATCCGAGAGTCTCCTCTCACCGGATCCGCCAAGAACTCTTCCAATCGCTCCCTCTCCAGATCACTGTCCGTAAACCGAGCCATCCATTCGAAGAATGATTTTCTAGGCGACTGCCGGACATCGACATGATCGCGCAAGATACGACGTAGTGTTGTTGGCTTGTTCCGCGGGAGATGCAATGGGATCGGCTGGTCTGATGGCATCCGATCAAGCTCAGCGGTATACGGGCGGGGCGAGATCTTGGCTTACCAGTGTCAAGGGGATATATCACAAATGGCTGGTCCGCCGTCCCTTCCAGACCATTCAGGGTGAGAAACGTCTGAATTTCGTCTTCGGAGGTTTGCGGCTTGAGTGAGCAGATAGATCCCGGCTCATACCTGTACAAGCAAAATAAGCATTTCGCGAACACAGTAGACAGACAACAGGGACAAACTCTACGGGCTGCTCCAGCTGCAAATCGATCTCCCGTACGTCCTGGAACCATCCTTCAGCCGTCACCCGCTTGTTCTTCTTCAAGGTCGTCCACGTCCATCCGGGCTGGAGAACGTCATCGTCATCTTGGATGAAAGTCTCGACTTTCTTTTCGTCAATTGTCGGAGTGCCGTTTGATGTGGCGACAGGTATTATTGTGGCGGACGTCACACTCTCTAGGCGATACAGGGGTTGTGGGAGGGCCGTTATCGGCGCCGCCTGATATCCTTTCGGGATTGGCGGATGTAGCAGAGGTATCATTGCCGACGTTGTCTTTTCCAACCACGGAAGGAATGTCTCTTCGAGACTGAATATGTCAGAATTTAGCCTCGACATCCCAACGCTGACCGGAATGACTCACCCATCGGGAGCCCTTTCATCCCCCCAGGCCAAACAGGCACTCAGCCCAAATTCATCGTCTCCACCCACTTCGCCCTTTCCGATGTCGAGCTTCCTCTCGAATTCAGTCTCAAGCCAGTCTCCATTCAGGGCACTGTTAGACGCGGGCGCTGCAACGAGCCGGGCACCAAGACTGATCATCCGACGAGCGAGGATCTTTCCGGCGTAGCAGAATTTTTCGTAGGACGAGTCGCCGAGGCCATAAATGGCAAAGTTGACGTCTGGCAGTGGGCGGTGTCAATAACTCGCTCAGATTCGGTGTTGACGGATGGTCAGCCTACCTTCGAGGATATCCGCTGGAAGGCCGCTTCTGAGGAGAGCAGACCACAAGGATACCATATTCGGAGGTGGCTGACCTCTTCCATGGGTCGAATTGACGAGAATGAGCAATGGAGTATGGGGGAGCTCTTGCTACATGACGTCAGAACGCAGTTTTGGCTATATCAGCCAACAGCCTAGCATACGAAGCAAGAGGCCACTCACAATGTTGAACTCAACCATGCTCTGCACCGTGCACCTCCCTCCCTTGCGTCTGATCTCCCGTCCAGTCCGTTCGGCGATATCCTGCGCATTGCCGGTTTCCGAAGCGTAGAGAACGAGAATCCGGGACGGCAGATCATCCTCGTCGGAGGAGCCTGAGGCGGACATCAGGAGTCAAGAATTGGCGTCGGCTGGCGTATAGCCGTCAAACACGGCGACGGGTGAACGTATGGGGCACATGATCGCGCCGACTGCATACACAACCCATGGATGCATGCAAGGTGACACAGACACTCGCCTCGGCGCTCGACCTCCACTTTGGCACGTAGTCATGTTATTCCCTTCTGGGTCTGGACTTTACCAACCATTTTTGACCGCTTACCGGATTCGAGCTGAAACTCCGCCCAATTTTAGCCGATTTCTTTCCCACAACACGACGACTGTTTTCCATCCTAGCAGCTATCCAAGCTGAGACTCCTTACCAGTTAGACTTGCGATCTCTATCCAAATATCCGCAAATAGCTTTCCAGCAATGAGCTGGTTTCATGCCAATACGCTCGCGACAATTGTCCCCCAAAAGTCGGGTTTCTTTCCATCAACATTTGTATCTCAATCCAAACTAACTTCTAGTCCTCTCCACGACAGCCGCGAATTCTTTCCAAGAAGCACCCAACTTCTGTCCTTCAGACGCATTCTGTCAGAAGCATTCAGACAATGATTACTAGATATACTCACTCGTGGGCCTAACGTGTGGACAGATACCAGGCAGGCGCGAGCGTAGCTCACGCTGCGTATCGAGTAATTGCGCCGCTGAGTCTAGAGTGCGAGTCCGAGCAATCCCCTGGGAGAATACACGCAAATAGTCCAGGGAAGAATGCGAGTAATCAGCTGATGAATTGCTCGTAAGGTGTGAGAACAGAATATGAGTATTTAGCTAGAAGAGCACTCGTACGGCTCCAAGGAGAATCAGGAGTAAACGATCGCTCCCGTACAAGCAAAGTCCCAATGCTGGATACGAGTACATCTCCGTAATGGGGAGCGAATGCTCCGTGTTGAACTGATGACGTAAGACGATACGGGGGGCGAAATGTTCTAAGTCCACACATGCCTACAGTTTGCATCTGTACCACATCGCTTATTCTCTCCGAGCAGGACGGGACTGGCTTTACAGGAAGCCACAGATGAGACTCCGCCGTTCAGATACTCTCATGTATTACGCCCCAAATGTAGGGAGTGAAGCAGACTGAGAAAACCATATTGACCGCTTAATGGAAAACTATCAACGGTGTGTTGGAAACAAATTGGCATTTTTGTTGATAATTTGTCATTTGGGGTTGGGAACAAAGTTGACAGCCAGATGGAAGATAATTTAGGAAATATGGGCATGCTTTCGACTGTGTCTGGGAAAGGAGACATCCGCATTTTGGAAGTCTATAGGGTAGTTAATGGAAGATCATCACCAAAATAGTGGAACAGCGTCGTTCCCCGGATGGACAGCTGCTTGTCAATTATTGGAGAAGTAAACGCTAGTTGTTGGACAGGTATCTGTAGCGTTGTGTCTTACTTTCCTGTACTAGTTGTACAATCATCCCTTATTTTCTGGATAATCGTCATCGCACGTTAATGGAAAACTATCTACCAATCTTGGCGTACTTCCCACTTTGTGTCGGCAAACAAGCTATTTTTGCTGGAAAGTTGTTCCGCGGAAAGAGGAAAACGGACGGATTCTCGTGGAAAGTTCCCACTTTTTGAGGGAATAACATGCATTTCTCGTCCACTTTGCTTTCGAAATTTCGATCGAAGTCTCAGTTGACCTCAGCGTTTCTTCTTCGTCTGAACGAGCATGGCGACGTCCTTCATGCCTCTCACTTGATCGCCTAGAGTCAGGAGATCAGGATCGTGCGAATCCTGCAATTCCAGAGCGTTACACGCTAGGCGACGATGTTCAGGTCAAGCGACGACAAATCGCGCACCGCCTCGACGCCTTTCGACCTCACAACGCTCCAAGAACGAATCCAACGGGAGATTATCGGTATATCAGCTCTGTCAGACTTCCTCGTTGCATTCGGAAAGCAAAGCACTGGTCCTGGAACCGCCGAACAACGTCTTGCCCAAGAACAAGCTCCAGAGGTTCCGTCCACACAACCGAAAATGCACATGATTCGAGTCCGGTTGGACGCTGAGTTCTGGGTCGACATGACGCCAGACCAAGTCTCCGGTTTTCTCAGCCGGAAAGAGGCTTGTAAGTAGCATCAGGCTTCTCTTCTCTGCTACAACGTGCTCAACCGCTTGTCATTTTCTGTCAGCTTTGCGTGCGGTAGAGGAACGGCGTGAGAATCTAGCCCAGCTGCAAGAGTGGATGATTCGCGAATTACAGGATATGGGCACTCAAGGTCCTCAACCGTTTATCAAAGATGAGGATGACGATGTATCAAAGCGCGGAACAGGCTCTTCGCAGGCAAACGCTACTACGTCAACGGATCACGTCACGTCAGCGAATCCTACGCAGGTTACGAAGTCCTCCGCGCCGCGGTATCAAGCGGCTTCCTCGAATTCCACATCAAAAACTGCACCATCTGTATCTTCTTCCAGTGCCGTCAGTCCGCAAGGTACAGCCACTCAACCCGTAGTCACAAAAGAGACAATCAAGCAACTGGAGGACATCAATTCGGCCTTGTCCAAATTCGGTACAAGCATGGAGGAAGTGTTAAAGCTTGACTCGACGGGAACGCCTTCAGACGGAAGTGGCGGCACACAAAAGGGTACCGAGGTTGGACAGGATGGAACAGTGAGTAGCTGTTTTGGCCATCCCCTTGAGTTCCTCTGACGATGTGGGGTCTGTCTAGGTGCTCAATGAAGAAGGATTACCGTTCCTCGATATCAGAGAAGATCTCTCTGCCTCTGTCGAAACCGAGAAAGCTGGAGTGTCCACAACCACTGAGGAAACGTTCGCGGCGGAACCGTTGCCGGTGGACGATTATTGGTCTGAGGAGGCTGTGGAGCGACGAAGGAAGCTACGGGAGAGTATATTCGGCAGTGATGATGACGATGACGAGGAAGAGGATGACGAGAATGAGTCGAATGACGAGACTGAGGGGACCAATCGTGAGCGGATGCGGGAAGAAGGTGAAGTGGCGCCAAAGATGAGCGATACACCTGTTGCGTCCAAGAAACCGACTCCCTCCGCCACCAATACCGATTTGATCCCACTACCCGAACCGGAAATGATCTCACCGCCACCAAAGGCAATCGTCAAGGGCAAGGCCGCTGCGCGGAAGCCAGGCTTCATGGCGAGAAGCACCGTGATTGATCATTCCCAGGAGAAGGAAGCGATCGAGGATTCTGGAGCGGGAGCAAGTGTGCCGTTCAATCAGTCTGTTGACAGTTCCGCCAAGAGCACTCCGTCCGCGGAAGTTTCGAAAACTATTCCCACCTCGACGGCGTCCGCGATGTCCCCGACGGTATCAGAGATTAGCGCTCCATCGGAACGCCGCAAGTCGGTCACGTTCAACCCTCAAACCCGTGTACGCCTGTATGAAAAGGGCGAAATCATGCCGAATGCAGCGAGCACACCCACGACACCAAAAGTTGAAACGACGTCGCGATTCGAATTACTGCCCGACGACGATAAGAGCGCGCAAGCATTGCCTGTGGCCAAGCCCGTGACGACTGTGAAGGCTCGTGACAGCGGAGTCTTTTCTGGATTCAAAAAGGGATTCTTGGAGAGTGCCAGGCCTGCCAAACCAGTCCAAACTGCAATACCAACACCAGCCAAAATTGCTTCGCCTCTAATCTCGAGACCGACGACCGCCTCAGCAGAGCCTACGATCAACGAAAACCCAGAATACCACCAGCCTCTCGCTCCCGCACACGAGAAACCCGTCCGAGCCAAAAAGCAAAGCGTATTCTCGCAACGCAAAGCCGAGGCACAAAACAAACGGGAACAGCTCATGAATTTCAGCAGTTTCGATCCGATGCCTTCACCGCGAGATGCAGCGACACCCATCACGTCCGTGGGGACGGGGGCCTCGACTCTCGTCAACCCGATGAAGATGAGCGTTGTTGAGAAAGCTACAGCGCCCGCCACCGCTCCGACGTTTGCAAATCCCGGCTCGGGGCCCATTCCGACCGCACCCTCCGCGCAGCAGTTTCCACCGAATGTCAAGAAGCAGACAGCCGTAAAGGAGGCAGTGATGGAGCGGAAGCCACCCGTCATTGCCCCGCCGATTTGTGAGTCTTTCCGTAGTTCTCCGACGTGGCCGCTGACTTGTTCTCTTTCAACAGCTCACACAGAGGAGTCCCTTCACTCCGCCGATGAAACCCATACTACCGGTTCAGCCACGGACTCGGACAGCCCGCCCGACGATTTTGAGTATTCCGACGGGGAAGACGCCTTTGATATGGACGAAGCCCTGCTCGCCCGCGAGGCGGCGCTGGCGTACCATGCAAAGCGCAGTGCGCTGGGACGGGCGGGGCTTGGTGGGTGGACGGGAAGGTTCGGGCCGGATGGCGAGGTCGAGTGGGATACCGAGGTGGGTTCCTCTCTGAGGCTTCTTTTGCTGGGTGTCGGTGCTGTGTGCTTATTGGATTGCTGCGGACAGGTCGTACCGATGTCGGCGGGTATGGACGAAGCGCCGCCTCGGACTGGGCCGGTGGCATTTGGTGAACGGATCATTCCGGTGGGGATGGAAGGGTTGCGACTCCCCGCAGAGGGAGATGTCGAGGGGGACTCATCCGACGATGAAGCAGGCCAGGACGGCGTGTCGTCAATCTCGTTGCCCCAAGTCATACCTGCGAGCGAGAATCTCGCATCGGCTATCAAGATCGGCAAACTCGAGAATGGCAACTTGGTCGTGCAGGATGCCGATGACAGCGATGACGAGGAGGACGAGCATGATCGGTCTGTTGAGGACACTACCACTCCCGAAGAAAGAGCCGCGCGGGCTCAAGCGGCCGAGGAGAGACGCCAGCGCAAAGCGATGATTGATCGGCTACGGCGCGGCGATGTGTCGGCGATGATCCGCGAGGAGCAACAGCGGGAAGAGGAGTTCCTCCGGCAGGGGGGAGGGTATGTTGAGCCTCCTGTTGAGGCACCGCCGGCTCTCAGTAGCACAAGATCTGGCACGGAGAGTCAGCAGGTATCTGAGAAGAAGAGCACATTCGGGAAAGATGTTGTAGAGTCGAGCGGGATGGGAGCGTCGAAAGTGTTGGAACCACCGGTGGCGCCGAAGAAGGTGTCGCGATTCAAGGCTGCGCGGATGGCGGCGAACTGATGGGGATGCAGAACCAAGTTGTACGTGGCGAGTCTTTAGGAAGCTACTCTATGGGATATTTCGACACGTCCATCAGAGCCCAGAAATAGTCGCCCCGACCTGCAAATGTCCGTCCATGTCCGTCCGCATGGTGCGCCCAAAGCGTCCGACGTCATACCGCGCGCGAGCAATCTCGACGAGTGCAAAGGAGCGACCTTGTTCTTGTGGTGTCCCTTGCTCTCGCCCTGCCAGTTCAGTTGCATCCCTACCTTGACCATGTCTGCCGCTCAAGAATTACGCCAACGGGGACCCGCCTCGTCTACCGCCTCCACTGGCAAGGGCGCATCCGTCGAGGAGGAAAAGGAGAAGCTGCTCAGGCAATACAACAACGACGACGGACACTTTAGTCTTGTCCGGAACTTTCGCCTCGCAGACTTGATCACTGTCTCCAATGCCGTATGCGGAACGCTCAGTATCTTCTTCTGCATTCACTACACCTCTCTCACGGCCAACGTCCCGGCTGCTCCTTCGGCGGAAGCCATTCGGACGCTGTACCTTGCGCATCTGTTCCCGATTCTTGGATTCGGCTTTGATGCGCTTGATGGCCGTGTCGCGAGGATGACGGGCGGTGGAAGCTTGCTCGGTCAAGAGCTGGACAGTCTTGCGGATCTCGTACGTCTCCCTTTCTTATTCCCATCACTATCACTTACAATCAATCAACCTATTCAACCCCTCTCAGGTATCATTCGGCGTAGCACCCGCAACGCTCGCCTACACGCTTGGCCTCCGCCTCCCGCTCGACATCCTCTCCCTTCTCTTCTTCGCCTGCTGTGGTCTCGCCCGTCTCGCGCGATTCAACGCAACTGTAGCGCTCATGCCCAAAGGCGGTTCCGGATCCGTCAAGTACTTTACCGGGATCCCTATTCCGTCGAGTCTTGGATTGACGGCGTTCATGGCTGCGTGCGTCAAGTTTGGAAAGTTTGCGGGTGCGCAGGGATGGGTGACGTCGGTTGTGGAGGGTGCTAAGGGTGTAGCTTCGCATGGCGTGCGTGCTGTTGATTGGGCTGCTGTTAGGAGGCAAGGTGATCTGCCGGGAGGAACGGTCTTGTTGTTCGGGGAGCATGGAGGTCTTGGTGAAGTTCATCTGCTCAGTGTCGTCTTCTTGCTGTGGGGTGCTGCCATGGTTTCCAAGACGTTGAAGGTGAGTCAGAGTCGGCTGTTTCGTGATGGTATCACAAGACTGACGATTGACGGCAATCTAGGTTCCCAAGCTGTAAATATCGCAAAGATATGTCCACATTCCACTGTGCTCAAAATATGAAATGTCATACACGAACATTCCTTGAAAAGGGGCATCGAGCCTACACCTTCATTCGTCGCTTCTCACTTTCCCGCGCATCCTCCTCATCCAATTCATCCATCATACCTTCCCACCACTCGCGATACTCTTGCTCATCCACGCCCAACAACCAACCCAATTTGCGCACCACCTTGACATCCCACCGCTCATTCCACATATCCTGTCGAATCCGCTTGCTCTCCTCCACGACCCGCTCAATATTCTCCCGCAACGCGATCTTCTTGGCCCGCTCCTCTGCGAGCCACGCCTTATGCGAATCCTCGTCCATCCGCTCCGCCTCGATCGCCTTGGCGTTCTTGCGTGCTTTTTTGGCGCCCTTGACGACGACTGTCTGCGCCGCGGCATCGGCTTCGATGGAAGGGTACTTGACCCGACCTCCCTTGCGTTGCTGGCGAAGTTGCCATGCCGCTCCATGAGGCGGAACGGGGTATCCCCGCGGGAAGTTATCGCCGACTTGGAAAACTCTGACCGCGTGCTCTTCCTTTACAGTGAATTTGATCGTGGCTTTTCCGTGGTGATTGTCCGGAACGATTCGGCGACAGTTCACGGGTTGAGCCGGTTCATCGTCAATGGTTGGGATGTGAAAGCCCCGCAACGAGCAGAGATGCGGCGAATTGATCGTCATAAGGTATTGACACCTGCAGAAGAGGCCGTCAGTCACGTCCGACCCACTTGTCATTAGACTCACGTCGCAATCTCCTTGATACTTGAAATCTCATCGACTCCCTCCATCCGACAATGAAACTGAATCTCAATCCTCCTCGGCATGCCCGTCATATCACATATCGTCCCGCCCGACCATCGCTGTACGAGGTATCTGCCCCGCGTGTTCTGCACCACTTCGAGTTCAGGCTCGAGCGAGGACTCGGCGAGCGCGAGTTCATAGCCGGCCAATTGTAGCTCGAGTTCAGGGTCATTTTGCATTTCGGCGGAGCCGTCGGACCAGTACGTCAGGCGATCTTCGATCGTGGCTGGAGAAACGCCCAGGTCGTAGGCTTCATGCTGTTCTCAGGGTCAGCTGTATTCCGTTAGTGATGAACTAAGCTTACGTGTTCATCCTCCCTTGGGACCTGTCCCGAGATCGTCTGCTGATTTAAGACTTCTCTGAATTGTCGGATATGTGATCCATGGCAATACCTAAGAGCAACCATGCTCAGTGCGCTGCTGCTCCGATAACGTATATGAACTCACGCATAGGTGAACCATCCAGCGCGATGGTAAAGGCATTTGCCATTCAAGTGGTCCAAGCTCTGCATGCACTCCTCGGGATCCACCGGTGCCAACGCCTTCTTGACGCTTGCACTATCATTGACAACCGTCTTGGGTTCCAGACTTGCCAGCGATGGTAGCATGCACAGCCAATCCTCGATTCCCTCTGATGCGTCCATACGTGATGGCAGTTTGAGTTGTAACAGTCTCGGATAAGCGTCGCTCAAGTTTGATGTTGTGGCTGCAGACGGAGGTCGTACACGCCATGGAAAGGACTGTGAGGCAGCATCCCAAGAATCTCTTGCTTCTGCGCTGATGAACAAACCACCAAGCGTCGCGACATCCACCTCTTCCGTCTCGACCTCATACGGAACAACAGACTGCAATCCCGCTTCCGGATCCTCTGTATCTCGTCCAGCGATGACCCTTCTCCAGCCATTTGCTTCTGCGCGGGTGATCGGAAAGTCATTGAGGTACTTGATGTTGACTCGAGGCGTCGCATACATGTCTATCGGATGATTCGAGATTGGGCGGTGCATGAGTGCCGCATTTACGAGCCCCGGCACAAGGAGCGCCAAGCCGAGGCTCGCTTTGCGTCGATGGCGAGGTGATGTTGGCGGCATGTCGACTATGATCTGTACATGCCGGAAGGAGGCGTATCATCCGGATCAGACGACTGTAACCCGGCTGTAGAATGCTATCATCTCAATGTCTTAGTCTTACGTGGAGTCCGATCACCCTATGTATAATTAGCGCGTCATCCAGATTGACAAGTTGGCATTGTGCAGAGGGGTAGTAGATGCTCGAATGACTGCCGCTCCTATACAAGCTTCACATATAGCCCACCCAAGTCTTCTTTGACGCCAGATGCTCGAGCGGGCCCCCCGAATACTCGATCCAGCAACACGCCGGATCTAGCAATGGCTTCGCCGGTATACGCCACGTTCCCACGATCTTGACAATTAGCTCAAAATCGAGCGTGACCTGCCGTTGACTCCAATCGACGAGACCCAACTCTTGCGCAAGCGCCTGGATAGCGCTGTTACCATTCGTCGTCCATTCCAGTCGTCCACCGTCTGTCGAGTCATCCGAAGGGTCCCGCAGGGATTGACGGTGGTCGAGCACGCCGATGGCGTCGAGAAGGCATAGCAGGTCGTCCGTCTTGAGGTTACATCCGCGTGCGAGCTCTTCCGCTCGGAAAATAGCCATGATCGGCAACTGCTCTTCCTGCCTCTCCATCTCATCCGGTGTTGCCTTCAGGTCTAGGCGGAAGGGTCAGCCAGCCAGTAGGACAAGATCAGGGATCGTTAGCATACCTTCGTAATTCAGGTAGTCATCCGTATTCTGTGCTTGCTTGATAATGCGTTTCCGTCTTTCCCACACGCGCATATACGTATCAAACTTCTTGCCTCTTGTTTTTGGCGCATCGTCTTCCTGGTCGAGTAATTGCTCAACAAGGTACCGCACAAGCATTGCCATCCAGAGCGACTCGTAGCTCCTCGCTCCGAGGAGGGAGAGCGGTCTTTCTGGGGTTCCTGGACTGGGACTGTTCTTGGTAAGGTGGTAGCCTGATGATGACAAGCTCATCAGATGGAAATTCGGGATAACAACTACTGAATGACTCACTAAACTCCATCAATAGCCGACCAAACCCAGACTGCTGTACATGGGGAAATACCAAAATGGTGGCAAGATTAAAATCATCGATGGAGAACTTTTCCTGCAGAGCGGAATGAGGGATATCAGCTCTTGCGCTGACCGTGCCTTTTTCAACATACTTTGCAAAAGTACCCAATCACATGATCGCGTTTCGGATGTGAGTCTGTCAAGACATAGTAGTAGAAACCCTCGACCTAGACGGCAAAGATTCGGTTTGAGCGATTGATCAAGGGCGGAAGCGAGACCACCACTCACGTCGAAGCAAATCGACTACAGATAGCGCAGAGTCAGGACGTGTGTCCGGTGCTTCGCAAACGCAAACGTACCTTGTGGTCAATAAATAGCTTGCCAAATAGGCTGAGCATTTGGCAGTAGAGCTGCAGAGCGTTGTTAAATGTCACATTGCGGTCATCCCTCAGCTGAAGCCGGACATACCTTGTCGACCTTGCCATCAATTTCCCAGATACCCCAATTCAACTTTTCGTAGACTTTTCTTCCCGGCGGAAAGTTCACAGTACACTCTTTCTGTCCTCCGCCGCATCATGAACAAGACCTTCAATAAACTAAAAGCCTGGAGGCTGCAAACCCACTTACGATATGCGACACATACGCAGACTCGATCGGCATGAATTTGAAACACCTATCACAGACCCACAGCGACCTCGGTGGTATCGAAGCTTCCGCCGGTCCATCCTGCGTCTCCCCTCGTACGAGCTTCGCAGGAGGACGTTGCCGTGCTGCCGACTCATCATCCGGACGTCTCCGAGAATCCGCTGGCTGCGCGGAGGAGAGTGTACGTGTTGACTTAACAGGTCTGGATGACGTCCGAACAGAATCCGGGTCGTATTCCTGCTCGTCGAGAGCGGTGCATCGGCTTTTTATCATTTGGACGGGACTATGTTCGAGTCCGTATTGGTCGAGCGTACCGTTAGCGGACTGTGGTTCTGTCCCTGTTCCTGAGGCTTCGGCTTTCCGGGCGGAGACGTGTCGGGACGAGTGACGAAGAGGGACAGGCACACTTTGAGGCGGTGATACTGGAGGCGGATCAAGCGTTCGATGCACTGATAAGGCATCAACCGAGGCAACTCCATCCTCGCCGTTCGTCAGCGCAGAAACGCCATTTATACGCGGGCGTCCTGCCGGCGTCTTGGCATTCCCGTTGCGCGTCGCTTGACGCTCTATCGAACCACGATCCTGCTGCCGCGAGCCGTTTCCGACTTTACGATTGGATATATTCTTCGCGACGGATCCTGCACCTTCTGTCGCCGGCGCTCTACGCGCCGATACTGCTTCCACCTCGTTGCTAAGCTTGATTTCCGGATACGGCGAATGATAGCTAATGACACGTAGTGATTAGTGACAAACGGAATGCAGCAGGTGAACGACGTCTTACACGGGTTTCAACACCTGTTCTGCAAAAATCACGCGATCGTAATTGACAGGCTCCTGCTCCATCGCCGTCTTTTCCCTCGCCCATGTTCCATTGTCCGTGAGGCGCGACTCGCGTGATAGACCAAAGCCCGGCTCGACGTCGTATCCGTGGTTGTACCGTCGTGCGGTCACGCGGGGATCTTCCCGCAGTGGATGAGAAGGATGAAACCAGGAATATTGCGCGGTCTCTTCGGCTCGCAGGTTGGATTCGTCACTGTTGGATCCCGGTGGCGGCATATTCTATTTGGCCTGTCATGAGCGTGATCTCTGAGCAAAACATTCGTTATTACTCACCCTTCCCTGCACTTTTCTCCTTTTCCCATTTTCTTGCAAGACGGCCTCGACGGAACCGACATTCGCATGTCGTTTGTTACTCATCGCATACTGCTCCTCTGGTGAGATGACCTTGCCGGGCGGGAGAGCCTCTTTGGCAAAAGCGATGGATTGCGTGAGCCATTCCATTCTCGCTTCTCACGGATCACGCCGGTCCGCTGTGGCCTGCCATTCCAGAAGGCCAGGATAGCGAGTATGGATGAGCGGATGGAGAATTACTGCGAACCTATGGAACGTACTGGGTTGTGATGGTTATATGTCGACTCGCATGCAGAACAAGTCAAAAGTGGAAACAAGCTGATGTGAAGATCAAGAAGTCTTGTTTCTGGGACGCTCGAGCGAGAATTTGCATCCGATGACCGAGCGCGTTCGATGATGCACATGAAGGCGGAATGACGAATGAACGACAGAGGTATCGACAGGGGCGACTCTTATGGGAAGTTTCCTATACTTCCTTGTCTGCCATCCCCCTTGCACACCGTACACCCCGCTCAAGATGTGTGGAAGATTCGCCCTCGGCGTTCCCGTACGTATCTTACCCCCTTTCCAGTCGCATGCTGACCTTTTTCCCTGGAAGGCGGACGAAATTCGAGCAGGAATCGTCCACCACTTCCCGCGCATGCTCAATAATCCGCACGCTGCTGCGCGAAGGGCCCGCGAAGGTAACGCGGGAAGAGAAAGGCAACGGCAAGATAGGCAGAGACGCCGTACAAGGCAGGCTGGTGCAAGTGAAGTTACCCTAGGAGCGGCGGCTCCGCAGCACGCGGAACAGCCAGAGGAGGAAGAGGAGGAGCCTTTGGAATGGCCAGCCTCGGATGCAGAAGATCAAGATGCCGCAATCGCGCAGCAGGGAGAGGAAGACGAAGGAGCGATCGCTGCACAACTCCAATGGGAGAACGAAGACCGATTCCGTCACGGGAATTTCAATGTTGCGCCGCGATCGAACGGTGTGGTGCTTCGTCTACGGCCGACACAGGAGAGCGGTTCGGATCTTCGACTGAGAGGGGGAGGAGAAGGCGGAGAGATTGTAGAGGTGCCGCGAGAAGAGGTAAAAGATCCGTTTGATGTTGGGAACCAGGAACTAGTCATCGAGACGATGTGAGTCGTCTCCCGTTTCTCGAGATAGGGCTAACCACTTATCGCCTTTGTTCAGGCAATGGGGCCTCATACCACACTGGTCAAAGCATCCACCAGCAGGCCCGCTGAATACCATCAATGCCCGATCCGAAAACCTAACGTCAGTCGTCCTTGGCACAATCATAAAATCGATTTTTGACTGAAGGCGCATTCTAGGGACAACGCAGGAGGGATGTGGCAGTCTCTGAAGGGGCCCAAACGTTGTCTGGTCGTTGTTCAAGGGTAAGCTCTTGATCTCTCCAGACAATGTACATCCCTGAATGGTTTAAACAGATACTATGAATGGCAGAAAGTCCGTAATATCCACGAACTCTTGTCAATCAGAGTGGCTGACATAAAACCCCTGCGCAGAAAGGAACCGTTAAGATCCCCCACTTCACTAGACTTCCACCAACCAAAGACTCGATCCCGCATCTGATGTTACTGGCCGGCTTATACGACACCGTCAAGTACGTCGATGCGCCCCCCGCGGATCCACCCATCAAAACGTTTACAATCCTCACCACGACGCCGTGCAAGTCTCTCCAGTGGCTGCATGATCGGATGCCTGTGATCTTGGAAAAGGAGGAAGATTGCGTACGATGGCTGGACTGTAGGGATGGGTGGACGCCACAAGTCGCAAAGTTGCTGAGACCGTATGACGGTGAAGTCGAATGGTGAGTCGGCTTGTAATCCGTGATTATAGAGCCTAATTCTCTGCGGCCCCCAGCTATCCCGTCGCTTCAGAAGTCGGAAAGATCGGCAATAATTCCCCGTCATTTGTACTTCCCGTCAAAGAGCGCAAGGATGGGATCGCAAACTTTTTCAAGAAACAGACTGGAGAGGGTGTGCCGGTCAAGACGATGGACGCACCACAGAAAACCAAGAACGATCCGGACGAAAAGCCGACGTCATCTAAGCGTCAACCAGGCGCCATTGCGAAGGTACAGGATGGAGCTGACGTGGACAAGAAACCGAAGACCGATCACGGGAAGCAGGTTCATTCGCCAGTCTCATCGTCCAAGCTCAACGTCAATGCCCAAGCGGACAAGTCCTCAGGCACAGCTTCGAGCAAGAAAGGAGACTCGCCGCCGACGAAACGGGAAGAAGAGAACTTTGAGACGGGAATTGGGGATGATTCGAATGCGCCAAACCCGACGGCCCCTACCGGCGGAAAGGTTATGGGAAAGACTACTACCGTATCCCCGGAGGTGGCTATCGTGTCTCCTAGGCAGACGAGGTCGCGTGCCAAGAAAGCAATCAGCAAGCGGGAAGATGTATCCCCTCCTCGAACGCGCAAGAGGAAGCACTCGATCTCCAAGGTGGAGTCAGAGGAGGACGACATTCAGGTGATCTCGTCTCCGGAATCGTCAAGACCGAGGAAGAAGACTTCTGCAACACCGCGCAAATCATCTCTCTCGAAGGCAAGTATCAAGGAAACGAAAGTGAACATGAGCGAACCGCGGGAGAGGAAAGCGAAGGGGGCGACGACCCAGGGCGGGACCGGAGAAGAAGGGTTGGAGAGCACGGTATGTGTTGCCTTTGCTAAGATGTTGCGACCACTTGCAGATCGGCTCATTCCGGATGGGCATTACAGCATCAGACGAGCTTGGATGGATTCCTCAAGCATGAGGACTAGTCGATGGATGACTGCCCTAGCCGGTGTGTGGCCAGTCTGTTTCATTTGGGTTGTACTTGAGCAGTGTGACGTTGCGTGCTGAGAAAGTTCAGCTTTGTCGATGACGCTTTCACGCTCAGGCTGCGAAAAAGCGGTTGTCACATAATCAACACATGGACAGCTACATGGACTCATGGGACGATCACTGACCTGGTGCTATTTCGACCGCTTTTCGAGCGGACTCCAAGAGCTCTCCGTCATAATATAGTATGGAAGATATAAATGAATTTGATCCCTTGGGAAGTTCCACCGAAGGGACCTTTTCAGTCAGTGCCTGAGCGAGCTCCTGAACGAGGGGATCCATAGCTAGCACCTGTTCTAGCGCTATCCCGTCTCGAAAGCCGGTTACTCGCCGGTTGTCACCCAATGCGGAGTCGAAAGAGTATCCCTCTACTTCGAGAAAGGGACATCCCGTGCAAAAGAGCTTTACGGACTTCAGTCACTACCGATATAATCTCGGCGAGAAGTCCATCGCCGCTGGACCGAACAGCAATTACCACGACATCAGCTGCGACAGTGAAGTCGATATTCGACCCTCGCCAAATATAACTCGGTGACTGCCTTTGTCTCGGAAGCGCAAAAGGAGTCCCCGCAACAGTGATCGAGCCATAAGTTCCACTCCGGCAGCCTTCAACGTCACCTACGTCTCAAAGTCTTTCTTTCCGACATCGCGAAGGGTTCCGTCGACAGCCATGGCAGCGATATCGCCGAAGTCGGTCGTCTTAACCGTCTTCATCGCACTAGTGCTGGACCTTCTCGGTAAGTACGATAGACCTGGTTTGCGGTCTGTGGAGTATTTACCGGACTCTGCGCAATCCCAGCCTTCACACTACCTTTGCCGCTCTTTCCGCGACTCATCGACTTCTACACCGTCCAAGAATCCAATGATCCGACTACCTTGCTGGCACGCTCCCTGGCGTTCTTCCGATACGCCCGAGGGCGTCTTACATCACTCGCACCGGGAACCTACTCCCCGAGCGGTGTAGAGGGCGGCGGAATCACAGGGAATTACAGCAAGAAGTGGGATGTGGTACTTTTGGGAGGGGCGATGGGGTCAGTGTTCAGCCTGTGTCAGTGCGTAATTTCACCATTCTTGGGCAGATGTGAGTGTAGTCGTATCGAGTGTGTTCAGGGTCCTGACTCAAGCTCTTCGTGTTCCCACAGTGTCGGATAGGTATGGCAGAAAGAAGGTTTTATTGGCGACGATGGTTGGGAACATCCTTTCCGCCGCCATATGGCTCCGTTCTACCACTTTTGTGAGCATAAATCGCGGATATCCGCACCTTTCTTATCTTCACTGAGCTTTCGGGACTTCTAGAGCTCCTACATGTTGTCGAGACTAATTGGGGGTCTCTCTGAAGGGAATGTTCAGTTGAGCACGTAAGAAATCCATTCATTTGCACTCCAGATATTCAACGGCTGACATCGTAGTGTGGGTAAGAGCGATCATCAGCGATGTTACCGACACGAATACAAGGTCAAAGTCTCTTGCCTTGATCGGACTGGCGTTTTCCATTTGCTTCACATTTGGGTAGGCCTTTGACAATGCACAAGTCTGGGGGGATGACTAACTAATTACCCTGTCTCGAAAAAGACCATCTCTGGGAGCATACTTCGCGTCTCAGCCCCTACCACTTTCTAGCAGAGTCGCCTCAAACACGAAATGGAACGTCTATGCCTTTCCCGCTGCAATCTCCGTCGGGTTGCTCGTCCTCGAAACTCTATATCTCATGTTGAAGTTGCCCGAAACCAAGGACTACAAGAAGTCACGGCAAGGGCAGGTAAAGAACGAGGGACGCCCTGAAGTCGCCGTGAAGGAGAGCTTCGAGATCCGGCGGAATAGGCTTCGAAAGTTGGGACGGCTTCATGGCTTCTTCTTGCTCTTTTTCTCAGGAGTGAGTGTCTGGCAACAGGTCCGTGGAAGGAGGCTGACCAAGGATATCGTATAGGCCGAGTTTACTTTGACTTTTCTGAGTAAATGGACTTTGATGGGCAGGGGGGACGGGAGAAACTGACTTTCATCCCGCGTGAACAGCATACGACCTATTTCATGCTACAAACAGGCAGAATGGAATGCTTCTCTCATGTAAGGCAAATGTTGCCCCTGTCCGCCAATTATACTGATCTAGGATCCGCTTGAAGACATCGGCATCTTGTCATCGCTGCTTCAAGGCGGCTACGTGCGCAGAGCACTGGCAAAGGGCAAAGTTTCCGAGTTAACATTCACCAAACAAGGCATCTACAGCTGCATACTCGCTTTGCTGCTCATGGCAGGCCTTCCTTTCCCAGTTGTACGGGACTCAGCGTACAGCAACGCAGTCCTTTACACCATTGCGACATGCTTGGCCTACACGAGTGCGACGTGCGTGACCGGAATGATGGCAGCCGCAGCAGCGTGCTGCGACGAGGACGATGAACGAGGAGTCTTGGGAGACAAGTCAAGCGCCGGAGGTCGCCTGCCGCGAGGGCGGGCGTTGGGCGGATTCCGATCAAGGGTGAGTCCTTGAATTGATCCCCCTTTACAGCTGGATCTTTCCGCTCACACCCCTTGACGTTTACTATGCAGGGTCAACTTGGTCGCGCAATAGGTCCCATGTGGGCGACGACCCTGTACTGGACGCGCGGCCCAACTTTGGCCTATTCCGTAGCGGCAGGGTCTCTCGCACTTGTCGTGATCAGCATGCAAACCATGGTCAAAGACGAAGTCAAGCGGAAGAGGAACAAAGTAGAATGATACTTAGTCATATCGACATCCTCTTGTATATCCGTCAACAATATAGTACTCAAGATGATAACCGACATGGGAGAGGCATAAAGCGAAGAGGTCGGTTTCTGGCCAGCCACACCGCTGCATGTATCGCCGCGATTTAGCGAGTTTCCGCACTTGGTGACTACCTATCCGCCTCTCTGGCCAGCCGCTGACTACAGCTCTTACTAGCTCTGAAGGTCGCTAAGGGGTAGCTTACGACGGAGATAGCTAGAGAGATGCGCCGTGAACGCGAACTTGTACCCTATACCAGCTCCTATACCGCTGATAGGCAGCTTAGGTAGCTGCGGGGATGTGAAGCTTCGCTGAAGCAATGCTTTCGCTCGCTGCTTTGCTATTGCAGCTCAAGGCGATACCGCTGCGGCAATGGCTATATGGGATACTGTAAATAGCTCTGTAACTGCAGGAGGCTCTGCTGCGGCTGCCATCATCTGGTAAACTTCCTGCTGCGTGATCAAACCGGCAGCTACGACGACCATCCCGTAGACGTCCGATCGAATCAACAGTGAAAGCAACCAGCTGTCCTTCAAAGTGCTCAAAGACACACGTACACCTACTGGCTCAAAAGGCGGACGTGCCGCAAAGAATCACCTTAATTTCTCCGCGCATTCATCCTCGCGGGAATCAGTAGCTATTTCGCGGCCGCCCCGCTTGCCCAGGCACGAACGAAATCTCAGGGGAAGGTGCGAGAGGGGGATAGCAATGCAAGAACCAGCTCATGAAGCTATGCAAGAGATGTAGCAATGAGGACAGCTGGCAGAGACGCCAGGAAAACTCTGCAGGATCGGCATCGGCGTCTTGTATTCGCGAAAGCTTCACCGAAGCGCGCACATTCGGCAAATTGATGCGGGGCAACACCTGAACAGCTACCTACCCCCTTGGCAACTGTGAAGGCATTACTCTGACGATATCCCTGGCTAAGCTCCTGGCTGATCCTTGGCTGACTGGCTCGTAGCCGACCTCCCGGTAGCATGATGATCTCCCGAAGCCGCTTCTCGGAGGAACACGCGATCAAGCAGGTCCTCAACACGCTTCTCAGACAGCTTCTCGGGCGCTGCTTGAACAGTGTCCTGAAGTGGGTCCCCAGGGCTTCCCCAAGGCATCCTCACAGGGAGGACTGCGTAGTCCCCGCATAGCGTACGAAGGAGGATATATTACCAGTTGAGCCCCAAACTCCGCCCATACGAGTCATGTTTTCTCCCCACGAGTGCATCCTCAACGACAACAAGCGCGAACAGGACGCTTCTTTCTTGATCATCGGGATCAGACCTAAACAGACCCCACCGCAACATACAGGTAACGCTGAGACGATATGCCTGCCCCTGTTGGTCCAACGTCGACATCGCCAAATGTCGTCAACCAATTGCGCAACAACACCCATCAAAACTGGTGGCAGGACAAGGGACTGCGAAAGCTCACGCTCTTCACGCTTCTTGGTTATCTCGGTACAGTAGTAAGTCACGTTGGCCGGCTGAACTTGAAGCCCCTCTAACTCAAAAGAAACAGAACTCGGGTTACGATGGCAGTTTGATGAACGGTCTATTGACGATGCCCATCTTCGTCAAAGCTATTGACGACCCCGACGCCAACAAGCTCGGTATAATCACAGCCAGTTACGCCTTGGGTTCTATCGTTGGTATTCCCCTGGTGCCGTTGGTCTCCGACAGATATGGCCGAAGAATGGCGATCGCTTGCGGTGCCATTTTGATCATCATTGGCGCATTGGTGCAGACCTTCACCAAGGGAGGCTGGGACATGCTTGCCGGTCGTCTAGTAGTCGGCATCGGAGCAGCCTTCCAAGGTATTGCCAGTCCTGCCTATGTCTCTGGTAAGTACCGAATAGCGCTAACACCAAGAAGAATCGCATGCTAACGCATGCTAACCTATCTCGTTCCTCTTAACAACAGAATTGACTCATCCTCGAAACCGGTACGCGACTCTGTTCTCACATAGGATGGTAAAGCCGGCGCTAACTCGATTTTGCATACTAGTCCGCAGGCGACAGCTTTGATCAACACCTGCTGGTACATAGGATCTATCATCGCCGCCTGGCTCACGTAAGTCTTTCGTCCCGCTCGTATCAGCGAAGTCGCTTACAATCCGCTTCGCACAGATTCGGAACACTGAACATCGCCACCGATTGGTGCTGGCGACTCCCTTGTGTAAGTGGCACCTTGCTTCCCGCAGATGCTTTAACACTGACATGCTCCCTTTACGAAAAGTTGATCCAAGCCCTGCCGGGTGTACTTCAATTGTCATTCATCTACTGGACGCCTGAGAGTGTGCGATGGCTCGTCAGCAAGGGTCGAGAACAGGAGGCCTACGATATCCTGTGCAAATATCACGCAAACGGTGACCGAGACGATGAACTGGTCATTTACGAATTCGACGAAATTAAGGAAGCCATCGCCGCCGAAAAGATTGCGGAAGCCGGAACAACCTACGCCAGCTTCTTCAAGACGAAGGGAAACCGACACAGGCTTTTGATCTTGATCATGGTCGGCTTTTACTCGCAATGTAAGCTATGCCGATCGGCACTTAGGGGCAATGGCTGACGATCTTGCAATAGGGGTTGGAAATGGAATCATTTCCTACTACTTCGCCAAAATTCTTACCTCTATCGGGTGAGTTGATTACCCGTATGCCGATATGAACAGAGACTCATCCATCTCCCTCAGCTTCACGGATCCTACTAAGCAAGCTGGTCTCAACGGTGGTCTGGTATGCATCTCGGAGTCGTCATCAGAGTCAGGGTGCTCATAGTATCTCTATAACAGCAAGTCTGGAACTGGCTACTGGCAATTGGAGGCGCTATGCTTGTCGAACGCCTCGGTCGACGATTCCTCTGGCTCACATCGGCAATCGGCATGCTCATCTTCTACGTCATCATAACCGCCTGTTCAGCCGTTTACGCAAAGACGGAGAGCGTGGCCGCTGGCTACGTGACCATTGCCTGTCTATTCCTGTACTTTGGCTCGTAAGTTCAACGCAAGTACCATACACAAAGGATGAGGTTGACTGAATAGTATCCTGTCTTCCCATTAGTTACGATATCGCCTTCGTCAGTACTCCTGATCGACACGCGCCGCGTTGTATATGTGCTAACATGATCCTGCCTTCATCCTAGACGGGCTTGACATTGGCCTATCCCGTCGAGATCCTACCCTTCAGCTTGCGAAGTAAAGGTCTTGCCATCCTTCAGATGTGTGTGCAGGCTGCGTTGTTCTTCAACCAATACGTGAACCCTATCGCTCTGGAGAAGCTTGCATGGAAGTACTACATCGTACGTTCATGCTAGGGATCCGTCGTCGAGTGGTGTCCTGACATGTTCTGGCCTTTAAAAAAAGGTCTATGACGTTGTCCTGGTCTGTGCCATTCTCAGCATCTACTTCTTCTACCCCGAAACCAAAGGTTAGTCAATGGAGCTCTGACCGCCTAAGTATAGCCTGACGACCCTCCCTCATTACAGGTCTGCTACTCGAGGAGATCGCGGAGATCTTCGATGGCGCAGACGCGACCGTTCACGCCGGCACGATGTCAAACGGACAGGTCATTGGCACGTCCGAGAAAGACAACGAAAAGCTCGACGAGACGGAAAAGGTTGAGCATGCAGATCACGTCGAGTATCGATGAAATGGGCCAGGTGAAGCGCTGTCAGTCTTGGTGCGTGGAGATGTGGCAAAGGGGCGGAGGGGGAGGTGGCGCAGATCAAGAGGGGTTTGTGCGGGTTCCAGGTTTTGATTGAGACATACTGAAAGGGAAGACCTTAATAAAGCTGCACTGTATGGTGTCTGTGGGGGGGGGGGGCTTTGTCGTGATCTTGTACGTTGTAAACCAATTGTCAATGTGAAAATGATATCCGCTTCTCCGTATGGACTATCGCCTCGAAGACGCGTAGTCTGTCCAGAATATCTTTCGTTCATCGGAATGATGCGCTACTATGAAGTGCAGCGTTTCCACCGAATATTCAGGGTCAGTAAAGGTAGGCATGTAGTCTTCCACATATGGCTTCGAGAAAGCAAGAGAAGCTACCAGTCATAGTTCATGGTCGCTGCTGCTTTATCGTTTACACAAAGAGGCACAACAAGGTGGCGAACAATCGCGCCGAAATGTGACGAAACCCCCTGGAACCGGAAGTACTTGAATGTTAGAACATTGGTTCTCGAATCTGCTCGAGAAGTGGGCGCTTGCTTCGAGACTGGTAGTGAGATCGTGCGCTTGATCAGCGGAGACAGTCAATCACAACGTACGGCCACGAAACTAATGGATCTTCGACCGCTCCCGACGTCAAGCCACAGCCAACCGGGCCGTGAGCACCAAGATCGTATGACTACCTCGCATAAAACACTGGTAGGACGCGGCATTCAGCGGCTGACTAGCCCGAAAGAGGGCGACACAGGCCAGGTACAATGGGCAAACCAGTCAAAGACTCATGCGCCTGACTAAAAGAAGCGCAATCTCCGCGCGCCAGGAAACGGATCTATCGAGATGAAACACTGCTTGACGCGGGAAGGCGGAATCTCAGAGGGCTCCCAAATAAGGAGGGAATCTTGTGGAATCGTTTCAGCGGTGACGCCCATCACGCCGTTCAGGGGTAAAAGGCGTCCGTAAAGGTTGTTGTGATCTCTGAGACCATGCGTGAGAAGATAGGTAACGCCCTTGAGGGGTGTTGAAACGCGTGCGGGTTGGATGTCGATTCATGTACGGAGAACAAGGGGCGTCGCAACAGCTGTCGCAGCTGCTGTCGCAGCTGATTTGGAGAGCTATTTGGACAATTGAGACGCGGATGCAAACACAGGAGAGACCGAGCTAGGAGCGTGGATGCGTTTGGGTTCCCCTCGTTGTTGTTCTCGTTCTCTCCGTTTTGGCTTCCCTCAGGCCATGTCATCCCAACTATGAAGACTGGAGGATGCCCAACACACGCTTGAGCAGTGCATCTTAGAGTCGCCCGTGACATCTTGATCGCTTGAAATCCCGAAAGCCGATCAGGTTCGATTACCTTACGCGCGCAAACGACCACTCTGATGGCCGTTGTCGAAACAATAACCCCTTCGACAACAATCCGTATACCCTTGGTCGGCCTCAAAGTACCACAAACATCCGAGTCCATAATGCTTGAAATGACGGAAGATCGAGAGCTGCGACGAACCACGAGAGGAACCGGAACTGCTGCAGCGCCGAGAAACACACAAAATGGGGGTTCCGCTATATCGTCCATTGGCACCAGAGCAAAAGATGCCATCAAGACGGCGTCCGCTGCACCTCCGCCCAACTATGTCTCAGGAGTAATCCCCATCAAGCGAAGCGCATCCGATCAAGGTAGCGCAAAGGACAATGATGAGATGGATGTCGATAGTATGGTTCAGCCCGAGATCGCCGCCGAGGATTCAGGAGAATTGGCGCGAGAGTATAGAAGGGATGAGTTGTCGCAGGATGAAAGGTGAGTCCCCTCCCTGTTTTTATGGGCATCTTTGCCAAAGTCAGGGGTTGGGGTGTTCCCACGCATAAGAGGCGTGGCGTTCCCATTTCGGCTGAAATGTGTGGACTAGGAAGGGCGATGAAGGACGCGCCCGTCGTTGTGTCTGTACGCTTTTCGCGGAGGGGTGGAAAGACAAGTATTGTATCGAAACGCGCCTCTTTGCGAAGACCACGAAGGCCTTCTCGCTAAAGGGACTATCCTGCCCCAACGAGACAGTTCCCCTTTCGGCCGGCTTGTGTGCTGATTGTTCATTCCCTTCACAGCTCCGATAGCGAAGCACGAGCTATACGCGAAAGGGCATCCGGATTGTGGCGCGATGAGGCCGCACAAGGACAAGCCATCAACGCTACAGACGACGCTCACGCTCGAAAGAAACGTAAAGTCGATGATTTGTTGCAAGCAGGCCCTATACCATCTGCGCAGTCAGCCTCCGCTACATCTGCAACAGCTGCACAGTCTCAGGATTCTCGTCCCGTTTCAGGTCCCGGCGGAAGACCGACAAACTCACCTCAAACCATAAAAGCGGCGCCAACTGGACAATCAGCCGGACAAGGACCTCCTGGCCAAGGTCCTCGAACACCTTTGCAGAGCCAAGGATCCCATTCATCACAGACTAGACAGCAGGCCAATCCGCAAGCCAATCCTCAGAGACCATCACAGCCGCGTCAGACTTCGTCGACTCAGCAACGTCAGTCCGCACCAACTTCCGCTGCCGATGATGTCGTTATTGCCGATGTTGAGACAGCACCGCCTACGAGACTGTCGAATGCCCCAACATCTTCTGGAACTCCACCATCCGCTGCCGCAGCCATCGACAAAAACAAGAAAGTCGTGAAAAGGCCAGCGCCTTTGATTAACGTCCCTTCCCCTGGCAATGGAAATGCAACGAACCATCCCCCTACGCAAAAATCCGCCAGATCGGTTGCCGCTGCGTCTAGCCTGGTCGAGCTCGATAGCAGTCTTCCTTCCGAAATCGCCAATGTCAGTCCAGTTGTGTCCGGTTTCCCGATGCACACTGCTGACAAGGCGACTCTCGAATCTGTGAGTCCCGGACTGACTTCGCTATGCGGAATTTCACTAACCTCGGCTTGACGCAATAGTTCCGATTCGCTTTACAGATCAAAGACCAGCAGCGCGACCTGATTGAGAAACGTCTCGCTGGCAAGATTCCCCAAGAGTTTGATCAACCTGGCACCGGTCCACCACCTTCCGCCGGACCGATCCCACCTATGATGTACCTCCACAAAAACAGCGTCGGGTCTCGCAGAAGCGAGGCCGTCAAACAGAAAGTCCAGGGCATGAGGGTAACAACGAGTGCCGAAGGGTACAGACAAAATGGAATCCAGGCAAGTCTTGCTTCTCCCATCAGCGACTCCTGCTGACGTTCTTCCCATGACCAGACCGCGCCAGGTGGACATCAGCAAGCCCAGATTGGGGCTCTGTCTTCATCCATGCACACTACAGCTCATGCCATTTCGGATGACGGATACGACGAAGATGATCCTATGCTTCGCGATATGCCAGACCATCACGCGGTGCCACTACGCGACGGACCTACGACGTACACAAGCCAGCAACCACCACCCGGCTCCACTAGATATCCACCGACAGTCCCCGGAGCCGCCTATCGTGGTCCTGCTGGAGCTCGACCTACAAATGGCGAAGCAGCGTATGACGCAGACCGTCGAAGAACCGCAAATGGATATGCCCCCGCAGGCGCTCCAACATCAATCCGTCCGACAGGAGCTGCTCCTTATCCACCGGTTGCCGCCTTCGGTCAGCAGACCTCCCCCTACCAACGCACCGCCAAGCCAGCAGAGTATGCCATGGCTGGCCGAGCGGCGTCATATGGCCGTCCGCCTACGGCGCAAAGTGCCGGAGCTCCGCCACAATCAGCTCGGGGCGAATATCCTCCGGGAACGATGTATCCTCCTCGACCTCCTGCAAACTACCCAGCTCCTGCGACCGCTCAAGGATTCCGACCTCGATCTCCTGGTCGAGGACCACCTGGTCCGCCAATTGTCGATGTCAACAAGGAGCACTTTATGGAGCCATTCCATCTCTTGTTCGACACCTTTATGGACTCGATGCAGCTAAAGAGGGACCTGGAATCAAAAATCCGCCGTGCCAACGATCTTGTTGAAGCTCAAGAAGCCGAACTGCGCAGAATTTCCGGATTGCGCGTCGAATTCGAACGTTCCCTTGAAAGGCTGCAGCGAGCTCAAGAACGAGCGGGCCATCAATCATCCTTAGGTTCCGGAGGCGGTGCCGCCAGCGGTGTTGAGTACAGCCCTCCCCCTAGTGGGGGCTCTGCACCACGTGCGACAACCGTACCTGGATCAGAGAGTGCCGGGGAGCGGGAGCCGGTGGAAGTGCGAAACAAGCAGCCACAACCTGAACGACAAGGTCGCTGATCCAGTGCACGAGATGAATGAGAAGACGAGAAGCGTTAGCGTATCGGATTGTCTGGATCTGCTCCGAAACCGTGCATTGCACGAACCTATCTAGTTCTTGTGCATGATCTGGTTCTCTACTTGTTGTATTTGACCCTTGGCCAAAACTTCCGAGTCTTAGCTATCAGCTGTTATATTTGGGTGTATGTAGAACTGCTCTGCGGTCATTTTTCGAGGGGATTCTTGGGGTATAATATGTTTGCGCGTTGTCCTCTGTCGCCACCGGGTCCATTTGTCGAGTTTATATGTTCATCAGCTCGTGATCATGCGCGACAATCCCTTGTGATGCGCCCAAACCAGTTCCCTTTATGTGACAATGTCAAGCAATAGCAGTGCTCCATCGTAAACAGTCCTTTAGATTTCAGACTCTGCTTGAACTTTCTTGAATCGCATACAAGCTCGCAGTCATCAGCGCTCGCTCGTACCGATACCATCACATAGCACCAGAGCAATACCTGTCGGTCGCAGGCGAAATCTTCAGTAAAACGGCCAGTGGTTTCGGCCAGAATCTACCCTCTAGATCACTGCCAAAGACTGCTATGGTTTGTGGCTTGATTGCATCCTGAGTGGCACTCTTGCCTCCGTCGGCCTGTTCGCAGGACTGTGAGTACCTTCTCTCTGTCGGTCTTCGCCCGAGAGCAAGTCGGCTGAATGATGGGACTTCCACCAGTCCATCAATCTCCCGACCATTTCAGCACCTACTCCTTCCGCTATGGCCTCCCGAATGCCTCTCCGCCCTACAGGACGAGAGGATTGGAGCAACGACGGTGATGTCGACTTCAAACCTCAAGAAGAGCTCGTGGGGCCGCGCATACCCACCTCGTTGTCGAAGCCGCATCTGAACGTTACATCATGTGATGGTAGAACAGTCCGAATGCTTCCCGCCAACGCCGACGTCAGACCCTGCCCTCTAGATCGCGGACATTACGGAAACGGGACTTCAGAGGAAGGGGGCGCAGATGGGATCATGGGGAGCTCGAGTTCTGGGTCGGTTGACACCGCCAGGTCCAGATATGCCGATATAGCGGATCTCGATACGATGAATGAGGAAGATGTGGAATACCCGACCATCAAGGGCTTAGAATCGGACCGCACAACAACCGCAGTGTACGGACAGGGTCGTTCAGCTGTTCAAGCACAAGTCACCGGTACGGCACTCAACGATACAGCTTATATCACTCGACTCCATTCGGCGGAATCTCGCTCGATTGCCAGGAAGCATGACTCTGAAATGAACGAAGATCTAGATTGGGGAAGCAGTACCGCTCCTTCGTCCTCAAACCGTCCAAACCAATCAGGCGCGGCTGAACTCAGAAACAAGCTGAATCTTCGCCTCGCAAATCAGCAGATCGCGACGAGGAATCAGGACAACATCTGGGATGACTTCGATGCTGGTGTCAATAGCGATGGGGAAGACGACAGGAAACAGAGCACACTGAAAGCTGGGGCGGTCACGTATCAAAGTGTCCTGGAAGCAAAACTTGTCAATCAGATTCAATCGTCAACCGAGTCCAGAAATGTCGCAGGCCAGGTTGAAGACATGGAGGACGGGTTCCAGCTGCCTTTAACGCTTCAACATCTGAAACTTATCTCACGATCACCGCCATCCGCCGTTCTACGTCATCGGTCGTCTCGATCATCCCTCGCATCTGCCGCTACGGGCCAGACCTCCGATTGGGACAACATCGGTACGCCTGCCAATGCTCGCACGAGCGGGACAAGTAGTCGGACGGCCAGTTCCGTGATTCCTGGGACAGAGCAATCGGAGATTGACGATCATCATGCAAGAACACGCCTGGACCTCGATCGAGATACGGAAGACGATCTGGAAGATGGGTTGGAGTTCCCCGTTCCGAGTTTCTTCTCTAATGGTCGAGCGCGAGAGTTAAATAAACTTTTGGATCGAAAGCGTAAACCAGGCGTATCGGTGAACATATCAGATCGTCAGACGGGACACGCAAGCGGAATATCGAAATCATCTTCCACCTTGATGCGTCCAACCTTGTCATCATCAGCAAAGCTCAAATACGTACCCCTGGCTCAGGATCCGCTCGAAGATCATCTGGAAGACGGACTTGTCTTGGGTGACGAGAGGTCCGAGCTCACGCATGGCAGGCTTGCTCGAATACGACAGTCTCGCGCTACAGCTACAATGGGGACGCCGACTGGTCCGAGGAATGCGGCAGGTGGTACGCTAAAGCGGGGATTCATCAGTGGTCGACAGAAAGTCGAGAGTGGAAGCGACATCCGTCCTGTGTCGCGTTCCGTCAGCGGTTCCATGGGACTCCTGGCGACGCCGTCGAGTGATCACATTCATCAAGCTGGCCCTGCAGCTTCAGCCTTGCCAACATCGTCCTCAGCGAATACACCGAGACGACTTCGCCATCGAACGTCCCATTCTCGCCTGGGTAACGCTGGCTCGTCGTCATCCCTCGGGAAACGTCAATCAATGTCGTCACTTCGGGAAATGGCAAAGCTACACCAAACCACAGGATTTCCCAACCAACATCCCCCTACTCAGCATCCGCCCTCGTATACAGCTCAGACCGCCTCAAGCGCCGCCAGATCAGCGGGCAATTCTAGGAAGGGCAGCGCCGAAAGTGGATGGCCGAATATGGAGCAATCACGCTCACCTTCCGAACGCTCGCAAGGGATCAGATCACAATCTTCATCGATGAACAGCAGAGCAGAACGGCCGCGGGCACCGATTCCGCCTTGCTTTACCCAAGAAGCGGTACTCGACGAGTCATCCGCCTTCGCGCCTTCTTCTCTCCCCATCGGCAACAAGTTGCGCAAGTCGGTCGGTCTCAGGTCTTATGGTGACGGCACAGAACTCGATGGCATTGAGGATCTGCAGGTCGACAGGACAAAGGAGGGAATGTTGAAGTTACCTAAAGGAGCTTCCTCTACAGTACATGGGTCGCTTGGCAGGTCAGCGGGTCAGCAGTTGGGACTCGGAAGACCTTCCCGTCTACCTCGTAAGCCCGGTGCTATAGGCGAGTCATATGAGCACTCACACTTCTCCCAGACACACCCAGCGCCACAGTCGAGAAGCGCAAAGCGCATCCCACCGAACCGATACCCTTGCCAAGACAAGCTGCCACATCAAAGGCGAAACCCCTGGCGAGAAAGGCTGGGCTCATTCGACATCTGGGCAGAGTCGAAAAGAAGAAGGGTGAGTGTAGGTCATTTGCGGGTTTCGGGACATCTCGTTGATGTACGGACTTCCTCGATAGTCGGCGACATGACCTGGAATCCAGAAACGCTCAGATGGGAGGGAAACTATCAGGTTTTGCGAGACTTTGATGCGCAAGTCATGTCTTCGGCTCGTCCGGCTTTGATTACGCATTACGGAGCATTCGCTAGCATGAAAGCGACATCATCGCGCTCGACCGTTGCCAGTGACAATCGAGATGGCAAAAGTGTCCCGTCTGAAGTTTCTCCATCGGTGTCCACGGCGCCGTTGAATGCACCAAGAATCGTCGGGAACATGATGTTTGATCCGGAAAAGATGTCTTGGGTCAGCACACTTGCAGCGGAAGACGATGAGCCCGATCCATTCGCGAATATCGACGAGGAGGACGCTTCTGATCGACAGGTCAGCTCGCGTTTCGGTGATCAAGACGATCATTTCGATGAAGATGGCGATCAGCCATTGCGAGGCGGAACGATCACGAGGGATATGGGACGCACCATGATGGACGGTATTCGATCTCGAGCCACGGGTCTCATGCGCTTCAGCAGCGCAACAACGACGAGCTCGTTATCGTCCGCGGGAACTTCGACAACATTACACGATAGCGAGGACTATCGCAGAGGAGGGAATACCGCGGATGTCCATGAGGCGGAGAACGAAGAAGACTGGGATATCGACGTTGGGGTGCCATCACGCAAGCCTCAACTCCGTTTGCCGTCTACCTTGACGCCCTCACGAAGCACCAGCAACCGATCAGCCGCTCAAACTGATTCCGGCTTCAAAGTCAAGAGCCCTCGCAACCCCACGTTCTCGATACATTCTTCGCAACTTCGATACAGTCGAGAACACTTCCAACCGTCCGAATACGTCTCGGAAGCGCTCTGGCGCGAAAGCATCGCTGCAGAAGCCCGACACGAGAAAGAGATGCTGGGATGGCGAGTGGACGACAAGGTCAAGCGGGGCTGGAGCGCACGAGATGTGGAAAAGGAACGGGAGAGGGAGAAGCGACGAGAGGAGAAGAGGCTGTGGGAGATCAGAAATTTGGCCATGAGGTCGTGATCCTGCGGGATCTGCGGCATCAATAACGCTTCGCCGCGATGCGAGGATGATGCAACGAGACACGAAACGACACACTGCGATGATAACGGTTTCCGTGGTGATACATCGTAGACGGGAACGACCATGATTGATGACACGGACGGATATAATCCCGTCCAGTACGTTGACGCCTATAATGAGCCATGTAGCCAGAAGCTTGTTGCAGCATACATACTTTGCGATTCCATTGAGAATCGAGTTGCCTGACTGACAAGAGCCGACAGAGGTCTAGATCAGGAGGACAGTCGGGATACCGGGGCTCGGGATGAGACCCGCAATCGACTTGCATCCGCCTAATCATTGCGAAGCAGAAAGTGGAGGGTAGCCTGTGCGTTCTTGAAGTTGAGAGCCTTGACGGAGATAGAGACCACTGCTTGCTTGCTACAGCGGATTGTCGGACACTGGACTGTTTGACAGGGTATGGTGCATAACTCCGCAACGCCCATCCCGGAAGACCGCATCCCGCAAAACAGCTCAGCAATCGAGATTAAGAAGCGACTCCTCTTCATCATCTCATAATGTCCGCTCGAGATGCGCGATACGATCCGTCTCGATACTCGACTCGCGGGAGGGATTTTCAGGACGATGAGCAAGACCCAGAGGACTACAGAGCGTACTTGGAGTTGACCCAGTGAGTTCCTGAGAAAGCCCTCCGCAAAAGCAGGAGCTGAAAGGTCATGGTCCGGCTTCAGTCTTCCAGCAGCTTTGACGCAAGATCCTATCGTCGGAGCACGATTCATCAGCCACTACTTTATCAAGATTACGCATTATCCTGTCGAGGACATCCGTCTCTCAATTGATGGAAACTTCGAAACAACCTCGCGACTCGAAGCTGGTGAAATTGCGCGACCGGGGAAACCAGTCTGCCTGATGACATTGACGAGTCGTGACGCCTGGGATCGACTGCGTCGTGCGTCAAATCCTCCTCATACAAGGAGTAACGAACGTATATCATCATGTAAGCCCGCTTTCATGGATCATCGATGCCGAAAATGCTGAATAGAGTCTGATTGTAGCGGATACGACCGTGGTTTGGGAACACGATATACTTAGGAAGCATGCGCCGGAATGGAGTACCATCACGAAAGTACAAGGCGGAGGAACAGCAACTAGCCTGAAAGACAAGTTATACGGCAAGAAATTCCGCTTGAGACTCGTGTCCTTGGATATATCGACAGAATTACCAGCAACATCACTCCTGTCACGCGAACAGAACGGCCACATCAGTCCAGCACGGCGCGACTCTCCAGTCCGCGCGACAAATCCATTTGCATGGGCTCCCCAGGCACCACCTGAACCATTTGTACCCTTTGGTTCGCCGAGGAACGATCGGCCGGACTCCTGGGATGTTCCGGATTCGACGGCTACGAATGCAGTGGAAGGTGCTGCAGTAGAGAGACGAACTTCTGCACGAAGGACAGACGATGAGAGGCATCCTGAATACCGGTCAGTCTGGGCGAGCTTATTCTAGCCCTCTCCTGACTATTTGGCTTTATCCAGAATCGGCCCTGATGAAGTTGGTCATTTGAAACACGACAAAACGACGGATCCGTGGACGGATAGGGTGAAAGATCAAAGATACACTATTGCCGAGGAAAATTATAAGTGGTTGGATTCTCATCGGCAATATCTTCTTGCGACGGAACTAGGGAGGAAAACGCTCCCGACGACTATACCGAGTTTCCCTCCGAGACGAACGATTGTCACTTGGCAACTCGCCAAATTTGTTAGTAAGTCTCCCGCGTGAAGAACGTGGAATCAGATCACTGATGCTGAGCGCTGCCGGACAGCTCGTAAACACCTGTCGGTCTTTTTTAGTCAATTCGGTGAGTCTGGGTCAGTCCTGTTGTTTCCACTATTCCCGACTCCTCCTGTACGGACAGGTCGCGTGGACGACGTCAAAATACGGCTAATCCCGGAGGGATGGTCTCCGGCGGGAAGAATCGCGTTCGTCGCCTTCATGACAGAACGAGATTGCAGGGAGGTTCTTCGCAAGGTGAATGGTGTAATGTTCCCAAAGGCGGTCGAGGAACTCCGAAAGAGCAGGAATTGGCAGGAATACGACGACTACACGCGTCATGCTTCGAAGTTCTTGCCGGTCGCGGAAGCCGTTGAGGGAAAGTGGTGTCCTGTCGTGTCGGAGCTCGTGAATGGCAAGCTTGCTGATCCCGCCATGAGAGCTAAACAGTCGCCAGGTGGGAGTCTTCTTTCATAAGAGCGATTCAGAAGCTAACAGGTCTGAGAATTTGCCTGCTTTGTGATGTGTAGTGCGAGGACGACCGCCTCCAACCGCTGTTAGACTCGAGATGGAAAGCGATGCATCGAATTATGCCGGATCCGATGCAGCTTCCTCTTTCCAGCCTCGACCACTCAGTACAGCGTTCGCAGGCGATGCGACTGCAGCCGCTCCCAGATCGGCGGCACGATCGCGATCTCGCGATAGACGACTGAGATCTCAGACGCCAAAGAAATACACCAAGATTACGATACCTGTTCGCTTGCCCGAGAAGACAGTACCGGCTGCAGACGCCCAGAAGTTGATCGGTGGTAAGGTCTTTCGAGACAATTATCTTGCCATCACGTTGATGAGAACATTGTGATGATAGAGAAACGTATGGAAAGAAGACGCATGGGCATTCTAGGTAAGTCACATGTGACGCAGCGAGTCCAATTCCGTAGGGAAATTTTTGACATTCAGTACAGTCATCCCACGAAAGGCGAACGTAGAGCAGTTGAAGACCATACTGGAGGCAACCTTTGGACCCATCAAACCTGTCATGTACGTGCGGGCACCTGCCTCTCGCGACGCAACCTCTCGACAGACAGCTCGTCGCTCACGATATCGCGCAGTCTCAATACTTCGACCGATGTTCCATACAGTGTAGAGTTTACAAGCGACAGGGGAATAGAGAGGGCGGAGAAGGTAGGAACAACTTGATGTCGCCTCGTCAATTCTGAAGCGTGTTTTCGTTTCTCTGCAGGAGGCTAAGCCAACAGACGCTCAAGGCCGGTTTGCAGGCTGCTTCGAGTTGGCAGTACCTCTGATGGATCTCGAGGCGAAAGACGAAACCGTATGGGCGAACTGGAACTGGAAGGAGGAAAATAGTGTTCCATCGAATAGCATCGAATCGAGGCCGATGCCACCTGATGCGGCCTCAAATCCTTCGCATCCTGGACCATCTTCGGCATCATCGAGGACACAGACGCAGACCGGGGCCAACGCAGAGCTTCCACTGCTCACGATGGATGAGCTCGACGCTTTCGTGGATCACGGTGCTGTCCCGTCAACTGTGACCGCGAACGGGACTTCCTTGCACGAGCAACAGCAGCCACAACAGCGATCATCTCGACCTCCCGCTGACCCCGCCCGCTCTGCTCTACAAGCGAGAACAGATACCGCTTCACCTGAACCCCAAAGCCAGAAACGTCCTGCGCCCGAACCACCCATGCGTCAGTCACCCGTACCGCACTCTCGAACTTCGATGTTCCAGCGAAGCTTCCGAGCGGCGGGCAAAGCCGCGGGTTCTGCGATGGCGATCCTGATGGCTCACCAGCCGGATATCGAGCAACCGGAGAAGAGGCCGAGTGAATCCTCTTCGGCGGATGATCCGCCGTTGACCAAGCGAGGGAGGTTTGAATGAGCGGTCTGCGTCTCGAATTCCCGTCCTGTCTATGCAGCTAGTACGGTTCACCTAGTCCGACTGCGATGATATGAATGACCGGCATATTGAAAAGAAGGTTACGAATGTTGCCAGCTTCGAACAAGATAGATTGAGCGGCAAGAGTCGAGTTGACTTACCATGCCTGCACTCACATCGGGAAAAGATTCTCCATAATGAATCTGATCTGTCATTTGCATGAACACAAGAACAAACGCGTTTGGGCACTTGTGTTGCGGTGACACTTGCAGATTGAATGACATGCCTATAGCTCACCATACCGAGATGTCACCTCCGAGAAAGCGGTCCACCGATTCAGCATGCAACCGCCCCTTGGCCACGGCGCAGAGAAAGAGAATCCGATGAATCCCGACTGTCTGTCTGCTTCGCTCTACCAGTCTTCCCGACGCCATGACGATTTTGGCTTGATTACAGATCGTCGATTATATTCTTACTAGCAATGTCCATCACTGTTTGCATGATTGTCATATCTTCTGCATCGATTACAGTCCAATGCGTCGCAAACCAATTATGCTGATGTCGTCGATGTTGTCTCCACTTGAACGGCCTGCTTCGCCAAGTATCCATGCTTGGCTGGGTTCGAATAGTACACTGGAGGGAGGCACATGCTTAGCAGAAAGTCGGGAACGCTTACCCGAGTTACGCACAGATATCCGTTTTCCTAACAGGCAAAGCTTCCTTGACCTCTCGTCCAAAGAACTTTTCCGGATGCGCGGCTTGTCGCAATGCCAACGGGTTGTGATAAACGGCCGTGACTTCACCTCCAGCATCGATGATGGCTTGCGCAGCGGACTTGGAGTATCGTGAGAAGCGCAAGTTGAGTGGCGGTAATGGTAGTGATGAGTCCGGCTGCGAGAAGAGCCGATAAGATCTCGAAATTGCCAATGATTAGGAAGACTGACCTGGCCTAATAGCTTGACGCCTGAGAACCCCTTGATACCATGTACGAGATTGCTCTGAAACACCGTGCCCACGTCAATCGGCTGCGTCGCATCCAGCCTTCCGCTTGCGATCCATTCCTGAAGCTTTGCGATGTTGAGCGGCGCATACGTCTTGTTCGTGCTGCCAGGTTCAACTTAATCAGTGAAACCATCCATGTACGCAAGAGACGCAACACGCACAAGTTCTTGAACCCCCGCTTCGGGAACAGCCTCGTGATCGGTGTCTGACCACCTTCGAAGCCTGGCTTAGGTTTGCCATTTCCTGCTCGTGCCTTCTGACCCTTGTGTCCACGACCTGAAGTTCCACCTTTGGTTGACGACCAACCGCGGCCCAGACGAACATTCTGATGGAACCCACAGACAGTCAGCCCATTTCCAGGCCCCGAACACGAGACCAATACTCACGTCCTCTCGTGCACCCTTGTTGTCCGCAAGTTCACCCAAATGCACGTATGTGCTCGCCCATCGGCTGGTGGAAGGGCCGGTCGGAATCGGTGGACGTTGAGCCACTCGCGCCGTTGTTATGCATCGTGCGGTCGGCGGAAGCGCGTCTCGCAGAGACCTCGTGAAGCTGATGCCAAACATGATATGCGTGGCGAGAGATTGCTAGATCTTTGCCCACTTATCGTCACCCACATGAATCTCACTTGACACTTCAACTGCCTCAGCTCGCCGACGATCCAAAACTCGCGCTTGCACCGATCGCCGCGTTGCGCTTCTTTCGATTCTGCCTCAGCCCGACTTGTTATATTCTATGATGAAACGTCTGTTCACGTATGATGGCATGCCTGCAGTCCAGGCAGATCCGTATTGCAGCATGGAATCGATCTCAGTCTGCGGACATGTACATATCGAGAATCCGAGATACAACGGAAAGCGGATGGAATACAATGGCGAGAGTACGTGATCCGTGAGAAGCATGCTATATCTTCCAGCTTGCCAGCCGTTCCTGCAACTCGCGAATCCTCTTGGCCATCTCCTGTCTGACTTGCAGCCGAGTACTCTCTGCCACTCCATTACGGATCAGTTCTTCCTGTACACGCGTAGGATCGTCGCTCAGAGGGTCAAAATCGATCGTTAGGCCCGCCTGTGTCGTTACCCGAATCATGGCTCCGCGATTGCTCATTCCTGGACTGGATTCCCCAGATTGCGCAGACTTGAACAGGTGGGTTGGGTAAAGAGGTCGAGGTGTCTGTTGCATCGCCGGTAGCGCAAAAGGATCCGATGGATCTGCTAGATTGGTTTGGGATATCGACTGTCGGATGCGGATCGTCGACATGCGTTTTCCCTTTGAGCTGGCTTTGGTGCTCGTCGCGGCTGCTCCGCGCCCGCTCTTTGCGAGCAAACGCCGTTCCATCTCCTCGACGTCGGGCAGCTCGTTCTCATCATCTTCGTCAGTCGATGTACCGAGATTGTATTGTCCGGGCATGTGATACGATAAAGCTGGTTCGACCGGAGTTGGCGGTCCCTTCCAGGGGTTTGCAACGGGACTTCCGTTGGCCGACATGATGCTGTCGTTCTCTTGTAACGTTCGAGGCTCTTTCGGTGTCATGACGACGGCTGGAGCTTCAAACTTTGGTATTGTTGGCACATTCGAACGTGTCCTCGTATTGGCCTTTGTAGACGATGTCGACAGGGACAGCACCGCGGGGTTTTGCACGAGAATCGAGTCGCCGCGCGTACTTCGCTTCGTCGCCGGGGTCGTCACGGTCGCTTTCGTCTTCTTCCCCGAAAGTATGCGTTTTCCCTTGCTAGCCAAGCTGGAGAGCGTGCTGGGTTTGTCTGCGACAGACTCCTGTCTTCGAGCTGGAACATAGAGCATATCAATTATCGACTACATGTATGATTGGGATTCCGACTTACTGCTCTTTCGAACAGGACCAGTCTCTGTTTCACTAGTCTCGGCAGATCGGCTAGCATCCCCTCTTTTCCTGTCGTAGGCGACGGGAATCAGTGTTATCCAAGTATGGCAATGTCATTGCTTACCTCTTCCGTTTCTCATCCACCACGTGCTGCACTGCATCATCGAAGTTCTTCTTCTCTTGCTGTTGCTGATTCTCCATAGTCTTCTCCGCCAATCTACGCAATGTCGTTCGCCAGTCCCCGCCCCACAGCTCGTTCATCTCTCTCATGCTGAGATTCCGTAGATTCTTCGGAATGCACATGATGGCGGATTCCTGACGGATTTCGAAGGATGTCATGAAGTCATCCAGGTTTGACCAGAAAGACTTTGTTCGATCCTCGACTGCCACCATGATCAGTAACGAGGGAATGCTGAAGCGAGATGCTCTGCGTACCTTCTAGATCCAAGTTGTCCAACATGCTCTGCTTCTCCGCCGCCGAGATGAGGGCATCTTTTCCGCTCCTCTGGGGAGTTGCGAACTCCATGGCGATCAATAGGCTCCAGATGTATCTACTGCAGAAGCTCTCCCTCCCGCGACAGTCGCTTCACCCGCAACATGAAGACATGAACGGAAACGAGAATGGTTGAGTGATGATCGACGTCTCAGATATTGTTTACAAAGTGCGCCCGGAGCCTGTCCGAGCAGGTATCGGAGCAGTTATCGGAGCTGGTATTGGAGCACTTCGTAGGTCTGCTTGCTGAAGAGGCTTGCTGGTCTGCTTGCTCGCTCGTGGAGGTCTCTGCTGTCCACTCATGCTCAAGCGGGACGCCGTGGTCAACACGACCAGCTTTTGAAAAGCATGCATTCAGCTACAACACAGCAGTCATTCCGATATAAGTCGATTGTTTGAAAAGAAAGAGTGTACAAAGTTGAATTTGTTCACTGGATTACAAAAGCTATGCCTTCATCCGGCAGAATATCTATTCCAGCTTGTCGTACCGATTTACCAAACTCTGGTGTCAAGCAACAAGTCACCACTGTGCTCCAAGCCAAGACAGGCCTTCATAAAGGTCTCCAAGGCGTTTCGCTGCCTGTTCAACGAGTTGACGACATCAGTGCCGGGCTTGACCAAAGGTGCTTTGAGCATGTAGGACAGCAACGACAAGACGCTGTACAGGGGTTGGAACTCGATGTCGGCGACCTCCTCCTCGGGGATGTCCGCGGAGGGGAGTTGTCGATAGGTGATTCGGGTCATGAGTTCAGCGAGGATGGTTAAGTCCAAGATGAGGGGAGTCGCCAAGAGGGAGTCCTGAAAGAACGATTCCATCAGTATTTCATGCGAAGCAAATGCACTCCGACCTACCTCGCAAATGTTGAAGACGGAAAGCGTGTTTCGGCCACCCATCAACAGCTCGGAGTAGTACTCATCGAGAGCTCGCTTGTCATCACCGACGGCAGGCGCGTACTTGATAACAACCAAGTGATCAGGGTGTTCACCCTTCTTGGAAACATCGCCGTCAACACCCTTGGCGGCAGCCTCGGCGCTGAGCTCTTCCGCGGTCTTGAACAACAACGGGTTGGCGGCGACCATATCGTCAACGACGGACGACTTGCTGATCTCCTTGGATCGGAACTGTCGCTGGGAGGACAGGTTCTTGCCGTCGTTGTTGCCCAAGTGGTTGTATGACGCGATCGACAAGGGCTTGATACCGGCGTTGACGAGGAACTCGGCCACGACGGATTTGAACTTGGTTTGACCGGACTTGAAGTCGTCACCGCCGATAAAGGCCTTGTGTCGTTCGGCAAGCTCAATGCATCCGGGAACGAATGCGTTCGAGGGAGAGCCGTTAATGTAGGGGCAACCCTCAAGAATCGAGGCAATGGCGAACAAGGTCGAAGGGGAGACCTCTTCGTGCGAGTTCTTGACAGCATCTGAGCAGGATTTCGTCAGCTCTGCATCGAAAGGACGATGACAATGCACTTACTCATCAAGTTGTCAGCAGTGTCATTGACGCCATCAATCAACTCCGAGTACCTCTCGGTATTGGCCGTCCAGAGGACGACGACCTTGTCGAGACCATGCTGAGCCTTGAAGTCTCGAATATCCTGTCGGATCCTCTCCAAGTGCTCCGCCTTGTCTTCACCAGGGATCAAGTTATCGGCTCGATCTTCTTGGTTGGCAGCGATGAAGTCTGGGTAGTAGATCGAGGGCAAAGGTTTACCCATGTCCTTCATCAAGGGGAAGAGCTGCCTCTGCAAGTCATAGTCAAGAACCTGAGCTCGAGACATGGCCTTGTCGAGGGGCATGGCGGAGATATCCCAACCGCCGAGGACGAGGTCGTTGGGATGAACCATGGGTAAAACATCTGAGAAGGGAATGTTGACGTCTTTGCCGGTCTCGGGGTCGAAGCCAAGGCGAAGAGTTGACGCTCGGATCAGGGAACCAATGTAGTTGGGCTGAACCGGCCCGGTCTTGGTGGACCAGGAAATGTTGTGTCGGTTGGCGAGAACGGTGGCACAGACGGTGGTACCGTTGTTACCGCCAATACCAACCATCATCAGTCCGACCTTGGGAATCTTGGTGTCGGTCTTGAATTCAAAGGTCTTGGCAACCTTCTTGACGGAAAGTCGTCCACCTTCAATCTCTAAAGGAAGATAGGACTTAACACATGTCCGACTCTCGTTCTAGTGCTACTTACTGGTGCACGCAACCCCCTTGTCGGTGAAGCGAGCTCGAATCTCCCCTTTAGCATCGTCATAGACCGTACCCTCCGATTCGACCTTGATGAGCCCACCTTCGGGAGTTCGACGCGCGGTGGCATGAACGTCCGTAAAGGCAGGAGCGTCGTTGGTTGGCTGCAAGTTCGGGGAGCCGAACGAGTTGTTACCGTTGCCAGTACCGGTGTAGGTACTGTTGAGAGCAATGGGCGACATTCTTGATTGCTGTTTTTGTTGTTTATGGTGTTTGTGGTGAGGTGATTGTTACGTTCGTGGAGGGTACGGTCTTAATTCGCTGCTAGAGGAGGAGCGGCACTGTGCTTGCTACCGCGGTGAGGGTTGTGCGTAGATGCGAGCTGGTTAGAGTACATATAAAATGTATCACAGGCTCGATGGAAGGGTCAGATCAGTCTCCTTGAACCTTGAGGAGCTGTCCTTGGGCCGTTGGTAATGTGGTAAAGAGCTGGTGGGCGAGTTGATAACGATAGGCTTGCGCAAGAAGACGAAGAGATCGTTGATTCAACGCAAGGATACGAAAGATACGCAGACTCCTTCAGCCATATATATGTGGTCAACAGCGCCCAGCCCGTCAGCTCAAGGTCCACGCGGCGCGCCCGGCGTTGTCAGCTTGAATGTGCAATCCCGCGTTTCATCAACAAATCGGAGCCCGGAATTTAGCTCCGGCATCGCCTTTGCCGGCACGTCGAAAGGGGCTTGTTTGCATGTCAGATCCGTGATCCGTCGCTCGTCTTCGGAATTCCAGATCTTCATGCTCGAGACATCGACGAAGTTCCGACAATCGCTCATGCTTTTCACAGTCCACTTCGACGGCTTTATCAGCCCTTGATCGCGATAGTGATTTCGCCGGCGCGAAGAGGCTCCAGGTGAATCAGGACTTGCTTCTTGAAGGGCAGAAAGGGCAGAGAGGTAAATAACGGGATTCCAAGCTTTGTGAGAAGATGCAGAGACAAGGCAGGAGACGCACGGCCATGCGCCGAAGTTGAAATGGACGTATCTCGCGTATGCAGGAAGAAAATCCGTGTCCTGGGATCTTTCCCTTCGACAGGACGGCCCGCGGAAAGCGGATCATAGTATCTGCGCCCTCTACCACGTACGACAATCTTGCTGCTCGGTCGAGATCTGGGCCTATGAAGGCATCCAACTGTGAACAGCTCTGTGAACTTTCCCCCCCGCTGCGTGTGTGAGTGTCGTAAGCGAAGTCTCACTGCTTAAAGAATATAGAAAGAGCGTCCTGCAGCTCTCCATAACGCATATATGCCGATTCCTACCCGTTGATTGGAATCATGAATCCTTGTCCCATCATGCTATATCATCGGTGTCCAAGCATCCTCCAATCTCAAGAAGCGCCCAAGGGTCTGCACTTCACGCGCCTGCCATACATCTTGCGGCAATGCAAGCTGATAGTATTTCTTCTCGCTGTCCAATCCAAGCGCTTTGGTAGCGAGAAGAGCTGCTTTCTGTCTGTCGTATAGTTCCCGAATTTGCTCGACCATCGAGTTTGAAGCCGTGGCAGAGAGATCGATGATCCGCCTCGAGCGGAAAGTTTGACGAAAGACATCAGACGGTAGTGTCTTCGCGGTGAGGATCCTGTTGCCATCTTGGTCTCGTTTTTCACTCGACGATGGCGGCCCGTAGCGGGTTGACAGCTTAAAGATGCCCCGGGAGGGAGAATATAGAATACGCGATCGGCAGAGGTGGAATACATCGGTCGTGGCTGAGAGAAGGGCTGAGGTATCGCAAGTATTCTCGCTGACATCTCCGTCTGCGCGTCTCGTTATGGGTACCGGTGGCGGCTCGACTATGTCCGTGTAGAAGACGATGTCCGGCGGTTCGTTGCACATAATATGAAGCGAACCTTGTGGTAAGTCAGTGGTTGACTGTGCCACAAGCAAGACAGCGTCAGGAAATGAGGAAAAGGGGTCGAACGAGAATGCTTACCCTTCTTGTCCTGGCTTTCAACCTCTGTACCAAATCGCTTACTGTCAACCACCGCCTTCGATCCGCTGGATCCCAGTGCGCTGCATGTCGCAACTCCAGATAACGAGACTGCCTCGACTCAGTCGTCTTTGTCCTAAAAGGCTTGATCCGCATTTTTTGGCCTTCATCCAGGATGTCCATCCTCTCCGAGACTGTTACTGCACTCATGATAGGATATCGTTCGCGTCGGTTCTTCGTAGTTTTAGATTTGATGTCTGCCGCTTCGAAATCGACCGACCAGTCTTGCCCATAGGGATAGATGATCAAAGACGATGTCGCGGTGAGAGAATACTCTCGTGACGGAAGTGGAGAGGCTGTAATCGGTTCCAGGTTCTCCGCCGATGGTCCCTCCATGTGGTATTCCGTAAAAGACCGTAGAGGGCGTTCGAGCGAATTCCGCCTACGGACTTCAGCAATCGGCCTTCCACTGCGAATCTCAGACACCCTGCGAGGTGTGGCCATCGGCCTAGCTATGGCTGGCTGAGGTGGCTGGCTGGATGGGCAAGCCGTAGCTGATTGCGCGGAAGGGGCTGGAGCATGCATCTTACACTTGGATGAGGACGGGGCGCTTTGATTGCTTTTCTCCTTAAGGGGCTGTCGTTGCTTTGCCATTTCGACCTCGAATACTTGCTTGCAAGGTGGCAAAACAGATTTGGCCTCATCATTGCCTGCCTGTACGGAATGTCGGGCGTCTCGAACGAGTTTCACAATCTTGCGCGCCCGATCTGTACGAGTCTGGTATATCGTGTTGTTGACCGTGGGCGTGAGACTGGGTCTAGCTTGGGAAGCATCCAATATTCGATTACTGGGAAAGCACTGTGCAGGCACCTTTGAATATGCTGCAGTCATCGATGCCCGGACACGGATCGGGTCTGACTCTGCAATGGCGATATCGATCTTCGACGGAGCTCTCGGAGACGTCCGCGTCCGCATCGCATTTTCCGCTCCTAGGCGTGTTGGATATTGAGACTTCTTCACCGTGTTCTGTGGTACGAGGGATAGTCTTGTGCGGGCGTCTGGCGAGCGCGTCTTCACTCCCATCGCCCTCTGCAGCGTGATATCCTCCAACTTTGCTCTTCGCCTTTCCCGCCAATTCAGCTTCAATGTACGAAGCGTCTCCGGTGTCGTGCGAGAGGCTGGAGTCGAGGCTGAAGAGCTGATTTCTGCTGTGCGCTGGGATTGAGCCACGGTCGGCGATGCTTCTGCGAAACGACGTGCAGATAATTTGTCGCGCGGATTCCATGCTTGAAGTTCGTGCCTGTCTACCGAGGTTTCTTGGCTCGGAGGCTTGTAAAAGCGAATACGCCGTCGGCGTGGGTCGCATGCCATGATAGATCGTCCTTCGTGACAGCCGTTGGTCTGCTCTACCTCTTGACTGAGTAAAGACTGCTGATGATACCATGTCTCAACCTCACATCACTCGATTGTTCATCGAGCTTCTATCGCTATCGGACAAAGTAAACAAACGGGAAGGCTCCGATATGCGCCAAAATGCGCGACAATTGACTGGAAGGCTGTGAAAGTTCCAAAGCCTATAGCTTGTGTGGAATCTGGCTGTCGCAGAGCTCAACCCTAGCACTGCAATCGCTTCCACTCTGGATCTATCTGCAAGACAGACAGCACCATACTCGTTGACACAGTCCGAGATTGCGACCGATTCGGCAGATTCAGGTCATGACTCCACCGACCTCCCAACTTCTTCGTTCTGGGCCCGGAAGCATTCGCCAGGACATCAACACTCCAGTGTCGGCGCATCGAACCTGTACGGGGCGGCTGGAGGACAAGCATGTTGGAGAGAAGGTCAGGCTGTATGGACGATGCATATCCGTAAGCGGAATATGCATACTCATTGATACGTATGAAAGCTCATTAGGTCCAATCTGGTAGTACGACATACGAGAGTCGTTACTGCTTCTCCGGGACGATCTTCTACCCATAATATGCCAAGACGACGATTCCAATGGTCGAGAATCGACAGTATTAGTAGATTGTAAAGCTGTCTTGATAGCAGATAGACATGGACATCAAGACCAGCGCGAGGATTCGGTGACTGCGATGCGAAGACATCCATCGCTGATATTTCACCCTGGCGATGGGTTCTGCGTCGTAGGATGGATTGAAAGAGTTGCGGATCGGGTATGTTGCGGCTCCCAATGAGCGTGATGTTCACTCTAACCTTTGTCACGTAGAAGCTGGCCTTCGCTGCTCAGGTACCGTCCACGCTTCATTCTCCACGGTACATCGTTTCAGCGATCCATATCTCGCCATGCGAAACCTATTTACCGCACGAATCGAGACACAGGATTCCTCTGTGATGCCGGAACGTTTCCAGTCAACACAGCGTCCGAACTTTGATGCAACTCAATCTCGCAGACGATAATGCTCAGCATGTTGGGAGGTCATGACCGTCTGCATCATCAATCCCGCCATCACGATGAAAAGCCAGCTCAAGGAAGCTCGATATCATCTTTTCGAGTCTATTAAACAGGCCGACATGTGTATGTGAACCTCTTCTGCCAGCGTCGCACTTTTTTTTCGCTAACATCTATTGGCTCTTAGCCTTTTCCCTCTGCTGCTTCCTCAAGGCTCGCTGACGGATGTCCTTGTGGAGACCTAAGGAGAATGAAAAAAAAAACGTTAGCCCTTGATTTCTTTGGCTTTAGCCAGGCGCTGCTACCAAACATACGCAGATTGTACCAAATGGCGATGGATTCAGGAATGAATCCGACAACATAGTCCATCAAAGCATGAGTCCAGAACGGCGTTGATTCATAGGCACGACCTTGAGCACCTCTGTTGAGGCCGATGGAGCTGAGAACTGATCGAACGTAGGCGTCAGGGGTAGGAACAAGAGGGGAAGACTTTCGGATCTTGGACATCTTGGAGACCTGTAAAAGAATCAGATGAGATTGAGATCAGCTTGATCTCGCAGAAGATAACAATTGGGTGAGACTCACGACAAACGACGGGACGATCAAGCGAACAGTAACGCCATCATCCTTGACTTCCTCTGCGATAGCTTTAGTCCACGTGGCCAGGAATGCCTTGGAAGCGGAGTATGTGGCGAGAAGGGGCGATGGAACTCGAGCGCCGAAAGAACCAATATTCAAGATCAAACCGTTCTGAGATTCAGTCATCTTCGGGAGCACAATCTTGGTAATGGCGAGGACCGAGTTGATGTTCTGGAAGCGGGAAAAGGAGAATCAGACATTGAAGGGTGTCGCGATCGGAAGTGAGACTTACGACCTGGAGAATGTTCGCGATCTCTTGGTCGGGGGTCTTGGCGAAGGGAACGGGCATGTGGTGCGAGACACCAGCGTTGTTGACTGTAAACCGGAGGAGCCGGTACGCTTCAGTCAGGACTCAAGCGGAGGACAAATGGGCGACATGCTTACCGAGAACACCAACATCGACTCCTTGAATGGCAGATTCCAGTTCCGCAAAAGAAGCGTTCTTGTCGGCGAGATCAATGGCAACGAACTTGGTCTGGACCTTGTACTTCGTTCCTACCGCCCGCCGAGTTAATGTCAGCTCGATGCAAATAGAAGGCATGGACGCAGGACATACCGATCTCTTGGGCGAGCTGATCGAGGACTTGCTTGTTTCGGGAGACGAGCAAGACGTTAAAGCCAGCCTTACCGAGTTGCTTCGCGAAGGACTCTCCGATACCGGAAGTGCAACCGGTGACAACTTTATGAAAGTAATGAGACAGTGTCAGATACTCGGAAGAGAAGATGCTCACCAGCCCATTTTCCTTCCTTGGCTCCGAAGGACTTCAGCTACAGGGAGACACGACGCATGAATATCCCCGAAACCCCTACTCCTTAAACTTGATCACGACTCACGCTGGAACCTCCGAATGCAAAGGTTTCCGCAAGGCAGGTGATCCAGGATACAACGAATTTGGCGAGGACGATCGCGCCGACGAGAGCCAGAAGGAAGGCTTGCATAGGCATATCGATGACTGCGAGGTTGAGCCTTAGCCGTTGCAATAGGGCTACATCCAACGCGTGACTTACTGAACTTCTGGTCGAGGATGGTGAAGACGTGGTGTGCGGGATTCGCGAGGTGGATTTCACCACCGGCGGGCTTCTGGTTGAGCATCTTCGTGGTTGCACCGGCTCTTCTTGCAATGAATGCTATGCTGTAACTCAGGAATTCTCGTAAGGAAAAAGTCGGCTATCATGGTGCTGATGGCCGGGATGGCCGGTCGCTGCGATCGCAAGCTGCAAGAGGTGGAGGAGATTTCTTGAGTTTCGCCCTCGCCTCGAAAGAGAGGAAAAATCCCCTGAACTGGCTATAATGGCCATAAAATACGTGACGACATCACCACGCTGATCGAGTACAGATAGAGTATCCTGCTCGTCTGTCATCTGGCTGAACCATTGACAGTGGAAGCCGACCCGAACACACCCGACAGCGCCTTGTAGCCACGACGCAGTCGTCGAGGCGTCGAGAGTGCTTGCGGTACAACTCTTCGACATGCCGCCTTTCACAGCGTTTCCCCTGGTGTCCGGTATCAAGGACAAGGTGGATGCAGTGCTGACTGTCGGGGAGACCGTCTATGTTGCTTGCACTGGAGGTATTTTACACGTATACGAATTGCAGTATCCCCAGGATAGTGAGTGGTTATGCCTTCATCGTGTTCTTCAATGGGACTGAATGGTATCGCTAGTTGGGTCCAGTGTACCGAAAGCAAAGCTGCAAAAGACGAAGAAGGGAATTGCGCGACGGCCTATCGATCAGTTGGGCTACATCGAGGATACCAATACCTTGGTCGTCTTGAGCGGTGAGTCGATATTGACTAGACCATAGATGGCGCTGACGCTTTCACATATAGACTCTCAGATAACGCTATGGGATCTTCCTAATTTCAAGGAGCCAACCGTTCTCACGCAATTCAAGAATGTTCAGTCATTCGGCGTTCACAATACCCTTCAACCCGTAGGGTCATTGGTCGCTAAGAGTAAGAAGAAGAAAGGGGAACCGAAATTGACGGAAACGGCCGATCCCGATGTCGTGAAGCCGGCAGACATCCCGGCCGACATCTCAGCAGGGGACGAAAAGGTTTCAGTCAGCACCCTGGTGGTTGGTTGCAGAAAGAGGGTTGTCACATTGTCATGGTCTAGAGGAAAGCCGCTTGGCGGTACCAGAGTAATCGCCTTAGATGTCGAGCTTATTCGCAGAAGCTAACGTCCCGCATTTTAGGAACTGGTTCTTCCGCACTCCCCTCGGCTCATCATCTTTCCGTCTGAGAGTTCGGCTGCCATCACCCATCTTCATGTTTCGCCAACCGATTTTTACATACTGCGCATACCCTCTTGGCCGTCGCCATCGACGATACCACTAACCTTCTCGGAAGCGCCAGTTATCCCGATTCCATCGTTAGTCGTTGGCATATCACCAAACATAAGAACGATGAACGGGACAACCTCTAATCCTGTTTCCGGGAGCGACGTTCCCGAAAGGTCCGCTAATGCTTCTCCGGCGAATCCAAATGTAACAACAATCACATCAACAGGAGGCGGCATGACGGGGGCGTTTAGTGGTCTCGGTGGATATATGGGCAAAGGACTCGGAGTCTTGCGGAGCGGAAGCGGGAGCTCGAGCTCGAGGATCGTAGGCTGTGCGGTTACCTCATCAGGAGAGGATAGTGTGCCAGCGGACGCGACGACGGATTCCAATCGGGATGGAGACGTCTTGACACTTCGAGAAGGTATGTCACGGAATTCAAAACCTCATATGCTGTAAGATTAATGTCTCGCTTAGGAACGGGCGTGTTTCTGCATCAAGATGGTACTTCCGCGAGAGATGTCGGTATCGCTTGGCCGTCACCACCAGAAGACATCGGTATGTGCGCTTGTCAATGCTACCGTTTGATAAATTGATCGCTTATCTCCCATCCCTCATCGCAGCGTTCTCCAACCCTTACATCCTTTCCGTGCTTCCTCCGGCTAGCCATTCCTCATCAGCAGCACAGTCGCATTCCGCCCCATCGACGTCTTCAACTATAGAGATCCGTCTCTCGTCATCATTGAACACTCAGCAAATCGTAAGAATGCCGACACAGGCCCCGTCAAGCAGCCCCGCAGCGGCAACGAATGCTGCTCAGTCGGGGGCGACACTACGCCTTCTATCGACAGTAGTGCGACCGAACAGCCAGAAGTTGTCTGCGGATACAGGCCTAGCTCGTGGCGAACCGGTTGCGGCAGTTTATGTATCCACGCCAAACGACAAGTTGCTACTTTCGACCGACGGCTCTGCAGTATGGGCGCTTCGGCAAGAAACATGGCGTGATCAACTGGACGAAATGATCAAATTTGGCAGATTTGATGACGGGCTGGGACTGGTTAGGAGTTTGCGTCGCATACCGAGTGCACTCAGCAAGGATGATCTAGTAAGAGCAGGCTGTCAGAGAAAACGGACTTTTTTGACCCGGATTTACACCTCAGGATGAATATGCACGCCGGTTGAAGACTCTGTCTGCACTGTCGTTGTTCGCCACTCAATCTTGGACCGCTGCATTCAACGAATTCATGGCGCTCGACATAACCCCAGCAAAGATCGTCGCACTTTTCCCGGCTGATCAGATCAGTGGTCGGCTACATATACCCCAGGCGGAATGGGTTGAAGCCTTTGGAGGCCCCATTGGCGGTAGACTCACACCAGCACCCTTGAAAGACGAAGAAGAAGATTCGGCTTTAAAGGAGAAGCATGAGCGCATGGAGAAGGGCGGAGTTCTCAGCCATATGACACACCTTGGCTTAAAGAAAAAACCCAGTATGGACACTCTGGCAGACAAGGCTAGTATCCGGGAGGGTTCCATACATACGGATATCGCTGGAGAGGACTTAGAATCTAGCGATGGTTCCGTTACGGGATTTGCTGGTAGGTTGACAGACTATGTAAAATCGCTCAAACTCTTATTGACGACCATGTTGCCCCTTGCGCGAAGTATATCCTCCAGCGGCCGTGGAGAATCTAATGATCTACCTGTCCGACAGGCGACAGAAGCTGGCGGGCGCCATAGCTGCTCTTAATCGCCCGCTACCATCGATAGACTCACTGCCAGCCTTAAAGACGGTCACAACGACTGAGCTCATACACTATCCCTCAGTCCCGATGACCGAGCTCACTCCAGAGGAGCTCGTTAGGGTCTCTCAGATCGTGTACACCGCATTAGTCAAGGTGTACTTGATGATCCGACCTAGCCTGGTAGGAAGTCTCTGCCGAATCGAAAACTGGTGCGAAGTCGAAGAAGTGGAAGAGCTACTCAAGGAGCGATCTGTGCGTTGATGATGTATACTCTTGATATATTGCGTACTGACCTTTTCTCTTTTGTCTCCAACAGCGCTTTAGCGACTTGATCGATCTATATCAGGGCAAGAAGATGCACCAGAAAGCATTGGACCTGCTCCACGAGTAAGTGTTCCATGCTGGTATGGATAGGCAAAAGAAACCTGATCATATTCCCAGGCAATCTCGGGACGAAGAAGACAAATTGGACAAACTTGATCCTACAATACGCTACTTACAGAAGCTCGGGCCGAAATACACACCACTAATCTTCTCTGAGGCGAAGTGGGTATTCAAAGAGGATGCTCACATGGCAACCAAGGTAAGACAACGAAGGAGCGATCTTCGGGAAGAGAAGGAGTCGGCTGACGGAATGTCTGCATGACAAGATCTTTGTCGCCGATGAGCCTGAAGTCGAAGCCTTGCCGCGCCATGAAGTTGCACAGTATCTGGAAGACACGAATAAAACCGCGTGCATCCAGTATCTCGAACACATCATCAACGAACTAGGCGAAGCGGGCCCGGATTTTCATGACAAAGTGGTTGAAATGTATTTGGCGGATGCCAAGCGAGACTGGAGAAAAGGCTCGGAAGGTGTGTTGCATTGCGTAGAAGTAGATGGGTCGGTGGAGCGCCGTCTGACTGACTTTTGAGATACAGATCCCGAGCAAGAGACCTATCGGCGCTTGCTCGAATTCTTGCAGCAATCTACGCAATATCGGCCAGAAAGACTTCTCGGAAGAACCGACATCGAGAGTAAGCCAAGAGCAGATCTCTTCGTTCTGAATGAAGCATTAACATCTTTGAAGACATGCCGCGGGCTAGAGCCCTGCTTCTGGGACGGTTGGGCAATCACGAAGCAGCGCTGCAGATCTACGTCAACCGCCTGGAAAACTATGCAGATGCAGAGGAGTGAGCTTCATACGAGGATCACAGGCTAGACAACGCGCTAATATGATCGGCATACAGATATTGCGGCAAGGTATACCAGACCGAGCCAAATCCCAAGGGCGTCTTTCTTCAACTACTGCGAATTTATCTACACCCAGTTGACGGACAGAAACCGAGATTGGAGCCGGCTCTCAAGCTGATAGCCACGCATGGTACACGAATCGACGCGCAGGAAGTGCTAGATCTTCTTCCGCCCGTGGTGACAATGCAGGATGTTCACGAATTCTTTGTCAAGACATTGCGCGACGGCCACGCCAAATTGAATCAGTCGAGAATTACCAAACAGCTTCTCAAATCTCGGAAAGAACAGGTAAATCGAGGTCTGATGAAGATGCAGCAAAAGCGAGTCCGCATAACCGATATACGCATGTGAGTGTCTGTCATCCGGGTTTCGGGCTTCCTTCCTGACAACTGCGCTTTGCCAGTTGCCCGCACTGTCACAAACGCATTGGACAATCCGCGATCGCGGTACATGCTCCAAAGTATGACGGGAACACACTTTATTAGGATATATGCTGACGCCGTCGTTACAGTGGTATGGTGACGCACTACCAGTGCCGCAGAGAGGGGCGGTGAGACGTTTGTCAACGGGATGATTTTGCCGGACATGCTGAAGGGGTTCCTGTTTACATCTCTGGTCATAAATTCAAAATTGTGGCAGCCAAGGGTATTTGGCGCTTATCATACGTTCAGGGAATCACGTTGTATCGTTTGCATCTTGCATTCAATTGAAGTTGTACGACCAGGTGATGCTAGACAAAGCCCCCTATCTGTCTGTGCCGCCGTAGGAGCAATTTTACGATCGTGTGTCGCTAGATTCTGGTCCTCCATCCGACCTCCTCGTCGGAAGAATCATATACCGAGTAGCTTTTGGTGTCATTCTCCACTGCCTCATTTTGGTCATCGCTCTCTCGTTGTTCCAGAATAGCCTGTTCCAGGTCGTCGTAGAATGCGAGGTCATCTGCGACCCCAAGCCCAAGACCATGTTCAGAATCGTCTGAATCAGGAATTTCCCCGTCCTCGAGATTCGTTGGCGTTTCGGCTGAAGTAGGCGAGAACATTCGCGCCTTCTTGCTGAGTCCTGCCACTTCTGCAGGCACCTCTTCCGCTCTTCGTTTCTTCGTTTTCTTCTTTGGCTCAGCATCAATGGCTGGCTGTTTCTTGGTCTTCTTTCTACCCTTGGAAAGGGTGAAGGAGATTTCGACTGTAACAGGCGGATTACCGGATTCGACCACTTCCTGCGGCAGACGTGTGAGCCGCAAGGAGTTGACCCCCGGTTTGGCGTACACGAGAGTCTTGTCTAACGGAGCATTTGGATAGTAAAGGACGTTGTGACAATGTCTCGCTATTACTTACACATTCCAATTTGACAGTCTGGACAGAGCATCGGAATGAATGCTTTAGAGCATTGCGGGACATGAGAGACTCTCGTGCTTACCAATATCCAAATACCCTTCAAGGTAAAGCTGCATGACCAAAGTTTCTGTTTGCTGATCATCGAACGGAACAGCCGCATCATATGAAGTGCATCGCCTCGATGGATCGGCAAGACTCACGTCTTTGTTCAACAAGGCCGGTCCGCCGCATGTCGTGTCCAGATTGAGCCGAATTTTCTTGTCTGGTCCGACAAACCCACTAGGTTCGTCATCATCAACGAGGACGACACCGTCCGTCTTCACACCGCGGACGATATCAGCCAATTGGGTGAAGGTGAATCGCGAATCCTGAAGAGCATTCATGACTTTGAGAACCTTCCAAGCTTCGAGCGTGACATCGAGATCTTCGAAGCTGTCTTTGGCGCGAAGGCAGTTGTCACAATGCTCACACACAATCGGTTCCTCAGATTCGTCGGCGTCGAAAGCTGGTTTGGGGAGAGATGCGGTAGTTGCGAAGTACTGGAAATGACGATCGTGATCAGAATCGTGTCATATCGCCAACGACGGGAACATACTTTGGCGAACAGAAGCTGCGACAAATTTTAAGAGATGAACGAATTGACGTACGAAGAAAGCTAGCTTACCTTTCGACAAGTCCTGAGGTCTAAGCATAATACAGACAGAAGTCAAGCCCAGAAAATAGAACGAGTTGAGCCACATACCTTGTGCATATCGCAGAATTTCGATGACTAGCGATGCGAAAGCACGGGGTCAGTATCCATCTTTCCAAATATAACATCTGCTCACCTCTCTCGCGCGACCCCTGCTCAGCAACCGTCAGTCCCAGCAAGCGAGTGATATCTTGACTCCGGTAGTAAAGCACACAGTCCGCATCGTCACCGTCTCGCCCCGCCCTGCCCGATTCCTGATACAAGCTATCAATGCTCTTGGGAAGCTGAGGTTTTCGAATCAGTGCGCTTAAGCATGGCCAAACGGTGCAGCTGGACTTGCCGTATGATGAATGACGTATCGAGTATCCTGTTTGTCGATGCCCAACCCTGTATGACGAAAAGTCGGAATCGTTAGTTCTTACCGCGCAAAGGGCCGTTGCCCGTTGTCACTTTGCCTCACCAAAGGCTATCGTAGCAGCTACCAAGCTATTATGGAGCTGGTCAATCAATTCGTGTTTATTCGCTGGGAACGACAAGACGTACTGCACTTCACCTTTTCGCCAGCGGTCATACACACGCTGCTTCTTCGAATCCTCCACATCGGCATGATACCATCCGGTCTGGCCATATCGCGATCAGCTAAGAACGAATGTCTGACTTGAATCAACACCTACTTTGATCTTGCCTTTACTCGCATCCTGGATTTTATCCGCTACATCTTCTGCATCCTGTCATGCGTTCTTGATTCAATAAGACAGGTTGCGGGAAAGCGGCTTGGCCAGAATTACTTTTTTAGAATGACAGTATATGATGCCAGCCTCTCCCCTGCAAGTACGTCAAAGTTAAGTTCCCTTCGAATAGGTCAAACTCACTGGTGATGCTTCAAGATCCACTCCGCAATAGCATCGATTGCGGCTTTGGCATTGGCCGGTTTGGGAAGGACACTGTAATGCAGATTTGGCCGATACAGAGGCGCTTTGAAAAACACAGTCCCGCTGCGTTTCGCAGCTTTACAGCAGCAGTAAAAGTCTGAGCGTCCCAGCAGGAATTCAGAATCTCGGACTCACCACGGCCGTCCGTGAGGGGAGGCAAGCCTAGGATTCTTAGTAAATCAGGTAACACCTTGCGCGATAAGGTTGCAGTCTTCAACCTCAGACGGATGAGTCACGCTTGATATGTAGGAAGATACGGTATACCCACGACAGCAAGAATGGGCACTTTGGGAAACACGTTCTTCAAAAGCGACAATTTTTTGTAGTCCGGTCTGCAAGTTAAACGGCAGCCTGATGAGAATCATCATCGTTGGACACCGGCCGTATACTTGCCGATAGTCATGTCCAGCTGTAGATGCACAATGTGCTTCATCTATCACAAATCTGGCTAAAAGAAGGCGGATCAACGTACAAAACCAGTTGGGCGTTAGGAGCCATGGACCGACCCAGTTTGCCACTCCTATTCAAGTTGTCGAGAACTCCGGCCAATTCCTTATTCTGCGAAATTTTTTCTGGCTGTCAGGGACGGCACGGACGATCAGCTGATAATGCGTCTGCTAACGGCGAATGAGCATTATGAAACTCACCGTAACGTAACATAGCTATCATACAGACTATCGTTTCAACAAATGCGCCTGCATCAAGCGATAGCCGCGAGTACAGACCTTGATTTCCACGTCTTTCCCCTCTCGAGTCTTCCGGCCGGAGCTGCCTTGTCCGAGCATCCTGGCAAATAGTTCCCGCTCTTTCGTCTTCGACAAACCCCCTGTCAGCATCTGACGGGAGCGTAATAGGCGAGATCGCGTGAACATCGAAAAGTCGGACAAGAACATAACTTGGAGTTACTGACTCACCATGCATTCGATTCCCGCTTCCTCCAAATGGGTTACTTGATCGCGCATAAGCGAGATCAAAGGCGATATGACCACTGTCACACCTGGCGTCATCAGAGCGGGTAGCTGGTAACACAATGATTTACCGCCGCCGGTCGGCATGATGCAAAGAATGCTGAAAGCGGGATAAGGCAAAGTAAGATGACGTTCCCGCATCAAGCATTAAGAATTACAGCAGCCCAGTACGTACTCTCTTCCATCCAGACTCGCGTTGATGACCCCCTCCTGGCAGAATCGGAAATTGCGAATACCCCACACGCTGCGCTTCATCGAGTTGACCTCTTTGGACCATTGGAAACCTCTATTCCTGGTTGCAGGCATATAGTCAGTAAGACTTGAGCCCGAAGATGACGAAGCAGCCGCGCGAGAGATATCGATCGGCAAGGTGCTGTTGGTGCTTAGTGTGCCGGAAGCGTTGATCCCGTCCTTGGCTTTGATTTGTCTAAGAATATCGTCGCGTTGCTTTTTGAGCCGTTTTTGCAACTCTTGTAGTGGTTTGATTTGCTTGTCGACAGATGTGATCTGACGAAGCCATCTTCGAATCAGCATACGGACAAACTAAACGGAGGGAAGGCACCAACTTCATTGTCGAGCTTTGAAAGCTGCCTCTTGAGATCTTGTCCATCGTCCTTATCCTTATCCCCATCTCTCCCCTTGCCTCTCTTTGCAGCAGGAGCATCGATACCCTTATGCGTCCTGACAACGGCTCTCGCTTTAGCGACGATTGAAGTTGTCTGTTTGTTGCTCTTTGAAGGAGGCTCAAAGTTGCTCATCGGTTGAGCCATAGAATACGTGCGGTCGATACCAGGAATTGGAATAGCTTCTGGAGAAGGACTAGGCGGCATTGGAATCGGCTCCAGCTCGACCGGAACAATCTCGTCATCATCGTTCATTGCAGCGGTGTGACTGGTCTGGCGAGACATTGATCCACTGTCCTGTCTTCGTGGAAAGATATGCGGTCGGTGAGCCCGAGGCGCAGGTGTTTCTTCTCGCTCGCCGAGATCCTCGATTTCTTCTTGTTCTACGGTTCGATCAGCATTTGGGGATGGAATGGGAGCGGGAAAGGAGTTGTTCATGGAGGTAGAGCGAGACATCGATAGCCGAGGAGGTATTGTCAACCGAGGAGGACTTGCTGGGAGTGACACTGTGCCCATTGGCAGGCTTTCGTCCATGCGAGGTTGAGTGTCGATCAGCCCTGGCCTGGGACGCTGTCTTGGCGAAGCTTTGCGGGCATCTTGCATCTGCCTAGTCGCAAGTCGTGGAGGCGAAGAGTCCATCTCTTCCAGGTCGACAACTTCTTCGTCGTCTTCATCGTCCACTTCAACGGCTCCGTTCGAGTTCGCTTCGGTCGAATTCTGGTGTGTCCGCGGTCGCGATGCGTGAGCGGAATCTGAAGCAGTCTCCGTCATCACCGCAGGTGCTGCAGGCGGCATTACTCTTCCCAAAGTAATCTTTCGCGCTGGCAGTGCCTGAGCCTCCAGATCCAAGCCCGGTTCGACGCTTTTCGAGGACGGTTTCCCTGAAGCCATCCAAGCAGGCATAGGGGGATATGCTGCGAGAAACAGGTCAGACAGTGGCAATCAAGAGGCGCCAGCAGACTTACGTTCATTCTCCGCCGGATCCCACTCTTCCGTCTCTTCCTCCATGAGCTGGACAATCTCGATTTCGTCCTCGTCATCACCTAGCAACATGTTGGTGATGTCGAAAACGCGTCCTCGGGCAGGGCTTTACAAGGCGAAAGAACGGTCCTGAAACTACCAGAGCTCACCCCACTGCAGCATGCAGCTTTAAGGAGTTGGAAAGAGGAAGTCGACGAAGGAGGATAGTGGACCGCGAGAGGGAGCGATTCAGCAGCAGACCGGACATCGAAGTTATCATGAATAGGAGCTTCGGTAGCTGCTTCCGTTTCAGAATCGATACCCGCGGTCTATTTTTGTGCTCTTTTTAAGCCAATATGCAGCTAAATAATGAGCTTCAAATCTCTAAAAGCTCTACGCTTGCGGCGTTCTATCCCAAAATCGACGGTAGAAAGCTGAACCGGACTTCGCTCCGCATTTCGGCCCGGACAGCATCCCGCTGTCGTCGTCTCTCAGCCGACGGTGTCTCTGGTTATAAAAGCTCAAGCTGTGGGGATTGCTTCAGGGAGGCAGAAAGCCCATAGGCACCCTTCATTCACCATGTCCTTCATCACTGAGATCGCACACATCAATCTCACCGTGCCCCGAGGAACACTCGAAACAGCAGCGGAGTTCTATGGCGATACCCTGGCGTTGAAGAGAGTGCCGGTTCCGTCTGCGCAGACGACAGAGCTCGCATGGTGAGTATTTCTCCTTCTTCTCATAGTGTTCGCTCAGGTACGGCAACCATCTAGGTTCAACATCGGTTCATCTGGGCAACAAGTCCACATCGCTTTCCCACAAAGTGAAACGGAGCTCGAAGACAAGACCACTCGTCGTCACGCATGTTTCAAGCTTGCTTCGCCGGACGCTCTGCAAGAGCTACAGGCTAGGATCTACGCACACCATGAAAAGGGGGGGGATAGTGCACCTTTGCAGGCTGACAAGCCAGGAGATGTCAACAGTGGTAAGTTGGGGGAAGCCGCGTTGTCGACATGTGCCGACTAATGCCTGTTGCGTAATCAGGTGCTCAGGGAAAGGAGTATCCGACTCGATTCTTCGCTCGGGATTATGCCGGCAATAGGCTAGAGTTCAGTCTGTAGAAAGGTTGACTTCATTCTCGCCAAGGAGCGAGTCAACATTCCAGTTGTCTACCTTTTCACGAGATCTCCTGTACAGACTGTTTCACAGACGCGAATGCGTAGGCCACCATCCCTCCCCCCAAGGCCTCACAAATCTCGCTTCCGCCAGATCTTCCATAGCATCCTCGACGATCGCCAGTTGACACCTTTCCCATCTCTCGTGCAGCCTCTGCAATCTGGACCATACTTCGAGCGTCGTCAACCCGTGCATCTTTCGCCTGTCGTTCTGGGGGATATATACTCTGCTTCGCTGGTAGGCGTCCACGTGCAGAATATGCAGTATTGCCATACCAAGTACGGGAAGCGTCAAGGGTAGATAGCCCGTTGAATCCTGCTTGCTTTGCAAGATTCGTTTGTCGATGTTCGGCTGTTCCGTCGACGAATCGCTATCTGAAGGGTGTCCAGTGAAACCGGCCGGTGCTTCCCACATGCTGTAGTCGAAGGTGGCGTTCGCCATCGAAGTATCGCCGAAAGTAGTATCTGCGAAGGAGCCGTTTCCGATGAGCGACCCATTGGAATTATATGAGGCCTCGAAACTCTGCGAGTTCTTTTTCATCCGCCTCGCATTGGCTTCCGCTCGTATCGCTTCTTTATCCGCATCGCTCATACAGACTTCGATGACAGACCCGTCCGTGGCGACCATCAATCGGAAACAGTGTTGTAAAAGTTTCCGCATTTTCCAGCCTCGTTCAGCGCGTCGAGTCCGCGAGTCTTTGTATATCGACCCGAACGCCGCCCGCTTCTTCGTCGTCGAATCAGTTGCGAGAGGATCTGGTCCAGGCTTGCCAGCCGCCATGAGCTCTTTCCGTCGTCTCACATAAATCTCATTTTCGGTTGCCTGCTCCATGCGCACGAATCTATGTGCGAAGATTCGGAGATGCGGAACGTGTATAAGATGTTCCAGTCCGAATGAACAATTGGTTGGCTTGTTGAGCGAGTTTCCACCCTCGTCGCACAGTGACTCTGCGAGCCTGCTGCCATTAAACTTGACAGGAGTTAGAGGCCGTCTTCTCTTTCGTAATATCGCGGAGAGGTCCGTCGAACCTTTCGCAGCTGCCCTGGGCGTCGTCTCGAGGTCGTAAAAGTCGTCTTGCAGATCAAACAACTGCGCTTGCTTGCGTTTCTGACGATCTCTTTCCATTTGGAATGCGGCGATCTCCTGGGTAGGCCATGATAATTCTGGCATGTATCTTGCCGCTTCTTTAATTGCTTGTTCCGACTCGAGATCGGTAGACCAGTGAATTTCCGTCTGTATCCGAAGGTACTCCATCAGGTATCGTCGGAACTGGCTGTCGTTGAGGTGGTCTCTGCTGAGTTTACAAGGGTGACGCAACTGTTTGGACGGAAAGACATCAGTCGTGTGTTGTAGCAAGATCGGAGACATGCTTACATTGACGGTCGGCTGAGAGGCACTACTGCTGAAGACTTGACTACTATCGCTCGCATCCAAGACCGTCATCTGGGAAGACGCCAACAGGTCTTCCGGCTGAGTTTTCTGTGTGATGGATCGGTTGACCGGCATTTCGCTGGTTGCTGGAAAACATTTAGCGAGCATACTCTCGTATAGCTTCGGCTCGAAGGGAACGCTGTATATTTCCTTCTTTCGCAGATCTACGTCTTCGAAGTGTGTGTACTCGTCCCATGGTGTCGCTTGATCTGGTATCCAGCGTTAGACACGGAATCGAGTCTCGGAGAAAGGACTGACCTATACTGCCTTCCTGGTCTACTACAAGTTCCCGTATAATTTCTCCATTCCGCCTCGACCATTCCTTGACCCTGCCTCTCACGCGGACGACGTCCCCTACTGCGACATCCGGATAGATGTGTCGCTTGTATTTCGTCGTTTTTTCCTGATTCATCAATTTGCGTCGTTCGGCTACCGTGAGGTACCTTGGGCGAGTAGATTGAGTAGCCTCGGGATGGGAGGGGTCTTGTGTTGATCGTTGAAACCTATCGACTAGCTCGTATCTAAGCGTTCTCGAGATCATCAGGACGTAGACGCCATTGCCGTCGTCCACTAGAAGCGATGCAACCTCAGCATTGTTATCAAGACGATGGCTCCACACTGCATACAGGTCATCAACATCTTCAGTGCAGGATCATTGTGGTTCTTCTCGACTGGCACATAGCTCAAGCTCGAAACCCATCCAACGATATCCACGCTTCGAAAGGGGCATTGATCAAGCAGAAAAATCGGTTCGGCTGTGATGCGCGGATGAGATTCAGTAGCGTTGATGTTTAGTAGTTCTAAGACTTACCATAAGCCTGGTTCTTGCGTATCGTTGGCGCTTTATAGATATCGGGTATCGTGCACTTGATGGTCGCTGCCGGATGACCGGTCCAGATCTGCAGCTGTTCGTAGGCACACTGGTCGGCGAATGGAGCTTGAGATCCTGTTGCAAACGGGAATGACATGACTATTGCGGCAAAGACATCGCTCGAGGTGTCTTGGGAATGGGCGAGCACCTCTCACATTTCGAATGGAGGACAGATGGATCATCAACTGTTTGTGTTTGACGAGCGAGCGAGCTTGTTACTTTGAGCGGAATCAAATTGCAGTGTGAAACATCGGTGGACAGCGATGGACGATAGACGACGGTGTTCGAGCGTAGTGTAACAGCCGCAAGAAAACTGCTACAACCACATTCTCCGTCCGACCCGGAGGGGCGTTCTGAAGTCCGGGACGTCACGTCCTGTAGAGGTCATGATGGGTTCAACGTGTCAATTTATACGTTTCGCTGGAGTCATCACGATCGTCCAGAATCATCACCGACAAATGCAAGGACTCTTTCGTGTGTGCGACGGCCGGATCATCGGTTCGACCCTTCTGTCCCGCAGTTCCTGGCTTCCTCACTGACAACCAAGCCTTCTATGCTACTACTCCGATTAGATCTCACTTCTTTGGTGCACTGCAATTTTGGCGTTTCGTGCAAGCAATGTACGTGTAAACTATGCCATTCGCAGTGTGCGCGTATTTCTGCCATTTTTACTGTTCCTGACAAGCCGCGTGTGATGTGATTTAAAAAGTTTACAATGGATCGAGTTCACAAGGTCATCGATCTTTTCACCTCTAAGGCAGAGCGCTCTCGCGTTTGCGGGAAGGCATGTTGGTAGTCTACTGACGAAATAATGCCATATCGTGTCAGTGTCCCTTCTGTCCTCTCCTCCGTCGTCCTTGTACCGACTTACTGTCCTTGCGCTCATCTCGCTTTCGATATCTCGCAGCGCATTCACAAATTTCAGCCCCACACAATACCATTCATGAGCGGTGTCTTGTCTACCCCACGGTCCCACTGTCAGTCCCGCGAAAGCGTGGTGGTAAGCCAGTGAACCTTTATATCCCAGCGCAACACCAAATCGTAGACTGATATTCGATGCATCCAGCAATGAACGTTTGACATCGCTTGAGGTCGCGTATGGATAGACAATCACTGGCGGCGTACGGAAGGATATCGAGCGAAAGAATTGGGGATTTGCATCATACAATTCGTTGGGATCCGCTCTCTATAGAGATTCGATGGCGTGTTGTGCCAGTCGTAAATCCATATCAGGTCCGTCGCAGGCGAGGATGGGCCCTCCGAGCGGGTTTTCGTGAAGCCAGAAGGCACATATCTCGGTGAACCATGGTCGATGACTGTCGATTTGGTACTTCCTCGCAATCTGATACAATCGGGCGGCTTGAATCCAGCTGGCGTGGCGATAATCGAGTTCGGTGATGCGGCCAGTAATGATGAGTAGGATGATATCCAAGTCTTTCGACGTCTCGGCTAGCGGCAGCGGATTCTTCGCGCTGGACGACGGTTTCGAGTCTGACAACATGTCCCTGAAGAAGCCACTTGAAAGTTTCGCTCAGCGCCCTCCGAACGGGGAGACAGTGAACACCGGCCTACCTATTGGCTTTCAGGAAATAATCATGAATCTTGTACACCATATGATCACTGGTTTCCAGGACAACCGTGGCTGAAGGGTCATTGAAAAGCTGGCTATTTCTGATTTCGGACGGATCGGCTTCGGATTCGACGCGTTCTCTTCTTGGTTCCCGTCGAAGCATCGCTTGATCGGTGTCTACATCCCTGCTGAACTGGAAGAGACTCGTGTGCAGCATGCCTTCCACCTGCGCAACAACCGTGATTGCCGAGGAGTCAAAGTGGGTCGTGATAGGAAGGCTCATTGTTGAATCGTTACTGACGAATTGGTAGAAAGAGTACTGCTTCTTGATTGGACAAATGCAGTTCCGTTCTTGTAGTGTCGTCGATCAGAGCAATCTACATGTAAAACTGCGGCCTTTCGGCCTGCTCTTGTATGTAGTCGAAAAGCTTCAAGAAGATGTCACGCGACGCCTTTCAATCGGTCATGGATCGGGCAGTCTGCGACCTAGTCAGCGACAGAGGAACAGGTCGAGCCTGACTCACCACATCCAATCATCAGCAATTGACGCCGTTGCGCAAAAGTCAATTGCGAAATGAGCAAGAGCGGTTGATACATTTGGCATCATGATCATGCGACAAGTGAGTTCTATTCTGACTACAATCGAGTTTTAGTTTGGGTATTCCCTGGAGGATGTAATTACAGCAGCGTCGGGTTTGAACTATTTGGCCGTTGAAGCCCGAGGTTGTGAAGCACGTGTCAGTTGAAGCTCTATGCGTTGAAACCCGTATACAAAAGGAGGTCGGAGAAGATGCGATAGTGGAAGTGTTGTTGTTGTCTATTGTTGTGGCCGTCGCCGTCGTATGGAAGACTGGGCGCACGCGAACGCGATGATGCGACGTATCATGTTTGTTGGAAGAAGCGTTGAGATCTTTTCGTTTTCGAGGCCCGCCGTTGAAGCAGCCCTTTTTGTTATCAATCCTTAAAGTCCATTAAACCGAAACCGAAGCCACAAACACCGGAGTGAACGGGTTTAGTATCGGTAGTGGTTGGCCTTGTAAGGACCGGCGGAGGGCAGACCCAAGTAGTCGGCCTGGACGGGGGTCAACTCGGTCAACTTGATTCCCAAGGGGATCAAGTGGGCTCGGGCGACCTCCTCGTCCAACTCCTTGGACAAGAAGTGAACACCGATGGGGTAAGCCTCAGGCTTGGTCCAGAGCTCGATCTGGGCCAAGACCTGGTTGGCGAACGAACAGGACATGACGAACGAGGGGTGACCAGTGGCACAACCCAAGTTGACCAATCGACCTTCGGCCAAAAGGATGACATGCTTGCCGCTCTTCATGGTGTATCGGTCGACCTGGGGCTTAATGTTGGAGACGGAGGCGGCGTTGGCCTTCAACCACGCAACATCGATTTCGATGTCGAAGTGACCGATGTTGCAGACGATAGCGTCGGACTTCATGGCCTCGAAGTGCTTGCCGACGATGATGTCTCGACAACCGGTGGTGGTGACGAAGATGTTGGCCTCCTTGGCGGCCTCGTCCATTGTGGTCACCTCATAACCGGCCATGGCAGCCTGCAAGGCGTTGATGGGGTCGATCTCAGTGACGAGAACTCGCGAACCATACGATCGCAAAGATTCGGCACAACCCTTTCCGACATCACCGAAACCGGCGACAACGGCGACCTTACCGGCCAACATGACGTCGGTGGCTCGCTTGATACCGTCGACGAGGGACTCTCGGCATCCGTAGTAGTTGTCGAACTTGGACTTGGTGACAGAGTCGTTGACGTTGATGGCGGGGATCTTGAGTCGGCCCTCTCGGAAAGCCTTGTACAAGTGGTGAACACCGGTGGTGGTCTCCTCAGAGACACCCTGGATTCCAGGCAACAACTCGGGGAACTTTTCGTGGACCATGTTGGTCAAGTCACCTCCGTCATCCAAGATCATGTTGAGGGCCTGGCCTTCGGGGAAAGCCTTCAAGGTCTGCTCAATGCACCAAAGGTATTCCTCCTCGGTCTCGCCCTTCCAGGCGTAGACGGGGACACCGGTAGCGGCGATGGCAGCGGCAGCGTGGTCCTGAGTGGAGAAGATGTTGCACGAGGACCAGGTAACCTGGGCACCGAGAGCAGTCAAGGTCTCGATAAGGACGGCGCTATATGGCGGTGTCAGAGAAAGTAATATGGGAGGGGACTTCTACTCACGTCTGGACAGTCATGTGAAGACAACCGGCGATTCGAGCACCCTTCAGAGGCTGCGAGGGACCGTACTGCACGAGAAATCGATGTTGATGAGCGCAGTTCAGGAGACGTTTTGAGTAATCAATATGGCTCACCTTCTCTCGGATGTACATCAAACCACTATTAAAACGCACCAGAATCCTGTCAGCGATGTTCTCCGGCAAAGTTTCCGACTTACGGCATCTCGACCTCTGCGATCTCCAACTCCTTACGACCGAACGCCGCGAGCGAAATATCAGCAACCTTGTAGCTAGCCTAGAGCATGAGGAGCGAGCGAAGGTCAGAAACGCGATGTTCAGCCCAGACGCGGCAACCTGAGCGTACCATTTTGATTTTTTGTTTTGTGATGAAAGAAACACAAAGGATGTAGAGGAGACTCTGTACCAAATTATCAGACCTCTGGCGAGTCGGTACGACGTATAAGTATCGACACACAGGACCAGCAACGTGTGACACGACAACGGCAGCCCCTCACTCGTCGCGGCGCATCGGGGCTGAAAAACGACTTTGCATCCGATCGAGCCACTTTCTCTCGGTCGCGATCCCGAGATTCCACTAGCGTGTCTGATCCGCGGTTTCTGAATTTCTTATGCCGGGTGGACGGACGGGGTTCTTGCCGGGCATTTGGAAGGGTAAAGGTGATAGCAGTCATCCAGCGTTCAAACATTGAAGTGGGTAATGATAGGCCACTCATCCAGCGTTTAAACATTGAAGTGGGTAATGATAGGCCACACGGTCCTGGGAGATCAGTTCGGAGCTTTGAGATTGAATGGGCCCCTCCGCCATAAATCAACGCACGAACAAGCGATGAGTTCGATACTTTTCGACTCGAGCGCATCTCCGGTCGTGGCTTCACCTTGGACGCCGTCGGTACTGTAGGTCATGACCTTTGCATCCAATGTATCGAGGAAGTGCGCGTCGGAGCGAGCTCCGCCAGACACCTTTGTCAATGTGCAAAGTAGATTGGCAATCGAACTGGATCTCGGCCGAAGAGGCAGGGCGTACGGAAGCCGCCTTGAACTATCCAACATGACAACAGAGGCGATTACGATTCACGACAACGAAGGTCGTGCTTTGGTATCGCATGTCTTGCGTGTATGCCTCCCCTTTCATCACATGTTCGAGTCTACCGTAAAGCAGCAGACCTTTTGCAATGCCTCTGTTGAACCGTCCGTGTGAGAAACAGAGCCGTAGCCTAGCTGGCCTGGGATAAGTCGACGGCGTGTTCGAGGTATCCGCTTGACAAACCCCAGGATATGCGCGTTTCCAGTATATGAGCCGTGTAACGAATAACTCTACATTGCCGTTTATTAGCAAGACTTGGTCTCGTGAAGTTGGAAGACCTGTTGAGAAACAGTTTTCTGGTGATTGCAAAAGTAAGCCCGTTAATTAGATAAACTCTTCAAGGGTGCATTGAATGAGGCATTTCTTGGCTCAATGGTCGGCTTCCAAGGTGACATCGGCCTACAAACATAACATCGTAACGCACATAAATTCGTGCTGGAACGGTGTTTCGTCGATGCGCAACAAACAAGGACCCTGCCGATGTCGGGTTGAATTGGAGGGTCTTCTGCACATTGGCTACATGCCGTACGGAGGTCGCACATTTGGTGGCACTGCGACCAACGAAGGGAGATGGGCAGTACATCGCCGTTTTCAGCGGGAGAGGAACCGTGACCGCTAGTTCAAATTCGGGCAAAAAGTAGACCATCGTAAGGGGATGAGGATGTTGCAAAGCTCCAGGTCTTACGACCGCGATATCGATTCGTCTGAAGAGCCTGCTACAATGACCCAGGATTCCTGCTTAACGACCCCGCTGGAAGCCACTCGAAATCCAAACACGAGACTTCCCTGTACGGCCATTTGCTGAAACGAGGCGGAGGTCTACTCGTGGACTCGCTCGGAGATACTGAGGTACCCAAGAGATGATCTCGGCGGCAAGAGACCCACAGCGGCACCATCGGTCCCCCAACTCGACAAAGCAGGATCTAGCCATCCCCCCTCACGACGAAAGCATGCGAATGCGAATACCGTTCCAAAAAATACAACGACCAAAATCACTTGATAAACCTGCAACCAAACCATCAGCTTGACATCCTTTCCCCCCGCACTCCACTTACTTTGACATAAATTTGCGGTGGAACTCGCTCCTCAGGATATCGTTCACAAACTCCTTCTTGGGCTTATCATCCTGCCCGACCGCTTGATTCTTGAAGATCAGGTCATCATCCCACCGCCTCTTGACGGCAAAGCCTGTCGCGGCTGTCGACGTCGACCTCGCTGACGGCGAATCCGGCGTCTGCCCCAACGCGGCCTGCAAATTCAAAAGCGGATTCCCGAGCGCAATCTCGGCGGTACGATCCTGTGTGGCGGAATCGGCCTGTTCGGCGGCGAGCCGGGCAGCCTCTTCAGCACGCTCTTGCTTGATCTTGGCGAGTTCGGCCATGAGTGCCGCAGTTTCATCTTCATCGTCGGAATCCGAGTCCGAGTCCGAGTCCGAGTCTGATTCAGAGTCGTCGCTCGTGCTATGAAGGGTAAGTGAAATCCGGAAAGACCAAGACGCGAGCTTACGCCTTTCCCTTGCCCTTGTCTGCCGGCGCATCGTCATCACTGTCATCCGCATCCAACGCCGCCGCCTCCTCGAGCAACTTCCTCCTCTTGGCAACCTGCTCATCCTCCCCCTCGGTAATCCTCAACGTGCCCGCATCCTCCCCTCCCAGCGGTGGCAACCCTTTCGCCTTGCGTTTCTTGTCCTCCGCTTCGCGTTCCGCACGAGCAAGCTCGGCCTTCAAGTCCCTTGCGCCGACTTCGGATGCCGTGCCTTGGCCGGGCGTACGAAACTTGAGCTTTGTGCGTGCGGAAAAGTCTTGTTGGAAGAAGGAGCGGGAGCCGGCTTTGGACTCTCGGCCGACGGCGGGGGCCCAGCTGTGAGGGATGAGCGTGGTCTAGGAGGGCAGCCGATGACGTGACTTACGTAGGTCTGTGAGCGTTGGACATCTTGGTTTTGTATAGAGCCCTTTGACATCGACTACAAACAGCTGTTCAGGATGATATAAGGCGGTGATCGCCATGACGGAGATGCATCGATAGACGTCCGTTGGACGCGTCGCGCCGGGCTCATAATTGTCTCACTTCAAGGCGACTTCGCTTCAGCATCAAGCCGTGCAAGGGTTGACGTATCGGCAACGCGCTCCCGGATACATCAGCATGTCCTCCTCCATCCGCAACGCTCGAGCAGAGCAACGGCGCCAACGTGCGCGCGAACAAGACGAAGCCTCCTCCTCATCCGGGGCCGGCGAAACGCAACGACTCCAGAAACGACGCAAGGGCAAGCAGAGGGCGAACGACGACGACGATGATGAGGATGAGAGTGATGATGATGTACCCACGACGACACAGCGGAGGCAGCCGACGCAGACGCAGGGCGGGACGCAAGGGTTGACGGTGAATAGTATTGGATCAGCGGTATGTCGCGCCGTGCGTGGGAGGAAGTTCGCGCTGATGCCCCTGTAGGCGTTCCAGAAAAAGGTGCATGACCTTGTCAAGCTGGCGCTCTACCACGAGTACAGGAAACATCCCCTCAGGAAAGAAGACATCAATAAAAAAAGTATGTTAATCTAGATTGCTCCGAATCCTGGCCCTGATCTCTCCCCCAGTTCTCGGCGGCGCCAACGCCAAGGTCTTCACCGCCCTTTACGACGAAGCCCAAACGATCCTCCGCAGCAAATTTGGCATGGAACTCGTCGGCATGCGTGCGCGTCCTGATACGACGGGTGGAGACGCGGACGAAGGAGAAGCAGAGGCCACCCAGGGCGGCAAAAAAAAGGGGAAGAAGGGTAGGTCGCGCTGCATTCGATTCAACTCGCGCTGACGCCTTGCAGGTACACCGGCACCCAAGGGCTTCATCCTCCGTTCCGTCCTCCCGGCCGACCTCATCACACTCATGAACGAACCCCGCCCGATCGCCATCGAAGGTTCGGACGCGCGCGAGGACAGGGCAGCACCGACGGGCGGGGAAGGCGACGGCACGGTCGACTGCGGGGCGTTGATCGATTGGCAAAAGGGGGATGGGGGCGCGTCCGCGGGGATCGGGTTGGTGGGGTTGATGTGGGTTGTGTTGGGGACGATATTGGTGCATGATCGGGTGTTGTCGGAGGGTGAGTGGGATGCGTCGCGAGAGGGAGGGTACTGATAAAACGCAGATCGACTGAAGATCATCTTCAAAGATAAGCTTGATATCGGTGACAACACGCTCCTTCCGTACCTGTCCCGCGACGCCGTCAAGCGAGAGATCACATTCGACGATTTCCTCAAGACCTTGCAAAAGCAGAATTACTTGGAAAAGGTAGGTCCCCTGCCTAATATGGCGGACATGGCTGACCCCGCTCAGGTCAAGTTGACGATCGTCAACCAGGGCGAGGAACACCACGAATTTCGATGGGGCCAGCGTGCAGATGCCGAATTTGGCGAAAAGGCCGTCGCCGAATTCATGACCGACATGTAAGTCTTTCGCCCGCTTCCTATTTCCCGGCTGACATTCGCTCAGCATGGAAACCCGCCCACCGGTCGAGCCCGAATCTGACGACGAAGACGACGTGCCACGACAGACGCGAGGCAGGGGTCGTCGGAACGGACAACAGCAGAACGAGCCCAAGGAGCGTCAGACGCCCGAGCAGAGACGAGCCAAGATGATGGATGATATCAAGCAGGCTGCGGGCAGCGAGTTATTGGCCCCGACCAAGGTTTAGGGATGGGCTGGGAAGTGTGTTGTATGAAGAGTGTTGTATCGGGAAGTTGTTGTAAATGTACACTCGATTACAAGTCGGCTTCATGTTCATCGACTGTCTAGCATTCCCTCGGTGTGCCAGATCGCGGACGATCGAGAACATAGCGGCAGCTATCAGCTTCCTATCGTAGCTAGATTCCCAACGGACGGATTGCTGACGGCATCACCTATTGCTGCATCCGGCAATCTTATCGCTTGGAATCACGACATGCGCACACTTGCGACACCTGAACAGTCAGATCATTGTCAGATCGAACAGATCGACCGGAATTGCGCGATCGCGTTTGCGTCACATGAAGGGCAAATGACCCTAAATGACAGGAAACGCGATGATCGTTTTGACGTCATGGTAACTACATGTCGATGTAGCATCCGTGACGCATCGGTTGCGTCCTTGCCGGCTTCTAACGATGGAAGGGGTATATAGGTAAGAGCACGCGACACAGATGCCCAACAGCCCGGCACATCCGAACCACCCACGCACACAGTTAGAATCCACCAACACATACTACCAGACACCACATCTACAATGTCCGACTCCAAGGAAATCCCCGTCGTCGCCGACAAGGAGCTCGCCTCCGGCATTGATGCCCAAGCTGCCGACAACGCCGCTGCTGAATCCGAACAGACCGGAAAGGTCCCTCAGAGTAAGCACCTCCTTTCAGACCTCACGCTCTTACGGCGCTGACCGTGCGTCTCGCAGGCGAAGTCGAGGACTTGAAGGACTCCCTCGGCGGTGGTGAGACCCTCGACAACGAGGCCGGTGTTACCACCCGAGGTGCCGACCAGGACGCATACGCCCAGGAGAAGAAGGTCGACCAGCTGGACCTGTAAGGGATGGAGGATGTAGGAAGGGACGATCACGTGATGAGAGGAGAAGCTGGACACCGTTGTATGAATCAAAGCAAGTCGGACAGCAATGAATATAATCTGCACACAATACCACATTCGAATCTGCTTCGACATTTCCCCGCATCAAGGTTCAAGCTCGTGATAGACAAAGAACGTCTAGATCAAACGCACCGCTAGGCTCCTGTGCTGCGAACATGCAAAATAACCGCTCGAAGTTGGCAGATACAGTCGAAATGGAATAGGAAGTGATTCACGCAGAGACATCAAGCGGATCCGTTAAAGGATCTGCTGTCTCCGATTCGGGGAAGTGGATCGAAGGCAAAGTCCTCAGTTCCGGATGATCTGACAGGACAGGAAAGCTGACCCGCTTAGGAAGCGCTGACGCGATGATTTGCATGGACCCTTAAGGCGTATACGACTTTACGCCCTCTGACCTGTATAGGGTCAGTCAGTGGAGGCCAAAGAAAGGGGCGGCCGTGCCTTCTATGTCTGCCGCATCAACGATCAACCAGCGGAATGTTCGATTTGTCGACACGCGGCAACATCGGGCCTGCCAAACTTTATTCGCCTCAACCTGCCCAGGATTCGCCTTTGAAGCCAAACTTGGCAACGACCGGGAAGACGGTCGCTCGTGCCTCGAGTGACTGTGCCGAGGGCATCAGAAGATAAAGGAAAACGCGTCGAGAGCCAAAATCTCCCGAAGTTCTGAAAGAGGAGAAGGAGAACATGGTCGACAAGAATCGTACAGCCTTCTGCAGTCCGGCTGGCAACGTATTCTTCGAGAGCTCGGACGATGTAGTCTTTCGAGTGAAGAATTTACATCTGAAAGCAGACAGGTAGGCTATCCCAAGTAGATCCCCTCGCTGGCGTTTGTTTATCATGGGTCTCGTATCTAGCAGATCATTTTGCGACATACTACAGAATTCAAAGGTATTCACCTCCAAACAAAGACCCCCTACGGGTTGACGAGGACTGCAAGAACTTCGAATCACTCTCCTGATCATCACTGTTCTGCACGAAGAAGCGCCAGCTCGTTCATCGGACTGGGCACATGCGCAGCGCTTCTCAGGGATGTCGATCAAATATCGGCTGGCAACCCTGGTTCGCGCAGATCTGCCGAGCAAGAGCTAGGGAGCAAGCTGCGAGGCGGTTTTTGCAGCGTGTAACGAGATTCAGCCGACCTATTATGCGACTCCGAAGACCCATTCTACACCCAAAAGCCCTTATCACCGGAAATAGGCTCTCTCGATCTCTAGAGATACTGCTCATCACCACTGGTCGTGCGCAGGAAGCTGTATCCCAAAGCAAGACCTGGGCAGAAGCGACAACGCTACATGACCTCGCCGTTGAGTATCGACTCGACTTTACTTCCTTCGGTTCTTGTTCGGTGCCGTCTAACGCCGCGCAAGGAGAAGAGCCTTGTAACGCAGTTTTCCGGGCCACCAATGAATCACCTATTGACACGCAATCATCAAGACAGTTATCGCAGACGGCTTCACGGAACAAAGCTTTGACAAGATATGCAGCAAGGCGTACTGCCAGGGATCCGAGACGAATCTGGGCGGGAAGAAGAGCTGGGGGACAATCAGAACTACCAATAAAACCACTTCTTTCGGTCTCAAGCTGGGCTTATCCGGTCTCCTAGCCTAAAACCATACCTTTGGGTTGATGTCAGACCAAGATGAGATATACTTACAAATGGGTCAATTGTGCCGAAAAATCCGTCGAGAACTTGGAGAACGTCGAGATACAACTGGTCTCCGCTACGCATCCGGCTCCACTGGTTGACAAAGACGAGATTGCGGAACGATGTGAGTCTCGCAACACAAGGAAAATTTCCAAGAGTCTCTTTGGATTCCAGCGGATACCATGAGAGTCGCTCAGCATCGTCCTCCGGGTTGGTACTATTGTCAGTTGACAGCAGGATGACTTAACTAGACAGAGTCAATCCTGACTTCTGCTCAATGTAGCCAACTTCTGCATTGGCCGCCCGTGCAGCGGTCCATTCAGGGAATTGACGCTCAGGCACAGTGCGTGCAAAACCCAGAATGGACCCGTTTGCTGGGACGAAGTTTCAAAAGCTCTCGAAACCGTCCTTCTCGTCATTACCGGTCAAGGTCTGAAGGTTGTCAATTGATCGACGTACTGGTGACATGTGCAGTGCCTTTTTGAAGTGATGCAGCGTCATAGACTTGAAGGGTACCAGCCTTGGTTTTCCAGGGTTTGTTGCTCTCAGGCAACCGGGGAGCGTTGAAAGGCGCTCTCTCTGGCTTGCCAGCAATGCCCCCGACAAGGATCTGATCATGACCGCCCTGGGAGAGGGATTTGAGGCTCAGAGGCTATCGACGATATGCAACCCGAATTATCCCAAGAGAATGAAGATTCTACGGCCAATGTCAGCGAGGAACTGGAACTCGGAGTGCTAGGTCCTTCAGCGTACCATGAGACCTTTGCCAATGCCAATCCGCTCACGCCGGGCGCCAAGATCCCATAGTATGATTGAGCTGCCACCTTTATCTCCACTCGCGAACTATTCAATCGGAGCAAACGTCCGTAAGTGGTGGTTCTAGTCATTCTAGCACTGTGTACAACTAAGGCTCGGGTCCGTTTTCTAGATGATGATCACGGAAAGGAGTACTGGGCGTTGCTCGCTAGTCTTGTTGAAGCGCAATTCTGTTCGTTGACTACGCGGCTGTTGTACCGCAGACGTGTGGGCGCGATAATGCATTCTACTGCAACTCTCCACCACATCGGTCCGACCCTCTCAGAGGTGATTCATTTGGCTTGCCCGTCCCTGTCAGTAATAAATAATAATACCCCTATAAAACCTAGCTATTGATTATGGCCTCAAGCAGTGCCTGATTCACTGACAACGCGTCGGTCTGCGGCGAGACTTCGTCCTTGTGGCTATTCTTGGTGACGGCGGCGCAGACGATGTAAATACGACAAAGCCCGAGTGCAACTCCGAATGCCTGTATGGGAGATGAGAGCCCAGCTAGCTGATCGTCCGGCCCCTTATGGACAGCTTTACGAACACTAGGAAAGCTACTGGGAACATCGAGACATCGTCTCGCATCTCGACGTCGCGGTTCCGAGCGGGATATCATTACGTGCAACCGGACCTCGACCTGGCCCCTCGGGCATGTCCGTCTAGCTGTCGGACTTCACTACGCATCTTCATAGAGATCTTCGCGTTCACATCGCGTTCGACTTTGTTCAGATCTGTTCCTGCCCTGCCGTTATCAGCATCGCCGTACCAGCTTCACATGTGGGGCCTGACCCACTCGATACCGAGGGATGAACGACACAGCGAGGACCTTCTGGTATCGAGCAGCCCGCGCTCGTATCAGTGCCTTGCGGCTTGCAAAGAGCTAAAATCCAGCAAGCAGTGAGTGGAGAGCTGACTGGAGCGTTGTTGTCCTCACAGCTCTTTGGTCTCGCATTGCTTGTTGACTCAGTGTTCTTGGCTTGACCTTATGAACGACCTTCACAATCGGGATTGGGTCAGGAATCACACTGATTTGTCTTCGACAACAAGCCGTGCGCCATGATTGCAGTGAGTTCATATAATGTCATTTATCCCATCGTCGCCGCTTACGTTCATCGATCTCCATCCGTTTCATCTCACCAGCCGCCACCGCTCTGCTCGCCGTCATTCGTCAAGTCGATCAAACACTCACCATGAGTCTTCCTACCGATCAACCCGTCGCCAGCTCCGATGTCGCAGCGCCAGCATACACTTCTGCTGAGGCTCGCGCACCCCGCTATGCTCCCAAGAAGGACTTCGCGAAGACGTTCGCCGATTTCCAAGGTCAATTCGGATGTGAGTCTTCGGGTCGCTTGTCTTATCTATGACTTCTGACGCGTCTCTGCGTTACAGTTGACGGTATCGATCCTATCATTTTTAATGACGACAAGAAACCGAGCGCTCCGAAGATGTCAAACGACCGAAGCGATTCGACCGGTCCCGACAAATCTTTTGTCAAGAGCTTTATACGATCCGTCTTCCGATCCCCGACTCCTAAGCAATCCTTGGGTTCTGCGTACGTCACTACCCTTGAATGCTAGATTGAAGGCGCATCTGATCCTTGTGTCATATATTCGCTTGTCGAATACAATACGAAATCAGTCACGACGTCAAACTCTCGAACGACTCCAAGAAATTGTGAAGAGACGATCAGCCGGCGTTGACATAGCTTTTGTCGGCTGAGCTTGGGGGATAAGGGGATGCAGCAGTGATACGGATGCTGGAATCGGGAGTCGCGAAGAGAAGACCCAGGGCATGCATTGGACGTCGGGTGTATTCCTTTCTATTGTATAACATCAATAGAGCAGCACCCAAGCCCTACCTGACACTCTTCATTCTCCTCTGTACTTTTCCTGTGCGAACGCAACGGCCGGTCGTAGTCGCGTACATATTACCGTCGGGAAACTCACGCAGTATCATGTTGTCTATGCCGCTCATGCAGAGCATCGAGTGTGAAGTCCGTTGAGTTGTTGCGGCCGTCAGCTGTCTCTTAGACTTTTAGCGAAACCGAACGGTCGAGCGATGGTACACGGATGCAGGCGTAAAGACAGGTAGAATTCGTTACAAAATCGTGTTACGACTTAGTGCTGGCGGATGAGAGCCAGCTGTCAAAGTCGCTCCCGAGCCGAACGTGAGACTGCCTGAGAACGCTGGGTGGATGAGGTTGAATGTGCGTTGAATGGGGACCGTCGTGTTGGCATAGCTGTTGGCATCGTCATCTGCCCACGTCCCGGCTCCGAGAGGGATGTCCCCACGTGTGACCGGACCTCGGCCTCGGGCTTGTCCGACTTCGCTGCGCATCTTTCGTTCTCGCAGTCGGGTCCAGCAGCTTGTCCAGCTTCGTGCTTGTCTGTCCGTAGTCAGTATCACCTCACCAAGTCAATCCCGCGGATTATGGCGATAAGCGAGAACCATGTGGCCATGATCGGTCCGCCCCGGGATCCGCGTTCTGCTGCTTTTGCGTATAGGGAGCCATTCAACCAGTAGGCAAATGACTGGATTGTTAGCCGTCTCGCAGCGAGGCTTTCGTTGATTGCTAAACCATTTCTTCTTTGCGCAGTCTTGACATCATGGACAACCTACGAGACGGGAATGAGACCGGAGACCTCGCGATCCGTCTTGAATGACAAGCCGTAAAGAATCATTCTGGTGAGTACATATATCAGGCTATCAGACCTTCGAGACCGCTTACCCTCAACTCACCATCTGCTTCGTCGCCATTCTTACGCCATTTACACTCGATCGTTCATCATATCAAACACTCGCAATGATTCTACCCACTGATCAAACCGCTACTAGTGCCAACACTGCACTGCCCGCTTACACTCCCGCCGAGGCTCCTGCACCTCGATACTCCCCCAAAAAGGATTTCGGTAAAGCATTCGCCGAGCTTCAAGGTCGATATGGATGTAAGTTCTCGCTTTGCACATCCATTCGAGGGTGTCTAATCTGTCTCTGTGCTACAGACGACGGTGCCGCACCCATCCTCATCAGTAGCGACAACAAGCCCAAGACGTCCAAGATGCCCCAAGAACGAAGCAAATCTGATTCGTCGACCGACTCGAACAAGTCCTTGGTCAAGAGCTTCAAGCGCTTCGTTTCACGATCGCCAACCCCTCCTAAGCAACATTCAGCCACTGCGTATGTCGTTCCACGGGTCATTGCCTGACGGTCGATGGAGCTAACCTTTGCTTCATCTAGGGGATTGTCTTCCTCTGTGGAAACCAGTCGAGAGACCAAAGTTGAAGTGGACGCCAAAGATGATATGAAGAACCAAACCGCTGGCGCTTAATCAACTTGAACAATTCTACGCATCTATATCAGCCGAATATGCACACCGACTTCACCTTCATCTCGGTCATCAAAATCTACGTCTACTTCCACCAACCTCCCTCCCTTTCGTCTTTCTCCAACAACCTCATTCCACAAACTCCTTTTCGGGTCTTCCGCTCCGACGTCATCGAGATACAGGAGACGATACGATGAAGGGTCACTGGGACTGAAAGTCGGAGCTGCAAGAGACGAGTTGCGGAGCGGTCTGGAAATTTGTGCGTATTCTTCTCGAAGATGTCCTCCAAACATAGCCATTGAACCCTTCCTCGTTCCATCTAGACCTGGCACTTTTTTTTATGTTCGAACAAAAAAGACAGGAACGCGCACGCGATGGCCGGTCAATCGTCACGTACGTCCACTGATCGTTGCTATTTCCTCCTTGCGATGTTGCTGACACGATTCCGCTCATACAGAATGATTGACCGTAGAGCTCGTTTATCATCAACATTCCCCGAGTGTCCTGGGGCAATCGGCAAATCATCCAATACTTTTCGGATTTCGCGATGCGTACCGGAAGAGGATGAAAGCGACCGGGGAGGGCATGGGTGACAACGAAGCTATTTTGCAGACATTCTAGTTTGATCAACCTAGATAGCGGAAACGCTACTATTCCTTGTGATTTATATTTGCGTGATATCAGATCCATCCTACAACCTCATCAGCGTTGATGCAATAATCCATCTATGCCTGTCCCGTGTAGTGCCAAGACAATCGAGCGCATATACATAACCGCGAGCAACGTCATGACCTGTTGTCTCCTCGCCAGTTAAGGCTCGGTTTCCGGAAGATTGCTCCCACAACTCGGACAGACAATTCGCAACAATCCTGCGCAGAATATTCATTTCCGCGAATGGCGATGCGGATGCGAACTCCTGATCTGAAACGCGGAAAGGGGTCTGTCTCATTTGTGACGCTCTTCCATCGGTTCTTCCATCAAGTCCATTGAGGATGTGTTGAACCCCTTGTTGTTCTTCTGTCACGTTCTAGACTGACTCTGTCAACTCTGGCATAATCTGAGAATGGAAGCGCCCCGGAAGGGTGAAAAAGTTGATGAAGGCAGTCACCCAATATGTGTATGCGTCGTGAAAGATATATCTGATTCGCATATCAAGTGCGATACTGCCTGCCCAACAATCAATTTCTGCCAATCATTTTTCGACTGGACAATCAACATGAAGACGAAAGCAACAGGTGCAAAGAAGAAGCCTCTCGCTAAAAAGACAACCGCAAAGCCTCGCGTCAAGAGGAACTTGGTTACGCCGCAATCCCCTCGCCCATCCTCATCTCAAGATGACCCGACGCCAGATGAACCGTGAGTATTTCTTTAAAAGCCCTGAAACGAGTTCTACTAACGTATGATTCGACACAGCTCTATATCTTCAAACGCCAAGGAGCAACCAGCAGCTGCCCCTGTTAAGATAGCTTTCACGACAATGGCACGTCCCATCAAGCTCAAGATCCGACCCCGACCGGAAGAGGCAGTATCCTCAGAACAGCATTCGCCTTCTCCAAAGATCGTTGGAGTCACGGCCGAGGTAGAATCTCGCTCTCGTGGTTTATCTACGCCACAAGGTAGGCCTTGATTGAGCTTCCCGCAAGAACTTGCTTTTAAGCTGATTTGCTTTCCTTCCCATCCCTTCACAGCAAAGTCGAGCGAAAAAGTAGTAGTGCCTTCGACTGTAACTGAGACGATCATCGACTGGAGAAGGCTTCCTAGCATTCATGTTGACGGAGAAAGGGGGTCTGGTCCGGGCGTATCAGAGGCGGATGTGACGTATAGTCAAGATCAGCAGTTCAGGTACATTACTGGACACGGAAGCGAGACGTCGCAACATAAGGGTGAGTCGTTTGTAATGCTGACTTGAGCTGAAGTAGTCCTCAACGAACCTTCTAAAGTAGAATCTCGTCACCCGAAGCTTGATCAACCGACCGCGGGAAGAACGCCGGTATCCTGGGTTTTGAAGTATCCGAATCCTGCAAGTCATATATTTAATCCTCTTCCGATCCTGGCTGACGCAGCGTCCAGTCTCCTGGTCACGACTGGCCAGACCAGCACACCGGCATGCGACAGGAGTCAAAGGGCAAAGGACGTGAAGTTTCTGGGTCGGCTCGATACGCTAGTCAACGGTGGGGAGATAATGCTTGGGAGCGGTCCGTCGGTTCAACTGGCATGCAGACGGGCAGTGGATACGCTTCCACGACAAGCTTCGGATATGCTGATATGTACGCGCAATCGTCTCCTCAGCACATGCTCCCTGGTCCTAGCAGTGCAAATGTTGGTCAAAACGCATACGCTGTGAGGCATAGACTCCTTCATCTTTTTCCGTCGTTGACTGTGCTGATCTCGTTTGGCGTACTTTATAGCCTTTTGCTCCTGGTTCGTTGGACGGACAGTCCTCGTTTCAGCAACCAGATCCGGATCGGCCTTCCTCCAACGGCTTTGTGGTATCCCCAGATGTCCGCTCCTTGCCTTCCTATCACTCCCAAAATGTATTCGCAAACCATCCAAGGACGAACATGCCGACCCCCGTTGACCAGAGCCGAGCATCGACTTCAGCCGGATCAGCTAGTCTTGGATACTATGCTAGTGGACAAGTTACATCGGCTTCTTCTATGCATGTTTCACGGCACGTTCCTTGGGACAGCTCTTTGGCGTATCAACCCTCGACTTCAGCAGTATCTATGGCCATTCCATCCCTGTCGGAAGATGGATCGCGAAAGAAAAACAGCACAACACCAACACCCGTCTCCCAGAGATCAGAAAGCCGGGCGAACTTATCTAGTCGAAACGCTGCGTCAATTGTCACCCCGGTTTTGATGGAGCATGATTATGTCACAACGCCCAACGCAAATCATTTTGTCGAAGAACAGGCGATGAACCGCAAGACGCAGCAAGACCATCAATCGTGCCATACATCAATGCAGTCTTCTGCTCAGCCGGTATACACACAGATGACACCCATCATCGGTACACCTCCTAGTGTTTTGGCTCAGATCGAACACCTCGTTCTCCATGTATCACCCTTATCCTTGTCTGAGGAATGGGATTTCGCTTTCTATTTGGCATGTTGCTGGAATGGAGATCCATCGACGCTGAAATCTGCCTGCACTCTTTATCAACAATGGGTAAGCAAAAGATGAGAAAGGACATCGATAAGCAGGTAGACTTAAAAACTCCTCGTTACCTAATGCTAGATCTCTGCTGGGCTTCAGCACACCGAAGATCTCGTCAGCTATTTCCTGTACTCTCAGCAATCAATCATGAACAGCATTCAGTACTTCCGCAAATCCCGCCCCGGTCGCATGACTTTCAACCCAGCCAATCGCCAATGCGACAACTGTTTTGGCACTTCCCCAACCCTTTTGCCACCTTCCAGGGAGAAACCTCCGTTCAAGCAAATTAGACTATGCAAAGATTGCGGAAAGGCAATGGCGACGTTCCAAGATACCGGCAATTACTTCCACTTCCACATTTACACAGTGGAGAGAAGAAAGTTGGTCGCATTCCACGAAGAAGGAATCCGTCAGACGTTGCGAGAAATGGGGTTTCCGGTTGAGGGCAATGTGGCGAAAGAGATTGATCAAGGAGCGAAGGAGTAGCTTGCCCTTGCTACACCTTCTTCGGAGCGGAAAAGTAGCTTGGGTAGTTCATACCACTCTGCTGCCGCAGCGTTGAACCTCGGTCCTGCGAGACGATCCCGAAGACGCGCATAGATTGGTTTTTCGATATTAGAAGTCGCAAGATACCTGTACACCTTCGTTTATGCATCTTTTCCCATTGTAACATATGATTTGTTTGCTGGATAAATATTCTCGACAATTGCGCAGCACCCCTTCGCTACTTCTCAATTTTCGCCCGCAGCTTTGGACATGCGAATGCGAGCGGGTTCGCGGGGGACATGCGCTCGTACGGCAAAACCTTTCTGAGGGAAGCCGTTGACGGCTTTGCGGTGGTCTCTGGTTAATTCACACTCCCGGAAGGCATTCCCGAGCGGCGGCATGACGTTGGTCCGCCGTCCAAGATGATAGTAGTATTTTACTTCACCGCAGCTGCCTTTGACCTACTGAGTAAGGCTGCGAATACGCAACCAAGCCCATGGAAGAGGGAATGTCCCAAAAGTGGAAAAGCCCACGGTTCTGCTTTCATGCCGTAGACAGCCCTCGCGGGAGTTCATACCTTCAGCTCCTCGCGTACGACTGTGCGAATCGGTCCAGGCGTCGAGGTTTTACCGGGATTATCGTCGACATGATCGAGGAATCGCCGGGAAGACAATGAGGTTTATAGGAGAAAGGCATCCCGCACAAAAGCAGAAGCTATGGATATATGATGGTTGAACACTCCTATCGTACTCGATGACCCGATTCCCGTTGGATGACATCGAGCACATCCGAACAGCTTCGGGCACACACGGACGACGAAACAACCCTCGACTCACCCTGAAACGAACTTGAGACACCGATAGGTGAATTCGGGACGACCCCTTTTCAGGCCGATAAGGGCAGATCCACGATCCCTCGAAGCCGCCATGGGACATGCCTTTCGTGGCACGAGATCGCGGAATGTTAGCCCTACGACGTTCACTGTGGCGCTACAACTGCCATCGTCTATATGACCGCTCCATTCTTGTTCACTTCATTCAGCCACTCCTGATGAAGCTTAGCCTGGATATCCCTATCCTTTTTGAACTTCTTGCTCTTCGCCTTGCTCAACTCCACACCTTCTCCATCTTTGGTCGGAATACCTTCCGCGTCCCATTCGGAGTAAAGGCCTTCAGCGACATTGGGCGGCTTGTACATTTCCGCAGGGGAAAGCTTGCCCTTTTCAAGTTTTGCGAGTCGCTTGGCTTCGGCCTCCTTTGCTGCTGCTGCCTTACGGGCTAGCTTGGCTTCTGCTGCTGCCTTCTTCTCGTCACGTGCTCGACGAAGTTCCTCTGCCGGGGCGAGTTTGACCAAGGCATTTCCATCTGGAAGGATAAGGTCAGCAGCGATACTCGAGCTCCGAACCATTTGAACACACCTTCTTGGTCGTCAAGGGCAACGCCCAGGTCAATAAGCTCATTATCACGGAGCCTGTCACACAACTCGAGAATCTCCTGGCTGTTGGCTCCTTTCAATGCCAATCGTCGGACTTCATCTCGGAACGACGACAAGACTCGCAGATACGGCATCAAAGTGGCGTCGCGCTGATTGATTCGAGAATGCATCAATCAGCACAATGCCAATCAGCACCCCAAGGCAACTCACATCGATACCAGCGCTGGCATCCGTTGTCACCTCGCCCCATCCGATAGCGCCCTCCTGCAACACCGCCGGCCCCTCGCCCAATCCAAACATCCGCAACATACGCGTGATCCACTCGGCGCTAGTCCTGAGTGCGGAGATATTCTGCGGACGGGGACGCGCTTGCAAGTAGACGTTAGTGGAGCTCACAAGCGACAACAGGATGTCGAGGGCTTCCGGGGTGTTGAATGAGTCGCACAATGATGCTCGGAAGGCGGCCTGTGCCTTCTGCACGTCTGCGATCAGTTGCTTTTCCGGTTGATCGTAATAGTGCAGGCCATCCGATGGCGCGTTCCGGCTTTCAAAGTCGCTGATCTTCGCCTTGACATTTCGGAAGAAGTTGTTGAATGTCTCTTCGATGTTGTCCACGCCGGATCGAACGGCATCAGTCAAATCCATCTTGTTGCTCCAAAGCTGGTTCATGAAGGCCAAGCGCAATTGCCGTGGGCTGTAGGTCTCCAACGCTTGCTGAGGCGGTTACCGTGAGTTAAGGCCAGATGTGCGCTTGACGAGACTCACCTCGACCGTGATGAAATTCTTCAACGACTTGCTCATCTTGAGCCCCTGAATATGCAAGTGCCCCGTATGCAGGAAGTAGTTGACCCATTGCCGGCAATCGTGATAAGCCTGAGTCGAGCTTCTGGTCAGGACGGTTCCTTCTCGCCGGCTCACGAGCTCACCTCTGACTGCGCAATCTCGTTATCATGATGCGGGAACATCAAGTCCACCCCACCCGAATGAATATCCATCTGCTGTCCCAGAATCTCGCTTGCCATGACTGAGCACTCGATATGCCATCCAGGCCGACCGGGTCCCCAAGGCGATGGCCACGTCGGCTCTCCCGGCTTGCCCGATTTCCAAAGCGCAAAATCTGATGCCGAGTGTTTGCCCTGGCCGGTCGTGAGCGATCCTTCGCCGTCTTCGAGAAGTTCACGGTTGCCCTTGCTCCATGGTTGCAGCTTTGCGTAGACATGTTCCCAATCTTCGTCCTCCGTGACTGCGCCCTCGACCTTTCCCTTTCCCTTCTTAGCCTTGGCCCCCTCGAATGCTCCAACATCGAACCAGACGTTTCCGTTCTCCTCATATCCGAAGCCGTTGCTGATGATCTTCTCAACGAAAGTTACGATTTCCGGAACGTATTCCGATACGCGCGTAATGATATTGGGAGGAAGGACATGCAGCTTTTCCATATCGGAGAAGAACGAGTTCTCCCAGTACGCCGCGAGAGATCGGAAGATTGCTGGATCGGTGACAGTGTGTCCGTCCTTCTTATCCAACCACCATGACAGAATGTCTTTTGCCGAGTCGATCAGCGATTTCGAGTCGTTGGCTTGAGCGAGACCGGTTAGAGCGGATTGCTGGAGAAACCATCATTAGTCCTGCAACGAACAAGCTCGTCAAGCAAAAACTCACCAGACTTCCCAAGATCAAGCCAAATTTCTCCTCCTTCGCCCTGACCTCTTTCCTCCATGTCTCATCACTTGCATCCCGTTTCACCAGCCTCTCGAACATCCCCACCAAGTCTTCTCCCTCCTTTGGCTTATCGGCTTCCGCCAAGCATTTGACGAGCTTGGACTGGAAGTAGGCATCCCATGCCTGTTTGACGTCCGACTTTAGCGAGTCTGAGAGATTTGGGTGGTTCTTCCTGTAGGCTTCGAGAAGGTGTTGTTCCCGTGCTCGGATGATGATCTGCAATGATGAATGAGGTGATGCTCTGCTTGGAGCAGAACAGGAGACAAGGCTCACCTTATCCTCGATATCAGTCACGTTCATGACAAAGTTGACCTCGTAGCCAAAATAGTCTCGCAGGATTCTCCGAATCATGTCCTGAGTCAGATAATTCCTATGAGGAAGAGCATGATCAGCCAATTGCGATCATGCGGTCAAGAGGGATCATCATACCGGGCGTGACCCATGTGTGCCGAATCATAAACCGTCGGACCACAGTTGTACCAGTCAACTCGCTTTCCATGCATCGGAATGAACTCATTCTAAGTAGAGAAGCCAGCATAGTCGTTAGCAAACGAGACGCCGTCCATACGAGTTAACACACACCTTTGTCCGAGTCAAGGAATTCCAGACTTTGAGCTTCGGCTCTTGCTCAACCGGCACTGGTACCTGCCATTTCGGCTGCTGGATTCTCTCGGTAGTGGCCATCTTGCCCCTCGCTTTTGGGTACTGGACGGTAGAATGTGTTCTTAAGGTGCTGCTGGCGCAAGAGGTTCTGACAATATGCTGAGCTCGGCTGACGGGAGGTGGACTGAAAAACGATCGAAAAGCGTGACGGAGGACGGATGTTCCGTTTGGCGAATGCATGCAGCAGAGACGTTGCCTGTCTCGTTGTCGTCCCGTCTGTACGCGAAGCAGAACACCGGATGAAGTGATGCGGAGTGGGAAGTTAAGGCAGCATCTACGAAAGCTCCCTTGCAATTGATTCAGAATTCGATCGAAAATATGACGTGTCAAATTCGCCCCGAATGCTTGACCATGGTCGAATGATAGATATCGAAGATGCGTTACGGATGGGATCCACCATCTCCATACCGAACGTGTATGGTATGGATGCTCCGTTCTTGAACCATATATACAGGTTTGTACCCTCGAACAAGGCACCATAGCAACCACCGCTGGTGTCTCTCTCGGCCTAACAACACCCATACTCCATCGTGCCATTATCCTTAAACTTGTATGTCACGGTTTTCATGCACGCTGGGTCGTGACAAGTGATTTTTGCCTTCTCTCTCCACCCATTCCCAACCTCGCGTCCACGCCTACGAACTTTTTCCCTGCTCTTCCGCCATCGCAAACACCCTCTCGCAGCACTTCCACAAATCGCTCAGCGTCGTCGAACACCGCTCCTGAGTCTGTTCGTCCGAGAGCTTGTCTTGCGATGCCGAGCCGAGACATGATGAGTATGTTTGGATTTGAGTGTAACATTCGCGCTTGAGAACAGGTAGATGCGGGACACTGCGGATGAGGGATCGTCAAGTTCGCTGCCGATTGGCATCATTCCTAACCAGCGTACCTATTATCGGCACACATGGTCAACTCGTTGGATTCTTTTCGGCAGATATTTGACCAGTCTCCATTCTGGTTCTTTAGCACACACTAGAGATACGCGAAAAGGTGATCAGGTTGAAGGTGACGCCGCCACAGGCGGCCACTCACCTGCTGATATGCAGCTAGCTGTTCAGCGCACTCTGACCGATAAAGACCACACAAGGAGCGTCAGAGAGCGATCCAAAAGGAGCGAAGGCTGACTGGAAAGTCAAAAGGACATGGACGTACTGGAAGCGACAACGTTATACGAGAGATCCATTGTTAGTGGATTTTGCTAAAGTGTAAGTTCCGAGCCGTTTTTTCGTTGAGGCTGCAATATAGGACGTTGATTGTATGGCTGGACGACTCCTTGCACGATTCTGGGTATCAGGACTGGAAGCACAGTGGCGCCAACCGAAGAAGAGGTCAGAGTTTCATAGAACAGCGAACATGCCCATCTTCGAATCTCGATCGTCGCATATCTGAGACATTCCGGCGAGAGGACGACTAATAAGAACGGCGATCAACTTGTTCACATCTTGTTCAAATCGACTCTCCTCGTTCGTACCACTGTCACAGGGATGGGTCCACTGACAAGAGCTCCCGGGGGCGTAGGAACGTCTAGGGGTCCCGATCGCAACAACTCAGACCACCCACAGATACCTCGAAATCGCCAACATCATCTATCGCACATCGTTAATCGCAAGTGGCTCGCCCTTGAGAAAGATTTGGCATGATTGGTCAACCACTTCACACTACTTGCCAAAAACATGCAGCACGATGACATGGAAGATCATGGCATCGATAGCTGGTGGAATGATCACTTCATCCCGAACTCGAGGACCCTGCGCGATTCTGGTTTTCGCAACATCGCAGAGATCCTCTTCGATAAGCAACACACTCTAAGACAACATGTTTCCTTGGTGTCATGCAATATGGAGATACGCCACGAGGTATGGAATGATCAAGGTACATGGAATATCCGCACCTCCTCACAACGATATCGCAACTTTCATCGCATCGACAATTCGACCTCCGCTTCAATCTCCCTGATCACACCTATAAATGTCTCCGCCAGCCATGTCCAGTCCGGAATTCCCGCCGAAAGCTGGACGAATGTTTTCTGATACGCTAAAGCACCCTTCAAGCCAAGGCTGAGATAGAAAGGTATCGTCATGTTTGACGGGAGCAGCATGTACGCCTTGCGGTACGATGCGCTTTGGTCGCGGTGGTCCCGCAGGAAGTACTTTGCGTCAAAGATCTCGTCACCCGGCTTCGCCTTGAAACCCATGAAAATTGCCGATACCGCCAGTTCCTCATCGAATGTGGAATGATTGCATGCCAGAATCAAGGCGGCGATTGGATTTTCCGTGATCCACGCCTTGCAGACGTTGGTAAACCATGGATGATGCCTGTCGAGCTGATACTTCTGCATGGCTCTATACAGATTTTCAGCCTGATTCCAGCTGGTGCATTGAGTGACGGCTTGCTGTGGCTCCCCGGCGATGATCTTGAGCACAAGCGCGAAGTCTTTGGAATCTTCCGTTACGGGAATGGGTCGACTTTCAGAAAAGGAAGGGGTCGAATCGCATAACATGTCTCGAAAAAAGCCACTTTGGATTCGCACATCAGAGTCAGTAAAGACCACTTCCTGCAAGCCGCATCATCTTACCTATTTGCCTTCAGGTAAAAGTCATCAATGCGGAATATCACTCCGTCCACAGTCTTGAATACTACGACAGAGCTCGATCTGAGGCCGAGTTGGATGTCGGCACAAGAAGCTGCTATATCATCGAGCTTTTTCGGTGCAGTTGGCGTGATATCTGGATCTTCCTCAAGGGGTTCCAGCTCGCATACAATATCGTTCAGCGGCAACATTCTCTAGGGGGGTCCGATGCCTGTCGGCTGCAGCGATTCAGCAACAGTAATGAATACCGCTCACATCGCAGCACACGGAGGGGGATATATGAAAGATAATGAGAATGCACGAATCATGTCGGGAAATGTGGCTGAAAAGTCAGGGGAAAGAACTCCTTTATAGGTTTCGCGGAACGTTGTCTTTCCTCCTTTCTACCAAGCCATGATCTCTCCTTTGCCGCTCTGCGTGCAGTCTCTGAAACGCGGCGGGCCATATCAACGGAGAGATACTGGGTCGTGTGTATGGGGCTGTCTTTCACGTGATATACGATGTATATGAGCCTTCGCAATCATGTTATGGCAAAAGTGACAACGCAATATGTATGGCGACCATTTCGAACCAATTGAAAATGCTGCTGATCACAATCTGAACATTTGGCTGCTTGCCTGTATTGTTGGTAGCCTTCTCAGCCGCCAGAAAGGTAATTGGAAATGAAAATGGCAGTATAGATTCATTCGAAATCGTTCCAGGATCAAGGCGCTCTTTGGGTTGCGGTCAAAGATGGAAGGCCAGCCAAAACGATCGGTTTCTGGGTGATGGTGTCCAACAATGGTTCGTCTGCTATGAAAGTTTGTCTCAGGGGCCATGTGAGACGAAGACGAAGTTGTCTCACCTCTGCAGTGCTGGTCATCTGTCTAGCGACACTGTGAGGCGGGCCATCTAAGAGTGATATCTCAGCGAGGAAAGCGGTGAGATGAATTGATATGCTCACCAACATTCCCTGTTCTCTTTCCTTTTCGCGGAGTGCGCCTATGGATCGTCTGGCAACCTGTAGGCCTGGAAACCAAAGTGCTGGTAAATAGCTCTGACCACGCGCACTGTCGCCAATTCATCTGCCGGAAGCCTCCGAAGTCGTAAGGTTCATGTAAAAGTGCTACCAGGTAAACACTCGACTCATTTTTTTGCAACTTGAGTAATCGAAATGAGATGGCAATTAGGAGATTTGCTTGAAGTTCAGACCAAAATCTTCTTGCGATCTGAAAACAGGAAAATGAATCGCGAAGTATTGATTGCCTAAGCAACTCAAGAAAAGCATCGCCGCCAGCAAGAGCCTTAGGTACCCTTTCATCTCTTCAGGTGTCGCCTGGGACGACTCGTGTAGTTTAGACAAAGCATTCGTCTACTCCTATCAGCTCCCGACCTGTTGCGAGATTTTCGCTCCTGCTCTATGAAGCCGGAATTCACTGCTTTGTACAACAGGTCTGTCGCTATTGTACAAGGACATCGTACATAAGAGCAAAAGATTTGGCCTCTACGAATTTCTTGACTTCAGATTCTATCCAAGAGTTTTCCGGGCAATTACGAAACGTCTGTTGCATCGTAGTAAGGCGGGATTCCTCTCGCGTGAGAGCAATTCAGCGCCCAAGCTAGGCATACGCTGAGCGAAGAATAGCGAAAAATTGCCATGTTATCCAGTCAAACGTACTACTTGTGCAGCACGAGCAAATGATACTGCTTCTCTACCTCAAACAATTGGGGATGCCCAGGAAAAGATCACTCAGAAACCGATAAGTTTGAGCTACATCCAAGCTAGAATCATATTGAAGGAGGCGACTGAGGGTTTCTTCCAGTCTTCGGGGGCACCTTTCCGATGGCCCTGATGCGGTAAGATCCCTTCTGAACGGTTATAGTTCTATCTCATGTTAAGTGTAAATATGGCAATCAGTGGCAGCTTCCTTGGAGCGACCATCGATCTTACAGACACAACGAAATTACCTTCCCCAATCTGCACATCGAGAAAGGAAACTATTCCCATTGTCGTTGCCAATCGTTAGCGATTTTCGCTGTATCGTGTTGACGTCGTTCTTTCCGCGGGTCTTAGTATCACTGCCTGGAAGGCTGGCTCCCATAGTTCACTTTCATCACTCAGGCCATTTTTCGAACTCTTAGCATTCCTTTGAAGCTTTCGCGGATCTCCTGCTGTCTCCATTTATACCTCCTTCAGCACTCCTGGTGCATCTGCATTCTCTCCGAGCAGTAATATACTGCCATGAGCTAGATGCAGAGAACGAGTCGGCGAAATCTTCCTCGCTACAAATCACATCGTCTGAAAGTCTCCAAGACAATTACGCTCTCTCTGGTACCGTATGTTAGTCCTCTCCCGATGACAACCTTGAATGGCAATGATCTCCCCAAAAGCCAGGGCAAACAATCGCTCAAGCTATTCACATCTTTCCTGGACCTGTCTCCCGCTATATCTTACTCTCCTGCAGGCGTATTGACGAGACCTGGTCTTCGTAAAGTTTCAGTCACTTCTGTTCCACCATCCCCTGGTCGCCAAGCACCGCATCGGGCGAGCTCAAAGAAGATGATCGTCCCAAATGCCTCACGTAAGTCTCCACATTGTCTGAAGCCACGGAACTTACTGAGTCTTTGCTGCCACGTAGACACTCTCTACATCACCTCGCCTCAATCCTCAACAGGCTTTGCGTCAAATCATCGACGCTCCCATTCCTGGACAAGCCCGACCAAAGCGCAGCCTGTCCCGACCGACCATCAGATTTCCAATACTTTATCGAGCAGACCAAGGCTTTCCTGTCCCATCACGCACATCACCTCACGCTCTCCATCGATGTCCTGCATCATTGACAAACGGGACAGACAGACTGTGCCACCGCCACCGCCACCGATATCTCGTCATAGTCTCCCTCCACCAGCAATAGGAGAGATTGAAGAAGCGCTTCACTTGCTTGGGGATATCTCGCTCCGCATGAACGCATCGCCCACCTCTTTGACTAGTGAGATGACTTTGAAGAGCAGCGACATCTGGATTCCCGCAGACATACTTCAACCCCGCCGAGAAAGATCTCACTCAGTTCTTTCGCCCGATTGGTCCGATCTCCGACGACAGAAACGCTTTTCATCTCTCGCTGAGCCGCGTCTGACTGAAATCGAAGTTACCTCCAGATGGTCGACCGAATCTTCACGCTCGCCACTTTCAGTAACCAAGCTGACTGCCGTCCAGAGGATGAGTGGTACAGGCTCTTCGGTGGATTCTCAACGCAGCCCTTCTCTGAAGAGCTTACGCACGAAAGCCGATCAGAATTCACACTCAGTCGCAAAGACCGCCATGAACCTCGCTCACCTGCGGCCCTCTCATCAGAGACATATGTCCGCTCCCATGTTTAGTAGTAGTCTCGCCGACTCTGTCATACCAACACCTCTGAAAGCTAGACCACGCGAGCGGGAAAGGTTACACCGAAGAGCCACAACTTCGAGATCTCGGCAGCCATGTCGTCTCAGCATGAGCCTTGCCCCTCCAGCGCATGCTGGGTTGCTCGATCTCTTTCAGAATAGTCAGGGGTTGAACATGGCAGGGGTTGATGTCCCAATGAACGGAGTTCGCGAACGAGCGAAAGCTGCCGAGTCTGCTAAGCCGTTACAGAGAGTCGCGGTGTGGAGCAAGGGCTTCCTCAGCCAGAAGAGTCTGGATCTATCCTCTCCGAAGTCACCAACCACCGCAGAGAGGCACCATATAACTGGCAAGGCTCCGCCTTCTCAGGAAGCTCTGTGTGTAGACACGACTGTTAAATCGGGAGACGATGAAGAGGAAATAGAGCTGTTCTTGGGTTTCGATGATATATAACCACCCATTGTAACGAGACTACAACCAGTACACCCAATGCGAGGCATCCGAATGTACGCCGACCGAAACTTGATCTAGAAACGTCTTGACTTGGAAGTTTGTGAAATACCGCTCTTCTCTCCTGCATAGGCTCCCGACAATGCACTTTGGCCACCCTTGTACACGGCGCGCTGCGACGCCACCTTGAGCTTTGCCTTCTCGTATTGTTCTCGCTTCTTGACACGAGGGTTCCGCGTGGACTTCTTCCTATGCGGGGTAAGACCACGGTTCTTTTCAATGGCGCGCGTGAGTGATCTTGGTCCAGCCGAAGCCTCTTCGGCCTCTTCCTGCCGTTGTTGCACACTACAGGGATTGCGTTAAAGGGATTGCGTTAGTGGTAACGTAACAACAAGATGGTTTTGACGACTTACATTGCCCTCGCTGCATTGGCTTCATATTCTTCCTTCTTGGCCTGCTTGGACTCGGTTTTCCTCTTCTTGACGAGCTCGTAGTATCCGTCATCCGCCTCGACCGCATCTTCCGCCTCCATGACTTCACGTGCCCTCTTGCGGTCCTTGTCCGACCATTCGGAACCATCCAGATCCTCGCCACCATCACCAGCTGCCGAGTTCCTCTGAAGGACAGCATCCCTTGCAGCCTGCTTGCTCCTATACGGGATATCGTCGTCGCCGCCCAGGCGTGCCTCCCGTGCAGCCGCACGTCGAGCCGAAGTAGCAGCAATCTTGGACGTATGGAAACGGAGGGATCGCTTCTTGGCTGTTTTATCGGCAGAGTCTGCTGCGGATAGCACTGTCGCATCGCCGAATTGGTCCTCGTCGTCGTTTCTTGAGCGGGAGGACTGCTTGCTCTTGGCAGCTGGTACGAATTCAGGCTCTTCGACGGCGAACTTCGACTTTCTGTTGGATGACTTGTCCTTTTTATCCTTCTTGTCCTTCTTCGGCTTCTTTGTAGGCGGGTCAATCTCCTCTTCCTCTTCCTGCTCCTCCAAGTCAGCGTCTTCGTCGGAAAGCTCGCCTTCTGCATCCTGGCGCAGATCATCAAGCTCGCCATCCTCCAGTTCGCCTCCTTCCCATACCTCATCAGCATCTTCCCAATCAACGCCACCTCCAGGCACGCCGACCAGTCTACCCAACAATTCCGCCTTGCCGTCGGCCAGTTCCACATCTTCTTCTTCATCCTCGACGCCATCCATTTCCTCGCCTTCCTCATCATCGTCTTCGCCATCAACGCTTGCAGCGTCGAAGTCGAGCTCTTCCAGCATCGCAACACCTTCCTTCAGCTGTGCGAGTCGAGGCAGGATTGGATGCGTGTCGAAATTTGGACGTTGGTCCTCGGGAAGAGACGCGAGGTGTAGGTAGAATGCCAGCATCGTAGCGTATGTGAGCAGCGATTCTGCGTTGCTCAGACTCAGCGCCTCTCATATGCCTAACTTTGAGGCAGACTCACGATAATGCAGCCAGCCAAGACCCTGGTTCAGCTGAGGCATATCGCCATGCAGCTTGACCCGTTCGGCATCCTTTTGCATTCTCTTGATCCCTCGTTCCGTCTTTTGCAATTTACGAACGACAAGAGGAAAGTCCCGGGCTAGAGCGAGTTTGACGGGATCGTGCAGTGCGAGATGCGCGATAAGTTTGGATGGATCGGCGTCGGCCGGTGGACATGGTGCTGAGACTTTCTTGGCGGGTGGTTCGCTAAGACGGATATTGAGGCAATGCAGAGCGGAGGGGAATAATTTGCTTACCGATCAAGATTGAACTTCACAGCCTCCGTTTGCGCCTCCGCTCCCTCCTCGACCTCATCAAGACCAAAGTCTTCCTCGCCCTTCATCGACCTTCGAATGCTCTTCTGCAACGCCTCGGATTCCTGAGCATACAAATTCTTGCTCAGCTCCTTGTCGGAATCGTAATCGTCATCTTCGGCGTCCCTGGCGTAACGATTTGACGGCTTGGCGTAATATTGTCGTCCCCATGATTCCTCGCCTCGGTCTTCATCCTCATCCGCTTCTGATTCTTCGTCCGTGAATCCAAGATCGTCCTCGTCGTCAGACTCCTTGCCATATCGTCCCTTTTTGGTTTTATCCTCTGCGATTTTTGATTTTCGGGTCTTCTTCGCTGGCAGTTCGTCCTCTTCCTCCTCATCGTAGTCGTCCTCATCGTAAGCCTCCTCTTCATCGTCATCCGGCAAGTTCAAGTCAAGCACCTCTTCTCCTTGGTTTCCGATGTAGTCCTCCTCATCGTCCGAAGCCTGGTCCTCGCCGAGGGAGATCTTGTCACGATTGTGCATGACTTCACGAGAAGAGGACTCTCAGTACACAAGCGGTTACCTTGCGATGCCATGCAGGAAACTCACACTCATCTACGCCACCCTCTTCAAGTGTGTCTTCGTATGTGTTGATTCGGTTAATACTCGCATCCTTTCTGCTGACTTTCGGAGCTGCTTTCGGTGCGGAGCTCTTCCCGCCCTTCTTTCCTTGCTTTCCTCGCGCCATGGTAGTCTGTCTAGAGGCTGCTGCTAAGCTCCAAGGCTCCCACACTCTCAGCTTCAAATGACCTTGAGAGCTGAAACCCTATGCCCGCGATCGAGACCTGAGGGACGATATTTTCTGAAACCAACCACATTGTAAACAGACGGGAAAGCCTTGACTGACAAATGACGTGTTACATATATGCTCTTCCGCTGACCATCGACAGCCTGTAACAGCTGCTATAAGCTCAATAGAATACATGAGATTTTACTACCAGCTTTCTATCGGCTCATAGATCCGGCAACATCGGCCGGCAGATATTCGCTCGTAGCCACGATAAGAACCTAATATGTCAATACTGGCTCGACATTCATAATCTCGAATGTGCACCCATTAAAAAGCGATAAATGCGCTCTAGTATTCCGCAACGACTCGCTGTCGCTCGACGATGCTCTTCTGCTCCGCGTTTCGAGAAACACGCCTGTGAGAAAGGGAGGGTTAGATGACGCGACCTGGGAGATCGCCGCTAAACTCACCAGTAGTACTCGAATGCATTGCTGTTTCCCGCAAGCCGCTGTAGGAAAGCTGTTACCAAGACATCGATCAGCAGCTGGAACATTAGTTCCGGGTCCCTAAAGCGGAGCTTACACTCATCGTGGGTGATGACGATCAGCTGGAAGTTCTTCATCGACTTCATTCTGTTAATTAGACTGATACGCAACATCAGCAGTGCGCAGCCTGAGACCGGACGAGGGGACTTACTCGCCGAGAGCAGTGGCGAGAGCATCGATGTTTTCTACGTCCAGGTTTGTCGTCGGCTCGTCCAATGCCAGCACACCGCATTGCTGCGCAAACTACGAACACGGCCTCAGCGAGACACTTCTCCATTCCGTCCAAAAACACTTACCGACTCTGCCAACGCCAATCGAACGAGAATGGAAGCCAAAACCTTCTGACCAGCACTGCATCGTCCTCTCATGTCCAGCAGCTGATCTCCTTTACGCATGACGAGACGGTAATGATAAGACTTCCGGACGCCGGTACTCGTGGGATCGCTTTCCGAGACAATCTGAATCGAATCGATATCGGTTCCGGCATAAACCTGGATGAAGGTCGTCAACCCTAACATACTGAATTTGCACATAGCATTCTCACCTCATTCCACAATTCGCCTAAGCTCTTGTTGACTTCGGCGAGTTTGAGAGTGTGATACTTGATAATCGCTAGGTGATAAAGTTAGGGCGAGGCGGACATCCCCAGACGGCAGGAGCTAACCACTGTAGCCGGTTGGAGCGATGTTAGTGGACGTCTTCTGGTAAGGAGGAACCCGGACTCACTTGTCCAGAGCTTTGGCGTACTTCTCCAGATCTCGGTTGGCCATGTCTCCTGTCTTTGCAATTTACGTTTTTCAGTATCAAGATCTCACTCACTGTTTCCGCACTCACTTTCCACTTGACCAAGCAATCAATGTACTCGCCGTGAATGTCCTTGTAATCCGTGTCGAGTTGTCGTTGCATGCGCTTAGCCTGTTGTTTCATCTGAGAGATCTCTCCGACCAATTGTTGAAGCTTTTACGCCAAGGATCCGTCAGAGTCGAAATGTCGCCACATGGAAAGTAACCTACCCTTCCATAGTTCTCTGTCCTTTCTCGCTCAGCCTTCTGATACTTTGTGTCGAATTGCTGCTTCGCGCGAGCGGCTTCCTCGAGGTCGATCGACTCTATTTCTTTCTGTAGGTCCTGAATTTGCTTGACAGCTTTGCGGAATGCGATATTGTTGTCGATGTTCTGTGCCCGTGAGCCACTGGATGCCAGGTCATTGCGAAGATTCGAGATCTCTTGCTGCAAATCGGAAATGTCGCTGTCCAGCTGTGCAATCTGGTGATCCAGATCTCGCACCGCCTTCTCAGTTGCTTCCAGAGCCTTGTCGCCATCGGCATGTTCGTATCTGCTCACAAGAATAAGCGCTTCTCATAAAGCGAGGCTCACTTGTCTTTACCTCTTCATCTCATCGCTGATCTGTTTGATATTAGCAGCCGACTGGGAATAAATCTCAAGCTGCCGCCTCGCTTCCATAAGTTCTCGGTTCCATTTCTGTTGACTCGCCCGCAGTTTGGTTTCAGCGTCCTTGATGGGAAATTCAAATTCTTGGAAGTTGCGGTCCAGTAGCTGTCGTCGAGCGATTTGTCAGCCAACGATGAAGACGAAAGAGAGGAAGTAAGAGCTAAATACCTCGATCTCAGCTGCCAGAGTCTTGGTGCTTGCGGTCAATCCGCGAATCTTGTCTTCCGCTTGCTTTTGACTGGCCTGTCGGTTTCTGTTCTCGGACAAGGCCAGCTTCTTCGCAGACATGTCACTCTCCGCTTGAAGGCGTTGATTGATCAGATGATCTCGTTCACTAGTCATCCTCTGTCGCTCTTCGTTCTTCAATTTACTGCGTACGGAAAGTCTCACGGTCAGTATTTGAAGTCAAGGCACAACGATGTGATAAAAACACATACATATCCTTGTCAAGCTGACTCAGATCATTCTGCACCTCCTGCAGGGTTCTAGTCGATGCCGCATTTCCCAAAATTCTCTCAATCGAAGAAATTTGGCGCCGCAGATCCTCCTCCTCGTTCATATCGCGGTCCATCACTGGTACGTAAGATTTCAAGGGCAAAACCTCCTTGCACTTGTTCTCGGCGCGCGACTCCTTAATCTCGACCTTGACGTAGTTGAATTCAGCTATGAAATGTTTCACCTTTGACAAGCTCGCATACTGACCTTTCCAATGTCACCGTCAAGCGCTCTAATCTTCGCTTGCAGCTCTTTGATTTTCCGCTTACTTTCCGGGATCTCAATTTCCGTTGATCGCTCCATCTCTTCGGCCTTCGGGACGAGCTCTCTCAACCGTTTTTCTATCGGCTCGTACATCTTGATATCCTCTTGCGCCTGTTTGGTACTCTTCGATTTCTTGAGCCGTTTCAGTATTCCAGCAATCTGCAGAATCATTCATTAGCGGCGCCAGCATGCTGCAATTGAGTACTGACGTATTTCTCGACCTGATCGAGTTCCTCCACATCGACTTCACGACCACAAGTTATGCACGAATGGTCCTCGTCCACCTTTTTCCAGGCGTCTTCGTAGAAAGCCTGCATATTTAACGAACCTCCCATACCCAGTTCGCTAAAAATGATAGCGATTTAGCGATAAGTCCCTCAGGAATCTATGAGGACTCGCCTTTGGCACGAGAAGATATGCGCCTGCACTTCTTCCAGAACCTTCGTCAGGTCTTGCGTTTCTGTGATGCGGGTGAGTTTCTCCTCTCGGAAACTGCTAATCTCCTTTTTGGTACCTAATAAATGCGAGTTGAGAAGACGAGGGATGAATGATGAGGCTGTTCGAACTTACGACTGCACTCCATTTCCATCTTGTGAATACTGTTGGTAATGGTATCGATCTCGCCCTCAAGCCGATTGCGCTGATTGATCAGGTCATTTTTCTCCTTCGAAGCGAGAACCCGCTGTTCCTCCAGAGCCTTAGCAGCAGCAACGAGCGGCTCTTCCATAGTTCTCGGAGTGAGCTCCTGACCCGTGATTTCCAAGTACCTAGGCCCATGGAGCTTTACGCTAACGAAGGCGGCGACGCGTCAGCGATATGCGGCATTGTGCGGGCAAGGAGACTTCACATACGCTTCTTCGATACGAGTTACAACCTTGGCCAAATTGTCTTTTGCAGCGTTTAGCGAAGCTCTTGTTTCGGCGTGTTTTTGCAAGCGATCCAGTTCAGAGGTGACGGCATCCCTATCGCTTTCGAGTCGTCCAATTTCCTTGCCAAGGTCCCGGAGTTTCTCTTCGAAGCCGTACTCCGCGAAATTCGAGGCATCGATATCCATTCTGTCTCCCAGAATTGCAATATCCTTCTCGAGCCTTGCAATGTCATAATCGATAGTGTTGTAGGATTGCAATTCGCCTTCTGCCGCCCTTCTTTGAGCATTGGCTTCCGTCTACGGCAAGAAAGCGCAAATAAGGGCATTTTCGCCGAAAGGATATCCGACTTACCAGCTGTCGTTGACGATCATCCCGGAGGTTCTTCTTGCTTTGCTGTTCAGATCGAAGCTTGTTCAGATTTTCTTGTAAGAGTATGTCGGCCTGCCTGCCATCGTTCTGCAGCATAATACAGGTCAATTTTCGTCGAAGCCGCAATTTTCTTGCGAGCGTACCTCGATCTTGTTGCAGGCCTCTTTGGAATCAGAAACATGGTCTTGTAGTATCGCAATGAAATCTTCGGCCTTTTCCCTGGTCAACTTGCCGCTGTAGCCTTTGATATTATGCTGAGCTGCGAAAGCGTGTATCAAGTTTTGTCTCTCATTCGCATTGCGGTCGTATCGCTAAAGTCTATTATCAATAAGGCAATTACAAGGCATTCTCTTCGAGTGCATACCTTTCGATTGGCGTTCAGCTCCCCTAGCTTCTGGCCTTCCTTGCCGTGACGAGTCCGCAAAGCACGATGGTTCGCCTCCACTTGATCAAGCTCCGCACGTTTCTCCTTGATCTTGGCTTCCAGCTCTTGCTTGTCCTGGTTGAAGTTGTTCATGATCGTACGCAGCTCCTCGTCAGATTCTACCACCCCGAACAGTCAGCGCTGGGAATAAGGAAATTCTGCTGGATCGCTGCACGAACCTTTCATCATCGTCTTGATATACTTCTTCAGATTCTCGCAATTTCCCTCATACATCTTCTTCTTGGCATCGAGAGCTTCTGCCTTGTCAAAGATCTCGGTAAACTTGGTGCTAGATTCGTAGAATTCGGCGTTGGCTTTCGTGAGCGCTTCGTGTCGCTGAGTGAGCTGGTCCGATTCCGCTTCTTTGCGTCCAATCTCTGTGCGCTGGCGTTCCAAATCTTTCTTCAACTATTGATATTTGGTTGGTATCGCACAGGAAGATCCATAGAAGCGGCTTACGTTGTCAGCCTTGTCTCGATCTTGCTTCAAGAAGTTCAGTCGTTCTCCATCCACTTTCAAGGCGGCAACCCGATCCTTGCGCAGGGCTTTGATGTGATCAAGAGCTTTCGTGAATCTTCAGCGCCAACGGTCAGCAAAAATACCATCAAGGGAACAATCACATACTTTGAAGCCTCGAAAATATCGTCAAACTTCTTCTTCAACGCAGCGGGTTCCGAAAGCGGCCAATTCGACTCCTCTTGATGACAGAAGATAACATTGTCGAGAATTGCGGTCGAGACGCCCATGAGACGAGGTACTTCTGCGTCCATCTCGGCGCATTTGGTCGAGATCGCGTTTCTCTGTCAGGAAGGGATTCATCGCTGCACTTCTCTTCGTGACCTAGCGGGCTCACTTTGTCTCCAGCATCAACGCCATCCACCTTGCTCAGAATTCCCTCCAATGTCTTCATAGTCAATCCTCCAGCCTTCTTGACGGTCACCTGCAGATTTCGAGTCGCGACCATTCGTTCGCGCTTGACGTTCCAGAAACGCAATCGGACTTGGGCTTTGACCTCCTTTTCTCCTGCCATCTTGGAGCTCAATAGTATAAGCTCGCATTCCAAATATGTTGTAGGAGGAACAAGCTCACCTTTGGATCATGTATGAAGGCGCCTCCTTTCGTGTTAGGTGGAAGCTCTCCCGTCGTCGCATACTTCAGGCATTCAATGATGGTCTGACACGGATCAAGCGCGTCAGCGCCAGAACTCCTATCCCACGTTTCGACAAACGACGCGTACAGTCTTTCCGGTACCATTCACACCAACGATTACCGTGACAGGGCTGTAGAACTGGATCACATTCATACTCTTGTCATCGAAAGACCGAATGCCACGAATGGCGAGCTTGTCTAAGGACGACCTGAGAAGCGATGATCGCAAGTATGATGAGATACGAGACGTGCGGAATGAAACAAAGATGATGCGAAAGCGTACATGGTGAATGGGCGCTACTTCTGGACTCTGCCTTGCTTGTTCACTTCAATGTCGTCTCGATGTCGAGAGGCGTCGGTCAATCCCGTTGAAGCGACGGTGATGTTTCAGGTCCCGCAGGATCCCTTAAAGACCGCTGGAGTCTCTTTCTTTTTCGATTTTCGCTCAAGGGGATTCGAGGAAGCGATAGTTTCACGACGACCACCTCACGCGATGGGAAGAAGTATGTGCAATGGGATCGTGACATCTGAATGTGCATCCACAGTAACTCATCAAGCATACCGCGACCTCGAGAAGCTCACTTCGGCACCTCCACTTTACGGAAGATGACCACCGTTTGTCCGTTGTTTACGATGTCGACGGATTTTTGAGGCGAGCGTTCACTCAGATTGCACTTTCGAGTGTTTGATGCGAAGCGCTCATATCAGCTGTGCTAACCTATAACTGGAGCCACCTGATAGATATCTCTGTTGCTTGGGGGCTGAATTCGGAAATGGTCGCCTCTTCTTTGCCCTCCAAGGCGTCGCGTCAAGCCGCCACGACAGACTCTACCTCATCGCAGATCGCCAAAGTAACCGAATACGAAACACAACTCACCTCGTCCACCAAGAAGACCGAATTCAACCCGAACCCTCTGATCCCACTTACGGCGCTGGCTCGCCAGAGCTCCCCGGAAGTCGTGCATAAAGCCGTTTGGGCACTATACCGTGCATGGATCAAGATTCTTACGGACGGACACCTGATACCTAATGCCGCTGGAGGACAGGCAGATGCCACACGGACGAAGAGTGAAGAGAAGGATGATTCGCCAGAGGCAGCGGCAGCGGCGGTGCAGAAGTGGATGATGGAGCGATTGAGAGACTACCAGGAGATTCTTGCGGGTCTGTTGCGCGATTCGGAGCCTTCACTGAGAGTGAGTTCTTCTTGATGACCTCGGTTTTAGACAGCTGATTCCGAATCCGTATCAGAAATCCGCAGCAACTTTGTCGTTCTCGATACTCCCACCCATCTCAGTCTCGCTTTCTAACCAAATCGGCAAACAAATCATCTCGATGCCGCACATCTCTCAGCTGCTTCAGTCGTTGATCCAGGAAACGCAATCCCTCCGAGGCGCAAAGCCCTCAAAAAAGGCTTCTACCAGCTCTGATCCTACGGTACAGCGATGGGCAGTGGTCGAACAGAACCAGTATCACTTCAAGGGACAGGTTGAGACGGAATTGCTGCCGTCGGATGTTGTGGATGAGGTTGTCCGGAAGCTGGCGGAATATGACGATCTGCGCTGGGCGTTCTTCCGAGAGTTGAGGTAAGTCGCCTTCATATATATGTTCTGACATTCGCTGATTCCCTTACAGCACATATTTGCAAACAATGTCGGAATCGGGGGAGATCGCCTCTGTTCCCCCTCACGTCACTTCAAATATCCTCGCTCTCCTGCTACCGCTAAGCAATTTGCCTCGAGAAGCCGAAGATATCAACACCTTCTACTTCCAACATCTCTCCACATCACCTCTCGGCAAGAACAAGAAAGCCAAATCTGCGGCATCCAAGCGAAACCCGGCAAAGACGGGATCCGGGCAAGACTGGATGGCGTACTATGATTCGGACGACGAGGATGATAGCGATGATAATGAGGATAAGATCGTGATCGATCCGAAGACGGGCAAGAAGAGAAAGAGAGGGAAGACTGCGGGTCTGGACAAGAAAGTCAAGAAGAGCATCTTGGGACAGGTATGGAGCGTAGAGAGCCATGTGCGGCTATTTACGGACTGCTGGTTGGGAGTTCTGAACCTACCGTAAGCACTCTAACGGTGAAGTAGTGATGGTCCTGACGATACTGTCTTTAGTCTATCGGTACCGGAGACAAGATCAATACTGCTTGTACTGCACTCCACGATCTTCCCCAACATGGTCAAGAGCAGAGTCGTCCGAATGACGGATTGGCTGAGCACACTGTGTGACCGTGGTACGTGGCAATTATCCCTTATATCAATTGTTGCTGATGGTCTCGCAGGTGGACCATTGGCTCTGTTGTCACTGAACGGTCTCTACATTCTCATGACCAGCTATAACCTGTAGGTCTTGCTCCTCAAAAGTTGGCGAAGCACTCACCCTGCGCCGCTTTCAGGGAATACCCACACTTCTACCGTCAGCTATACACCCTGATGGACAGGGAGGTGATGCACGTCAAATATCGAGCGAGGTTCTTCCGATTGAGCGAGACGTTTTTGGCATCAACGTAAGCCTCCCGCTCATACTCAACATGCCATGTGTCCTGACATGTATTGCTTCTTAGACATCTCCCAGCAGCAATGATCGCTTCCTTCGTCAAACGTCTAGCACGCCTGTCCCTCGCCGCGCCACCGGCAGCCATTGTCATGATCATCCCGTTCGTATACAACTTGCTCAAGCGCCACTCATCTTGTATGTGCATGTTGCAACGCGGAAGCGATGAAGCCGATTCACAAGATCCCTACGACGAGTACGAGAAGGATCCGATGAACACTCACGCATTGGAATCGTCGCTGTGGGAACTCAAATCATTGCAGAGGCATTATTTGAGCCATGTGGCGACAATGAGCAAGGTTTTCCAAGAGGTGTTTACGAAACCTGAATTCCAGATGGAAGATTTCCTGGATCATGGATATGCGACAGTAAGTCTCGAAGTCCAAGGGACGCTCGTTGTAACTCGTAACTGACGCCAAACGCCACAGCTTTTCGAGACTGAAATCAAGCGCAAACTGAAGAACCCGCCTGCACTTGCCGCTGAGACCGAGGATGTGCGCAGCGCTTTCCCGGTGGCCTCTAGGACGAAGATTGAAGGCGAAGGCGAAGACGAGGATGAAGGAGCAACGCCAAGTAGGGATATCATAGAGGAACTCTGGACGTTCGGTTCCGCGCAGTAGCTTATGGCATCTAGCATTCAGTATACCATTGGCGCTTTGACTTTTCCACATATTCTGGTACCACAGGGATCAATGGGGGAGATGATTTTTCCAGGCCAATATATGAACCTGACCACCGGCTAGAGGTGATCATGTTTCATTTGTCGCGTGAGCTGAGCGATACGATCGGCATAAAGGTCTGCAGAGCTATTGCCGCGTTCCTAAGCGTCCTCATGGCGAAATGTCTATTCATGATCATTCTAACGCTCCAACAGGGTATAACAACGGGTACACAAAATCCTATCCTCATTCTCCCTCCTTAGAAAACCTATTCTGCGGGCAACGGAAAAGCTCTTTTCCATCAACCAAGTAATCCTACCTTCAATATTTCTTGATGACCTCACTAACACTCCGATCAGAAAACCGAGACTGCGCTTGCGCGACATCGTCCGCCAAGGTGAAGCTCTTGGGGTTCTTGCCGATATATTGAGGTGCCCATACGGGAATCCAAAGGGTCAAAGGAATGAGCATGGGGAGGGCGTCCAGTAGGTAGAAGTAACCCTCATGTCGTCTCAGGAATCCGTCGTAACTGACAAAAGGCGAGAGTGAGATTCCACCAACACATACGAGTCAAGCCAGACTCACCCTTGGGCGTATTCGATGATACGGAAGAATGAACGGACGATAAAGGCGACCATCGATATGAGAATGGACGCATAGAGATATCTCCAATCGTGCTTCCATCCGGCTCTTCTTTGCTCGGGATGAACCCCCGGTATGGTGTATGTGACACCATATGGTGTCATTTCGTGGCTATTAGTCTTGCTTTCATGTTTGCGACTGACCGGCAATGAGGAGAATTCAACCGACGATTCAGATCTAATTCGGCAACAACATACACGAGAAATCCCCATCGCACCGAGATTGTACAGAAGAATAAGAAGGATATCAACTGAAGTATCAGACCCGTGAGCGAGAGCTGCAAATAGACGCAACCCAATCATATCAGTTCTGAGCGTCCTGACATCCCACTAGATGAGGTTAACTCACATATTTTCCGATATCTGCCAGCCTCTCCATCGCAGACATTCCTCCACCCCCGGCTTGAAGCAGAAAGGTGATGACATCGGACCATACGAAGAACTTGACCACGCGGTGTGCCATAAAAAGATACTTCTCGTAGCCAAGATACATGGCCATCCGTGGGACTAGCACGTAGTCTTGCGCAAGAAAACCGCAAGGCGAGAGCAGAAGGAACTGATTTCGAGACCAGTTAGAACCACGAAAACACCAGAGTCAAGCCACTCACCAAGGTTTCGGTAGCGTATACGGCGACAGTCGTATTACTGTGTCGGATTATACGAATGACGAAGCCGACCGTCATCGTCGTTGTCGAGATACAGATAGACAACATGTACTTGGGTCGGCCGGAGCGATAAAATCCTGTCAAGGGGCAAAGGAATCTCAGCAAGAGGGGAATCATTTTGTTTCGATCCGCTTACGGGTCCAGAACGCTGCAGCAACCAAGCCATAGCAAGCGATACCGATGCAAGATGCCCAGATCTTGGGATAATATCCGTCTCTGCGAACATCCGGTAATGGCTCGTCAAAGCGCAAACATGTCAAATTGCAAGTCATACACTTACATGGGTCCTTTCCTTTCTTCCGACATTGTGGATAATTGAAAACTCGGGGATAGCAAGCTGACGAGAAGCACGGGATGCTTATCCCGGTTACGGGTTAAGAGGTGTTGGTACTGGTCGGGCGCAGATGCTGGTAACGCGTGCAGCGCTCTTCATCTTGTTGTGCTATCATGGCTCATGCAGGGCATACTATATATGAAACGAGGTATTCACACACTCGGTATTTTGGGTGACATCCCGAGAAAACCGGGTGAGCAACGCACACGGAAATATCACGTTCTTGGATGAACTGGGTATTCGCGACCGGCGGAAGGGTTAGTCGGCATCCGCCGGAATCCCGGTGGTCACGTGAGAATCCGTCGGAATGATTCCTCGCTTTATAGACTCACTCTTGAATACCTGATGCTGGCGGCCTGCGGGCAGCTGATCCGGTAGCAATGAACACTGCACCATTGACAAGATCACGGCCGGCGGACCGTCTCGAGTTTCGAGTTTGAAAGGGCAAGGAGCAAGCACACAAGGTAGATCCGAGATTACTCTGGTATATGACTGCCAGCAGCGATGCTTCCGGTTTCCCACCACCTGTGTGTTCCCGGTATTATGGCTAGTTCATGTATATATTTCTTCCGATGTTTATCTCGAAGAGGGGAACATCCCAATGGTCAGGATGAGGCTGCTTCCAGAAGGAGACCATTCGCAACTTCGATCAATGTGTGTTTGCGCGTCGTTCGACATGCCTTGCGTATAAGCTCACGATGCTGAGGCTGCTTGCTTCAGTCGCGGCGAAGCTCCTCGATGCAGGCAGGCGCAAAGGTAGCAGACGAACCCGATGCCGGTATGTGACTGTTGTGACGACTTTCCGCATCCATTCACGCGACGCGAAGCAGAGATTTGAGGAGCGATTGCCCAGCACCTATGAGCTGGAAGGATGGTAGCAGATCGAGCATACCAAACATGGACCTCACTGCCGATCTGTTATTACTGCCATGCGAGACCAGAACATCTCCCTCAACATCGTATCATGCGTTGTTTCCTCAGCAAGTAAGCGCTGGTATACTAGGGAATTTTGGTCGAGACGAAACGTGCGTTCCAAAAGGCGCAACCGATGAGGTCAGACGTCCTCACGATGACCGATGAACAGCGCCCGCTCGTACAGCGCCCGCTCGTACCGACGACCTCCGATACGGGGGACTCGACCGTAGACAACCCATCGATACTGAGATGCCGGCCAACGCGCTATCGATACACACTCCTGCACTCCCCACCTCTACGCGCCTACATGCGATGTTTCCGCTCCATCGCCGCATGGATGTCGATCCCCGCTGCCGGCGCTATCCCTCGTAAATCAGCCATCCACCCAAGACAGACCGTGGGGAGACTCACCGATCCCACTGCCGGGCGCCGGTGTGCCCATAATATCCTGTACATCGAGCTGTTCGTCTGTCCCGTTGAGGATCTCGAGGGCGATGTTGGTGGATCCGCCGAGGGGGAGTTGCGAGGCTGTGAGGCTGGGGAAGTGGTTGTCCTGGTCACGCGAGGGGACGGAGCATGAGCAATCAGGAGGAGAGGAGGGAGGGGGATATGACGTACTTCCATGACGATCTTCTTCTCCATCATCACGCGCAACGGCAAACCCAGCCCAAACGTACTCCTCTGCATCCCAAGCTTCAACTTTTCCTGCGTCTCATTCCACTGCTCGAGTCGCGCCTGCAGGGCATGTGTCGTTCCCTGTTGCACCGAGGCGGACGCCTTGGAGGGTCCGTGGCGAAGGGCATCGTGAACTGCGTTGAAAGGGTGCGCGGTAGACTCGTAGGTGATCGAGTGGGATGTCGAGGATGAAGGGGCGGTGGCTGGGACGATGCGCATGGACTACGGGTGAGGAGATTGTTAGCGAAGATTAGAGGGTGAAGCGACGGGCTTACCATGATGAGAGTTTGTACGAGGGAAGATTGATTGCAGAATCGTCGAGGGATTGATGGTATGGACGAACAGAATCTCAAGGTGAAGGTCGAGGATGATCGAGCGGCGGTACGTGATGACGAAGCGACAGGGAGCCAACTCTAATCAACGGACATTTTCTTTTTCTCGTCCGCGCTCTTCATGTGACTCTCATTCCGGCTGCCTGCCATCTCTGGCGCCGTGACATCATGCAGGGTTCCCATCTCGATATCGCAGAAGGACATTCTCTTTCTGTGCTTCTCTTTCACCTTGCATCCACTTCATCGTCTGTTGATCACCGTTCCCGTCACGCTCGGAGATCCAGAAACCATATTAAAAACACATTTCTCACAACAACAAACCCCACAAGAATGCCGCCGAAACGCACCTTGTCATCATCAACCCTCGACCTGTCCCGCGCCTCGCCCGTCATCGACTCGTCCACTCACCTCGGCAACGACACCGGCTCATCCACCAAAGGCGTCGGAACGACGAAGGGACGATCCAAACTAGTTCGCGGTGGATCAGGCTCCCAGCAGGGACTCCTTTCGTTCTCGTCCAAGAAGAATACGCCCGTCACGCCCGAGAAGAGGAAGACTGTCGGTGGTGGGCTGAAACGCAAGGCGGGAGAGTTGCAGGACAAGGAGGAGGGAAAGACGGTGCATCCGTTGTTTGCGCTTGCGAAGAAGGGGGATGAAACGACGAAGCATGCGGAGTCGTCCGTTGAGGCGGTGGATGGCGATCATGCGCAGACGAAGAGCGATAACGGCATCAGCGGTGTTCCGTCCGATACATGGGACCCGCTCCTCCTTGGCTCGGAAGCACCATCAAGATCGATGGAACAAAATTTGAACATCAACACTATCCCTGCTGCCACCCTCAATCCCACTACAGACGAACAAATCCTAGAGACAGACGACTTGACGCCGGCAACACGAACGATCAAGGGTCTCGCCGTGCGCAAGGCGATGCTACGCGCAGATGAAAAGATCAGGACGCTTCGTGATTCCAAGAGTTCCGTTGTAGGCAAGGGTGCGGCGGGAAAGGCAAAGGCAAAGAAGGGGGGGTTGGATCCGACGGATAAGCGGTGGAGTAATGTGTACAAGGCGGCGTGGAAGTCTATGGGAGGGGACGATATCGCGCCCAGTACGTCCTACCTTTTTTCCTTTTCGTCTTTTGGTACCGATGCTTACGTCCTTTGGTAATATATCAGTCCACACGACGCCAAAGACACATACCAAGATCCACCACATCCTCCGCGTATTCGACTTATCCCCCGAATATGGACCGTGCGTGGGGATCTCGAGGCTGGCGAGGTGGCAGCGCGCCAAGGCGTGGGGACTGGAACCGCCCGAGGAGGTACGTGTCCGAAACGCTTCGTTGTGACGCTACAGGGCTGATCTTTGTTTGCGATGCGCAGATCCGCGAGATTTTGGAGACACAGGAAGGCGCAGAGGATGTTACGTACCGCGAGACCGTCTTCGAGGGAACGGGAATCTACTGCCCGACCGCGTAGGATCCCCGCTGATGCATCGATTCCACCGCGAGTTTCCGTTCCGTGGAGCTTGTTCAAGCCTTCGCGTTCGCCACCACTGTATCCCAGCCTTTCGTGTATCTGCTTTTGTTTCTCGTGTCATTGACTTAGTGACTGCAATAGTCGCGTTGTGCGAGATATCGCGCTCGTAGTATTGTCATACGGTCTCCAGTATTGTAGCACTTCAGTTGTATGTCTTTTAATTATCGATTCATTATCGCTGATGCGACAAAGGACCGAGCTTGGTGCTGCCATGTACCACAGTCCTGGGCAATATCTGAATGAAGGGCCAATGTCTTGCGACCGCGTGGATTCCGGCACAAGGAGTCGTAGCGAAACAACGGCATCATCACATTTGGAAAGTCCGGCTGGACGTCCTCGATCACACAGGAAGCTACACAACACTATGTCCTTGTCATTCGTCTCCTTCGATGACCTATATGATCCTCCTTCCGGTCGGTATCATACACAAGATTTCTATGCCAGCAACACTATCTGGGCCAGCAAAATGACGAGAACGAGAGAAACCGTCATGTAAATCGAGCCTTGTCGCGTCGCCGCGTTGGGGTTTTCAGGAACAGTTCCATTGACGGTCCCGTTCAAGCTGTTCCAGATATCTCCGCGAGACTCGTCAGCAGTTGTCGTTGCCAACTGGCTGAGCTTCACTTCGGGAAACTCGTCATCTGGCTGCTCAATGCAGACGTCGACTGGCTCTTCAGTGAATTTGTCCACTGGCAGCTCGATAAAGTCGTCAACTGGCTCATAGACGCGGATATAGTTGATCAAGAAGACGGTGTTCTGCAAATTTGCCTGGTTGTGGAATGTGGATGAGAAATGTCGCCGCTTATACAGGCGAGATGACCTACAGGGTCGGCAATCGTTTCGGCGCAAGTACCAGGACAATACCCTGGAAGAGGAGCAGCTGATCGGTGCTCTGGTGCCCAGTCATCCCATAGAACACTCTTACCCGGCCAGGAACCACGTGGCCAATCACCTGCAATCCAAGAAAGCACAAGCGCAAATCAGAAACATATCGTGCTTATACATGAATCTTCCACATACCACACAAGTCGATATTTAAAACCAGCTGGTGATCGACAAAGTATTTCCGAGGGTCGCACTTTGAAGCGCTCAGCATTCCAGAAGGTGTGCCCCTGAGGCGCAGGAAGAGTCCATATTCTTCAGTATCATGTGTTTACCGAAACAGTACCGAGAAGGTATACCAGGAAGTAACGTCCGGTGTACCCGCATCAATGTCGGTCGGAATATTGCTTCGCGTCCAGTCCCCTTGATGACGGAAAGAGTTAGTCACGTCATAGTCAGACAAGAAAGCATAGGATATGCTAAGACTTGCAAAAACGCAAACCCTCATGATCCCAGAGCATGGCGAATACCCCTCCTCCGGCAGCATTGAAAGGCTCTCCGTAAGACGCGTTCGATGCGGAAATAACAGCGCATCCAGCAGCACCTGCAAAAGTACCAACAAAGCCATGATAGTAAGCCTTCTGTGCGTGCGCAAGAAGATTCTCTGGATCACGTACCAGCTTTGACATCGCAATTTGTCCCCTATAGAAATATCGTTCTGCCATCATATGAATATCAGGAAAGAGCGATTGAGTGACATACCCTAACTTTTCCGGTGAAGAGGTTTGGCGAATCGTCGAGCATGCAGCCGGTGGTGGTATGGCTAGAATGCCGATCGCTTTGAGCCACGTCGTCCGAATGTTGCTTTAAATGCTTACATCGTGTATTGGCTATATTGCAACAGCAATGGAAAGTCAAACTTATTATTCAACGTATGCTCAAAACCCGCATCGAATGAGACAGGTTTTGAGGAATCTCCCTTACTTTTCCGTCCGTTTGTGAATGCCTTCCTGTTTGATTGCAAAACAGGTTCATGCATAAGCCGTGGAGCACTCACCAAGGATACTTAACGATACGTGCTAAGATATCGATTTCTCCCTGGAGATACGAGTGCCAAAAATCAGAGTTGGCGCCAAGATACTGATCGTGATCTCAAGAATCCGACTTACCAACAAAGGCCATTCTGCGCCGAAACCCAAAGTCCAAACTGCGCACCATGATTGTCTATCAGCTTTTCCTCCGATAGCCAGCTGCATCGATGAGCACATACAGGCGGGCCATACTCCGCATCTGAGTCGAGCATAAAAGTCAATGACAGGGTGACCTGCAAAAAGATGGATTACTGCACTTACCCCCATGGCATCAGCTTGAAGTCTACCAAGAACAGTCCACCATTATAGACTTCCTTGCTATGGATTCTGACGGAGTCGCGGTACTCTCCGATTTCCGTACGTTTCCAGTGTTCCGCCTGTTGGTTCGAAAGTACGTATTTGGCTGCATTAAGGAAGAACCTAAGCCGAGTATGGTAACGAACCTACCTGAATGCCCGGGATTCCGTCTGAAGTCCAGAATGCGAGACCATCTTCAAAGGCTTTGTCGCGGTTGACGTAGCTATACGGCGGTAAATCGGGGGACGAGCGATTGGACGAGCAAGTGAGGACGAATGAGAACGGAAAAGATTTATCCATGAATCAATGACTCACTTGTTCACTGTAGGGAGGGGAGTGTAAGCGAAAGCAACACAGAAGCAGCAACTACGGCCCTTATAAAGCTCTCTCTCTTGTGAGGCATTACTCACATCCGTGTGTTGGGTTTGGCGCATCAAAAAAGTCAAAGCTACACGAGGAAAGACGGATGAGTTCCTGTGAATGAAGTGCTTCCTACCGAAGCGATTTACCCATCGAAGAAACAATCTCCAGAGTAGTCATCTTGGAGTTCCCACTTTCGGTCATCCCGCTTCGTCAATCCAAGTTCACCCGAGCGCGCGGCTACCTGTCTTTCAGGATGGTTGGCGAATGATGATAATACTGACGTATGCCCCTCGTCTCCGGCCTCTACCTTCTCAAAGACGATAGGCTGAAGAAGAAGACAAAAAGCGAGGAAAGCTGTGGGCAGGAGAAGCATGTTCGAAGGGATGAAGGGACCGGAAGATTTCAAGAAAAGGACGGATCGCGAGATAGGCAAGTTCGCTCACCGAGACCACACGAGCAGCCTTATATCTCCAGGGGTAGAATGATGAAAACAACGACAAAGGACGACTATTACAGCCCAAGGCGCACGTGCGACGGATCCTTGCACCGGTTTGGCTATCTTCATCGCCTCAATCGACCGCACCCTTCGTCGGGGATTGCGGGATCGTCTCGAATGCGGTGACAACATGAATGTAAACAAAGTGATGACGAGAAGAGGCGATCGCTGATGCTCATGTCGAAGATGACCTTCGTTTCCATCAAGACTTCCCCTCAGGACAGCGACTGTCCCACTGTCTTTGTCCATCCTGCACAGCCCACAAAGCGCGCGAGGACGAACCCTGGGCGATGAGGCATCTGTTCGTGAATGCTCTTTTGACAGCATCATCGACCTCCTAGACGACGCTACAATCCTTCCTGCAGATAATCCCTCTACTTTGCCGTCGTGGGCAATCATATCTCATCCTCATGAAGAGTAAGCCTTCACTTCACGTATTGAAGAGCTGAAGCGAACAAGTTCAATCTCAACTGCATCCGCCCGCGTGTTTACTTTTTCGCGGCAGCCGGGAACAGAACGAGATCTGTCTTATGCTTCATCTAAATGGTTCATCATCATACGGGATTCAAGACCGACAAAGCCATTGGCAACTCTATATCGACGCAAGGATATCGCTAACATATGTAAGCAGGAATACTGTCAAAGACTGGCGCGAAATTTCACCTTTCCGTTGTCTGCACAGCTCCGCCGACTACGGCTGTACATCCTTCCGGATGTCAGCATCTCTACCTTCAGGCTCGGGAACGCCTTTACCCTTATCCCCAGCGAATTCACCAACACGCATCGATCAGGCACCAGCAACAATAGCATACCAGTCTTCCCTCCCGCAAGCCCTCCAACCGCTATCTCCCCAGCTTGCAGCACTCTACGCCGCTCGTATCCGATTACTCCTGGATTTGCCGGCGGAGAGTAGTCGAGGGTGGTGCTGTACGAAGTGTGGATGGCTGAAGGACGAGTACGGGTGGAAGGTTGTCAAAGTGAAGGAGGCCAAGGGGAAGAAACCCGCACCGAAAGCGGCGGATGTTTCGGCAGGGAAGAAGGGCAAGGGGAAAGGAAGAAAGTCGGTAGCCGGAAAGGGGGATATTCAGCCGGACATTTCAATACCGGGTATACCACCTGCTGAGACGGCCTCCGAATCGACATTCCAGCCCGAATCGACACTGACCATCAGATCGGACGCGTCGCGCGAGAAGAACCGGAAACCCTCGATAGGAGTAGGAGCTAGAATACCGTCATGCAAGCCCGCAGCACGGAATCGCCAGAAATCTCTCTGCCCTAATTGCGGCTCGGCCATTACCTTGCGGCCGCCATCGGCGACAACGAAAGCCGGATTCTTGTCCGCGCGCAGGACGAGGGCGATTGTGGATGCGAACGGCGGGGATGTTTCGGTGTTACCGATGGCGAATGGGATGATGGCTGATGATGCAGAGAGCGTTGGAGCCACACGGCCGAAGAGAAATAGGGCAGGATTGAAGAAGGAGCCAGATGCGGTAGAGCCGGGCCGGCAAAGGTTTGAGGCTACAGGGATCGCATTGACCGTACCTCCGGTCGACGGCACATCCACGCCGTCCACGCCATCCGGGAAACCAATATTACCAGATCCCATCAAGGCATCACCCAAGCTCGCCTATATCGCTCTGGCGGATCCCGATCCAGCCACCGAACAGCTACCGGAATTGACGCCCAGCGCGTTACCGCCGCCGGGAGAGGACAGACCAGCAGCAACGAGGAACGCTGTGGGATATGTGAATCTGGGTCCAGCGGGAGGCATGACGGGAAGAAGCGGTCTTGGAGCGACTGGAAAGAAGCAATCAAATCTCAAGACGAGCACGGTGTCGTCACAGCTTGTGACGCCGATACCGCCCGTACCGCCAGCAAAGTCAAATGGCAAGACAAATGCCGCCAAACCGCCGCCGGTGACGGCTGCACCGACAGCAGGACCACCACCGAAGAAGAAGCAGAAGACGGGACTAGCCAAGCTGTTGGCGGATAATAAGGCGAGGCAGAAGGAAACGGAAAAGAAGAAGGGCTCGGGCTTGTTGAGCCTTGATGGCGCGGACTGGGAACTGTGATGTTCAGCTCTAGGTAGCCAGGGTGTCCGTGGATGCGCTCGCAACGGGCACCAGGTATCATGATCGATGATGTAACAGGTCAAACATCGCGAAACAGATCGCGATAGCCCAGGTCTCGGCGTCGACTCGCTACGTCGCGCAGAGGGTCGTTGGTCAATTTCAGCTATGCAGGTCTACCGTGTATGCATTGACCGATGCGCATTCTGCTAAATGTCGAGTGTATGAGGAGTAGACTTGCAGTAGCCCTTGCGATATCGTGTTGTGTTTTCGGATACAGGTAGGTAAAGAAGGCGGATAGCTTGGCTGCAGAGGTCAGCCGTGCCTGAGGTGTTTAGCTTTGATTTCCGACTTGCAGAGTAAGAGCTCAAAGACACCTTTAGGGCGCAAGCGTGGATTCGAACGCTCCAGAAAGGCGCTGAGATAGCTCATTCTTGGCCTTAGAACCCTCATAGCCTTTGCTAGGTTGATGGTGTCACAAAGGATCAGCGGGACCAACATTTTGCAATGCACAAGAGGGAATTTGTGGAAAGCCACCAAAAGGAAAATTTCCGGGATTCGATGAGTCGCACAATTGTACAGTAAGCAACTGCTGGTAGGCAATTGCTCACCGATTCTTCCGTGGGTTCGGATCCATTGGAGCTTCTAATGTGATAGCCACTGTCTAGGGGCAGCCTTGACTTATGGGAGCGACGAGTTTGAGGGCAAAGCTGTCGCAACGGCTACTAAAGGCAGACTGGAAGGTGAATCGAGGTCTGGCCACTGCTCCTGGTCGCGAAAATACAGCGCATCAACAGCTGTACCAAGAGACGAAAGAAGGAGCTCATCAAAGCTCCTTCACAGCGCAGCTCCCAAGCTATGTTGTCCCATGTAATAGCTATACCGAGAGAGCTAGTGTCGCTAGGGCTGTTCGGAGATTCCCGTGAAGGTCGCGTGAAGGCGGATGTGAAGACTCTTCTGCTCATTCACATTGCCTACATATTCAAGCCACAAAGGTTATCTAGGGAATATCCGAAAATTTTGACTGCCTATGAGCCATTCTCTTCCTTCGGATATCTTCCCTGTCAAGTTGACCCTTTGTCCGCATCACTGGGATACTGTCCATCGGAGAACAAGCATAGCTTCGTGAACAGAATAACGTCGAGACCCTAAGAAGATGGTTAACATCCTATTACATTGCTACTACGAACGGGTCGTCAACAGCTTGCACTCCTGTCCATCAGGAGAGCTCTTCGTGTGATGGAGCTCGGTGTTACGCGAAGGAAAGGGCTCGGTAAAATGGGGTCATCTGTACCTCCAGGTCTTCACTTTTGCTGCCGGAATCGCAAACTCGTCGTGATGCTGATACCGTAGGATACCTCGGCCGGTCCTCCAAGAGTCGATCAGAGGGGATGAAGAGCTACAAGCAGCTGATTTTCTACCTTAAGACGGTCGCTTTGACTGTAACTCAAAGCCAGAGGTTGCATGAAGTGACCCATAGATAAGTTGATCATGACTTGTGACATGATGACGGAAGCTGGCAAGACCCTCGGCTACGAACGAAGTTGACTGACGCCTTCGGGCATGAGTTGCCCTCCGCCGGTCTACGAGAAGCTGCTATTCCTCGAAGCCTTCTAGCCTCTGATTCATGGTTCTGTCAGTCAGCTTCGAGTAAGAAGCAGATCCACCAAAGTCTCGACTGCGGATTGCGCTTGCACAATTCGACTTTACATGTAGTAGTCGTGACTGACGCGAGCACAAAATTAAGAGTTGTTCTTTGGGATCAGCGCAGAACCATAATCGCCCTCGTCAAAAACACCCTCGCCTTCCAACACAAATCTAACTTCGCGTTGAACCTCCTACCTGTCATCGACAGTCGACCGATGGATTGCCCAGGAGATGATGGCAGTCGAAAGTCGACTGAGGCAAATAGACAGTGAGGCTATAACTATAAAGACAGCTTGTTTGATCAACCCGCCTGTGAGAATGTTTCGCGGTTTGGCGGTGTACGAAGTAAGAGCAAAAACCTATTTCTCAATCCCCACATCTGGCGTCGTAAGTTCGTCTCCGAATCTGTGTCTACGCCTTATAACGAAGGTCGCACAAACTGAATGTCTGGGCCCTTAGATCAACTCGGCCCCATATCATGCCCAAGGCAGTGTCGTCGCGGATTATGAAAATGAGGGCCGGCGCGAAGGCAGAGCGAAGCCACCCTTACAGGGGCGCTGTCCGAGAACATTCAGAAGGCATTGAGCCTTCAACCCTCGAACCCACCACGAACTGGACGGTATGTTTGCCTAGCACATAGCTCAACGGAAACCTAGCTGAAAGCTTGTGCAATGTGTTCGATAGAAGCGGGTTAAGCCCTTGTTCTTTGGCTTCCCGCACTGCGAAGTTGTCTCATGTGTAGCAGAGTCGAAGTCCCGTCTTGCGAACCCGAAGGAGGCGAGTAGAAGACTTTTGTGAAGTCGGCAGTGGGGCTGACAGCACGAGCCTAACAGGAAACGTTTTCTTCCAACGGAAGATGGACCACGGATCATTGGTTCTGGCTGCTCTTGTCCGCCATCCCCTCCGATATGCCAGGCATCTTGCCTCTGATTGAGACCTTCAATGCCAGCCACAGAGGCAAAGCAACACCTGCCAATGGGACTTGGAACGACACCTTCTTTGACCTCGTACTTCTGGCTTGTAAGTGCTACTCCGGCTTCGCATGAAAGACTGCTCGTTATTGAATACAACAACAATGTCTCTTCCTTCGAACAGGTGAAGTCTTCTTGCCCTATGAGCCGTATGGCGGACGTGGTTCTTCCAACCGGATCTACGTGTTCGGTGAACACCGCTCTCGCAATGAAACCATCGCCCATATTCTGAACCTCGCGGTAGGCAACCCTAAAGCGCCGGATCAATTCCAAAACAAGACCGTTTCGAGCAAGATTCAAACTATTGTCAAGACGCTCTTTACCACTTATAGTAACACCAAACTTCCCCAGTCTGTCCGCCACGAGGCGGGCATGGCCCTGAAGCACCTGGCCCAAGGCTGTCCATTGAAGGAATTCTACGACTCTCACTTCTGGGACCCCAAGCGGTCCTCCAAAACTCTGCCGAGGCATCGCTCAAACGCTCTTGTTGCCGATGAATCGCTCAGCTTTCTGCCTTGTTCCAAGGCGCCCGAACACGAGTTCCGTAATGCTGTCGTCTTGCATCCTTTCCTGGCCTTCTTGACCAGCAGGAACCGGTTCTACATCGATGACGCCGCGCTTTCGACCTTTTTCGACTGTTCTGGTCCGGTCGACCACCTTTTCGGCGTATCTCCCGCTCGTATCTGGTGGGAGCGAATTGTCTTGGCCGATGCCAACCGAAAGGTACAGTCCGCTCGCAACTGGTGGCGCAAGGAGCTTGAAGCCGCGGATAGTTGCTATCGATCTCGAAAAGTCATGCTCGACGACTTTGCGCAAGAGTTCGCCCGCAAACGACGAGCGGTCTCGAAGCACATCGCAAGGGAGCTCGGAATCCCGCCCGTGCTCTGAACGAGAACTTCGGATCGATGCCACATTTTCCGCCCCCTTGAATGCGACGATTTCGGTGATAACGACAAACAGGCGACCAAATTATTCTTTCTAAAACGAAATTACCGAAACAGGCGATTACTCGATGACATCACGGACAATAATACAAGCGTTTCGTAACTAATTCTCTGATTGACTTCAGGCGAAAACGACAAACTGCCACTCGCGCCGGAGAGTCGTGTATGGCAAGCGTCAGGTAGGTAACAACAAACAGGAATATGAACGGGAATCAGTTGTAAAAGTCCAAGCGTAGCTCGTGCTTCAATCTATGCGATCATCTCGATATTACCAAATCCAAGTCCAGTCATATGGCCCCCCGCCAGACCTATAGGCAACCGACAGATGGACTCTGACAATATGCAGAAGCACCGAAGTTGCTGGAGATAACCCGTTGTCGGCTACCTAAGACCAAAGCGCAACAACGGTAACCACCCGAATGGCGACCCGCAGGCAACAGCAAGTAACCCTGCAGCCAAATTCGCAGACGACAAAGATCATCGTCATTCACTGTTATATCGTTTACAACCGTTTTCTTTTTACTGTCTCTAGTGCACCATAGGGATGGTGCACAGTCGACCATACGTTACCGATGCGCTTAAGCAGAAGCCCTGGTGGAAGGGTCGGCGGCGAAACGCAAGTAAGGCTGCGCGCAGAAACCGATCAGCCTCTGTCACCAAACCTCGCGCTGCGAGGCGACATGAGCAGCAAGGAAGCTTACCTTGACAGTCTCGTAGCCAGGGAACAACTTCTCGGCCTCCTCACCGCTCTTGACGGAGGGGTGAACGATGACCTTGTCGCCCTTCTGCCAGTTGACCGGGGTGGTGATTCGGTACTTGTCGCCCATCTGGAGGGAATCGATGACTCCTGTTGACGGGGAGGAAGATACTTGTTGAGAAGAGTTATCCGGAAAGGGTGAGGCAAATGACATACGGATGATTTCGGCGAAGTTTCGTCCGGTGGAAGCGGGGTACGCAAGGGTCAATCGGATCTTCTTCGCGGGGTCGACTGAAGGTGCAAGTAGCGAGGTCAGTCCTCTCGACCTTGAGCACAATCGAGTGAAGGATACATACTAACGAAGACGGTCCTGACGGTGAAAGGCATACCCTTGGCGTCCACGTTGGTGGCATCCTGGTAGTCCAACATGTCGTAAGTGGTCGAGATCGATCGGTCCTTGTCACCGATGATGGGGAACTTCAACTCTCCACCCGAGATCTCGTTGATGTCCTATTGAACGTCAAGACAAAGTAAGACGCACGTCCGGAAAGCGAACGGTAGATCGAATACACACCTTGATCCATTCGTTGTGGCTGTTGACATCGTTGGCGCTGAGACCGATCAACTTGACGTTTCGCTTGTCGAATTCGCCCTGGTTGACGGAAGCGGCGCCGAGCTCGGTGGTGCAGACGGCTGAACAAGCGAACGATGCGGGTTAGCGTTATGATGTCAGATTTGCTTTTGGTGTTGCTCACGAGTGAAGTCGTCCTATTTGTGAGAAATCGCAGATGCAGGGATGACGGGTGAGCGATCACTCGAGAGTAAAAGAGCGGAATGCTTACAGGGTGGGAGAACAAGACGACCCAAGAGTCTTATCGGAGTATCGAAATGTCAGACCGCTGGTCGCGCTCTGGAACGAATCCCACTCTCTCCTTAAGCTTACCTCCAGCCCAGTCATGGAACTGTGGAAGAGACAAGCTGATGAGTGAATGCATCATGATCCGAGAACGGCGCAGCATACCTTGATCTTTCCGTGAGTGGTCTCGGCCTCGAAGTCGGGAGCGGCTATGCGCAGATCGGGATGAGCGCAACGTTCCGGCCCAGATACGGGAACACGTACTGGATCCAAGTCGCAGGTTACCCATTTTGAATGTGTGGTCTAGGAGTGATGTAGCGTAGCGTGCGGTGCTGCTGGTCGAGAACGTAAACACCAGAATGCCGCCACTATATAACTGCCCGGGCCGACAGCGAGAAGTAGATCGAACCAATCGCCTGGCTGGTTGCTTCCGCTCATCACGCCATCTGCATGGTGGCCCGCGATTAAGCGAGAAGATTCGTCATATCGATATGGACTGGGAAGGCTGTATGTCCGTGATTTCCTGGCTGTCGGCAGCCTTAGCTTGTCGACTTAGCTGTCGACATCTCCCCGCCTTCCACGGTACCGGGTCAACGCGTACTGGCTAAGATTAATGGGTCCTCGGAGCAATATCAAGACGAAGGAACCCTACAAGTGATCGGCAGCGGAGTGCAGTGCGATGACCGTCTTTGACCGCAGCTGCGCTTAGGACACGCGATCTATTCAAAGCGGCAGTTACATTGACTGCGGATGTTCATACGTTCAATTAGGTGGTGCGAAGCATTTTAGCAGAGGAACAGCGGTTGAAACGAGAGTAACAAAGCGCGTCTGCCTTCCTCTGTCTATAGCTTTGCCAGGTTAGGCAGCTGGTTAGGCAGGCACGTCAGCTGGAACAACGCGAGGTACATCCGATGTCAGCCGCGAAGTCCAGAAGTCGCGTCAGGGCGATCTGAGACAGGAGCGTTCGCGCATATCATGTCTCCCACAAAAGTCGCGACAGTCTGTTCCCTGGAGTAGCACGAAGGACGCGAGTTTGGGTCCCCCCAGAGCGCCGTTGCAGCGAAGTTTGTTATCGTCTATATCAATGTTCGCGCGACGGCTTGCGGGCGTGGGCGCTGGAGAGGATTAACTCGTGTCGTCACCGCCGCTTTTGCATCGATAAGCATGTTGGTGATGGCTGATTGACAAAGCTGCCCTTCAGTCGATATAGAGATAGCTATAGAAATGAATACAAATGAATGTTGCTGAGGTCTGCTTCAGCCATGTTCCTCTGTTCTGCTATTCAAGTCTGAGCTTCAATCCGGAGTAAACACCACAAGCGTCCCCTCGAGAACTCTATTGCGCTCAGCGTCTTCCGATATGACGATACGGATACCTGGTCCTGCATGTGAGTCTCACTGGATAGTTCGGGGAGCACTTCAGGTCAATTAGCTTACTTTTTCTCTCGATACAGACACTGCGGTCGGACGTTCCGAATCCGAAAACAGCTCTGCGCTCACGCAAGGAGTCGAGATCAACGGCAATCCCGCCAGCAGCCCTGTGATTTCGCCTCTTCTTCTCCCTGATGCATTCCGACAAGCCCCTCGGCGCAGTTCACGAAAGAATGCCACGGACAATCGGATCGACGATGTGGAGCGCGTAGGCTCTCCGTCATCTGGCTGTGGGAAGAGGAAACTTAATGGCACGGCTTCCTTCTCCCCGACACCGCCCAAAGCTCGCCGTATCTCCGGTTCCAGTAATGAATCGCTTGATGCGGGGCCAAGCAAGCCGCGTAAGGTCAAGTCTGACAAGAAGGGGAAATCCAAAGACGGAAAGGGGCCTCATCCGAAAAAGGCAGTGAGTGGCAATGCGCTTTGTAGGGCGAACTGAGAGACTGATTTCCTCTCGAAAGCTTTGGTTCAAATTGGAGCCGAGCTATTGGTACTCAGCATGGCCCATAGCCGCCTCGACCGATGCCAGAGCCTGCTATCCGCCTGAGCTTGGCATTTCGCGGGATAGAACGCCACTGGCTTTGGAGACTTTCGAAGCGGAGACGATCCTGCAGTCGCCAATTTTTAGCAGAGCCTGCAGGTTTCCGGGTATGGAAGACTTGAAGCAAGTGTTTGCCGAGGTCGCAGCTTTAAGGCCTTCCTCGTCGCCCGCATCATCAATGTGGAATGAAGGTGTCGCCAATCTGGTCTTCCTTGCTTGTGAGTTTTCCAAGTTGCCGAAAGAGCGATCTCACCCATGCACCTAATCTCAAGGCGAGTTGTTCCTGCCCAAAGACCTCTTCAGATACGAGACGACAGATCAAGTAACGGGCCAGGCCGTCGAATACAAGGGGCCCTTGACTTTCTACGGAGCGCCTCTTGAACGAAATTACCTCATCGCTGCCATTGTCAGCATCAGTACCGGACTTTTCTTTACCAACAAGCAAGTCTCCAGTCATCAGCAACACATCCTGCATAAATTATCGGCCAAGATGAACGATTGCCCTCGCGAAGACGGGACAGCGGAAAAAGGCCGTATGTTCGAGATCATTGAACTCTGCAGACACGGCTCACTGGTCGCCCGGGAGAGCATGTCCGAGTACATCGACAAGGTTGTTCAGCTTCGGAAGACAGCCATCAAGGGCAAAGCCAAAGAAGGGAAGCAAGTCATCCCACTGGGACTGCATCCGCTCCTTGCCTTTTTCATTCACCGCAACGGCACCTTCGCTCCCAACGGACCGAGACCGGAGAATCGCCTGATCGATGTGTCGGACAACAAAGTCCATCATCTTCCATGGCCTTTCGCATGGGGCTGGTACTTTTTCTGTAAAGGGGAGTCGGTGCCTAATAGCGAAAGAAGACATACTCTGAGAAATCCCTTTGGATGCCTGGGAGCGCCTGTGGAACAACACCAATACTACTCTTTGTCCGATATTGCAAGAAGCGGGAACATTTCCGAGTCGGGGACGCCCGAAGATGAAAGCGGGTAAGGACGAGTAGCTCTTCTCGTGGCAAACAGTGGTAGAATTGCACGATTTGCTCGTATATGCCTTGTAGTGAGCGACATCCTGTATTGCAATCAACACATGCGCTTGATTTGGAGGCAACATCCTTGACCTCAACACACAGCGGATCAACTTCAAGCCCCTGACATTTGCGAGGCTTGTACTGGATGCCTAGCGCTTCTGACTAAGCTCAACCGCATACTTGAATGCGCCAAGCAATGCTGTCAACTGAATCTTTTCGCTGCCGCCGACGGAAAGTCTGTGTCTATAGAAAAAGCGGGACGTCAGTACCGGTTCGACCTGCTGACACAACTTGACCCGACTTACTCGCATAATCCCAGCTGATCCAGCAGGTAGATTCGAGCCTGTCTTGGCAGTTCCACCGTCTCCAACACCTCGTACGTCCCTGTTATCAGATCTTGCAAAGCGAGACCACGATCCATCTTGAGCTGTGTTATGACTGTTGGCGCGACATCAGTGCCCTCAAATACGTACTTTCAGCGGCGCGACCTACACTCATATGATGTGCCAAACTCATCGCGCATCATGCTCTGCACCACTGCCTCGACATCTTTCGGCTGCGGATTTCCTGTACAATTATAGACGGCTGTTTCATCGACTGTGTCATATGCCGCGTGACATGCTTGGAGAACGTTGAGCGCGCGTCGCATATCTCCCTTTGACAACTTCAATAGCGCTTGCTTTCCATCTGGTGTCAGGTTGACCCTATGATCAAAGAAAGATCAGTTTCGATCCTAGGATACGGACAAGACGATTCGACTCACTTTTCCCTCTCCACCACCTGATCCACCTTCTTCTCGACTTCGACCTCGGGCAACGGGCTGAACCTGAATTTCGTACATCGACTCTGGATTGCTGGCGTAATTTTGTTGACATAGTTGCAGAGAATGCAGAACCGAACGTTCTTGGTGTATTGCTCGATGACTGTCATGAACCATTCAATCAGTCTGCCATGAGCGAAGGTATGTACTCCACGACTGACCTCGTCTCAGCGCGCCCTGAGCGGCATTCGTCATCATGTCTGCTTCGTCGAGAATGATCAACTTGAAACCCTTGCTACCCGATCAAAACCATCGGCAGTCAGTTCTGCTACAGGTTTCCGTGTCCTTTGCGACTCACCTGAACAGCACTCTTGTCTGCGCAAAACCCTTGATCTGCTCTCGGACGACGTCGATACCTCTATCATCAGACGCATTCAACTCAAGGATATGTGAGCGGTATGTCTCTTCTCCGTAGATCAAGCGTGCGATCGCGAGGATAGTGGATGTTTTTCCGGTGCCTGTTATTCCGTGGGGTCATTACTTTGAGGAACGATCGGGGGAGCGACAATTATCATACCTGGTGGACCATAGAATAGGAGATGCGGTAGACGACCCTTCTTGATGAAGTTCTCGACTGGATGGAATGATAAGCATGAAGTCCACAGATATTAATGGAGAGCTGCTTACTCGTTCCGGTGATATCCTTGTGAGATACGACGTCGTCTAGTGTATTCGGACGATACTTCTCGACCCTGACATGCAAGGCGGAAGGTGAACAATCAAAGACGTCGAGCCCCGTATCATACGCACCACGGCAGCCCCTCTCGACCAGAAAGATACTCCTCCGTCGTCGTCTGCTTTCCCTTTCCCTTCGCCGTCCCATTCGTCTTTTCCGCCGCACCCCCTGCCACAGCTTTCGGTCTCGGCTTGAAAAAGTCCGCAACTTTTGTAGGGAACGCTTCCTCCTGTTCACCGACACCGATCGCTCTTCCGTCTGCACCTGCATTACCTCCTGCCTTGCCGCTGACGATGCCTGCCCCCGTCTCGCCGCTTCCGAGCTGTTTCATCCCGAGGCTAGCACCGTTTGGATTCGCATCCATGTCTACATCGTCAACGGTTGTCATGTCTCCCTCGGTGGGTACCTCTGTTCCGGCTCCTGTTACGCCATTTTCTTTGTCTAGGTTCTCGGCTCCATCGGTCGCGGGCAGGGGGTTGTCGAGATGAGGTGGAGTGTCGATGTCCATCGTGCTGTCTGAGGATAGTGGCTTGAACGAGTCCGCTGAAAGGGAGAATGCAGGAATAGTCGAGAAGATGTCAATCAGGTTGGCAGCTGGGCGATCGATACGGATACGAGACGCGCTCAAACGCGTCGGCGCTAAGGAGCTGCCCAAGTTGGAGGGCATAGGGATACTGGAATGAGTATATAGACGTTCCTCGGTCATGTTGTCTTGAATTTCTAGTTCGCTTGCACGAGAAGATTAGAAGACATATCGCTGTAGGATGCCTCTCCCAGCGATCTGTCTGCGGGGAAGAGCAGGCTTCGACATACGGCCTTCTCTGGCCACCATGTAGCCGCTGCCATGACCGCGACCCAGGCAGTGTCTCTCAACGGATTTCAGGGTGCCTTGCCATAATCAATCTAAATCGGAATCTGCGCGAAGTCTGCCTTCCTGGCGAACAGACCGCTATTATTAGAGGCATTCTACAGAGATTCGTCTTCTGAACCTCTCGTGCAGGCCAATCACCTGTTTTGGGACAACACGAGAAACCGACGCGGCCATGCCCAGATCAGAGTCCATTCGCCCGCAGCTACAGCAATTTGGCTTTAATGACCATTCTGATCGATATTGAGTATATTACAACGACCGCCATCTTCAAATCCATTGTGATACAATCGCTCTAAAGAGACCATTATCATGTATCAGACCTCGATCCATTGTCCATGCATTAGCGACGCTCGAATGCTTAGTACGAAGCCAATCCCGCGAGCTTCCTGGCACGCTCGCTCGATTCAAAGTCGAACGGCTTGCTGGGCTTGTCTCGAACATCGGTCCAGTTCTTGGGGACTTTACGAGCATCGCAAGGGTTGTGGCTCTGTTAGGAGGTATTTAGCGCGAGGGCAAGAGAAGAAGCTTGCAATACGTACCATGTTCTGGGAGTCGCGGATGGCTTCCTTGCGGGCTTCCAAATGCGCGGGCGGGCAATGCGCAGCAGGCTTGTAGCAGACGTCTGTCAGGGGAGAAAGCGAGCTCAGTCGCCATGCAGATGCGAACGACACGGGTGAGGGTCGGGCTTACAAGTGGCGTATCGCGGGTTGGCTCCCTCCTTGGGGGCGGCGCCGTAGTGAACTGTTCGGGATTCCCACAGGATGACTGACCCGGCAGGGGCGCAGACTGACGCAGGAATCAACGGATGAAGGTAACATAATGGGACCACAAGTCGTGCTCACTTTTCTTCCAAGTACAGCCGCGATCGTAGAACCACTGCAATTGCGCATCGGTATGGTGGAAACTATCAATGGTTGGCCAGCCATCGGCAGGCTTGTCGTGCTCGTGAGCGTCAATAAATTCGTTGTACAACGCGAAAGAACCGTCAAGGACCATAAGACCCCCATCATCGGGACCGTTGGGTGCCTGCAGGCAGATCAGCCTCCAGTTCCAATTCATGCGAATTCAACTTACAAGGTTGGCGATTCCTTGAATGCACTCCTTCCCTCTCTTGGTCAAGCTTTGGTCCACATGGCCCCATGCAGCAGCACGGTTCTGGAAAGAGGAGTTAGCGACAACGCCCAGAGAGCAAGGGAGAAGCGGTGACCAATGGCCATGCGCTCACCTGGATCTGTGCCACAGGAAGGGGAATCGAAAAATTGGCCCCGTCTGTAAATTGACCATCAGATCGCCGTGAATGCCTTCTGGATTTTGTCCTCACCAAAAGAGACGAGCAGCTCATCGGTGCCCCAGATCTTGGTGAAGACGTCGATGAGTCCCGGCTCGAGTCGGATTCGCCAGAGGAGGTCTTCGTGACCAACGCCCAAGCTGTTTTCAACGGAAAATCGGAACGTGTCAGCCGGACTCAGATTGATAGTGCCCATCGATACGCACGCATTGTACAGTCCACCACGATAGTGAGGGGGAAGGTTGTCGACATTCCTATGAAAGAAGGCCGAAGCATGAGCGCGAGAGTCGATAATGCACGTAAGACGAAACGTACCAAGTTGACTTGTCGTTAATGTCGAAACCCTTGCCGAACCCCTTCAGCCATTCATTGGCATCGTTCACATACTCCGCAGCATGATCCTGCGAAATGACGTTGGGGACAACAACGTATCCTTTGGAGTGGAGTTCCGTCAGGAAGTCGGGTGTCATTTCAGCCTCGGTCCTCAACTTGAGCGTTCCGACGACTGGCTGAGCGGTTTGGGTGGTTGTAGCGGAAGACATGGCGAACGCGATCAACTGAGAAATCGTCCACGGGAATTGACCTTTTGGCCTGCTCGCCGGGACCTTATATAAGGCTGAGAGCCATGTTTGTTCTCGACAGATTTCGAAGGTCGCAGGCGATCAATGTTTCTCCAGTTTCCCCGCGAATTCTCCAAAAGGATCTGAATCCCGTCTGAATCCCGTATGAACGCCGATCGTCCGGACTTGAGACGGAAGGAAGCGATAAAAGAAGGGTGGAGGTGATCAGCGGATCCGGAAAAAAGGCTTACCCAGCACAGCTCGCAGCACGGGATAGCTCACGGGATGCGGTCCGATTCCTGTCCGCTTCCTGTAGTTTCCTGCAGCTTCCTGTCCTCTACAATGATATCTGGCTGCCATACTATGCTATCTATATCTGTGCTCGTCGCCTGCGCCTGACCATGGAGAGGGGAGGCCGTCGACACGATAAATCTCAAAGGGCTCTAACGGCCTGACTTCGCATTCCGACCTCAAAGATACTGATACATGGGGACTATACAACGTTCTATTCTCTGGATTATACAAAAACGATTCGTCTCTGCTTCATGATTCACGGGGGTCATGCGCCAGGTCTGCTTTGCAGAATCGTCTTCAGTCTCGACATTCATGGCGTTAATGCATGTGCAGACATACCACTTCCTCTATTCCTGAGACATCGCAACCCTTGCGATCCACTGCCTGAGCGTTTCGGACAAGACCTCGGGCAGCGCTTCGACATCACGCAAGACCACAAAGTATTCAAAAGGGAAAGTGTCGAGGTATCGGGTCATTTCCAGTTGCATTGCTCCGTTGATCTCCTTGTAGGCGGCGCTTTGCATATTGAGGATCGAAGTGCGGCTGGCCGGTGCTGCTCCCGGTATAGTGGGCGCCGACTGCGCAAGCGAGTCGACGACGAGGAAAACAATCATGACACGTTCCTCCATTGCTCGACGGAGCAATCTGCGAAGTTTTTCGTGGTCTTGACAAACACCATCGGAAATGATGATTTCGAGTTGCCATAGATCAGCTGAAGAAGAGCTGACCGAGGTTTGGCGGGCATTGGCCAGGACGTCCAGACTGTCGGATACCAACTTGGCGACATCCGTCTTGTGCTGTCCAAAGGTAAAGCTGTTCATGACCTTGGCCCCATCCGCCGCGGAGAACGCTGTGTCGCTGAACTCGTGAAGCATCTCGACTTCTTCACCGAACCGCGCGATTCCGACTTGACCGACTTCCAACTTGGTCAAGGCCTGTGAGACCAAGGCTAGAGTTTGGTAGGCGAGATGTACTGAGTGCGAGTCTGCCATTGATCGAGAGTCATCCAGCGAGAGTAAGACTTGGTATTCTCGTCGAGAGGGCTTCGTGCGACGAAGCCAAATCTTGTCCTTTGTGTATTCACTAGCAATGTACGGGATGATCTTGCGCATGTTGAGCCGCTTACCCGTTCGGAAGTCGCCTTGAAGACGAGTGGCCAAAGTCGGCTGAAGGATAAGTCGAAGTTGCTCGCAGAGATGATAAGACAGATCGCTCGTGAGAGCAGAGTATTTTCGCCAGATCTCTTCTCCGTTCTCGGTACGACCTGAATCAATCCATTTCTTCATGGACAACTCCAGATCTTGGGAATCGGGAGCATCTTCGGTAGACTTTGGTTTGCCATCTTCCAGAGCTGCGTCGTTCAAATCGTCGAGGTCGACATCCATGTTAAGATCGTTCTCGGCTTTGTCCTTCTGAGCAGATATCTGTGCTTCGGTCAATGCCTTATCGGCATCGGAGTCCCCAGCCAATTCCTGCTTTGCGGGCGGCGGCGCGGCCGACCGTGGCGGAAGGTCATCTTCGTTCTGAGCCGTGTCCATGACGTCCATATCAGGCACCGGGGGCAGGTCTTCGTCCACGATGGCCAGATCGGCTAATCGAGTTTGCTGCTCTTCGTGCGAGCCACCGAGAGCCTGCAAATCTTCCTTTTCGTCGTCTTGAATATGCTCCACCTGCTTGAGATCTCGTTCGCCATCTTGTTCCTGTGGCTGACGATCTCCCGAGCGCTCGAGAATTTCGTTGATAAGCCGGTGAACATCATTCTGCAGATCACCTTTGCTGCGCGAGTTATCGGGAGCGGCAGCGTTCTGGTCGGCCGGTCCTTGTCCATCAGCGGATTGACTCATCTCGGCTTGATCACCGGTGCTGGTGTCTTGCTGTGCTTTCGACTTAGCACTGTCAAAGGCGGATCGTTAGGTCATGCGATTAGCACTGTCAGGTCCTTTTTCACTTACCCTTGGCCATCCATCACATCGTCAACCTGTTGTTGGTCCTGATCTCGCGCTTCGGAATCGGCTTGTTCCTGATCGAACTTTGCATCACTGTTGTCCAAGCCACCTTGTGCCCCGACTCCATTCTGGGCTTCGGTTTCACCCGAGTCACCTTGGTCGTCCGCATCTTGAGGAAGCATACTTTGGGCATCCTCCTTGGCCTCTTCGTCTCCGGCCTCACCGTGGTCCGCTTCATTTTCTGCCGAATCATCTTCGGCAACATCCTCGTCTTCATCGAGACCAGACCCATTGCCTTCTTCTTCAATGTCCTCGCCCTCCATTCCGTCATCTTCAAAGTCATCCATCTGCTCTGAGCCCTGCGCATCGTCGAGCTGCATTTCCTCCGGCAAGTCGAGCGTCTCCACCTCCGGCATGGTAGAGTCTAAAGCCGCACCCGCTCCGTCTTCTCCTCTATCCTCTTCCTCAGGAGCTTCCTCTTCTCCTGGCACATCATCCTCTTGTCCACCTTCGTCTTCTTTGTTGTCATTCTCCTGTTCCGCGTCATCCTCTCCAGCCTTAGGCTCTGGTCGGTCTTTGGCTTTGGATTGTTCTTCCTCTCTTGCCGCCATCTCAGATTCGCCATTTTCTTCCTTCTGATCCTTGTCAAGTTGGTCATTGCCGGCGTCGTCCTTTTTATCTTCTTCGTCATCTCCCCAGAACTGATCATCGATGGCGTCCTCTCCCACATCGCCGACGTGCTCGTCCATGTCGTTCTTGTCTTCATCGTCGTCTTCCTCGCCCTCCTCCTGCTTCTTCTCGTCATCCTCTTCATCGGCATCCTCAAGAGCGCCTTCAAAGTCATCCTGCATCTCGACAGCATCATTATCACCATCCCGATCCTTCGGCTCGTCTTCATCCTTCTCCTCATCCTCGCCCTTGAGACCTTCCACCTGGCTTTCGTCCTCTATTTCGTTGCTGACATTTTGCTCGCCACTTCCCGATCCCAAGCCGGTACCGTCCATCTGCATTTGACCTTCTTGTCCCGAGCCTTGTTGATTGTCGGCTTCTTCAGGCTTGCAAAAACCTTTTGACGAAAGAGTGGTGAAAGTGCGGACCAGGACATAGTCGAGCTTGTACAGAGCCTTGGACCAAGCCGCATGAGATGTCAAGTATCGATCGAGCTTGGAAACATAGGCGTCGAGATAGGGCAGTAACTGTTGAACAGCCGATATCATGGCCTGAGAACCGTCGGCGTCAATGGGACCAGCGGCCAGAGCATCCGCGAGAACACGAAGTTGGCTTTCCACTTCGGACGTGCGCAGCGAGGTCTTTTGTTCTTCAAGGGCGGTCCGCGAGGTCGTGCAGAGTGGTCGTTCGGCCTTTTCATCTTGAATCAAAGCCTCTTTGCCGAATGACTGAGCGACAATGAGCATCCTCTCGATAGCCTTGTCGCTTGCCGACCATATATCCGCCGCATCGCAGGTGACGAGAGAGGAAGGCAGGCTGTCAATGACCGCCTTTGCTGCATGAGTCATCTTAACGAGTGGTTCAATGACGAAGGCCAAAGGTGGAACGGAAGTCGAAACATCCTCCAGCTCCTGTTCTTGTCGGGACAAGGCTTGAGATAATCTGATCAGGTTGTTCATCTCGTCTGACGGCGCGAGAGATTTAGTGAGTGCTATACGCCGAGGTAGATATACAAAAGAATACTCACCTTTGCAGAGAAGCATGACACCGCTTCCGGAAATCTCATCGGCCACGGTACCCAAAACGGAGCCGTAGGGTTGCAGAGTCGAGAATGTTGACTCAAGGCGAGTGGCAGCCTGACGGTAAACTTCGACATGTCGTTCCCGCAAGCTGCAGATCGCGTGAATAACTCGTACACTCTCTGATCCAGCTTCACAAAGGTCCAGTACGTGGTGTTGAATTTGCTTGATGTGCACCGGCAGATCACGATGCGCGTATGCAACGCCTTCATCTGCCAGCTTGCGGAACCTACGTGATGTGACACGTAGTCGTTTAGCTTCAAGTGTGGTACTGACGAGACTAGAGAAGCGGAACATCAACATGGTGCCTGCCTGACATTAGAAGCTATATGCGACGCACTTTTTTCGGGAACTCAGAGCCTCTGCGAAAGCGCTTTCGGCGAAGCCGTGCGCTCTTTGCAAATCGTGGGTGACGATATCAGTACTGTGATCGTTCAGGGCATGTCGCATCGCCGGCATGGCGAAGTCCAGACGGTGATGGTATTGCTCCACCCTTTGAAGCAAATCCCGCGCGGACAGCTCATTGCCTTCGTCTTGTTCCAGCGGACACAATTTGAGGATGTTGGCGGCAGAACTTTGATTCGCGAGTTGATCGGCCCGGACTTTCGAGGAGAAACCCAGACGTCGAAGCTCCTTCAACAGATCCGAAAAGGCCTTGCGCTTGCGTGTTTGCAAGTTCTTAACATTTTTCTTGTTTTCCTCGGTGAGATGTGCCGGCGTTTCCTTTGCCAACGCCTCGGCCGTCTCGACGATGTCGGTTGCTAGATCCTCGATTGTTACGCAAGCTGAGGCAGTGAGCTCTTCACTGGCAGCCATTATGCGTTGATACTTGGTGAACGTCCTGTTTGCCTCCGCCAGGAAAGTGGGCGTTTCTATTTCGACAGGCCGTTGTATAGCCTTTGTCTGTTCCTGCACGATCGAAGCTGCAACGACACTGTCGGACTGCCATGCCGGCAACGTCGGTAAAGGAGTGCCCAAGAAGGGTGTGACCGGTTGCCTGAGGACATCACGGAATTTGCGGATGGTCTTGTACAGCTGGGCGTGACTCTTGCGGGCACTCGCCTGCATGGCATTGACGTTTACATCTTTCCAGCTGGCCAATTTGATGAAGTCCCGAACGGCCTTCTCCAGCGGAGCACGCTGATTACTGATGTTTTGCTGGACGATCACTGCGTATTGCCCGTAACTGGCTTCGATATTTCGAAGCAAATGCATAACGCTGCGCCACTGCTCCGAGGCACGTGCCGACGATCGCAATTTGGTGACGACAATGTAATCCGCAAAGCTGCCCAGGAGGCGTAGACGAGAACCGAAATGACCGCAGGATGTGGCGGAGATGTACTCCATGAGAAGCGGTAAGACAGAATCGAGATGCTGCTGGAACTTGATTTCCAACTCGGGTCCAGCCGCTTCAATCGCAGATTCGGTTCCTACCATCAACAACTCGTACAGGCGGAACCACCACGCGGCGTTTTCAGAGTCATACGCAAGGACTTCTTGATCCATCAACCTGTTCCAAGCGCTTAATTCTGCCTTTCGCCATTCGATAATGAGAGCGATGATTTCTTCCCGGAAAGACGCAAGCGAGTTGTCGCGATTGGCGTAAGACTCCCAATCCTGCACGACATCGAGCAGCTGCTCCATTGCGGCGAGCATCCGAGCGACGGAACTCTCCGCAGGCATTTCCTGAGTGTAGTCACATCGATCAATGATGTGCTGCAACCGGATCTGATCAGGCCATTCTTCGAGAATGACTGTCAAGCGAGTGCGCAGACGCCGAAGAATGTGCAATGCCCGCGTGATTTCCGTTCGATTGGGCGAATGATAGAAGTTATACTGCGAGTCCGCTTCTACTGCAGCAACTCCGTAAGTTTCGTCATCGATTGCCAACAGTTGGTATGCGCGACTGTTGCGATCCAGATCTTGGTCAAACGCTAGTCGATTGTGTAGAAGTAGCCGCCCGACCACCTCTTTCCGGTCCACAGACCACGCACGCTTCTCCGCATCCGCATTTGGCAAGCGGAAGAGCGCAAGGTGCGATCGATAAATACCCCGAATTTCCTCTGTCTTGACAAAGCCGCCCTTGACACCTTCCATACGGGATGTTTTTGGAGGCTCTTGATCGTCGTCGTATGTTGGGAACAGTTGAGCGAGTTCTCGTGCTTCGACGACTTCATCGGACTCGACCTCTTCCTCGGTTGTTCGTTGTCGATACAAGCTTTCCGCGACTTGTTGTTGTCTCTTGATGGCTTCTTGGTCTACTCGCCACAAGGCAGAGATTCGGCTGTAAAGCGTCTCCAAGTCGGCAGCGATGGAAACAATGGTATGACCAGCATTGACGCGCATATTGATGGATCGCAACTGAAGGAGGAGTTCACCCGCAGTCTCCTTTGTCGGTTGATGACTATGCCTATCGGCCGCGAGCCCCCCTAGCGAGCAGACTGATGGGAAGGAGGTCAGCTGTTGCACCAGTAGGACTTGATATCTGGCATTGTCTTGTTCGTCGCGACGGATGGCATCTTGTGCGATGACACGCAACCCCAAACGAACGGCTTGTACGGCAGCACAAACGGGTTGCGCCAAATCCTGCACGTCCACATAGGACTCTTCAAGCCGCTTGACGAAAGCGTGAGCCGCCGCCTGGAAATTCTCTTCCTCGGCCAGGCTGAGTTCATGTTTGTCTCTGTTGTTGGCCAGCACATGAGCGAGACCATCGATTTTTTGCGGTTGCATAACGTGGCCCAAGAAGCGATGCACTTCTTGGTAGAAGGCCTGTAATTTCTCGTTCCGGGCGTCGTAATTCCAAGACCGGGTACTGTCCATGTCCGCTTCGACCCGTTCAACTTCGGCGTGAATCTGGTCGATCGCGCGATTCGACCGGTTGCCAGTGATGCGTTGCTCTGCGACCGTGTACGCTCTCAGCTCCAGATCGAGCCGGGACCGATTAGCCTGATGGAGCTTCTGCTGGCAGCTTTCTTCGACCGTGGGGTCGAGAGGCACATCCGGAACGAATGAGCTGACCAAAGTCTGTCCGAGAAGGATCCAAATCTGGCCAGCCTTCAGAGTTTCCGACGCATCGAAGGATTGATAAAGTTGACAGGCTTTTTCGAGGTAGGGCACAAACAGAGCATTTGCTTGATCCAACGGAACTTGCGATGTTGTACTTATTATGCCAGAAAAAGCGTGCAGGATCTCCGCGGGACTAGAAGGCGACGCGGTAAATTTTGCGGATCGTGAAACAACGATGCTGGCAAACTACAACAGGGCAGAATCAGTGGATATGTCACGTGATAGCAATTTATCGACTTACCATCTGCAATGCGTTCAAGCCCATAACGGACAATGCTTGCACCGCCGATGCTTTCTGGTTTTCCGTTTCCCAGAGGAGGATATGTGACACAATTCTCCTGCTCAACGAATATCTATCGAGCTCGCCTACTCTGGTCTCTGGAGCGACACTGCAGAAAATTGATTAATTCTTGCGCGACTGTTAAAGACGACATGCTCACCTCGCAGCAACGATCGATGCGAGTCCAGACGATTGGCAGAGATGGCCGGGTTGCAAAACCCACTGCAAGAATATGGATAATTAATTCAGTTGCAAGCCGTCGACATGACACACGTGACTGACCTCTTTACTGACGCCTTCGCCTGTCTCTATCCACAGTCCCTTAAGATACGTAATCATCATATCGAAGTAGGACGCTGTATGGCATACCGTAAATTAGTGACGTATCAGCCGGCGATGCACAAGCAAATCGCTTACCATAAGAGGGTTCTGTGGTGCGAAGCGCCACAATAGCAGGCAGCGGGGCCATACTTGATGCATCGAGCTTAGTTGCCAACTCGCTATAACTGATGAGACTCTGCAAGGGAAGAGGCTTAGCATTGTCGTCGGCCAGAAGACTGGCAGACATACGGCTTCACGGGAGACGCCTGCGAAAGCCACGAGCTGAGTGAGAATATCCCTTGCCGCGCGGACCTCGAAGTCGGCCGGTTCTGGAGTTCCACGCGGCGCCAGCTGGACCAAGTCATTAGTCCGATGTCTGCGGTACATTCCGAGATACTGACCGAAAGAAGCCCTTGTTGCAATTTGCTGAATTCGGCTTCAGCCTGAGAGGCCTTCAGTTTTCGCGCTTTGATAAGCCCTGCAATTTGAATGATCCCCGCAACCGATATTCGGGCTAGCAGGACACGAAGGTCGTCAGCCTAAGGGACAGACACTTCCCGTCGATGAAACCCCCTCACATGTGTCGATGTGCCTCAAGCCATGCAACAGCTGATCCACTTGAGCCTCCACTTGTTGAGCATCATCCGTTAATAGCGCTTTCCAAATGATCGCTTGGCTCAAGCCAGTAGAAGGTTCGACAGAAGATTTGAGGTCCTTGATGGCCACAGAAAGGCTAGGATTCTTCAAGGTTACCGCAAGCGGTTGTAAAAGCTGAACGTAGACCTTGACAGCCGCGTACTGAAAGTTTCGTGAATCGAGAAGGGCGCAGAGCTGCCGCAAAACGCCAACGAGAACGCCCATGTCATCAATCGTTGCCTGCGCGCAAGTATGTGAGTGTTAGTGGGAGAAGGCTCGCGTGCGCCGTTGCTCACCTGACGGTCTGCAACATCTTGCGAGAATCGATATGCCTGGAGGCAATTTAGTCCAGCCTGGACAAGTTCCTCCGCGAGGCTAGAGAGCTTTCGCAGGGATTTCGCATCGACTTTTCCTCCACCAGGGGCTGAAGTTGACAACTGCGATTGTCGAGAACTCTCGCCACGGATTTTGCTGACTTCTGCAACCAATTGTACGAGTCGAGTGAGAAGCCTTGTAGGAGCCAAGTTGGCAAATTGGGGATTTAGACTCAGGTCTAACGGCTGTCGCACCAGGAAAGCGGTCAGCGCTCCAATATACTGAATATGCAGCAGCTTTCGCTTACCAAAGAAGCGACAACTTCCGGAGCGATGATGACCGCGGATGTCAATCCCGTATCTTGAGATTGCGCGATGTCCGTCAATGACTCGATGTCGAGGATCTCCACGAAGTCTTTCCACGCTTGTACCGACTCGACAGACCCGGTAGAGATCACTCGTTTCGTGATGCAAGCGGCTTCTAACGACTCGCCTGTCACAAGTCTAGCCAATGAGGCTTCATCCAGGGAGTCGTCGGTTGTCTCGATACCAGGAACTTGCAGAATGCTATAAGCCTCTCCAGATGACTGCTGGAGGAAAGTCGATCTAAGTGTGCCGAGATCGTTTGTGTTTGAAAAGTGAGAGCTTCGAAGGAATGCGACTTCTATTCCTCGGTTCCTCATGGCACGAGAGAGTTCACCTTTCAGTGGGTCGTACGACAGGAATAACCGGAAATTGGGGTGGGGACGAAGGATTTCTGTCTGCCCGGACGTGCTGCCTTTCTCGTTGAGGGATAACGTGCCATTCAGTTCACACAAGCTATTGAGTCGGTCCAGAACGGATGGACTGCACAAATTTGCGTCATTGATGAAGAACCAGTGCCCTTGCTTGATCGCCGCCACTAAAGGCCCGTCAATCCACTCGAATGAAGGCCCTGTGGGCCGAGAAGCAGCTCGCAACAAGGCCGTTACAGCCGACAAACGCTCCTCTGACAAGCCGAAGGACGCCAAGTACTGGCAGGCGTCGTGCACATGGGCCAACACTTCCGTCCTTTTACCGATATCCGATGAGTCGCACTCGCGAAGAGACCGCGTGATCCATTGCAAGTCGTCGATGAGTGTTCTTGTGTCGAGCTCCAGCGACTGGAGAAGCTCGTCAAATGCATCGGCAGCCAAGTGAAGTCGGCGACTTGGATCACATTGTTCGAAGGTTCCCAACATTTCCATGGTGTCCACCCCAGAATGCATCGAATACTCGTAGAGCTGAATACTCGCAAGGCCAGCAATTGAGCGGACCACACTTCGCTTTCCTGTGCCGGCTGGACCAACCAGAATGGCCAACCAACCGGCAGTAATGCATTTCATCAGCGATTGACACTGCTGAAATTGATCCTGCGCAAGGCTTCTGATGGAGTTGAATGCCAGTGAACTCGATCTGCTCAGGACAGCAAAGCCTACCTGAACGTAGCCTCTTGTGGCATACATCCATGGTCGGTGTGATGGATCGATGCGGACGCGGAATAGGTCATAGATCAGACGGCAGACAGCCTCTTGATCGCGAAGGGTTCGGAATCGATTGACGTAGACCATCTGCAGGAATCCTGCCAGACCGTCTTCACCTTCGAATCCGTTCCGAGTAAGGTACAAGCGGAAAAGTCGGATAATGTCTCGAAGGTTGAATTCCCAAGGACCACCTTCCTGACCAAATTGACGATGTATCATTGTCGCGTCGTATAGCTTCTCATTGAGTTGGATGACATTCTTCAGGAGCGCAGAGTCCAAGTTGGGAAAGATCCGCTGGCAGATGAATACCAGATCCTCGGGGGCGTGTTCTTGCACATAAACTTTGGTAAAACGGTTGAGGAAGGACTTTGGCAGACCCTTTCTGCCTCCTCCTTGCTGGACAGGGTTCTGAGCTGCGAATAGGCGGAACTCTGGATGCTTGACAAAGGTCCGGTCCAGCTCTGGCACGTAAACACTTCCTCGATGATCGAGCACAGCGTTGAGACCCTCCAGGACTGCCTGGGAAGCCAAATTCATCTCATCGAGAAGTACCCAGTCGCCGTTCTGCATAGCAGTCAAAAATGCTGCATCTTGCCAAGCGAACTCTCCTGCAGCCCCGCCGGCTACGGGAAGATCCGACCCGAAGAGATCGATCAAATCCGTTTGGTCGGACAAGTTGATTCTGCACAGGTGTCTGTTGCATGCATTCGCCAACGCTTGGACAAGACTTGTCTTGCCTACTCCTGGACTCCCTTCGAGTAAGATCGACTTCGGGACCTGACACGCCCGGACGACTCGAAGAAGGTTGTTCATCGTCGTAGGAGCCTCCATGGCAAATACCTCCGAATCGCCGTTGTTTTGAGTGCCCTTAGATATTGAAAACGGGCCGATTCCAAAGTGTGTAGAAGATACCGAGACTGTCGCCGCTTCGACGACCAGACCGTCGCTCTTGCGCTGTTCTGAACCCAAGTTCCACGCAAGCTCTTGCAGCTCGGCATCGCACTTCTGCCGCAGCTCGCTTAACCTGTCTCTGCCCAATGCGGCCACGGACGGCAGGGTTTCAAGACCGTCGGTGATCACAAGCTTGGCTGCGTGGATCTGGAATACGATATAGTTAGATCGTTTGAGAATATGTCGGAGAAACAGGGCACTCACAAAGGTTTCCGCACTGGAAAGTCCAAGCCGCGTGGCACATACATTGCTGAACGAGACCCAAGCCTAACCGAAGGGCGTCAGCGACAACGACAAAATAATGAATGAAAAGGTGGACTTGCCAGAATATCTCGAAGACCCATTCCAGTTTGCGTCTGGTCAACGATATTCTCGCTGAACCAGTTGACGAAGTCCAGGATATATGGCGTGGCTGGCCGCAGCGAATCCACTTGAAATGACCGCTCGATAATCTGCTCCAAATCTGTTCTATCAGTCACAGCTGGAACCCATATCTCTGTAAATCGATTCCGCAGAGCGGGGGAAAGTTCCTTTTTACCGAAATCGCCCCCGGGATTCATGGTAGCAATAACCTGGAATCCAGCTTGACCGGTGACGGTGCAGTCGAGATCGGACGCGCCGCCTTTTTCAGCAAGAACGAGGATCTTTGCAGGTTCTAATACCGAATTGAGTCTCTCTAGGACTGAATCATCCGCTAGAGACAATTCGTCGAGCAAAAGAACGGATCCATTCTGCATTGCGTGCACGAGTGGACCATCAGACCACTCGAAGAGAGCTGAAGCTGTCTGAAGGGTCGAACGCAGTTCGTCGAGTCGAGGTTGGACGGCGACGAATCGGTCGTCTTGCGATAGGGTACGAAGTATGTCGGAGATGCCTTCGATACTGGCATAATCTCCGGGGAGTTGGGGGACTTTGACTTCCTGGCAAAGCAGCGCTATAGCGGTACTGATTTGTTGCAGCTTTGCTGCTCGATTCCGGACAGGTCTTTGACTTCCTAGCAGATCGGCGGTCTCCATGTTTTGATGGCAGCTGACCTGAATAAGCTGTCGACCCAGGAGTGATGCAATGACCTCACAGACGGAAGTCTTTCCGGATCCGGTCTCGCCTACCAAAAGTATAGGCTCATCATTGGCTGCCGCGGTGGCAACTAGCGTGAACAACCGTTGCATAGCTTTCGTCCATACAATGCTGGTCGACATACTTGCTGGCAGCGGAAGACCAAGCCTCGAGTATGCACTACTTGTATCCAAGGATATGTGCAGCAGTGCATCCTCGTCAATTTTGGCCTTGATGATCTTCTCCAGGACTTCTTTGACGACCAACCGATCTTCATCCTTCCGTGCCCGTTCACCGAGCAAGAGATAACCGTTCTCAGCCAGTTGCTGATGACTAATAGCTTCGCGTCCCGCCCAGCGGAATAGGTCTCGAAGCGTTGCGAATGATTGTCGACTTTCGAATACTCTTGTGGCTTGACGGCGATGCTGCAGTTCGCGGAAAACTTCGACTATGAGTCTCGCATATGTTGGAGCGATATCGGAGCGGCGGTGCAGGATTTCTTGAAGTTCTTGTTGTGGCACGTCGTCGAAATGCACTTCAAGGAAACGATTGCGGAATGCTCGGGATAAGACTTTTCGACCGGCGTAGAGTCCTGGCGGATTCTGAGTGGCGAAAAGCATGAAATGTGGATGGGGTCGAATGACTTCGCCGGTCTCTGGTAAGACGAGCTCACGATTGTCGTCTAGCAATCGGTTGAGAGCCTCTAGCACGTCGGTAGGCGCCAAATTCAATTCGTCGAGAACTAACCAATAGCCATTCCTTACGGCTGTGACCAGAACACCCTCTCTGAATACTAGATTGCCGGTCACAGGATCGGATGCGTATGTACCGAGATACTCCTGAATATCGGTGTGTTCGTGGTTATTGATACGGACGAATCGATGACCGGTCTGCTTCGCTAGGTACTCAACAGCACTTGTCTTGCCGCTAGACGTTGGACCCTGAATGAGAACGGGCAGTTTGCGCGTCATGATGATACGCGCAAGGTCTGCAAGTTTGCTGGCAACTGATGGTGTTTTGATATACTTTTCATCTAGGACGACAGGTTCTGCACCCTTCTCTAGCCAATAATCACCAAACAACACAAAGTCATCTGGTCTACTTGGATCGGGAACCGCCGATTGGCCGCCGAATCGCGCTCCGGCATTACGCATGCTTCGTAAGATTTTGTCGGCGCAGAGCTTTCGGGCAATCTCGTAACTTGGGCCGTCGAGAGACATGGTGAAGGTCATGAGTAGACCTTCCCAGAGACCGCGGCGCATACCGAAGGACGGCGAGACTTCGACAGCGAAAGTCAACGCCCGGGCAAGCGTCCGCATGCTGAAATGCGGTGGAGTATTGGTTCCATCGACAATTTCTTTGTTTCTTGCCAATGCCTTGATGCCAGAGTAGAAGTCGGCGACATCGGCTATGGCTGACCGATCACCTGCGACGGCGTCTCCAAGATATTGCTTGACAATGCCTCGAAGAGCTTCCTCGTCATCGTCTGGTGGCGGAGCATAGATCTCCGTGAAACGAGCACGAAGACCTGGAGGAAGATCTTTCTTGCCCACATCCGTGGCCGGATTCATACAGGCGAAAAGGCGAAAGTCTGGATGTCGTTCAACGGGTTCCAGATCGCCGCGCTCCGTCAGAACGACCGAAGATGTCGGACTCTCCAGAATCGTCGACAAAGCCTCCAAGGTTTCGGAACTCGCCAAATTGACTTCATCAAGTAGGATCCTATGAAGGGGAAACATGTCAGTTCAACAATTACACAATCCCACTACCTAGACTTACCACTCTCCTGATCTGAGCGCCTGTACCAACGGACCTTCCACGAACGAGAAGACTAGGCGACTGGTTGACTTGACATGCTGGAGATTGAAAGTCGAGATCTCCTGCTCCAGCGCTGTCCATCCGGCGAGCTGCTTTTCGAGCTCGATTGTCGGTACATCGTCGTCGGCGAGCTTCCTGCGCTTTCGAGGGGCATCGCCTTCTGGTATCTCACCTGTTGCTGTGATTGCCGAATCCCCACTTGCGCCCCTTCTGAACGAGACATCAGTACGAGGAGAAGTTTAGACTCCAGGCTGCTCACGCGTGTATGCGCTCTTGTAGCTTTTGTTTCGCAAGAGGCACTGTACCCATCCAAACTTTGACCAGCTGATCCCATTTCCTGTTCGACATCGACTTGCGCACGACCACCTCGATCTTCTCATTCTTTTTCCGACTAAAAGTCTGGCGGAACAAGTCTAGCCACGTGGCATAGATTTGCCTCGCAGTCACAGCGGCATCGATTGGTTTGAAGCCGCCGAGCAAGTCTGACGATTCAGTCTGCGTAGACAAGTTGATGGCCGTCAAAGGTCGGTTGAGCGTAGTCGCCATGTACTGCACGGCCGTCGTTTTACCGGTTCCGGTTTCACCGACCAGTAGCGCGGGTTCGCCTGATGCTATGGATACCGCAATCCTTTCGAGCAAGATGGCCGAAGGTTTCGTCAATGCATATGGCCGTGATGCGATAGCAGTAGCGCCGGGCCGCGGAGCCAAGCCATGGAGCGATGCACGACCGATCCTTACTGTGCTGCTTTGCCGGGCACGAGCGTCCCCCGTGACCTCGAGAGTGGGTCTCCTCTGATTCAAGAGATTATCTCGCCTCTCTTCACCGAGTCCTAGAGACTCTGACAAGATCTCGGCGATGATATCCCTCCTTCCGCGCGATCTATCGTAGACGCTTGAAGGAAGCGCCGCCAGGAAAACGTCCAATGCCTCTAGAAAAATTTCATCCTGTACCACGGGATTCGAGAATCGCAAATGATCGCCTTCCATGTGCATTGCAGTATCCATGTTTGCGGGTAGCATCCGTTCCACGCGTGCACACCATTTCTCTAGATCCCGCAGGCCGTAACCTCTTGCAGCTCCAGATCCAGGAAGGGCAATCTTGCTGCCAATTCGTTCTGTTTCCTTGAGATTATGATATGTCTTGACAAGTACCTGTGCAGGAGAACCAGCCAAACGGGGATACTTGAAGTTGAGAATACTCTGTAAATCCTGTTCCATCGGCGAATCAAGCAAACTTTCTGCAAAATAATTGTGTCCCAGGAAAATGGCCGGCGGCAAAGACTTCTCGGCAACAGATCCAACGGTCCGCATGGCGATCAGTGCAAACCCATCTCCAGCCTCGACTGACCTTCTGCCGGGGATATCCAACGATGCTCTGCTCCCGACATGCTTCGGCATCGTCATGGAATCCGCTAATTTTGAGAAAAGACTCAAAACCTCTTGCCCCGCCTTGTCAATATCCTCCAGAATGACCCATCGTCCACTCCGAACGGCCTTGGTCAAAGCACCTTCTGTCCACGTAAATGTTCCAGGATTCGTCGGAGAGGAAACGTAGCTCCCGAGCAACGCCTTGGCGTCAATCGACGTGTCGGCGAGGGCAATCGTCAATACCCTCGAGTTGAGCGGTGTCGTCGGATACATCAATGTTGACAGGTAATTCACGACGTGGGTTTTACCTGCCGAAGATGGCGAGCTGATCAATGTCGGCAACCCGAGGTAAAGCGACTTGGCGACTTGGCTGATGCATGCCTCCGACGCAGCGGTCTTGACGTGCACGAGTTTGTTGACGTCCTTGGAGGGCTCTTGTCTCCGGAAGAGCAGTTCGCTGCCGGCAATGGCGACCAGATCGGAAAGATCGGTCTCCGACAGGGTCGGTTCCGTCGCGCACGGGTAGTCACGCGGGAACTGTGCGATCCTCAGCTCCCGCCGGTACTCCATTGTCCGGATGACCCATGCGTCCGTCGTCCAGGTTTCCAATGTCCGCTGAGCTCGTGATGTTGTGTCCGCCGCATGTGCTGCGGGCTCCTCCACCTCCGACAGCTTCCACCCATACGCCATATAGCCATCCACCCCTCCGCTGGATCCCAAAACTTCCTCCTCCATTTTTCTTCTGCCCAACTCCGGCAGACCCATCTGCAACGCAAACACTGAAATCGCCATGATCTTGACTCCATTGTCCGGATGGGTCAAGTATAGCCGTTTCAAGGGATTGATTTTCCAGCCGTTGCGTTGTCCCATGAGCGGGTCCGCAGCAAGTATGCGGAAGTAAGATAAAAGCAGTAGGTGAACACGATCGGCGGGAAGGCTGGCGACGGTGTCGTCTTCCGGGCAAAAGACCAGGGGCGATCGCTTCAAGAATGGCGAGTGTTCCAGGAATTCATGAATGACACTGACCGGGACTGGTGTCAGACTTGGCTCGCGCAGGAACGGACTGAACTTACGACCACGCCTCTGGTACGTGCTGAGCAAGCTCCGCTACGACGAAGAACTTGCGTTCCCATTCTTCCGAAGGCGTCTGCGACGAGGTAGATGATACCCATCGTGCCAATAAATCCACGAGGATCGGTCGAAAGTACTTGATGAATAGCTCGGTCAATCCCGCAATGCCGAGAATGCTTGAGAGGCCTTGTAAAGTGGAGGAGGCCTTGATAGGCGACTCCGAGAGTACGTTATCGAATGCGAGTGCGAAGGCGTCTTGCGGTATATAAGCAGGTCGATCGGCGGCGGCTTTAACACCAATTTCTTCGAGAAACGCCGCGAGCTGTTCCTTGAGCGGAAATTTGATGATATCGAATGCCGTCTCCGTCTTTTGTGTCGTCGGAGGATCGTCGATGGCGACGACTGACGATGTCACCGACCCGGACTCGTCGTCCAAGTCAATGACGTCAACCTGCATCGGCTGAACACCAGACATGTTGGCCATGTACCCGGGCCGTGGTGAGGTGGTGCAAAGCTGACAATCGACGGATCACCAGTACTTTGACTCTACTTGATGTGCAGACAAGAGAAAGAGCACCGGGAAGTGACGATAAAGACTTGTCGGTGGCAGTATGAGACGCTCGCCGGCTTGCGCTCCGAAAATTCCCAGGTGGAGGTCACTCGGTTCATGCGATCGCGCTTTCTTCCGGATCCGTCCCCTCGAGCCAGCCGCGGTTGACGAATACGACGAGGTGTGCATTCCGGCGTATCGAGGCCTCGTCTCCTTCACTCTACAGCACCCAAATCGTCACAGTTCACTCACCATGGCATCCCAGCGCTTCACACCTCTTCTCCGGGCCATCGCGCGCACGAATCCGACCGTTGCCGCTCGTCGAACGATCGCATCCTCGTCCTCGAATGCTCAGGCGGTCGTCGGCACGGAACCTATCGGAACGGTCGGAACGATTCCCGTCAAGAAACCTGTGGGCGGTCTGAGAGGAGGGTGAGTGGCTGCGGTGTTGCCGGAGCAAGCATGCTGACCGTGTCTCTTTGGAGCAGATTGTTGGGATTCGTCAGTCATGCTGGATCCATGTACGACTATGGGATGCTCACCGTCCCTTCTCCGATCACAGTTCTTCGGATTCTCCTTGGCTTCCGCATACGCCTCGTACTACCTCCTCCAGGAGTACAAGCTCGCCAGCTCTCTGCTGCAAGGCAGTGTTGAGGACCTCCAAGACAGCACCAGCAAGGTGACACCCGCCTACCTCGCTCATGGACCGATCAATCGTAGCTAACCTTACCCCCTTAATGCAGATGACCAACCACCTGCAGCGTATAGAAGCCGTCGAGAAGGAGCTCAAGCGATTGAGCTCTACTTCGGCTGTCAAGGAGGATGTAACCAAGTTGCGGGCAGAGATGAAGCAGGTCTACGTGAGTCTTGGCGTCTCTTTTGGCGAGCCTTGCGTCGAGGAGTGGGCATAGTTGCAGAATACCAATGGCTGATACCGTTCGATCTCTGTTGCTCAGGACGGTCTTCACGTCGAAGTTCTGGATTTGCGAGCCCACGTATGGGGCGTCGAGCAGGACCTGGCCCGAAGCGCCAGCCACAGTACGTTCACTGTCTCTCCCTCTCTCGATACTCGTCATCAATGATGCGCTGCGCAGACTCTATCCGGATCTAAGTAACAGTTCGCCGAAAAAGAGGAAATCATGTGAATCTCGAAGCAGGACTATGAAATACAAGCAGCATATTTGCGGAACTCTGTGATTCTTATGGGCGAGGAGCGCCTCGAGCGGATCGCAAGGACGAGCCGTCTCGGCTGAGAACTTCAGAATCGAAGAAACAGACGGATTCGCTCGAATGTTCGTCTGACAGTCGTTTGAGCCAGCTATCGGGCCGGGCCATCTTTGAGGAAGAGCAATGTGATTTGTCCGTTCAGTAACCGGAGGTGGACACTCCGCCTTGGTCACTTCGAAACCTTTTCGATGATACCCGACAAGGGTTGTTCGTTCATTTGGATCGGCGGCTTGTCTATTTACGCCGGTGCCGCAGGCGAAAACACTCAGACATCGCCGAGTCTTTGCGAAATCGACTCGCGGATCCATACCCCGCTCCACATGTCTGCGTGGAAACCTTCAGACAAAGACTTCCACTGAATGCTCCGAAATATATTGGCACAGTGCCTTTTTTCAGTCAGTCTCGAAAGTTTCGAGGACAACCCCAATGCCTTTGACAATCCTACGTGCTAAGAGTCCGATCGCATAATCATCATAATCAAATGGCATAAACATGAAACTATAAGCTAAGCCCATCAACTCGGGTAGTGTAATTCCGAGAAGGTGACGGATATCTCCTTCTATGCAAGCAGAATATCATGCTACCCAGCGTTAGCAGAGTAACAGCGAGGCTCTAGGCCGCGAGTAGCAGCACAAGCGAAAGTTGTGCGCGATATGCAATTATCCATGTTGTTCTGCGAGTCCTCGTGGTTGCTGTGTTGCGCACTGGTGTACATCGCGAGTACAGCCATATTATAAGTTGATTATCGAGGATCCTCTGCAGATTCCAAAGTGTGAAAGAAGGTGTATCGTAGTATCGTCGCGTATGTTGCGGATTCATGGCGAGATTGCGGTGTCGACAGTGACTAATGACGGGGTCATCAATGACAGAAAAAGATATCGTATGTGTATGCTTGATAGTTGTTCATTCGGGGAGCTGAGCACTTTGAATCGGTTAGACGACAAGCATAGCTAACAGAGCTCGGTGCGGGTCGCGCCTGCTCTGGCAACGGTAGGTTGAGAAGAGCTACCGTGGAAGCGGAGGAGGAGGTCGGCAGCCTCTTCAACTTCCACCCTGTCGGAACGAACACTTCCGTGCTCGCTAGGTTCCGTGGATGCCACCCGCACGGGTTTGGGTATGACGGGCGAGGAAGCGTTATTGGCAGTTTTTCTTGCGTCGAGAGATAGCTCGTCGATGACATTGTCCTCGTCCGACATGGGCTTCACGCCGTCCCCTTTGCTTAAAAGACCGGATCCTGGTGCCCCGGTAGTTGTGGTGCTGGACAAACCGCCCTTGGTTTCAGGTTGTTCCTGTCGTTTCTTGTCCTTGGCATTGGTTTTCGCTCTGTGATGTGCGGCTCCTTGCTCGAGGGCCCATCGAGCATGGAGACCCTCGGGAACAGGCCAGTGAGAGAACAAGAAGGGAGCTTCGAACCTCTCCCAGTCGATAAACGAGGCGTCGGCGAAAGGTTCCAGGATGACAGCCAGGATTGGGGGCAGAACCAAGGGAACGCCAGTGTCGGCAGCTTCTTCCTTGGTCTTCTTGACGGGTCCGTGTCGCTCCTTGTAGCTTGCCGACATCCATTCAAGCTCATCTACCATGGGATTCTCGTCTCCGGGAAAGTCTCCTTCGAAACCGTGCGTGATCGATAGGTACTCGGGGGATCCTTGATCGGGATGGCTCGTTGTCGCTCCTCCGAGCTTGCGACGGACTTGTTGCCAGTGCGAGGAAACCTTCTTATTGCAGAAGACTACCCCGGTGCAGATTGACAGCAAGTATTCGATGACCATGTCTCGTCCAAGCTGTCGACCGAACGCTTGCGCCGTTTTGCCACGATCGGGACCGTTTTCGAACGGAGCTCGGGGCACAAAGTATTCAACTGCAGTTAGGTATGTCAGTTCTGCGGCCTTCTGGCGATTGAAGCGTACTCACACAAGAAGAAGAGGTAGTCTACAAAGATTGAGCTGCCCCAGTCGATCCCCTCCCTCTTCTTGCGATCGCCGCTCTCGGAAGCCTTTTCACCAGTCGACGCGTTCCTATTGTTCCCTCGCTTGCCGACGAGTTGACGATACTTGTCGAAGGTGGCGTGTATCTTATGCATGTATTCACCATCCATTCCAAAGTACTTGGTCAAGGTGACGCGAAGGTGTTGGTAATCGTCAAAACAAGTCATGTTGGTTCCCAAGCGAGTTCCTTCCGCGACATCCCAGAGTTTCTTCGAGATTACCGGAGCAGCTTGGGGGAGATTACGAGGCAATTCAACAGCAAGGCCCATAGTACCGTTCTGGGGAGAAGAATGGGCAATGGATTTCGGAGAGTCGAGTCTCAAGCAGGTAACTTACAATGAGACCAGCTCGCAAGTTTTGTTCATCCTTTGCGTTCGACGGGTATTTAAAAATCCCTTGGACCTTCCAACTTGAAGCTGAGGAGGGGAGCTTCTGAGTGTGACTGGGAATGCTGTATGGCGAAGACCTGTGGCCCGATGTGACTTTCGGGGCTTTCATAGTCGACAATAACAGCCTAAGTAGAGTGGATACCAGAAGCGTCAGGGGTTTGATCTTTCCCCACTTGAGCCCTCTGGACTTACGAAGAAGCTAGGCTGAATGTGAGGATGGGTGGGATGCACTTTGAAGTACGGAGTGAAGTAGCAGGAATGACTCGCCTGCTATCTCGGAGGGGGTGAAGCAAGGAAGTGAGTCGACGATTTGTCGGGGATGAAGAATGGTCAAAGTAGATATGGATATGTAGTGCTAAACAGATGATCATTCTCGATCTGGACCCCTCCTGTCGGATACGGTATAGCAAGATCGCTCATCATCACAAGCAACGACTTTACGCCATCATAGTCTTACCACCCTGCACCCACTTCAAGCTCTGGCGAGACGCTGTTGAGATATTGTATCCCTCATGAATACTCGAGATACTGTAAAGTCAGGCGCCGAAGTTATTAGCGTCGATAAGCTTCTCATGGAGAATCTCTGAACTCTCAGTCAGACGGAACGAATAATCTTCATCTGGCGCAATGAAGATGAGAAACCTAAGGGGGCGGGTACAAGCGTCTGCTGCAGGGCTCGAAAGCTCGATTTAATCTCCTCGCTACCTGCATCCGAGCCGAGACATGAGCGTTCAAAGACCATAATGTCGGAACCCATCATGGACAAGCTTCCCAGCGCACCTGTACTCGACACTTGCGTCAATCGATTCAGAAAGACCTAACGCCGCACTTGTGTGCGGCAGGAAGGCTGAGCGCTCAGCTCTTTCAGCCAGCATGTCGAAGTCCAACTCTCCCCTCGGAGCCCTGTCCTCTCTGAGAAGGAGCTCCGTAGCGGGAGAGGCGTTGCCTGTGTTCATCCCTTGAGCTGGGCTTGACACCTCCTTCTCTCTTACGTCACATCATCCAGCTGGTCTTCTCTGCTCTAGCGATAAGGCGGCAAAAGCAGCTGACCGCCCGACCCAGCGCTGAGATTCACCTTGCCCTATGAGGTTGCGCACCATACGGACCGATTGTTCTCCTCTCATTCAGAAAATGGCTGGTCTTCCATGGGCGGAAGACGAGTTTGTTGGGTTTGTAAGCGTCAAAGGATGGGACGGTACAGGCGTCTGTTAGTCTTTTCAGCAGCGACGATCGATTCCCGTGTATCGAGGGGAGTTTGTCAGGTGGAAACCGCGGGAACAGTGAAAAAAAGCTGTGCAGGGGCGGGTTCATGACTTTCCCGATAGCGAATTAATGTCAGGCTGAAGCACATTGTGAGGGTGATACCAGATGCTGGGCTCATCTGAATCTGCTTGAGCTGAAAGCGAATGCGAGTTCGCCCAAGAGCATTCGGAAAAGATGCGTTCTGTCTGTATTTGCTATCAGTAGAACGCAGACTTGCTAATGATAGGGACTTGAGCGACCGGGGAAGTAGAGGAAAGCTTCTGTGGCCATCGAACGATCTTTGCAGTCGATCTGTCCATGTGCGTCAATACGGAATTGCGCTGATGGTGTTTGTTGAAGCATTCCCTATGACTTTGCCTGAGCTGGCTGCAACCTGCCTCCAATATACACAGTCGCTGTTTCTCAATGTTCATATAGTCGACAGGATGGACGAGTCGATGTTCGGGGAAGCTCCAGCAGGAATTCAGCAACCTCCCTGCCAAAGGAAGTTGAATCACCATCTACGCTTTCCATCAGGGATCAAATCCTGTCGAAAGGCAGATCAGTCCATCCATTGGACCATGCATTCTGTTTTGATGAATGATGGAATGCGACAGAAGGTGATGATGGCGAATCAAAACAAAACGCGCTGGCAGAAGGAATGTATTTGTATCGATCATAACCGACTGCCCGTCTCCTTCCTTCAGATAGAGGAGAGCTCTTATCATCCAGTATCCAGTGATTCGTCGGTCACTCGATATTCGCGTTCGCCAGGTCAAGACCCCAAGATCGGCCGCAGTGGGTCTCGGGGATAGTGAAAATATACCAGATCAGTTGATTGATCTGATTAAATTGCGCCACTCCAGGTCACGCCATGTCGCCATCTAGTGCCTCGAACAGACCTCGAGAGGCTTCCGTCCGCGACCATCCGCAGTCGCCGGCTCCGACCGCAACCGACATCGTTCAACCTATACCCACACTTCAATCCGCGACAGTCACCTTTATTGCAATCGAACCACCTCAATCAGCATATCCACCTTGTCAACCTGCCACGAACCATCGAGCTCCGTATCAGGAACTTGCTTCCCCCTATCCGAGGCGGCTCTTCGGCTCTTCCGGTGTCCCACCGGCACCAATCTCTCGCTCCGTATCGCCACAGATCGCCACAAAGTATACCATGGCGACGGAACATGCCAAACTTCGAGCACAATCACCTTTGCGTTATGGAGCGGTAAAGGCCGAGGACGAACAAGAGAACATACCTATTGTGAAGCAAGAAGAGCAACATCCACCGCTCCATCGACCAAAGTCTAAGCTCCGACTGCGGTTAAAACTCACACCTCCGCATCCCGTCGACACAAACCAGAGCGAAACATCGCTGAAACCGTCTTTGAAAGTCAAACTTCTCTCGTCCACGACCCGAACCAACGAGACAACGGTTCGAAAGCCTACGCATAAGCCGGAAACGTCGGTGTCAACAATCCGCGCTCACACTCCGACTAAAGGCCAACCATACGCCACAACGAAGCAAGAAACTGAAGACTCTCACGCCTCCCCCGCCGTGGTGAACGGAATCACACACTTCCCGACCCGCTTCGAATCCGGATCTCCTGGTCTCGACTCCGAAGATGAGCGACATCGTCGCGCCGCAGATCAGCAATTGTTGCGCGAGAAACGAACGAAGGGATGGTTTCCGCCTATGAAGGCGATTCCTCGTTCGCGAAGTGCCTGGAACCTCCGAACGGCCGAGGGGAAGGCTACCAAGAGTAGGGAACAAGAGACGGAGAGGGGCGATAGCGGGAGCTTTGATTCGGATTTTGATGGCCGAAGCTGGGAAAAGGGTTCAGCTGTCAGTAGGGAGAATGAAGTAACTCGTAAGTCATGTACATCGATTTCGAGACTGGCAGGGTCAGCTGAGCCAAGACTGCTGCTGTGACAGAAAATTCAAACGGTACCAAAAATTTCGAAGCACTCTCAACGACTGCTTCGTCAACCATGGTGCCGGAAGTGAATTCGGAGCCTTACCTCAAAGCCGAGTTTGCCTCCTCACGTGCATCCTTCTCATCTCGTGAAATTCACGACTCTGCCGAAGATCAGCTTCTCCGCCAGGGTACACCTCAGCCATACGATGCGCTTGCTGTCATCACCGCGGAGCACCCCAACTATTCGACATCGACCGTCAACTTGACTCTTACCGTTTCCGATCACTCCTCTGTGCGCTCAGAAACTCCCAGCCCAGCGCATTCTGCGGCTCCTCACGAATCACGACAAAGCAACGAACCCGCAAGGCATGATGGCGAGTGGAAGCAGCTTTCTCCTTCTTCTGCAACATCATCCAGTCCCTTTACCCTTGACAATTCGACGAGCACTAATGGTTCCGGTGATTGGGTCGATACATCAGCATCCTCGATGACTCGATCGGGCCCTCAACAGACGACCAGTTTGGTCACACCTACCAAGTCGGAAGGCGCAGCACAGACTATCGGCAATGGAGCTCTCAGTTCGGCAGTTCGAGAGGAGTCTGGCCAGAAAGGCAATATGCTCTCGCCGTACACTGATGGCCTTAATCCCATTTCGAAAGATGCGGTAGACGCCTGGTCGCCCTCGAAAGCTTTCGCTTATACGGATAGAAAGGCCGGACTCGCTGGCGCGATCGAGGGCAAGACAAGTCACACAGCTACAGAAAGCGGAGAAGAGGTCTTGAACGACTCATTCGATACCCAGACCTCAAACGATACTTCCGTGATCGCGGCAAAATCACCAACGAGCCAACGTGAGTCGGAAACCGGTCGAGCTACGAACGTCGGTGCACGCGAGGGGGATCCCGACACCTCGCTCGAGAGCGGGTATACTGCATCTTTTACCGGTGCAGCCTATACTACACCTCCCAAGAATGGACGACAGAAAACTGCACAAGCGAGGCGCAAGGAGAGAGATGTGAAAGAGGTCTCAAATGACATCTTTTCCGTAAGTTGGTCGCATACCGCGTTTCCCAAATAAATTACAGTTTGGAAGCACCTGATATGCTGACTACTCCCCTGAACTCTGTAGCTTTCCGATCAGATGTTGTCTGATCGCTATAAGTTTGTGCAGGAGATTGGTTTCGGTGAGCAAGAAATGTGCAATTTGAAAGATTATGGCTCAGGCTAATTGTCGAATCATCCATGTAGGCAATTGGGGTTCAGTTTGGCAATGTAAACCGTGTACTCCTGCCGCACACCCCTTGCATCGCTCGACGGTTTCCCGGAACCAACCTTCCCTGTCTCATGCCGTTGCTTCACAACATCATCCCACCAAAGTTGCTATCAAACTTGTACATCGGTCCAAGCAAGCTACAACAGCGGCCAGAGTCCGAGCCTTGTGGAGCGAAATGAAGATCGTGCGCACCTTGAAATCGCACTCGCACCCGAATATCATCGGCTTCGATTCTTTTATCATTACGCCCAGCTATGCCCTGTAAGTGTTCAATCCCCACCCGAGAGCTAGAGCTCATCGTAGTGCAGTATCATTATGCCATTCTTGGCACAACTCATGCCAGTCAGCATTTCTGAAGAACGAGCGAAAGGTTACTTTTCGCAATTGACAAGCGCTCTAGCCTATCTTCATGAAAATGGCGTCAGTAAGTTCACACCTGCTGAAGCTAGTATTCGGCAAGAGACCGACTTGACATCATTTCCTTAGCACATAATGACATCAAGCCTTCGAACATCATGCTGTCCTCGACCAATACACCTATTTTCGTTGATTTCGGTTTCGCTCAGAAATGGGACGTAAACGCGGTTGACACGGGTGCGAACACTCTGATTGGAGGATTGACGACATTGACGGGACACAATTCCTCTTGTCACGAGCTGTTCCACAGCGAGATCTCATGGGGAACGCCAGAGTACCTGGACCCTCAAAGGGCTAAAGGATTGCGGCACGATGAGCGTGCTTCGGATGTCTGGGCCTTGGGTGTAAGTACCCTGTGTTCATGGGGGAGTTGAAGTGACGTTGCTCCATTATGTCATAGGTAACCTTTTTCGAGATATTGGTAGGGAGAACACCATTCGAAGAGTCGGAGGAAGAGCAATTCAGCACCGCAGAACAGCTCAACGTCTACTACGATCGAACCGTCAAAGGAGAGTGGCTTGGCGACTGGTCAATGTCTTCGGGTCAGTGTGAAGGCTCGAATGTGTACGCGGAGCTCATCATCCCTCGACGAAACAGCAATGAGGAACCTGCTCGAAAGAATGATCTGCCCCAACCCACTGGACAGGATTGATGCGCGCGACGCGAATCGACACAAGGCTTTGAACGACGAGTCGCAGGTCGACCTTTCGACACCGCCTTTCGTTCGAACTGCTGCATCTTTACCGATCGACACCAGGGCGAAGAAGCAGCTTCCAAGAGAAAAGCGAGAGCAGAAACGCTCACAAGCTCTGCAAGCGGAGACTGGCGCGAAGTTCGTTGCCGACAATCGAGTCGTCGAACCGCTCCCAGATCGGAAACCGGACGAGACAGAGATGATACCTGCACTCCGATTGAACGCAGAATTCCGCACGACCGTGACAGCCGCTACAAGGGAGGCAACGCAGCAAACGAAGTTGACCGAGAATGAGCCGCAACAGAACAAAGAATCTAAAAGGAATTCTCATCGTATCAACGCCAGCCCCGCTGTAGCCGAAACACCTCCGAGGGTCGTAGCAGGACATGCGCCACTCGGTAAATCCTTTGAACCCCCCATCTCCCTCAAGCCAGAACCAGGCACGAACGCGTGTATCCACAAGCATCAATCTGCCGATAATACCGGTAAGCCATAACGCTGAGTGAGCTGTACGCTGCACTTATGCAGACCCCGCCGTTGTAGTATCGGGAATTACTCAGCAAGGTGTCTTGCGAAAGACAGCATCTGCTGCGGCACTGAGAAACGACGAAGTCTCGTTAGATCACAAGAAGGTTTTCCAACGCGCTGATGCGACCCACCGCCATCGACATGGCCGAATTGCCAGCGAAGGCGCAATGCGTGTCCTCGAACATGTTTCTACTGACGAAGTATCGCAACGAGCTCGGCCAAGATCGCAGATCAGCTATGTCAACATCAGAAAGGCGTACAGAGACAGCGATGGGGTTCAAGGTAGCCCTAGATTCAGAACCGGAGATTGGCATTAATCGCTGACCCGTAATCCCGCTGCAGAGAAAGCAGTACGCTTCGATCCCAAAGACGGACGGAAACCCCTGGTGGCGGTGCCGGCAGTAGCACAGATCATGGGTATGAGCACCTCCGTATTCGGAGCAAGCAGCTGAACTGGTATTGCTCGTTGATAGGAGAACTTGGGGATCTTCGAGAGGCCGGTATTGAAGCGGACCTTGACGCAAAGCTGGACAGATTGGCTCTCTGTAAGTCGAAAGAACGTCTTTTTGGGCCACCGCTGACCTTACTCCTGACTCTTCCATAGGGGTTGAGAATGTCGAGCGTAAGAGCGAAACAATAAGGCGATATAATAAGATCACTCATGTCTGTTGCTGCGAAATAGATATCGTAGAAGAAGCCAAATACGCCCTTCGAGCAGTGCAGGCCGAGCGACCGCCCTCGAGACAGCTGATTCGACGGCTGGAATCGAAGCAAGAGAGCCTGAATGATCACCGACAGTCCTCGCATGTCGTCCGATCTGCGAGCCCAACTGGAAGCCGGGTCCACGAAATTCGTCGACCCAGCTCCTCCATGCATCTCCGATACGGGTCCAGCTACGAATTGGCTCCGGTTGTACAGACGGACAACTTCAAGCCTACGCATCTGAGAAGGCAGCGCTCTGATCTGACAGACTTTAGAAGCCGAACAAGCTCTGTAATGGAGGAGTCGAGGAGACGCGAATATGGTAGGCTGAATCCGTGAGCTTGCCCAAGTGGAACCTGACTGAATTTTGACGCAGAATTCCGTGGTTACGACGAATGGCCCGAGACGCATGCAAAGGCTGAATTCGCGAAGAAGTTGAAGACCTACAGGTCCACTGGGGATTTGCGCCGTGCTACAGACCTGCATGCGAGGGAGCACAAGAGAATGACAGAAGCGCCGGAAGAGGAAATTCACACAGTATGTGCTGACCCGTGCGGCTTCGGATTTTGCTAATGTGGGATTGTTTGCAGAGCGAGGGGTGGTACCGATACGAATCGAGACCAGCATACTTGGAGCACGAACACAAGAAGGCCCGTCCGCAGGAGTCGCGCTTGAAGAGCATGTTCCACTCGGTAAAGTCTATCTTCAAACGACGCGAATGAATGTAGCTTGCTTGAATCGCAAAGGAGGGTATATCGAGGGCGCTTGTCATCACTGTTGAGATAGTATACCCGATTGGACGCCAATACCATAATGTTCACGAGAGTATTATTGTGAATGCAGAACCGTCAACACGTCTCGATGGTGCTCTTGAGTGCCTACCTGCTGCGGAGCCTCGGGAAATACATGACTGTGATCCAGTCGGATGAAAGGCCTGAATGATATCGGAGGCGAGCTTGCAACCTATCTATTCATCTATAATAACCCATCGTAGCCGCCTTTTTTTTCTCTGCGGATCTACAACGATCTCCTTGTTGGCACTTGTTGGCACCCAGAAAAGTCACGACACACGCCTAGACCTGCTTGACCAAGTTCTTACCGGTCATCTCCTCGGGCTGAGGCAGACCCATGATGGCCAAACAAGTCGGCGCGACATCAGCAAGACACCCCTTTTCGCCGTCGACCTGGTATTGACCCTTGCCGCCCGTAACGATGAACGGCACGGGGTTGGTCGTGTGCGCCGTGTGCGGCGCGCCCGTCTCTGGGTTGATCATCTGCTCAGCGTTGCCGTGGTCGGCCGTGATAGCGAGGATGTAGCCGGCTTCCTGGCAGGCGTCGTAGATGGTCTTGACAGCCTTGTCGGTGGCGGTAATGGCCTTGACGGCGGCATCAAAGTCACCGGTGTGACCGACCTGTAGGAAGGTATCAGCGCGTGTCATGGGCACGAAAACAAGGAGCGACATACCATATCGGGAGGCGCAAAGTTGCACATGACAAACTCGTATTCTCCGCCCTTGACGATCTCGGCGACCTTGTCGGCGACGCCCTGGGCGTTCATCTCGGGTTGCTGGTCGTACGTGGGCACCTTGGGCGAGGGCACCATTTCCCGGTGTTCGTTTTCGAATTGCTTCTCGACACCTCCGTTGAAGAAGAAGGTGACGTGGGCGTACTTTTCGGTTTCTAGGAGAGACGGAGACGTTAGTTGTGATGATCGCGCGATCGGGTGCAGGAGACTTGCCTGCGACGTGGCACTGCTTGACGCCCTGCTTGGCGAGCCATTCAGCCAAGACGTTGGTCATACTGGTCGGGGGGAAAGCGATCGGGAAGGGGAACTCGGCGTTGTACCGGGTCATTGTGGTGATGTGCTGACGAACGATACGTGAGCGGAAGAGTTGAAATACATGACAAAGCAGCGTACCAGGTTGTCGGGGACGGTCACCTCCATGGGCTTGTCCGGAAGACCGAGAACTGTGACAATTTCTCGAACCCGGTCGGATCGGTAGTTGAAGGTGAACAAGGTGTCGCCGCCTTGCGTCACTCATCAGCTCGGGACCCTCGATATTCGCAAAGCCATGACGCACTCTTGATTCGGCTGTCCTCGCTGCCGCAGATGATCGGCTTCAAGAACTCATCCGTGACATCCTTGGCATAGTTATCCTCGATCGCCTTGATCGGATCGTCCGTCTTCTCACCAACCCCGCTAACAAGGCCATCGACAGCGACCTTTACCCTTTCCCATCGCTTATCCCTGTCCATGGCATAGTACCTTCCGACAATCGTCGACAGCTCACCGACGCCGTTCTCCTTGATGAAATCGAGCAACTGCTTCGCATATGTCGTCGCCGACCTCGGCGCCGTGTCCCGTCCGTCGCCGAAGAAGTGAACGTACACGTGCGGGACTTGACGTTCCTTGGCCATCTTGAGGAGGGCGAACAAGTGGCCGATGTGGGAGTGGACGCCACCGTCGGAGACGAGACCGAGCAGGTGGAGACGGCCGTTGGTGGACTTGGCGTGTTCCATGGATTCGATGATCTTGGGGGTCTCGTGGAACTTGTTGTTCTTGATGGCTGGAGGACCGGTTAAAAGAGGAGTTTTTGCGCGAGGAAAGGGGACGTACTCTGGTCGATCTTGACAATGTCTTGCCAGACGATTCGACCGGCACCAATGTTCAAGTGTCTACCCCAGCCAGCGCCCATGAGCGACCGTCCCATCCGCAACATTATGCGCGAACACTCACCCAACCTCCGAGTTACCCATCAGGCCTTCCTTCAACCCAACAGCCAACCCATGGGCCTCCAACTCGGTAAAGTTGTGGTTGTCGCGGATGTGGTCCATGTTGGTGGTGTCACCGTGGAAGACGGCATTTCCCTTTTCGTTGTCGGAAAGACCCCATCCGTCGTGGACGCTACGAGGGGAGCTGTTAGCACGAGAGCTTCCCATCGAGCGGGAGCGGGCTTCTGACTTACATCAGGCAGACCTTGTCTATCAAACCAGAATAGGTATCAAGTCAACCTCGAAATCCCCGAAATGCGGGAAAAAGACGCACTCTTGACCTTGCTCTCCTGCTCAGTCTTGACCTTTTTTGCATCCCTCTCCTCATCCAAAACGGGCTTGTCACGCTGTTCAGTCGACATTGTGCTATGGTATGTTGTCTGTGCTATCGGACAGTCGTGCAGTCGGAGCGGTGACTGCTCTTTCGACGCGAACTGCATGACGGGGTCGGGTCGGTCGCTGCATCGTCCAGAGTCGGCGCGCGCTCTGGGTTATCGATTTCCTGCGACAAGCCAAGGTGCGCGGCCAATCAAGTCAAGTCTTGGGCCGTCGCGGCTTCTCATCGCGCTCTGAACCGTCACGGGTGGATACATGGAATGCGCTTGGCGGACCGAGGGAGCGTTACAAGATAGCATGGAATCTATCGCCCTGCGTCGCAGGTCATTTTTCGGATACAAGTTTCCCCTCCTTCCTTCGATTTGAGCAGCCGAATGTAACGCGCTCTATCGCTTATATCGCATAGCCACAGCACGCCCACGCAACGATCCCGCCTTAAGACCTCTTGGCCTTCTTCGCGGGCCGCTTAACCTCTTCCTCCTCAAGATCAATCTCCGCCTCGGCATCCTCGTCGTCCTCATCCTCGGAATCCGATGCGTCCGAAATCTCGTCGTCGTCGTTTCCCGCGCCGGCTATCGAAGAGGGAAGTCAGCATGTGCCCGAGGACGTAGGAGGGGGGGCGCGTACCGAGGCCAAGGAAGTAGGACATGGCTTGCGGAAGGATATCACGTGCGATTTCGCTTCCGATCTATCAAGGGAATCAGCACCCACACCCAGTCTTATTCGCGAAACCCTTACATCCATCGGATCCTCCGCCTCTGTAAAGAAGTGGAAAAAGCTGCCCATGTCCCCCTCCATCTGCATATCCTCGATCGGCGTATCCTCATCCAACGTCGGGATTTCCCGCGGCTGAAGCTTGATCAAGTTGGTGGCGTCGCTCTTCCACGTGATGGACGTCGCGCGGGGCTCGAGATCCTCCTCGGGGTCAAACGCCGCCAGGGCATCTTCGATCTCTTCCGCCGTGGTCGGTTTCGTCTCCGCCGCGACTTCGGGATGGAGGGCGTAAGACTTGGTGAGAGTCTTTTCGGAGAAGTAGGGGTTCTCTGCAAAAGTCTGAGTGATGACGAAGGCGTCAGCACGGTGGCTTGAAAGAGGGGCCCGAGCGCGGACACACGAATTTCAGGTCAAACGTGCGGAAATCCTCCGGGTCCTGAACGAGCTCGACGTCGGTCAAGTACCCGAACGCATCGAGGTCTTGCTTGCTCGTGCACGCCGTCATGATGGTCTCGTTTCGCAACTATCGGGCGAGCACCAGAATCAGATTGGGAGATCGGGGGAAAGACAAAGGTGGAGGAGAACTGACAAGCGTGAATGGCCAGAACCCGGGGATGTCCTTGACGGCCTCCCGCAGCTCTTTCAGGTACTCTTGCTGGATCTTCAACTCGGCCTGCTTGACCTTGACCTGCATCTTGTGCGCGGCTGTGGTCGAGGAAACTTAGCACAAGGCATTCCTCCTCTCCCTCTTCCTCGCCTCGAGCGAGACTCACCCTTCTGCAACGACTGGATCCGGTCATTGTTCGCGTCGCTCTCGAGGAAACCGGCAACCTGGGTGATGAACTTGGGGACGTTTTCGTTGAGGACGGCGGACATGGTGTGAATGATAATGCTGGTTGATGGGGCGGGAGAGGGGGGAAGGGCACGTGGGAGGTGGAGCGCCTTGTACGACACGTTCAGAATGGCGGGACTGGCGGGTCAGGTTTTTGGCGACACGTGACGTGATTACGAATCCCGGTGGCCGTTTCGCCTGCTGGCCTATAAGTCCCACAAAATGCCCTTTTCGCGGGAAATCGGTTCGCCCGAAAGCGGAAGCAGGCGAGAATGAAGGTCGAGTGAAGCGACCGTCTCCTCTCTTCCTCGCGCTCTCCGCCTGTCCTCGTCATCACGCACCACCATGTCCGCCAGACGCTACGCCATCCACGTACCCGCGACAACCGCAAATGTCGGCCCGGGATTCGACGTCGCAGGTATCGCCCTCTCCCTCTCCCTCGACCTCCAAGTCACCGTGCCCACTTCCCCACCTCACGGCGACTATGCCATCCCGGAAATCACCTACTCGGGACTCGACGCCGAGAACGTGCCGCTGAGCCCGTACAAGAACTTGCTGACCCGTGTCGCGCTGTACGTGCTTCGGTGCAATGACGTCGAGCGGTTCCCTTCGGGCGTCAAGATCCACGCGCACAACGGCATCCCGTTCGGACGCGGCTTGGGCTCCAGCGGCGCGGCCGTCATTGCCGGCGTTCTCCTCGGCGACCTCTTGGGCAACCTCAAGCTCTCCAAGAGCCGTCTGCTGGATTTCGCACTCATGGTCGAACGACACCCGGACAACGTCACGGCCTGTCTCATCGGCGGCTTTGTCGGCTCCTACCTCGCGGAGCTATCCCCGGAAGACACATCGACGTCGCAGATCCCGCTCGCTGAGGTGTTGCCCGAGTACCCACCGGATGCCGGGCCCGAGTGGGGGACGGATCCACCGAGGCCGCCGAGGGGGATTGGGCATTATGTGCGGTTCGGGTGGGCAAAGGAGATCAAGGCCGTGGCGGTGATGCCGAGGTTTGAGCTGGCGACGGCCAAGGCGCGGGGAGTCTTGCCGGAGCAGTACAGTCGAAAGGATCTCGTCAGTCACGCGGTCGATCACGGCTCGCATTCTTGGGTACTGATCCGCTGCATAGGTATTCAACCTTCAACGACTCGCCGTGCTCACGACGGCCCTCGCGCGAAGCCCACCGGATTCGGATCTAATTTACGAAGCAATGAAGGACAAGGTGCACCAACCGTACCGGATGGCGCTCGTACGTTCCTCTTCTCCTCTTCTACGCACGCCGCTCATCGTTTGCATGACGTAGATCCCAGGCTTGCCAGAGATCCTTGCCAGTCTTACGCCGCAAACGCACCCGGGCCTACTCGGTATCTGTCTCTCGGGCGCAGGACCGACGATCCTGGCGCTCGCCACGGACAACTTTGACGTACGTCGCTGTCACGTCTTCCTTCTTCCGCGTACTGATGTCCCGTACTGCGTGGGTTATAGGCCATCGCTGAGGAGATCCGAAAGATCTTCCGGGAGCATGGCGTTGAGGTCGATTGGGAGCTGTTGACGATTGATGAGCGCGGTGCATGGACGGAGGAATTGAGTGATTAGGCGAAGAGGCGCATAAGCCTTAACTTGTTGGCGAGAGAAGATTGTTTCCGTCTTGGACGGAATGGGAAGAGCAATGTGTATGGAGATGATACTCTCGCTGGTGACAATACGGGACCCGGGGTTCGCATATATGTGGAGAAGATGCAGCGGAAGGAATTACCCCCATTCGGGTCATGTTTAATAATAGATGTCCAAACTCATGCATTGCATTGTCCATTTCGTATAGATACAGACAACGAGCATACATCGACGATGCATCGTCAAGGAAGCGTGCTATCACAATGCAGTGACAAGCCCCATCATCCTCGAGCCGGCCTCTGAAGCAATTCCAACTCGGACTCCTGTTGAGCCCTGAGCTCGGATGCCCCGGCGACGGACTCTTCTCTTTCGTGGCCCCCGCCCGAGTTCTCGCCATCAGGATCCGCGTGAAAATGGGGAGGAGACCAATCCACGTTGGCGAGATACATCTCGAAGATGTGCAAGTCGGCTTCCAAGTCCAACTGGGCTTGCATCGCTGTGGGAGACGGGCAACAGGTTGTATGGGTACAGAGAAGACAGGTTTTTTTCGGATCTTTGGCTTACAGGGCGAAAGAACGATTTGGCCACCGATTGGTCTGTCGGGAGAAGCGGGAGAAGTCTCGCCAATCCTCTCTGCAGGCGCAACTCGAGCCTTCTTCTTCTCTGTGAAATAAACGGTGGGTTAGAACCGTGCTGAAAGGGCAAACATTGGCACTTACTAGGCTTGAACGGCTCAGGCTGACCAGGAGTCCATGTTGGATCAATTTTTTGCATCTCTGCCCGATGAAGCGCCCTTTCTCGCAACGTCATCGCGGCTCGCTGTTTCCTTCTCGCTGCCAGGGCAACTCGTCGCTGGATAATCCTCTCGGCTTCGCAAGTGATGTTGCGGGTGTAGCATTCTGACAGGTGTGAAGTGACACCGTGAGTGCCGAAGAAACAGCCGTTCTCTGAGCAACGTGTTGCGGTCGATGAGGCCTTGGGCATCACAGGAAGTCGGAACGCCATTTGGTTGAACGGAACCGTTTGCGAATGTATTGGAAAGTCGTTGTGCTGAGCAGAGTGAATGGGGTGAAGAAATACATATTCCAAGAACTGGCCCTGGTTGGCTGTCGGCTTTATAGTCGAGTTTTCTCGAGTGGCGGCAACACAAGTCTTGATACAATAACGCATCTGACTGAGATTATGGCGGTGGATTCGAGTTTGATTTTGCTTCCGGTGGGACTCGAATTATTGACTACATCGCTAGCTCAGGTTGACTCACGCTGTAGTACGATAGCTAAAATGTACTTTGACAGCAGGTAACATACCCTGATACTGCCACGACAATGCTGAAGTGGTCACCTTCCTGCTTTGCCATCGCGGTTACATCGGACGGTCGAAAACATCAAACGGTCGAGCGCTTTAGGCACGCTACCGTATCATCAGCTCGATCAAACGCACGACTGCGCTGCCAGAAATCGGTCGCCAGCATAAGTCATGCTCGCGTGATCTTTTCCCGTGGTTCAGGTTGCTCTCTCTACTTGGAAGCTCTAACTAATCATCGTCACGAAACCAGTGAACAAAGTCATACTCGTTCAAGAAAATGCCTTTCCCATAAGAAAACCGATCCCGGCACGCGGCGGGACGAGGGTCTCGCGGTATCGTTGCTGAGCCCAAGCCGCGAGGAGATGCGACCTAAAATCATTCTTCGGCAAATATTCCACCCACAGAAACTCGAGATCGGCTTAAATCCCTGGATACGGACAGACACTGTTGGCTGAAAAGGTACATGTATATACCACGATAGCATATCAGGAAACGTCATTTCCTCGTTCTGTCCGAGTCCGTGTGACCCTGCCTGCTTTCGTTGATGAATAGCGTAGTCCAATGAAAGAACGCCAAGAATTTGCAATGCCCGGATCATGCCCTTCATGAGCTTCCCAGGAAATATTAATCTGTTGAGTGAATATTGGAGATTCGAAAACAGCAAACCGGATTTGGCGAAACCACGCATCTAACGCGACGATTCGACGGCGATCAAATGATCAATGTCGACTACACAGGTGGATCAAGCTACCCAGCTAAACCGACATTGCACACAGACCGATATCCAGCTTGTAACCACGAATTAACACAGCCCAGACCGTTTCTTGATCCCGGCCGCAACGAGTTTGCTGAAAGTCAGTCCGCCCGAGGTACATATCATGTGAACAAAACCAAGGCAGCAACCCACGACATAATCCCGTCATCATTCAGTAAGACACCGATCTGCGACTTCTGACTTCTAGAGCGCGTTCGAGTTTCGTGTTGAGGCGAATCCGCTAAGATGACCCGGTTGCTTGGTGAAAGGACAATGTCCGGTTGCAGCGAGTTTTGTGGAAGAACGACATACGTATATGCGAGGACCATGTCAGATAGAATCCTCCTCCGGGAGAAGTTCTTCCATTGGTTTTCGCTTTGACTCCAGTGCTCTTGTCTGGAAGGGAAACCGCCTGATATAAACCAGCATCTTTCCTTGCGAGGAGCATTCTTCCTGTGAGCATTCGCCAGCTGAAAGACTCCGGCAGCTCCTAATTTCTGTATACTCCAGGCGGCATGACCTCCGAGCAGCACATCACTCCCGACCCGGACACGCCGGTGGAGCTGCCTTATACGCCTCACTGCAGTCCGCCAGAGACGATCGTGCTTACGACTCCTGTCGAGAAGAATGTCCGATTCTCCGACGGCACACCCGAGGTGAGTGATGCGATAGGGCGCTTATTGTTCTCATGGTTGATCAATGATGGGACCGCTTTGCAGTATTCTTCCACTCACGGTCCTTCTGCCGGTCCCTCTACATCGGGTCAAGGCCCGTCTCGCGCGCCATCCTCTCTTCGGATCCCTGAGTTCCCGGCAAACCATGTTTGGGAGAAGGCTGTCGGCCTCGTCAAGCCCGTCTATGCACCGTTCGGAACCTATCAAGAGCTGCGAGCAGCCGTCGATGAATGCGATCATCCCAATGTCGAGACGTTTCACGGGATTTTTGACTTTTGGGTCAAGCATTTCCATAATGGCGACAAGGCTGGCAGACAGCGCGAGACCTCGCTTTCCTGGTGTGATTTGTACGCCAATTATATTTTCATGGCGTGTGAGTTATCGAAGTGTAAAGAGGCAACAGCTGTGAGCTAACTTTTCCTTTACCTTGCAGGCGAGTTCTTCATGCCCAGGGCCTGCTTTGACGGCCCAGACGCCAACGTGCCAGTCCTCTTCTCCACCAAGTTGCCTCGAGATGACGTCATCGCCTGGGTCCTGTCCTTCCTGACCGGCAAGCTGTTCGCGAGGAAGATGATTACCTCGCGCATGCAGACTCTCAAGAAGGCTATCATGGAAAAGGACGAAGACTTGTGGACAATGATGGAGAAGACCAATATGCCGAGTCCTGGCAAAAAGGGTTCGGCCAAGTGCAGAGGTCGGAAACCTTCCGTCGACAACCACCGGGACAACATGTTCCATCCTTTCCTCGCCTACCTTCTCCGACTGGATGAAACCATCGACACTCCTTCGAAGGCGTTTACGCATCCCGCCTTGGACGTTTCCCACGTCGAACCGCCTAGGGGCTTCCTCGAAGCTTGGATCGCGCTCAGGGACGCGATCAGCGAGCAAGCGGAGATCAACAAAGCCGCAAGGAACGCTGTGAAATGCGTGACTTCGCCGGCGGTCAGTGCTCCTCCGACTACTAGGAAATCTCGTGTCAAGCGTAAATGCGTTGAACCTTTGTCGCCCAGCAAGAAGCGAATCGTTTTGAAGTTGCCCAAAGCTGAATCTGTGGCTGTTCCCCAAGGAATCATAACGGCTCCCATCGATTATGCGCTTACCTCTTCACAGTACGACTACGACACAGATGATGTCTATGATGACGACAACGACATCGATCAAGTCTCCTCCTACGGATCAAGAGCCCATTCACCTTCGTTCTACAAGCTGTCTACTCCCAACCGACCCTCGATCCCGGCCGTCATTCAGCCCTTGCTTTCGGCAACTCCCAACGCCTCGGAATGTCGAACCAAGTTCTCTGATGAATACTGGCAAAGCTCAAACTCGGCTTTGTCCATCGAAAGTATTCTCGACAGACCTAGGTCGTTCAGCGATCGTCTTGAAAATACCGATAGCGATGTTGCCAAGCATCCGCAACGCGAAGATGAAGCGGACGCGGTCAATGCTCTCTTGGATCTGAATAAACACTATCGGGTGCATATGGAAACGGCCTGCACTTTTGTTTGAAGGACGTTACCAATGATCAGACCCCCTCGCGTCCTTTTTTCGACTTCTGAATAACTATTCGTACCATTCCTTCGACTTCGCTTTCGATTGCAACAACAGTATCGCTGCCCATCGATCACTGTTACATTAGATGACTTGCAGCAACTTCGAGGTAGCTGGGCCCAATAACTACACCCTTCGTGGAAGAAAACGACGACAGTATATACGTCGACATAACGGACTTTGATTGTAATCACTAGTGACACTGCTATCAATAATGTACAATGCTGCTATCTGCTGCATGCAATAACATAATCTTATGCGATTATACTTATGCGTTTACACCTACTTTATTGATATCGTGTGTCGGGGGTCTGTTGGTGAAACATAGGTAGAACAGAGGAAAGGCTATCTCAACCGATCCGTTAATTGAATAGCGTGAGCTTAATTTCTTAGAGTTCTCGATCTGGCTGGACAGAGCAAGCAATAACGCGCAAGAGTATCACAGAGTCGGACATCTGAGTATGAATGGCATGCACTCTTGTTCCTCTTCAACGTCATCTGATCAAGCTTTGATTCGAGAGTTTACGGTGATGGTCATCGATAGGCAAAAAGGCCAACGGCGCGGAAATGTTTACAGTAATCGGTGAAAAGAAGGGTATCGCCCGTAATACTTGCCGTCTCTGAGATCATATACATGCAGAAGGCTATAAGCAAAGTATTGTCATGATCTTGTAGCTGCCCTGACGATAAAAAGTCAGTGATGAATGGACTCGAAACTCAGTACTCTTCCTATCGGATCGACGATAGTTGCAACTCAGGCGCAGGGGCATACGTGCTTCGACCGCTGCATCGGAGTGTTCGAGCGATACCCGCACTCAGATCCCGAGATGTGGGGGTCATACGATAAGCGACACCGAGCATGGCGAGGTTTTGCTGCAATCGCGTCCCTTCCGCCGAACTGTCAGGCCTGCCCCATGCGACTTTCTTCGCTTTCCAAGGAACAGAGCGGGACCTTGGTGCGTCCAAATCATTTTGCGACGTGACGTCAGCAGACCTCCTCTGATGCGAATTGACCATCCAGACGCCTTGCTGCAGCAGAAAACCATCTCCGACGAGCGTATGCAGCTACGCCACATTTCACGAGCCATATCCCACACGCAGCTTGGCCAAAGAATGGTTTCCACCACGTCCAAGACCCCCTCAACCATCGCCTCCATCCTTCTCGCGCGCCAGCCTTATCCCCCTCTCTGCCCAAAATCAACCTACGACTCATCTCTCACGCGGGAAATCGCCTCCCTCGACGCCTCGCCGCTCGTCAAGGCCGTTCTGCATCTTGCGAACGATGATATCGAGGGTTGTCATGTGATTGTGCAGGATATGGAGGGACAGAGGACGGCGAATCTTTTGCACGCGACGTTGCATCGCCGAGAGGGGGATTACTGGAATTCAAAGTAGTGCGTGTCGGGTTCCATTCCTGATACCGGAGTGCTTACACATACGTCATCATTGAAGCTGGTACGCACGAACAACGCATCCGACAGTCAAGCGCGCCGAAGCCAATGCGTTTGTGGATCAGTGCGAAAAAGTCAAGGACGGACGGTCGAACGGGGATGAGCTAGAGAAGAGACAGTGGGACGAGATGAAGAGGATCGTCGAGTGGGTGCTGGAGAATGAGCAGTGATAGTCGGGTAAAAATGGAGAGATGTGAGTTCGAGCTTGCTCAGGCGTTTGTTTTCCTCGAGCTGATTTCCCTTTACGCCATAGTCTGGTTGTATCGAACGTCGAAACATTACTGTATCGTTAGCATGTTGTGCTTTATGTGTTTGTGGATGCTCTATCGCAGACAGGATTTGGATACGCAGGCGAAGCGGACGGGGACGGAAGTGATCAGCAGCCCGGCGGTGCGAAGGGATAAGAGATTTCCGCTCGGCGCCACCTGGGTCATGCAGAGAAAGCTACAAGAAACGGTGAACCATCGCTGCAAAGCGAACCGGATATCTCAAAGGCTGTACATGTATATCAGGCTGCATCAACCGAATCTCTCGATCGTTTTGAGCTTCACCTTCGTCGTGGACTTGAGAGCCCGGTCTCACAGAGACACATGATCTCCGGTAAAATGACCTGATCGGAGCGCCTTGACCCCTAATTTTGCATCTATTGATTCCTCGCAACGATACAACCAAGCGTCTACAACCGCTTGCCCTCTTCCACGACGATTTCTTTCCCTCCAACAGTGCCCGTACGACCAGAAACGCCAAACGTCAGCGCATACCCGGCTGGCAAGGCGGCACCGCCCGTAGGCTTTGTCAGGAGCGGCCATGAAGTAGGCGAAGGCTTTTGCAAGGTCATCTCGACCTTGACGTGAAAACAAGGGATGAGCATCCCGGACGTTTTTCGCCGATCAGGGCAAGAGACGGGCGTACCTTTGTGCCGAGGATTTTGTAGGTGCTTTTTTCGGGATCGATGGGGCCGTAGAGGTCTATCGTTTTGACGACTCTTTTGCGCGCGGGAAGGTATAGGTCGAGGTGGACCTGGGGTTATGGGCAAGAGTCAAAGGCAGCCTTGATAAGGCGTTCTCCATCACTTACGTGTTCAGTCTCGAACCTAACACTCGACTTTTCCTTGTCAGCCCTAGACGTGCGTCGAGGCATCAGCGCAACACCCGCTACTGTCCATCCAGAGACGACCTACCCCTTTGCAAATGCGCTCACGATCACCTGCATAGGCGTCTGGTAATGATCCAACCGACAGTCCACTTTTTCCTCCTCATCCGACTCGGCCTTTGGCTGGCCGACGAACAGGTGGGTCGTATACCTGCATCCGGGCATGTTGAGGAAATCGTCAAAGTCGAGGACGCGGCGTTTGCAGCATAGGTAGCCTTTGGAGCCTTCGTGGAAGATGGGCTGTCGAAGAGGAAGCACGTCAGCGAGATGATGATGCCAGTGCGGCAGGAAGGCGGCTTACACCTCCAGGATGGTACCGGCACTCGCCAGACTCCTTGCCCTCACCGCTATGACTCCTCTTCCACCCCTCCGTCTCCCCACGTACACCCCCGTCCTCTCCATCCCACACGGCACCGCATCCACGTCGCTTACACCGACTGCCCCCGGGCACCTTCGCGTCCGCCGAATCCCGCTCTTCTTTGGCCGCCCAATCGACTTTTTCTGGCAACACGGGCTTCGCGGCGGGAGCGGGAGCGGGAGCGCGGGCAGGGGTCGTTGCGCCCGATGCGGGGGTGCTGGAGGAACCGTACGTCTCGGTACCATTTTCGGAGATGGCCATGGAGGCGAATGCGGGTGCGGTAGCGTTGGGTGAGGGCGCGATGGATGGCGCGGCAGCGGTGGCGCTGTGGGTGCCTTTGGTGCAGCCCTGTTTAAAAGAGGAAAGTAAGCGGTTGACGATCGTGGCCATCATGAAGGACGTACGGGAATCTTGACGAATTCGTCGAATTCCATGACTGGCTAAGAGCGATAGATTATCAGAACCACAACCAAGGAAGCGTTGTCAGATATATCCTATATGTACCTTGTTAGTCTCTTTGCAGCACGCTGTGGCAGATATAAGAATCAGCGCGAATGACCGCCTCGCGAATTGTCAGACTTACACCATGACTTTAGTCCTTCATGGAATACCTGAAGATTCGAGATGGTGATCAGGAAGAGATCACCCAAGAGCGAGCAGCTTTGAGCTTACGGGACCGCCCGGATGGTACGTGCATTCTCCCTCGATCCGCTCCGTCGATTCGTCAAATTCTGCGCCGCAGCCTTGATGAGAGCACTTGGGCATGTTCGGGGATGGCTGTTGATGGTACGCTCAGAGGTATACTCGGCCGTATGCCCTGTGCTGGCTCCGACGGAATGGACTAGAATAATCATCCTGGATGACCCGAGGAGGTGCTCGGTCGTCAACTTTGGGCGACCTCCACCTCGCTCGGCCGCCGCGGATTCCGCCTCTTCCTCCCTTGGACGCGTGCGATTCAGCCACAGACCGTGTGCGGCGCGCACCGAATCAATAGCTCTCCGATATCAGGCAGGGGGAGTGAGAGGACTCCAAAGCCTGGGTAACCTCACATCGCGGTGAATGCTACAAGAGCGCGCAACATCTACTATTGACAACTGTTAAACTTTCATACAACGAGATTCCACCCCATCCGAGCCCAAGCAAATCCCAACATCAACGCCTCGCCTCAATCTCCAAATCCGCCACCGCCTGATCCAACTCCATCTGCGCAATTACCTCGCGCAGCAGATTCGCCTCCCACCGGCCCCAGACGAAACCGACGTAGAGCATCGTTGCGCCGAGCGCCCCTGTGGCGACGCCGAGGAGTGTCCATATGGGCTGGATGTAGGCTTTCGGTTGCCATGCCGAGGATACCGTGAGCGCGATGGCGGCAAAGATGGACAAGCCAAAGAGCCGTAATTGGAATTTCGAGTTTCGCGCAGAGATGAGTGAGTACGCGCGCAGGATATCGATGGCGCTTCGAATCGTCTCGGCCTTTGTCGGCGAATTGAAGAACGCATTAATGGCCGTTTGACGGGACGAGACCTCCTGCTTGGTGCGTGAGTTGCCCGTGTCGGCAGCCGAGGCCTCGTTGGACGCAATCTGCACGAGTGGAGCCGTCCCGTCGTAGTCTGTTGGCAACGGCCGATGCTGCGGTGCCTCGGGATTCGTCAGAGGATTGTTCACCTCGTCTGCAGGGAGAATCGCAAACGTCGCGAGCACGCCAAAGTGGTCCGAGTACGAAAAGCTCTGGCCGGGAACGAGATCGGTCATGACGACGCGGCAGGATTGACACGCGAGGATCGGCGCCGACTGCATCGATTCTGCGATCGGCGGGCCTTCCTCGAGGTGCCGTACGTCATCGTGCGCATGTGAACCGACTTGGTGGTGCCCCGGCTTATCATCATGGTACTTGCCGTTCCCCGTGTGCTTGCCTTTGCCCTTGAACGTCCACAGCAGCGGCCGCCGTCGCGCGACATCGGGCCCACGGTAAAAGATATAGTCGAGGCGCTTACCTTTCCACCGGATGGCCTCATCGACGAGCGGCTTGCCCGCCGAGTAACTGTTGATGTAATTATCGCACGTCATCCCGTGCTGGACGATTCCGTCTTCGTCGGTTTCCGGCGCGGCAGCCGTGAGCGATTCGGGATGGGTCATGAGCCATGCGTCGAGGACGCAGCCTTGGTCGCGCAGGATGGCCACGGGCAGGGACTGCGGGGACGAGTTGAAGTCGCCGGTCTGTAGGTGGGGGGGGGGGAGGGGGGGGGGGGGGGTCAGATGAGGCCGGGTCAAGCAGGGGCCCAGCGAACGTACAGCGATCACGTATCGACCGCGCTCTGCGGCGGCGCGGATAGCGTTCGCCAGCTGCCACGCCTGCGCCATCCGATGCGCCTGCTGCGTTTGCGGCCCATGCTCGCCCGCGGCGTGCATCTGCACCGCATTCCCCCACGGGTTAACCTTTTGGGATCGCATCACCTACACCTTGTCGAGTGCTCACGTGCGTATTCCAAATCTCGACTTCGCCCAGTTCGGGATGCAGGACGACGACGCTTCCGGCGGCTTTATTGACGAAAAAGTCGCCGGCGATGACGGCGAGTGGGAGGCCTGAGAGTGAGTACGGGAGTGCTTGGGCAGAGATGATGGGGAATTTGCTCAGGATGGCGAGGCCTGATCCGAGTGCTCCACTAATAAACAAAGGAACCGGGAGTGGGTGCGGATTCGACCAGCATGATGGACAGGACAGTATGATTGCACAAGGAAACAAGGCAACATATGAGCGCCATGATTCCAAAAAGGGATATGACGACACATTACAACATTCGCGTACGCCCCGCGGAACACACAGAGGCAGGCGCACCACTGAACTATATAGAAAGAAAACGAGTACGTACGTATGAAAATACCTCGTGTACGGAAACACATCCTTGCATGCGTCGCGAATCGTCTCGAAATCCCTCTGCACCCAGCATTCCTGCAAGCAAACAATGTCGAACCCCGTTCCCGGCTGGGATGTCGGCTCGGCATGGGTCGCGAGGTATTCGGCGATGGCGGCCATGCGTGGGGTGCGATCTTTGGAGATGAACTTGAGGCCCCAGACATTGAATGTCAGTACGGAGAGCGCTGGAGGGGGTGATGAGGGTGTTGTCATGTTCTGCAACCAAATCGGAGGATCAGCTTGCTGCGCTTTTCCCGCGGTTGAGGTGTCCACGATCACAGCCCACGCCAAGATCCGAAAGCTTGCTCAGTAATCCACGATGCAAATACACAATTATGTGTCCTCAAACCCCCTCGCAGGCCTCCGAAGAGACCTGAAGGATTGGGTCATAAATAGGTCCGCCCATCGGGTAGAGTTTTCATCTTTGAAAGCTTTCTCGGTCTTGTGCGTGGCACGGAAGGGGAATGATGGGAGGAGGTACTTACGGTTGATATGTGAAGAGCTTCTCGTCTTCGTGCGGTGACCCTTTGCTCTCCAAGATGATCCCTGTCGTCGGAAGGAAGCAGCGGTCAGCACGCGTTCCCTTCTAGAGACGAAGCTCCGCCCAAAGAAATCGACGAGTGTTGGAAGTCAGATCATGTGTAAAACGCGACCTCCTCATTGTGATCGAATATTTCAACGATCACTGGTCGGAGTTGGATTGTTCTGTTATGGTTTGCATGTCATCCTTTGATGAGGCTGGGATGGAGTGGGTGGGGTGGGAAGCTGGGCGGAGAAGGCGGGGACTTACGATCGTTGGACTTGGAATCAGATCGTGCGGCACTGGTGAATGCAGCGTCTCATCTTTGGTTTATATGCTCAATCGTCTCACAGCCGGCGCAGGGGAAAATACAAAAAGCGCAATTTGGCTCGACACAGATAATGACGTGTCAAATACTATATCCTGCAGCTTTGCCCTTGAGCCTGCCATCACGAACCTTGTTCGTTCCAGCGGGCCCACACCGTCCTTGTGTTCGGGTGATACGGCGATGGGCAGATGTGTAACTGATGGCATCGGTCGATACCTGAGAGGACGCTGACGAGCAGGTGACGGTATGAGCGACCTGACATCATCAGCCGCGGTCCAAGCTCGGTGTTCGGCCCGGAAGCATTTACGTTGACGGCATGCATCCCATTGACCGGCGACGGCTGCTGATGGACATTCGGTAGGTGTACGATAGGTCGAGACTATCTATTTGTTCGCCGTTCTCCATGCTCTGAACGACAGCAGCATGTTCCGTCTTCTCAAAGAAGCACTCGCGCCGCCCTCGTCCCCCCTGTCTCAGCCGCGCCCGTCGACGCCGGCCGCTTCATCACGCGGGCCAGAACCGCCTGGTAGGCGGGTCGTGGTACCTGGGTCGGAACATCGGTCGGATGAGGCGGTACAGGAGGTGAAACAGCTGGCAGAGGGGGAGGATTGGGAGGTCAAGCGCACCGTAGGGGCGATTGTGGAATGGATGAAGGGGCAACGGACAAAGGCGATCCAGAATCCCAGGAAGCTCGAAATGGTGAATACTATCCCTTGTCCATATCGTTCCAGTCCTGATCCGGTCCGTCAGCTACTCTCACGGTTAGAAACTCTCATATCCCTTCCCTCGTCAACAGAACACATCACGACGCCCCTCTCGGGCTTCACACCACGACTGCGTATCCGTCAGACGATATTCCGCACAGAAAATGGGTTCGAGACGATGCGGAGGCTGCTGGGCGTGCTGTCGGGGACCGCGCCGGTGGATCTGTCGGCGACGAGAGAGACTGCCGACGACACAGAAGCGGGGAATTTGCCTGTTGATCAGCTGACGCTTGACGATGCGGATGCGGCGGCCCACGATGAGCGGGAGTGTTACGATTCGAAGCAGCATGTAGAAAGGATCTTGCGCATTTTGCATACATGTCTTGCAAACCACGCGAATCGGCGCCATTTCGAGGTAAGTCCCGTAAACGCGGGGAATGCGGACCTTCCCTGACGCATCAAACAGTCCATCGGAGGATGGCCTTCGCTCGAGGCCGCGTTTTGGTCATTCTGTTATCCCTCGATCGATGCGGATCGAGTTTTCAACTCTAGCGTGGATCATCGTCTTGCTACGGATCCTAGCCTTCTACCGGATTTGCAGGTGATGGGTTTGCTTTGGTCTATGGCTTGCAACAGCGAGCCTTCCCTCGTTGATCTATTCAAGCAGTTCACACACCAAATCGAAGCCAGTGATGACGCCGACAGCACCAGCAGCGGGATACCAGACTTTCCAGCTACATTGCCAATCTCTGCCAACCTGGTCTTGACGCATCCAGGACTCTTGCCGATCATCTTGAATCTCACACGGCTTCCTTATACCATGACAGCCAGCACGACATACCCTTCTCCCTCTCGCCTCCCACCACACCCAGCAGCGCTCACGCCCGCACAGAGGAAATGGGAATCCCTTACGTACAGAATACTCATCGTCATCGTTCAGAGCAGCTGGGCCAACCTGTTCAAGACGCAACAGGTCCTGCCGAGCATCTACGAAGCGATCCTAAAACGCCTTTATGGGCCCGCCGTCGGTAGGCGGGAGGAATCTGAAATGGCTCGAAGCCTCGAGTTAGAGCCGTCGAGGAGGAAAATGGCGGGCAAGGAAGGGCAACGGCAGGATTCGTTGCCGAGGTTTTCGGTGACGAGTTATGCGGATCTTGCGAGTCCCGGTGGGACCGTTCATGGACAGCAACCAGTGACGGCGTCAGTGCGGTCGGAGACGAAGAAAGCGGGTTATTCGCATGACGTCGCCGACGCTGCGTTGCGGCCTGTTCTGCTCAAGTTGTTGCGGCGATTGGTGGAAGCCGGTGTGCCTGTCGAGTACGCTCACATGCTTTTTCGGCTGGCCAAGAAGAGTAACGCACCGACGGCGCTGGCGATTATCAAGAATGCGCAGGCGGCAGAGGAGGAAGCGAATGGGCCATTAGAGGTAGGAACAGGTTCAAACAAGTCTAGCCCGTCAAAGTCACCTGCAGGGAGAAGAACGCGTCCGGCTAAGCCCATGTCTCTCAAGCTCGCCCTCAACGTTTTGGCTGGAAGCGCAAAGAACGGACCCAGCGTACTGGACAAGGATATCCTTGAAGTGTTACGTCATGGAATGTCAAGAAGGTGGCCGGACGTGTTCATGTTTTCGCCCGAGATGGGCGGCTCGCCCGGTGGATTGGTGTGCAATAATCTCGGCAAGACGTGGCCGACGAGCGTCAAGGGGTATTACTTTATGGCATGGGTCTACGTCGAACACTTGTGCGGTCCGATTACCTTGTTGCATTTATACGAGGACGAGAGGACGTTACTGCGGGTACGCATATTGCCGAATTCACAGGTTGGTGTGATTGCTACACAGCCAGAGGACGATCCAGAGTCCCTTGAAGAAGTAATTTTCACCTCGTCAGAGTCACTGGTTCCGCATCAAAAGTGGATACATGTCGCCGTTGCCGGTCGAAGGTCCCGCGCAGCGATGGCCGGTTCGACCGAAGTCAAACTACTCATCAACGGCCGGCGAACGCAAGCGATGAAATGCCGATATCCGCGACCGACATCGTTGACGAGTTTACCAGGCAGCCAGGTGGTCAAGGCCACCATCGGGAGAGATGGGCTGCGCATACCAGTGCCGAAGGATGGTATGGACTTTGACTCACTCGGGCTCGAACGGAGCACGTGGTTCCTCGGGCATTCTCTGCTCTTGGGCGAGTACATTGGCGACGATCTGGCACTGCTGCTATACTATCTTGTAAGTAGAATAGACTACAAGCTATATTATATGTCGTATGCAGTTCCAGTGCTCTGACACGATATAACTCCTTTAGGGTCCTCGCTATCAAAGTAACATGCGGGAAGCCTTGGGCCGATTCCTGACTTGTAAGAGGTTTCCAGACGTGCGCGAGCAACGCATCTCATATGATTCCCTGCAGACGAAGGCGCAACAGCTCTGAACATCTACTTGCACAACATGGTCAACGCCACCAAAAAGGAGGGAAAGGCAGCATTGCCCGCCAACTCTTACCTGATCAAGGCAATCAAACAGGGCCACATCTTCCCTGAAGAGGAAATCCTTCTGTCATATGCCGCAAACAATGCTAGACATTCGCGTGACGGGTCCACGGAAAGCAAGGTTCAAAACGCCGCCTTGCCCTCCGCAAATCGTACACCTGAAGCGCTCAAGAGCCAAGCCAACGCGACAGGGGATATGTCAATGCATAACCCGCTTTGCTTGGACGAAGCCATGTTCGTGGTCGGCGGCCCAGCGGTCGCCCTCAAGATCGTCGAACTCGCCAGCACTGCGGAAGAGTTGTTGTCCGCTATCTCTCTTCTAATAGAGTCGGTGAGGGAGAGCTGGAAAGCTAGCGAAGAAATCGAACGAATGCGTGAGTGGCGGAGATGGCGCAGCAGCCTTGTGTTATCGCGCGCCTGACTCGTCTGATATGACTCTCTAGGAGGTTATGATATCCTGGCAGGGTTGTTACGGCTTAAAGTGCAGGATTGCATGACACCCCCTGTGTTCAAAACGCTCTATCAGTTCCTCGGCATCAACTTTGAGAAGCCCGAGTATGTTCGCGCTGCTGTTAGCTGATCTGGACCTCTGACGAACAATTCAACTATACACAGACATTCAACCGTATACAACTCGACTGCTTACAAAGCGTTGGCCTTGCGCTTCGATCTCTGGGCCCGAGCGCCAATGGAAGTGCTCAAGCTTTACTTCCAACACTTCCGTTATCTTATGACGGTCTCGCGCTTCAAACGATTCAACATACTACACTGTCTGAAAAAGGCGACTTTGGTGCGCCGTATACTTCATGCATTAAAGGCCAGTACTTTCGACTCTGCGATAACCGACGAAATACTCGGTAAGAGTCAATATGGATGTATCGCGTGAAGGAGACACTAAAGTCAACCACAACTGGACAGAAACCCTGCGGACTGTCTTGCAACATCATTGGTCTATCCAAGACGCGTAAGCCGGCTTCAATCACCACATGAAGACTTTGCTGACAAACCCGCTTCCGAAACAGGGCGAAGCCTTTGCTGTCATACATCATCGCTAGCTTGTGTTCGGGTAGGCGTTCCAGTTATGGAGGCATTGCGGAATCTCATTCCTTGGTTCTTGCAGGTACCGCCGCGGTAGAGACTGCCATGCTCGGAGTGCCTCCTACTTCAGCGCAATCGACAGCATTATCGATTTACCAAGTTCTTGCCGAGGTTCTTCAAGAGCCACGACACTTCACGAAGCTGGTCGCATCGTTGCCTCTGCATAAGATACTCATCATAATACTTTCAAGCAACCCCTTTCCTCAAACAGTATCCACAACCTTGACAATCATCAAAGCGGGAATAGATAACGGAGAATCCGAGCAATTCGAAAAGGCGTTTATCGCCGAGGTACGGCCATTGTACGACAAATCCTCGGCTGGGATGCTGATAGGCTAACCTTTAGGGAGGCTACGATCTGCTGGCCCGCCTGCTGCCTGTCGCATGGTGTACAAGTATACAGGACCAAAGTAAGCGGGCATGGATAGCGAAAACGACACAAGATACTATTGCTGACCTGGTCCTGACACAGTCTTCGCACTTGCCATCGACACAGCAGAGACCAAACTTTCGCAAGATCGTCGCAAACGCATGTTCGGTATCATTATGGTGGCACTAGATAGACTGCTCTCAACGACAGTCGAGGAAACACCCACGATCAAACCTGGATTCTCCAGAGCGAGATCAGCGACATCGCACATCTCATTACCAGCAATCTTATCGGACAATATCAGTATGCTATTAGAACCGAACGTACTGTATCAAGCTGATTGCCAGACTTACAGCGGAAAATACTGTCTCTCAACAAGAAGAAGATCTGGAATACTTGCTTAAGGCGATCAACTCCAGTATCGTCAAGTCTGCGGTGTTTCGAGAGATGTTCACCCGAGATCAGGTTGAAACCACTATTCCTAGTCTCGCTGATTATATATCGATGAGCGCCGCGCCGGTGTCTGTCAGCGATCAGCTACTCAGCAACCGCAGTCATGTCGCGCAAATGCTCGCAAATCTGCGGGACCGTTGTAGAGGCGACGGAATGCTTCAAAGTCAGGTGTGTCAAGCCTTTCAGCTAAGAACACTTTACTGATCCGATTTCAAGATAACCGCTCTGATCGAGCAAGTTCACATTGGAGTAGTGTCGCCTAGGGGCAAAAATGCATCTCTTGCCTTTTCACCATCGTCAATATCGCTATCCCATATGCAAAGCCCAACTTCCTATCAGTCGAATCTAGCGTTCTCTCCGAGCAGTTCATCAAGGTTGAATCCATTATCCACTTCAACTTCTCGGCAAGGAAGAAAGGCGCCCATCACAAGGGCCAGATCAGCATTCGAAAGAAAGCTGCCCCTGATGCGACGGCTCACAGGAGATTTCGCCGCCGCCTCAAAGAAGGATAAGAACGCCGCATGGAAAGAAGGCATTGTTGCCGCAGAATCCACTAAATTCGCCAAGACGGTGCTAGACAGGTGAGTGAGCGCCCTGGTACATGAGTAGCAAGTCTTAACCGCCTATCTCACAGTAAGGACTATTGGCAAAGGGTATCAAATCGCGATTGGCCCCGGCAACTAGCTATGATCGACTCGGAGATCGGACTTTGGCCGGACTTGTCCAATGCATCGCATTGGAGACTCGACGGATCCGAAGGCCCGCTGCGCAAAAGGTAGGACGCGTCGGAGACGTTTTATCGACGGCTAAAATCTGTTCTCACGCAGAATCAAGCTCGAAAGGGCAACATTCCACCTGGCAGACAAATCCGCTGCTTTCCATCCGCGAAGTCATCGTAATGCTATACCGCGGACGGATGAGCTCAACTCGGCGGTGTCTCGCATCGGGGCGGCTGATGACGATGACCCTTTCGCTGAGGCTATGGGAGAAGCCTTCAGCCAGGCTGCTGATGTGCAAAAGGCAAAGGTCGATATCAAGCACAATCAAGGGGATTTGACGCCTCGGGCAGAGACGAACGGCGAAGATGACGAAGATGAAGTCGCTGACATCGCTGACAATCCCGAGGAAGACGAGAAACAAAGAAGGCTGAATCAAACACTTGCTACTGGCGACACCATCGACGAGGTCAGTCTGAGTAAATCTGAAAGACGCTACGAAATACTGATTCAAGATATGGGTCTGGATCATGACTATAGGCATTCGTGAGTGATTGCTAGCGAAAAGCATGGATCGGCACTGACAAAATTCTCAGAACATCTCCCGAGTCGTCGGCGTTGATGCCTTGCGTAAGCATTTCCCGTGCGATGATGTCCTGAAGCCTAACAATCCCTGCCTAGCCGGACTTCTCATCATCGGCAAACACAATTTCTATCTTGTTGACGGATTAGCGAAAGCAAAGAACGGAGACATCATTTCCGCAAGCGATGCTCCAGCAGACCTTTTCAGCATTCCATCGGGTACCGTCGCTCAAATAGACGTTGACGACATGCAGAGTCATCGCTGGTAAGAGGAAGGCAACCTTGGTGCCTGCTCTGCCTACTTATGTCGGATGCGTGCTTACAGGAAGTATAACGAAATCATTGAAAGCAACAAGCGATGGTACCTGTTCCGCGATGTCGCGATCGAGTTCATGTTTGCCGACAAGCGCAACTTCCTGTGTGTCCTCAAAAACAAGAGAGAGCGTCAGGCGGTGTTACAGCGGATCACCGGCAAAATCGACCCGAATGCCATAAAACAGAGCGCACTAGGCAACTTTCTTCTGGATACCATGCAGAAAGCCATCGATAAAGCAGGAACGGAGCTTGATGAAGCCACGCAGCGCTGGCAACATCGAGAGATCAGTAACGTATGGCGCACATTTATACTGCGGAAAACGCTGACCCGCTTTCTACACAAGTTTGCTTATTTGCAGATATTGAATCAATTTGCCAATCGAACGCCGAATGGTGAGCCAAAATACTCGATGTGTCTGAAACAGGCTTTCATGGCGTTCTTCTTAGATGTTACTCAATACCCGGTCTTTCCATGGGTGATCGGTGATTACACTTCTCCAACCCTGAAGCTGAACCAGCTCAGCGTGTACCGTGATCTCAACCTACCGATGGGTGCTCTTACTCCTGCCCGTCGAGAGGCGGCCAATGAACGATATGCTCAGACAGAGTCAACTGGAGAAACGCCCTTCCAGTTTGGTACCCATTACTCATCCAGCATGATCGTTTGTTCCTTCAATATAAGGCTTTCTCCATTCACGGAGATGTTTTTGGCTCTACAGGTATTTATAAGCAATATGGTACATCCCGCTCGGTGTTGACCCTCTCCGACAGGGTGGAAGCTTCGATCTCGCAGATCGCCTGTTCTCGAACGTGGCAAAAGCGTGGTCACTGGCGTCGGAAGAGAACCGAGGCGATGTTCGAGAGCTCATTCCCGAGTTATATTACAGCCCACTTATGCTGCTCAATCTGAACCGTCACGAGTTTGGGAAAAAGCAAGTGACCGAAGAAGACGTCGATGATGTAGAGTTGCCTCCATGGGCTCTGGGTAATGCGTTGCTTTTTACCCATCGACACCGAGAGGCAAGTGAGACTCCAATACGAATCAGGCTGTACTAACCTTGCACAGGCGCTTGAGTCCGACTATGTCTCTAGGCATTTGCCATCTTGGATAGACCTGATCTTCGGTCACAAACAGCATGACAAGGATGCCTTTACGTGTTATCACCCGCTGAGCTACAAAAACGCAATCGGCGAGTCCTGTTCCGTCTGCCGAGATGCTGCATTGCTGATGAGAACTCCGAAGACCTTGACGCGATCGACGATGAAGCGGAGAAAGCTGCTTCAGTCAGCATCATACACAACTGTGAGCAGGTGGAATTCTGTAGAGTTCTTGACTCACCCGTTCCGCCATGCAGTTGGACAGACTCCTTATCAAGTGAGTTTTCCCCGCCAAAGCGAGTATCCGCGCTTCTGACCATTCACTATCCCAGATTTTCAAAGAACCTCATCCCCATCGTTACATGGCCGGAAAGACTACGTTGCCGGTCGACAAGCGATTCGGTATGGATGAGCATTGGATCGGTATGTCATTGCAATTTCAAGTGCGAATGCAGCCTAATTGAACTGTGTCTCAGTCCTCATGCGAAGTATATTACCCATTGCAGGTAAATTCATAGCTCTTCATCTACCCGTAGAATGCTAAATTGGCGTTGCAGAATCGGCTCAGCCCATTACTCGCATCATGCCTGCAACTTCAGTGGAACTGATACCCCAGATTGTATCGCCAAATCGACTCCCATTCCCAGACGCTCCCAATATGTTCTTGCATTTCGGCAACCTCGATAGAAGCATGCGCAAATATCACGCGACAGGTCGGGTACGTCAAGCCATTCAGCTTTTCAAGCGGAACTGACAAACCTTTGCGACATAGCTCACTGGAATCATCGAATATACGGACGCCTCGACAGCCGTCTTCGTCAACTCCAAGTTGCTTGCTACAGCGAGCGAGCGGGGTGTCATCAGTCTGTGGAAAATGCAAGTTCCGAACGGATCCATATCCGCCTTTGCTTCCACCGAGTTCGCGATCGACGCCGTGCTCCGTGGGCACGAGGGACCTGTTAATCATCTTGCGGCGAGCGATACGTGGAGCACCCTAGTCAGCTGTGGGAATGACGGTATGGCTGTCGTCTGGGACATGAACCGGAAGAGGTTCTTGCATCGGTTGCTGGTCGAACCGGAGGAACCTGTGCGGTTTGCTACAATCAACGAGTCTGAGGTGAGTAGCGGTTGATGTCTGACGGCTTTTCGTATTGATTCCTGTGCTTCACAGGGTCACATTGCCCTTCTTACAGACTCGCATCTGCATGCTTACACTCTCAACGGCGCCCACATCGCCTCTGCAGCCGTCCCTTCCGTCGGCCCGAATACATTCAGGTTCGGCGGTCTGCCGCAGGCGAAATCGACCTTTTGCGGCGGTGTTTCCTTCCATCAGCGAGAATTCTCAAAAGACGGCCTGTTGATGGCCGTCGGCTTGGGGAATAACGTTAGCATATGGAGGCTGTGCCCCGGGACGTTTGGCGAGGCTGCTTGGACTTTACGGGAATTGAAAAGGTTGCCTGGTCCGGATCATGGGTTGGCGGTGACGGCTGTCAGGATCATCGAGTGAGTCGCCTGATAAAGTTGCTTTGCGCGGGGCTGACCATGAATCGTAGCGACCACCTATACGCAGCCTTCTCGCCAAAGGCAGAGGGAGTGGCGGCTAAGCATGCGCTCTATCAATGGTCTTTGCCGGAAGGAGGCCGACATGTTACCGATAATGCCTCGGGGAAATGCATGGCAGACTGCGAACGATCGTTTGGTATCTTGGGTCCGTACCCTCTCCGATCTTTCCATCGTGAAATACTGACGGCCATCTGACAGAACCACGACGGTACTGCGGCGGCTGTGGAGGCATGTTCTGCTCACAGGACGCCCTGCAGATTGACGGGTTCGAATCACGGTATTGCCCGACGTGTCGTGTCACGATGGCATTGGGATCTGGCGTCTTGGGTAGTCGAGCGGGATCAAGGAGAGGGTCTTCTGCGTTTGTGGATATTTCCAGGCGAGGTTCGGTGATCTAGGCGAAGGGAAGGCGAAGACATGGTTGATTGGGTTTTGACTCGAGGGCGTGTCGCGTGTCTTGCAGCGTTGTATCAGCTCGGCAATTCATAGTTTGTCCGTTCAGGGATAGAGCTCGCGTACAATTGTTTTCGCAATGCTCCCATTTAGGCTTCTATCTATACGTGTATAATCTCCTGGACCTGGTGATGATCTGAAAGTTGCATGGTTGATCGACAGCTAACAGCTTTCACAAACTGGATACCTTGTTCGGTCCGAGACCGGCCGGAGAATATTATCGGGAGCTATCGGTAGAACCTCGGGAACGACAACGCCGTTGAGCTTCTCGAGCTGCTTCGCCCAATGCCCCCGTTCAGTGCATCACGTTGATCACGATGGCCCACACGTTGATCAGCCCATTCATATATACCTGCAACCCGTTTTGTCTGCTTCTGCACCTCTGTCCACCAGAGCATCATTTGCATAAAGGAAGACTCTGTGAGTACATTGGCAAGCCGAGATGGATGGCTTGTCCCTACGTCGCGAGCTGTCGACCTTTTACGGAATGGCAACTCCTGTCTTCCTCGCGGCATACAGCATTTGCAGGACTAATAAGTCGCTGTCTAGTCTCCAGATACATTTTCCATCATGCTTGCCACACAGAATCCCACCGCTCCTCACGACCTCGCGTCCGCAAAGACCAAGAGCACGTTGATGGAACCGGATCATAAGGCTCCTCCTATCGCTCTTGACGCGGAGGACCAATTCATGAGGGACTTTTTGCGTGACGGGGTGTGTATCTACAAGCACTCCGGTGATTCCGGTATCGTTCTCACAGAGCTTTCTTTCTTGCACAGTACGTCGTTATGAGGAACGCCATCTCCACCGATGATGCAGCCAAATACGCCGATAAGGCTCAAGAGTGGTTGGAAGGCTTTAACATGGGATACAAGAGGGACGATCCCGCCACATGGAAGAAAGATAACATTCCCAAACAGTGGAAGTAAGTTGCTGGCGTCGCCCGAATCGAGAGTTAGCTAAGACTCGGTGTCTTCAGCGGGATCTACAGTCTTTTCTCCTTTGCGCATGCACAGTGGGTTTGGGATATCAAGACCGAGCCGCGATGGGTCGAAGCTTTCGAAAAGATTTGGGGGACCAAGGACCTTCTCGGTGAGTAGTACCGGTGTCATTGCGTCTTGACTGCGCGTTGACGTCTCCCGCGTCTTTCTTGCAGTCTCGTATGATGGCGGCAACCTGAGCATTCCTCTTAGCGCCGATGAGGTTTCCTTCAATCAGCCATGGCCTCATACCGATCAAGTGAGTATCTATTGAGCCTACCGTTACAGGATCTGTCCTGATATATTTGACCACCGCTAAGGCACCTGCGCGGCCTGGTTTGTATTGTGTACAATCCCTCATCAATTTGGTGAGTGAAGGCAACGGGCTGTGTTGCTTCTTTCCAGTTGATCCTTGCTCTGCGTAGCTCCCCAACGGAGAGAAAGACGGCGGACTGTCTGTCATGCGAGGAAGTGCAGCACTCTTCCCGCAACTGGTAGAAGCCTTCGACCTCCGCTCCGTGAGCGAAACGAAAGTCTACCTTCCGCGACAGTGTACTGAATTACGCTTCGCCCCATAGCAATGCACCGGACGAGACCACTTCCGCTTCAAGCCCGAACACATCGAATGGTTCAAGGAACGCGGCTGTGAATGGGTCCACCCTGACTTGAACCCGGGTGACGTCGTCTTTTGGGACTCGCGAGAGGCGCATACCGCTGCGGCTCCGGAAGCTGGGCGACCGAGGATGGCTGTTTGTACGCACCATGGCTGACTGCCTTCATTTCACTTGCCTCACTCCTATGTGCTCTGATACCACCAGATGCGTGCTACAAACCCGCAAAGGATATCAGCCCCGAATGCCTCAAGCTTCGACAAGAAGCGTTCGAAAAGGGTTACTGCACCACACATGATCCCATCACGGGCATCTACAAGGAGAACAGCGATGCCGACTGGAACATTTTGTTTCCGTACGGAAAGCCCAAATTGACTGAGAGGCAGTTGAAGTATGCTGGCATGGTGCCCTATTAGATTGAGCGGGAAATGGTTTCCACTTGCTATTTCATGGACAATCGGTGATAAGTTTGTATATGGAGAGTGAAGTCTTCCACTTGCGCGAGAGTTGCGAAGAAACATGTATATCGAGAAAGGTGATCTCTACTTTCAAAATACGTATGACAAATCGTCACTGCCTGGGGTCACGGCGACGTAGTGACCTTATGCATAGTAAAACTAGCTGGTTCCTTTCTCTATGACGCATCCCTTCATTGATTCCGTCTGCTAATTCACTGTCACATAACACCGGAGATACAGCAGCTTGTTTGCAGTGAAGTTCTACTGGCAACCAAGCAAGGCTACGACGAGAGGCCAAAGGCCTGGTGGGAGTAAGCTTCCTCCGCAGTATGAGCTGAGGAAATGAAATCACCTGCTAAACATCTTCCTTAGATTTTCAACTCCATCATAACATCTCCGTATCAGCGACATAATGTTTGAGGCCCAACCACGACAACAATTTTCTAGGCCCATCTACTGAGATTAGGCTTCCTAACCAAAACACAACATCCAGACCATTTACAATGGACAATCAGACTCTCATCGATTTCACCATACTGAGATCCGTCACCATTGCTCGAGCAAAGTTTAAAATTAGGGAATATCGAACTGTCCATCTATATCTACTGTATAAAATTTCTTAGTCACTCGCCACGTCAATGCTAGGTTGTGTGTTGGGAGGGACAAAGCTGGTATAGGCAGGTAGAGAAGCAGTGTTGATCAGGGATCTACAGGAGCACTCTCCTTGACAGAAGACTAGTCCAGCTCACAGAGGCACACGCATAAAGGGAACATCTTCGATACTGAAAACACTTGAGATCTCTTTAGCTGCGAATCATCAAAATTTGATTCTGGGCCGTCCGAGTGAGAGCAATGAAGGTATCATGGCTAGATTGCAGAAAAGCTGAAAGTACAAGTAAAGATTCCTGGCTAATCCATACGGGGGACTGAGAAGCCCGGGATCGAATCACCATACTCATCTCGGCAGAGCTGCAAAGGAACAATACGTGGACACACTTGTACCCTTTCAAGCTGTTGTTGCCGTAGAGATTGTTGTCTCGGTTCCCGCAGGAGTTGGAGTGTCGGGCACATGTGTAGTCTGTAGTACTTCCGGCGAATTGGTGGTGATGGTGGATGCCAATGCTTCTACAGCCGTGGACTCCGAGGTGGCGAATAGATCCCCTGTCGTCGTTGCAACTTCCGCGTCCGTAGCGGTGGGAGAGTTTGAAGGAATTACCGCAGCGGGATCTTCGAGAACATTGGCGGTGGTAGTGCTTGAAGTGGCCATTGCAGTGGCGTCTTCGAGCAGAGTAGCAGTGGAGGGGCTGGGAGCGGCTGTTGCGACGGCATTCTCGTCAACAGTAGCGGCAGGAGGGTTGGAGGACTGCCAAAGAGCGTAGTCAAGCATTAATGAGAGTGTCTTCTCCGACGATTTGAAAAGCTCGATTCGATGCAAACTCACATTGGCGACGCAGTTCGAACGCTTGGCGATCGCAGAGTGTGGGGCATTTATGGAAGTTGTTGTCGGCATTGGCGATGCGGCGCACAGCGCTGCTAAGACCATTACAGCAATAGAACAAGATCGGATAAGATGCATTATGCCTTTCTGAAAGCATCAGAAGATGGGAATGTGGGTAGAGATCACTGACTCGGGTTTGCCTGAACATACGTTTGGAAGTTGGAGTCTGTTATCGTATTGGCAGAGCCAGTCCGTGTAACACACAAAGCTATTGATCCCATTCTGTGGGACCTTCAGCATCTCTGGCCAGCAATCTGGTTATATATCGGAGTGGTTATTCTAAGATATCGGAAAATCTGAAACAGGTGCTGCCGCATCCATTGCTCAACTCCCTGACAACTGAAAGGAATCAAACTTTCTTACCTTAGAGTACATACTGCAGCTCCTGCAATGTGTCTTGTGCACTCCCTTGAGACGCTTGTTACGCCTTTGTGGCCGTTTAGGGCTAAGGTGACTTGTCAAAGGACTTCGTCAACCGAAGCAACAACGTCATCCCTCCGTAGAGGCCGTTCGCAGTAACAGAAAAGAGTGTCAACGTCACTAGTACACAACAATAACAAAGGTGGACAAGGAGGAGCGCATCATCGAGCGCGTGTGGGGGTGTCAGATTTGCACACACGAGGGGGTGGATGACTGACTAGGAGGTGCCTTGTGGGTGGGAGACGAAGGTTCTGGAGTCGTATGCAATAAGGCTTGCCCGTATGACAAGCTTCGGACAGTTGTTACTTGGTCGAACTATGAAGAAAGAGGCGTAACTGGATACTAGGAGAGCCTACAACTACTGTATACCTACAAACCCTTTCGCTACCGCGTCCCGACAAGCTCCGGCAAAGTGGGAAACTTTACGCGACCGGTCGTACTAACCGCGCGTTGAACCCTTGCCTACTCCGTAGCTTGAAGATAGAGAGGATGAGAGAGCCTATGAGCGACTGGGTGCTTGAAGGTGAGGCAGATGCATGACAGGGGGTGTGCGACATCTGCGGTGCGTATCGGCTTCTTAGTCCAGCGCGAACGCTTCTCTTGCGACGTCGTGCTCACATGGGATCCTTGGGCATAACGAAGTCAGAATAGCAGAGTAGCACATTGACAAACACTAAGAGCTGGTCGGCGGGAACATCGCTACTCTTGCAGGATTCAATGAGCTCATCATATTCCATCAAGCTGAGTTGCTCCTCGACGGAATCAAGGAATACACTACTTTTTGATCGCTACAATGATCTCATACGCCCCACTCGCTACCTTTATCATTGCGTATACTACTCGCTACCTAGTCTCACTCTATCGTGATCACCTGCCCATCATACCCCGGCCGAACGAATCCCTTCCACTGATCCCGAACTTCTCGCCAAACTGTCCGCATCGTCTCACCCTGCTTGCCCGCACTCCTCTCCACGGCATCCAAGAACGCATCCTCTGTCCCTGGCCTCCTCGTGCCCTGTACCTCCTCACACGCCGCTTCCCATTGCGCATGCGCCGCCGGATGCGTGAACCCGACGAGGTACGTCGCGGCTGGAGATAGTTTCTGCGCGACGCTGAGTGATTGGAGGAAGGAGAGATGGGAGACGTGCGGTTCGAGCCGGAGGGCGTCGAGGATGAGGCATGGAAGGGTGCTTGGTGGGAGGGGAGACGCGTGGGCGGGGAAGGGGACCTTGTCGGAGCCGATGACATCGTCTGCGGGCGCGGTAGAGGTGGTCGGGTTAGACCCATTCGTGGGCGGCTTGATCGCATCTATCATGATATCCCAGGTCCGAGCTGGGATGTAAGACACGTCGCTTAGGTAGACCATCTTGCCATCGAATCTGCCACGAAAAGCGTTCATCCCTTGTCCATTACCAAAGTCGGCGCTACTTACACAAAGCCATAGCAGTAAAACGGCACCGTTTTCTTCTCCGTCTCCTCCATTTTGCGATACAACAGCGACGTCAATGAACGCTCGATCGCGTTGCCCGATATCGATGCGCCATTCGGATGGACGGGCTGGATCACCTGTGGCGGCGTCGATGGCTGCGTCTCCAGTTGGGGCGCATCGAGGCGCTCGACTTTTTCCGGGGGTGTAAAGTATTTCCCATGATGCACTGCGATGGATTTTTTAGATCGAAATGAGGTTGGGGCATACCAGAGACAACGTACCAGCCAGCGGCACAACGCGTATCCCATGCACATCGAATCCCTCCCCGCTCTGCAATCCGGATTCATCATCCACATCCGCTTGCTCATCGTCAAACACCTTGAAAACAAGGCTCGGCACGTCCCCGCCGCCCGTCGCCTGGTTCTTATCCACGAGGTACGGGAATTGCTGGGCGACGGCGGAGAGGGTTGTGCGGGATAGGTAGATGGGGATGACTTGGCCTGCTTGGGGGGATGGTGGGGCGGTGAATGCGCGAAGGTCGTCTGTGCGGGAAACGTTTGTGAGCGTTCAAGCGGTGGAATGGGCGGTGTAGAATATACATACCGAGGCCCGCGATGGCGTCGGCGTGGCCATGGGTGAGGATCACCGCGTCGATGCGCCGAATACAATGTTTGCGGAATAGCCATGTTGCCTGTAATGACAAGTGAATACGAGGCGATTTGAATGGATGATCGGACACTCACCTGATCTCTGAACGTTTTGCCAACATCAATGACGATCGTCCTGCACAATTACAAGAGATGAGCCATCGCACTATGTCGAACACTCGCTCCACTAACCGCCACTCGCCGTCCGGTCCTCGTTTCCGCAGAATCCCACCCGTATTCCCCCTCTTATTCTTCCACCCCGACTGGACTCTAGCGCTCTCGATATCTTCCAGCTCCTCCGACGATGTTTCCTCGTCATGCGCCATCGACGCAACGGCCTCGCGACAGCTCCGGCATTGGATGTCGCTTATCTTGGGTGTGGACGTGATGCACGGGACGAGCGGGAGGGCAGAGGATGTGCCGGTGCCGTGGAAGATGAATTCCATTCTGGGGAGGAGTCGTGAAGATGGACGGTGTCTGGAGGGGACTGGCCGAGAGCGAGTCAGGCCCGCCCACTCGACAAGAAATTCCGGCCAAACAGCACTCTTCCTGCCTCGTCATCCCGTCTTTCCCCTCGCGCGATCGATTCCATTCGTTCCGCTCGGCCCGAGGGGGAGAATGTTGGGACGATAGCGTTGACGCTTGGAATGGCCGCCGCTGGGGAAACGATGCATTCTCCTACGAATGGACGGACATCTGCGAGAATAACATGTTCTTCTGGCGATACAGCAGGCGAGATCTTAAGCCGTACTCGGGATCGATCGCAGACAAGGCCAGACCGGACTTGCCGGAGCGCGCACATCAGCAACGAGCGAGGCTTTACAGCTGTCAAACTGTCGTGCTGCATACCCGTTCACGATCCTCTTTCTACACGACCCGGTGTGGGCGTGTAAGCAGAGTATCTGCCTGCGGTGCGGTCAACCGGCCTGACGATGCGACATTCATGCTGGAACGGGGATCACAGTCGAAGAGAACAGACCGGGGCAGGAGGCTGCTGACTAAGCCGGACATGGTCCCCCCTTTTCCGCTTCGGCGGGTCTCAGCCCGGTTTTTGTCCAGCATCGCTGCTTCATGTTGAGTGGGAATGTCCCCTACGCAGAGGATCATCGCAGGGCTTCAGCATTACCCGCCATCATGTCTTCCCTCGCACGATCGCACCGGCCGCTCGCCAGAGCAACGCACGCCCGCACACTCTGCAACACTGCACGCCTGCAGCAGCATCTTCAGCCCGAACCGCAACCGATCCCGGCAGCCGACGCCCTCGCGGCCACCGCGGGATCCCCGACCTCTGTCTCGGGCGAACATACGTCTCAGCCCTCGTCGAATGCTGCCACGTCCGGAAGGAGGGTCACCCTCGCCGAGGAGCAAAGTGCGCGCGAGGTCGAGGAGTGGAAGGTGAACTTGCGCAAGGTGCGGGAGTGGAGGAGGAATCAGGGCAAGATTCGTGAGTGTTTAGGGATGGGGTCTTTTCCTTGAAATCTGGTATATGATCGGATCGGGATGATCGGGAGTTTGGCGACCGAGAGATGAGAAGTGCGTCGGGGACTAAGATGACACTGATCGAGGGCTGCTTTCGCGGGATATGGTTCGCAATATCCTGTCTTCTGTCTGTGCCTTCTCGTTCCCTCCATTGATGGCAAGTCCGTGAGACTTGGTTGAGGACGACCCCTCATGCGCAGACCGCTCGGCTTACGCTACCCCTCGAACCGTCCACTTTCCGTTTTCCTCCGCCGACCAAGACTAATGCCATTCCCTTCAGGTTCCACCTTTGCAAACGTTCAACCACCATCATACGCCGCCCGCCAATCCACCGACAATGACCAAACGCCGACATCCCTCCTCTCGACCCTTCTCGCGTCTGGCGCCGAACTCGGCCACGCAACATCGCGCCTCGCGTCCCCCTTCACGCCGTACATCTACGGCCACCGTGCGGGGCTGCACATCATCGATGTCGAATCCGCGACGGTGCCGTTGTTGAAAAAGGCCGCGCAGGTCGTCAAAGAGGTCGTCAAGGCGGATGGGGTGGTGCTGATCGTGGGAACGAGGACGGAGCATCGGACGGTCGTCAGGAAGGCAGTCGAGCGCTTGGAGGGGAATGGGTTCGGTGTGGCGGGGACGAGTTGGATGGCGGGAACGTTGACGAACTCGATCTCATAGTGAGTATCCGTGGGACGCTTAATCACCTGTGAACAGTCCTCACCCAAGACCCGCGCAAGCTTCGGCCCAAGACCTATCCAGCAGAAATCCAATATCCCGGATCTCGTCGTCATCCTCAATCCATCCGAGAATCTTGGCTTGATAAGAGAATGCACGACGATGAAGGTACCGACGATCGGTATCGTCGATACGGATACCGACCCGAGGATCGTCACGTATGCGATCCCGGCCAACATGGAGGTGAGTGATGCGCGCGGGTCTGTTGCCTCCGTAGGAACGATTGACTGACGGGATCTGTGATTCTCAGTCGATACGCACGGCGGAACTCGTCGTCTCCACGCTCAGTCTCGCTGGTTCCGAAGGCAGGGAAGAGCGTCTGAAGGAGGCCGTCGGGCGGGGGACGAGTCGACGATGATCCGGCAAATCTTGTATCACCTGGGGACTATGCTATGATAGAAACTGCACTTTGCCGGGGCGACGATAGGCTACGATTGGTGCGCCGTCGGCGGATGATTCGTCAAGGTGAATCCTTCGTCATGTATGTCAGCCTTTAGTCATCGTATCTTTCTGGCTTGTTGTCTACGTGGGAGTGTGTCTCGTTGTTCATTAGAAAGGAAGACGGCATGCGTCGGTCATGTCCAGGAGTTCTGCTGGCATTCCGCCACGAAGCGCAACCTGCCAGGATAGAGGACACAGCATGCAGCGGAGCTGCACTCGATGGCACCTGAAGCTGAACACGTTGCGAGATGATCCCGTCGTTATACCTGTCCGCATCGCTCGATATCGATGTACCTTCGGATTCCTGGTTTTCGTGTAGCAGGGGATAGGGGAATATGCATCCGCTGACATGTAACTGTATGCGGTCTTAGGGGCTGTCTTAGGTGTCACGCGCCCAGTCTTCATGGTATAGTAGCTGTCTCGGTTCCGAAAGCGCTGCCAAGTTGAATAGCTAATTGAGTAGTTTACAGTAAGCTTGTCGCTTGGTAAGGCATAGACCTGCTTCGCATCTCCGCCAGGTGAGGCCCAAGACCTCCCTTCCGCATGCGCTGCCGTCCGAAATTACAGGAGCGTTTGGAAAAGCGATAGTACCGCTAGTGCTGCGTATCCAGCGGGAACAGCGCGCACGTTATATCAGCCAAAAGAGCTGATTGAATGGAATTCAAGGTCGACAAAGTACGCAGCGAGGTACATCCGCTCAACGGTCTTTCCGAGTTCAATTCTCGAATGGATACACCCCCTCTCCTGCCGCTTCCGAGCCTCCCCGCCTCGGTGTGATCCCCAAAAATTGGTACTCGCCACCCATCCCGTCCTCTTGAACCAGGCGCCGTGCGGCATTGGCGATCTGGATTTTCCGTTCTCTTGTCGTCGCAGACTGCAGCAGTCGATCCAGTCGTGGCGCCAGACCTAGTGAAGTCAGGAAGGACCGTTGGTTGATTGGGCCGTGAGGTGTCGCTGGAGATGAGATTGGAGTCAGTGATGAGCAAGCAGAAATGAAGGAAGCGGACTGACCAACTCCAGCGAGGGCCTCCTTCATGTATGCGAAGTCAACATTGGCTGTCAGATCCGCCGACCCCGGATCATCGAATACATGAACAATCTCGTGTCTCCGGAAGGCCTGCGTCCGGATGATCAGCGGCGAGAACCCGAAATGCCATCTCATTACTCACCCTGAAACTATTACTCGAGAACCCGTCCTTCCCGTAGTCCACCACCAATCCAACACCCCCCATCCCGCCTTGCGCCTCGCCATCCTCCCCCTCAAGCCCAGTTACCAACTTGCCCAGCATTCTCATCATTTCGTACGAATCCTTGGATATCTCCACTCGCCCGCCAATGGGAACGTCTTCGAACCGCGGAGACGTCGTCGGCAGAATATCTGAGAGCGTCGATGGTTCGCGGGAAAGCGCGAGCGTGAGTCCGGAAGAGGGATCGGCCGACGGCGTTGATTGAGCCTGTTCTGCGGGGATTGCAGAACGAGATTCCGCAGTCGCGGACGGAGTCCATTCGGGATCTACGTTGACGAAAATCTCACGCCAGCCTTCTTCTGTTTTCTGTAGAATGACGTAGGGGGCGTCAGCAGCGGTACTCAAGGCTGGTAACTTTAAGGCGGACCAACCTGGAAAACATTGATAGGGAGAGCGTCGAAGAACTCATGCGCAAGAACGATGGTGAATGTGTCCTGTTCTAAACGGGAGCGCTCTCAGATCGTGTCGAGAACCACCGTAGCCTACGGACTCACCGACGGGAATTTCCCCGAGCCAATTCCAAAACTCGACCTCAACATCCTTCCCATGCTCTCCAAACGTTTCCAACCGAGTCCGAATCTTCTCCCGTTGCTGTGCCCTCAAGGGCTCAGAAGTCTCCACCAGGTTGACAGACTTGAGCGCCGTACTCGGGAACGTTGGGACGGAGTGGAGTGTCTGTGGCACTGGATGTCAGTATGGAGATGTATACGTACAGGGAGACTTACGCGCAGTATATCGTCCAGCAGCGTCCCGCGTCCCGGTCCGAGCTCGATGATTCGGACTTTTTCTGGTCGGCCTTGGGCGACCCATTGCGTGAGGAACCATATGCCCACCAGCTACGCTTTTATCAACATGGCTCTAAGGCGTGTATGGTAGGAGACATACCTCGCCAAACATTTGACTGATTTCGGGACTCGTGATGAAATCACCCTTTCGCCCAAATACATCCGTCCCTACTTGCTCCAGCACCTTGCTTTCCCCTTCATTCTCTGGCGTTGTTGTCCGGTTGCGTGTATAGTATCCTTGGGTGGGGTGACCGAGGCAGAATTGCATGTACCGCGCAACGGGTAATGGGCCGGTGATCTGCGAACGGAAAGGCAGTAAGCGGAGAACTCTAGAGAAGAGCAAGGTGAGCCGTACTTTTATGCTATCTTTAATCAACTTTAGCAGTTTTCCGCTATGTGATGGATCCGACGGTGGAATTCCCGATGGGTTCGGAGTGGTTTCGGAATGGAGAACCGAAGGGGTGGCACGGGAAGAGTTCCATCGCTGAACTGGGCGGAGATGCGGAGTTGTTGGGCAGAAGCTGACCGCCGGATACCCTTGAATCCGATGCGAGAGGCAGATTCGATTTCTTATTCGAGGCATCATCGTCACTCAAGGCTTTTCGAGCGGGTCTTGTATGGTAAACTGCGATGCAATGAAGCATGACCATTTCCTGAGATCTCGATCGTATCGTATTCAATTCGCTGCCCTCCACCTTGGTAAAGGAAATGTCCGTTTTACAGAGTTTGACGGCAGCCAGTAGGCCGTTTTGGCGTTGATTAGATAACAGCGGGTGACTCCGGGCACGTGAGAGCTCCTATCCGGGCTGAGTTCCGGAAGATGACGGCCATGCAGACCGCATGTCAGCAGACCGCCCTTGTCAGAAATCATGCTTCGTATCGCTGCACACCTCCCTATGCCGTCCCTAGCCAAGAGTACGGATAGATACAGCCATGGGATCAACGACATCCAGCCCCGCGGACGTCCGCCTCGAACAGCCTCCCGGACTGGAAGAGGTCGATCCGTCGCTGATTGAACATGAACGGATTCGCGAGCGATCATTTTCCGTTACACGTAACAGTCGTCGAGGACTTGTGGGTGGGACGGAGAATGAGAAAGGTAGAAGGGGTGGGAAATGGGATGTGTTTGTCACTGAGGCGAGTCGGAGGGTGCTGAACTTTACGCCGAGTTGGTTTTCTGTAAAGTAAGTTCTGCAACGCGGCCTCTGCGTGGCGGGAGCTCATTTGTTATGTTGGACAGTATGGGAACGGGTATCCTGAGTATCATCCTGTATACCCTCCCTTACCAGTTCCGCGGCCTAAAAACAATCGGTACAATCGTCTTCTTTCTCAACCTTGTGCTCTTTGTCGTCTTCCTCATCATGTCCTGGTGAGTGTAATCAGGGAATCATGCTGTCCACGGGCTTGACTAATCCGATTCAATCCGAGCCTCCGATATACGCTCTGGCCTTCGGTCTTCCGCAAGATGCTCTTCCACCCGCAGCAGTCCCTCTTTCTCGGTGCCTTCCCGATGGGATTCGCAACGATCGTCAACATGGTAGCGTTCCTCACTCTCGATCCCCCGACCAACGATCTCAAGACTAAATCGTATGTGACACTACTCCTTGGGTCACACTCAAAACAATAACATCGTCAATGACAGGTTCGAAAGATTCACATGGGGCATCTGGTGGATCGATGCCGCACTATCCGCGATAATCGGCATCGGCATGCTCTTCATCATGTACGCCTTCCGCCGCCTCCTCTGCGCTCAGCCACTCTCATACCCCTCCTCACAGGTTCACACGGCACAATCAACATCCACAAGACGTTACCGGCGCCTGGCTTTTCCCGCCTATCGCCAACATCGTTGCCAGTGCATCGGGGGCGATCGTTGCGGCGTTTTTGGACGATAGGCGGGCGACGATTACAGTTGTCATATCGTTGGTCATGACCCGTCTAGTTAAAATACTGGAATGACTGATGAGAATGATAGGTATATTCTCTGGGGAATTGGGTTTGGACCGACGTTGTTGATTATGGGTTTATATTTCGGCAGACTCGCCATGTTCAAGGTACGGTTTTCTCTCTTCCGATTCCCTCTGAATCAACCTGTCTGATTGCCCACCGACGCCCCAGGTCCCAGCGAACACCATCATCGTCTCAAGCTTTATTCCTCTCGGTCCATGCGGGCAAGGCGCATTCGCCATCCTGAAATTGAGTAGCGTCGTTCGGACGCTATGCCATCGGCGGGCGGAGCAGGGTGGCACGAGCTTGTATGGAGCGGCGGAGTGGAGGGTGTTTGGCAGTGCGATTTATGCGGGGACTGTTCCGTGAGTATGCCAGATGGTCGAAATTGTTGTACAGCTCATTGTGACGAGGCATCTTTTTTCGCGAATTCTTCTCGCACTACCCGCTATTAATTATCTATTTACTCTTTGTTATATTGCAACTGACCATCTCTTCTTGCAATTCGCAGCGTCGCATTCGTGATCTGGGGCTTCGGCTTCGTCTGGCTCCTGATTGCCATCGGCTCGATCCTCCATATTCGCATTCGCGGCGAACACATCCCGTTCAACATGGGCTGGTGGGGCTTTACATTTCCAATTGGCGTATTCACGTCTGCGACGTTACAGTTTGGAACGGAAATGGATAGCGTCTCGTTCAAGGTCTTGGGGACGATCTTTGCGGTTTCTTTGGTTCTGCTTTGGATCACTGTCGCAGTCGGGACGGCGATAAAGGCGTGGCAAGGGGTAGTGTTAGTCCGCTATTACGCTGTCAAATGGCGTGCGACTGACGTTTTTTTTTCTGCTGTCACGATAGATTTATGGCGCCCTGTCTCGATGATGGAGGATGTACACCACCCGTAGGGAGTGCGAACGTTATTAGCAGCTCGCGGGCAAACACGGGCATCATCGATGCGCTTCCAGTTGAGTCGGAGCGGTGAGCTGAGCAGAGCTCGAGATGATTATCTGCATCGGTTTACGAAGATGATGATTTTGTAGTAGTATGGACATTCTATACTAAATCACGATCTCCGCACAATGTCTGCTTGTCGTCGATAAAGATAGCGGAAGGTCAGTGGAGGTTGGCGCGAAGACCATTCGTAAACGGAACATCCCCTGACAAGCGATGAATGGTAGCATCGCGAAAGTACTGTCATATCGCCAAGCTAAGGCCCCCTCGCAACACAGGACAATCGGCTTGAGGTCGCTTTGGCAGTTCTATCACGGTTGTCGCAGTACCAAGAGTCAACCTACGCATGTTCCTATTAGCAGGGCGTGGCCGGCCGTGCATTCGTGCTATCACAAGCCAGGTAGCTGGCTAGAATCTCGTGATGTCCGACAACCTCACGTCACGGCAACATGGGCTGCCTTTCTCCCGGTTGAGGCGATCGATTAAGTGAAACAGGTGGAGGTTGTCGGTCCGTGCACGGTGTAGAGGGAGGCATCTAGAGGAGATTGTCCTTCCTATGCGGCGATGACTCATTAGGGTGGCATCTACTTCCACAACACCCATGTCCTCGCTCGTCTGGATCTCGAGTCTGACACTCCTCGCAGCATCGATATGGGCCTTCACCGCGCTGCCGGGTCCACCACCAGATGCGCAAATCGCAATCCAAACAACCGCCGCGCATAAATCCCCCACGGCACCGCTCCCATCGCTCATCGTTCCCTGCATCACCTCACATCGCCGGTTCCTCCCCATCACAGCGATTCACAGCTTTTCGTATCCACTCATATATCTCGCGCTCGATCTCGACTCATTGGAATCCGGGGCACTGGACTTGAAACGCTCAAGGGGATTCCTTTACGGCGGGAGACCATGGCAGTCGATTCTGGGAATCCAGGCGGGTTCGTACCTCGAGCAAAACTCCACCGTGCGGGAAATCAAGGAGCGCCTTGTGAAGATGATGGAGGAGAGTGGAGTCGAAAAGGGACAGGTGGGAAGGGTATGGATGGTGACGATGCCTTCTTACTTCGGAAAAGCCGGGATCAACCCCTTGACAACGTATTTCGTCTATCGGACGGGTACATTGGATCTTTTGGGAATGGTATTGGAAGTGCATAACACATTTGAGGAGAGGTATGTTCTTGCGTGTTGTCCCGTTGACGAAAAACTGACTACGAGCAGACACGTCTACGTCCTACGAACGGGTGTCAACGAGGAGGGCAGATCGACTCTCACCGCCGGACACCACCACGCATGGATCTTCCCACGGACGTTCCATGTATCACCGTTCAACAATCGAGCAGGCTACTATCGACTCGACATTCAAGATCCCTTCCACGAACAACCCGGATCCAATGGCGCGTTCCCAAAGTTCAAAGTAACCCTCAACCTCCTCACTCAGTCTCATGCACCGAAACTCTACGCAGTCCTCACGAACCATCATACTCAAAAGCCGAGCTTCATCACGACCTCCAACATCATTCGCTCCGTTATCTTCACCCAACCATGGTCCCTTCTTTTAACGACCCCACGAATCCTCGCGCAAGCATGGATACTACATTACCGAAAACAGCTCGTCGTCTATCCCCGTCCTGAACCCGCGCATCCCTCAAGTCCGGCGGAAAGCGAGGTGACGCTCGTCGATGAAGGTGCAACGCCATCGGGGCTATCAAAGGGGTGGAATCCCGTCGAGCGGGATATCATGAGGATTGGTAGGGCGATAGGATGGCAGGCGGTCGGGTCGACGGAGAGGTATGCGGGGGAGCAATTGGTGGGGCACTGGTTGGTGAGGAGGTGTGGGGATGTGGGGATCAGTGTGAACATTGTGTTCACAAATCGTGAGAGGGAAGAGGTGAGGGTTGATGTCGGGTATGTCGTCGCTGGTTCGGAAGTCATCTAAAGGGTTGAACTGACGAGACAATACAGTACAACGTGCCCTGTGTTGCGGATCATTACCCGACATCCGTTCTTTTACACGCAATTGCTTTGCTCGGAGACTCCGCGGCATTTCCTCATGACCGCACGCGCAGATCATCATACGCACGTCTCCTCCTCCGACTTGTTCGAACGTGTATTCTCGACAACGGAAGAATCACCACCCGTCATCACGCGCGATCAACGCCTCACGTCAACACTTCGAAGAGGCTACCTCCTCTTCCTCCTGGGCTTCTCCATCAAGCCACCACCGGTGGAAATCCTTCACACTCCCCCATGGCATTTTATCCATCACCGCAAGCATATGCCACCGCTGACGCTCTGGCAGAGACTCATGATTATACGCATCATCGCAGCTGCGTATTATGCCGACAAGTTTGAGGAATGGATCATGTGGAAGGTTGGAGCGCGGTTCGTCAAAGGACAGGAACCGTGGGGAACATGGGCGAGGGCTGTGGAAGGGTATTGGCGGAAGACCCGCAAAGATGAGCTGGAATCGGGGAACGATACGGGATTAACGCCCGAAGAGGAGGAGATGGATCGAGTATGGGGATCGATTGTTGTAAAAGAGGGATGATTCATACCTGGACGGTTCTATGGTAACGGATCTGTGGATGGCGGGGACAGCGCTCTAGATGGGTGTTACAAGTTGTCACGGAACCTGAACAGACTGTGGTTTACGTTTGCGCGCTCTCCTTGCCGAGGGTGACCGGAAGTCAGTCGCCGCAGACAGGTGGTCGTGCGCGCTTACACTGCTCGACGCGATCAAAGGCGCGAGACTCGGCGCGTGATCAGCGCGGGCGGTGGTCGCCATGCAAGGACATGTTGCAAGTGATGGACAGGTGATGTGCGGCGAAGTGAGGCTCTGTTCATAGGCACGCTACAGCGCGATACGTCTGTCGCTCGACATCATCATCACGACAGCGTGAGTATTGCGATCGCTGTGACCTGTCGTGTCGCGTCGCCTCGACTTGGGTCCAAGGACTCCTTTCGTCGTTATATCTAGTGATCAAAGTCATAGTGAGTCTCGGAGTGTACAGGCCGTGGATGTCTGCTCATGGTCGATGCAGAATGGGTCAGAAAGCAAGCAAACCGGTCGCGCAGGGCGATGCATCGAAGCCGCAACAGGATTCGGCCCCGGCTTCGAACCCGCAGCCAGCTGCAATCACACGGCCAGGCAGCAAGGATGAATCCCGTGACCGAGTCTTGCCGAAACCCGTGGAACGGCCGATAGCAGCCATACCAGGTGTCAAGGCTCAGTTGAACAAGGATGCCTTGGGATTAACCTCGGCTGCTTCGGAAAGGAGGCCGGACGAGAAATCGAAAGCAGGGTTGCCGAGCGGTTTACAGGTCAAGGAGACACCCAAGACCAGCGCGGAGATTTCGAAACCGTCAGTGCTACAGAGAACTCCGGCGACATCCGTTCAGAAGCAGCCTGTTCCGATACAACAGACGAATGCACCCCTGCCGCGATCGCAGCCAGCATCTTCAAGCGCCGTTTCAAAACCTATCAGTCAGCAACCAGCAACGCAACAAGCACAATCACTCACCCCGGCAAAACAGGTCCAGCCATCGCCATCGAAACAGTCGACTCCCCAGCAGCCAGTGCAGAAATTAGCACTTCAGAAGGGCTCGACGCAGAAGGTACCACCTGCGAAACAGACAGTGCAACAGAAACAGCGGCAGACACCGCCTGTCAAGCAGACATTCCAGCACAAACAGCCGCAGCCTCCTGTCCCGAAACAGCAACAAATACCTCAGCAGAAACTCCAACAGCTACAGGCATCTTTGCCGAAGCAGCCGCCATCGGGTGAACAGAAGCCGCCGTCTCAAGTATTCCAGGCACATACTGCGGATGCACCTAGACAGCATAATACCCAGCCACAGCATACTGCAAAACTATCGAACCAAGATTCAGCGTCAGTAAAGCAGACGCCGCATCCTCCTGATCAAAGTAAGGCCTCGAAACCGCCCAAGAAGAAGAAACAGAAACAAGCCAAACCGGCACCCCCTTCAATTGCGCCGAATCCCAACGCCAGCAAGGGACAGCGGAAGCCTATTCCGGCTCCGCACGATGAGCCCGCGATCCCATCCGGCGGCGGACCATTGAGGTCCCGAATGTCGTCGCCTCCGAAACTCGTCGTTACGGGTGCAACTCCGGCCTCTCAAGCTGCATCTGCGGCGTCTGGCTCTACGGGCCCTGTCAACGCAAAAGTCGGAGAGAAGCGTCGTTTGCCAGAGGAGGGTATCCCAACCAATTCGACAACTGCGGTGACATCCACTGGTTCGCCCCCTGATCGGCAACACAAGATCGTACGAAGGGACGGAGATGTAGACACGGCTAGCGCCAAGGAGGGCGCGGCAGGAAAGGCGATCACCGCTCCTCCTGTTGCGGAAGAGAAAGAGGAAGGCGAGATCAGCGATGAAGAGATGGACCAAGCACCCGTCCCATCGCTTCCATCAGCCAGCAGGACAAGTCTTCTCGATCGAATCGGTGATTCCGTATATGCAGCACCGAGCGGTCCATCGGCGCCGTTTGCGGGAAGTTTGTCGGCGCGAATGAATCCGGCGTTGATGTCGCGGATTGATACGAGGGGACCGGCTCATGGACAGTCTGCCGGGTTCCATTCTGCGCCGTATCCTGTCCGATTACCACCTCGTGCGATGAAAGCAGTGGTGCAATCAGAGGTCAGGCCTTCCAATGTCGTATCAGCGCCAACCGCTAGCAGCAGCAAACAGCAAACGAATGGCGTTGTCTCTATGAAGGAAGTGGAACAGCCGAGAAAGAAGGGCGTAATCGGGAGGTCGGGCAATCAAACCACTGTTAACGGAGTGGCTATCCCTGCGCCAAAGGGACAAGGAGAAGGTCAACGTACGTCGTCATGTGCATGTCGCTCGTAACCATTACTCACCTTTTCACGCATAGTGGATGAAGCGGGTCAGCGGGAATTGATCGAAATCATTGTCGAATTGCATAACAAGGGGATCTCGACAGCGCAACTGACGCAACGTGGAGTTCCTACGCAATTGATCAACAAGGTTATGCGAGCGCTTGCGAGACCGGCACCATCGATCGATCGCAAGTCCGAGCGAAAGGTGGTCCCGGCTTCTACTGGTTCCGCACGGCGAGCAAGTCAAACCGTGTCTCAACTTGACCCGACGACTGCCGCTTTCACGCCCATGCAAGTTGACGGCGGTAACGAAGTGGATATGGATATCGATATCGATTCCGAGAATGAGCAGGCACCGCATACAGAGTCGCAGGTGTCTCATATGCCTTTGCAATCTGTGCAAGCCATTCCATCTGCTTGTGAGTGGTATCAAATGAGCACAACAATCCAAATCAGACTCATGCTGTCTTATCAGCCATGGCGTGGATGCCCATGCCTTCCTTTTTGCCAACAATGCCGATGCCGATATCGATGCCATTCCCTCAGCCACCACCACCACCGCCGGCCGTTCCCGCACAACCTCCACCGCCGCCCATGGAGCCAAAACTCAGCTTGAAGGAATTGAAAGCCAGGCTTCTGGCAAATCGCAAGATAAAGGAAAGAGCCTTGGTCGCAGACACGCCGGAAGTCTCGGATCTAGACACGCCCACGCTCTCTCACCTCACAACCACGGCTAGCGTGCTTCCACCGACCGTAGCAACTGATATGCAAGAATCACTTGAACAACCGTCCAGACCCCCGTCGCCGCCGAATATGGTGACTTCGACCAGCACACAGAGCGTCGCGAGCAGGACAGAATCGCCGTCGATTCCGTCGCCGCAGATCAGCGCGACTACTCCAGCCGCTATACCAGTCAACTCTCGTCGACCGGGTGCCGCTGACTTTGTCGATGTCCCTCCTTCGCGCTTGGCTTCTTCGACATTCTTCCGCAGCAACGTGCGCAGAACGTTCGCGCCTCCGCAACCGAAGAGGCTCGTCGTGGATCTCGACGACACGTCGGACGATTCGGACAGCGATGAAGAGTTCGATCCGGATCGTGACATGTCTCTCCCTGTGGATCCCGAGCCGGACCATGCGACAGCTTTGCGCTTGATGCATGAAGCCGAACTTCGGATTGCCCTAGAGCGAAAGAAGGCTCAGTTGCTCGAGAACCGTGCCAAGATAGCTGCATATGCGGCGCGGAAAAAGGCGGCCGCTCTGCTTCCGTCGAACACCGAAACCGCAGCTACCCCTTCACCCAGTATGGTACCGACAGGTCTCGCGTTGGCTGTTCCTTCCGAAACGGACAAGATGTCGGTCTCGCCCACGATTTCAAGAGCATCTGTCGAGTCGCCTGAGATACCGGAGGCTGCCGCTGCAACGCCCGCCGAAATAAACAACACGGGTGGTGCGGATCGTTGCAGATTTTTGTCTCATCCACACTAATCATTCGCAACTCGCACAGGAATGGAGGCAAAGCCGGATGCGGGAAAGAAGTCGACGCAGAAATTTATCGCGAAAGACAAAGCATCTTGTGAGCCAGAATGCACGCGCCATTCCCCATTGGCGCGTGATGGTCAAACCAGCAACGCGCTTCTGCCATCTCAAGGTTGCTTATACCTGAAATCTTCACTTGCGTGCTTAGCCGAAACAGTTACTCCGACTACGGCGATGATCGATCTCACTCAAGAAGAAGAACCAGTAAGCCATTTTCCTGTCCGGTCAGCGGGGATGCCTGAGTGCGCCCATCTTCCAGTCACAGACCACATCGAACGTGGCGTCGGCTTCAGTATGTTCCCTGTCGTAGCGGAAATATGGAGGCTAAGTATAGGCTGGGCGGCCCAGGCACACTTCAAGCCGTATCAATTTTTTACGCCTCATCCCTTGACAAGCGATCCCTCCAAGACGAAAACGAGTGCTGACGTTCTTGATTTGGACCAACTGAAGAACATCAGCCTGTCCAGGATGATGAGAGAACACCGAGCGAGCTCGGGCAAGGCAGAACAAGACCCAGTCGTTTGCAAGTACGAGTTACGAGGCGGTGCTTGTAATTTGCCGGACTGTCCAGACTTTCATATGCGCAGGGAGATCGTGGCGAGTCGTAAGTGCAGTTTATCTCGAAGCACTCTCCATGCTCGTGGACGAGCGTTGCTGGCTTACCCCTTTGAACCATGTCTTGTAGAACAAGACCTTTTGCGTTATATAGATATGGTAATACCCGTCAAGAGATCATCGCCCCAGACTGTTATCACAGCTCGGGAACACTTGCAACAACTGATCCTGTCAAAACCTGATGTCCCGCCAAAATTGGCAGAGTCGGGACCGTTGGACATGGCGATCGAAAGCAGCAAAGATGCCGCGATACGCGAAAAGGCACAGAAGATCAAGCTTATCAAGCAACGCAAAGCAGCATTACTTTACCAGGCTCGGAAATCCGATGTGGAAGAGTTTCTACACGAACTCCGCAAGACAATGCACGACTTTTCCGCAGCTGCAGACGTGACTGATCGCTGACGCAGTCCGAGAGAAAAAAAAGCAGACGAAAGAAAAAGAAGAACAATTGATTAGTGGAGATGACAAGAGAGAAAGCGCGGCCGCAAAAGAGGCGAGTAGCGTTCGGGACTCGATGCAGGGAATGGAGCGACAGCAAAATTCACTGTCGCTTGATCCTTCGCAGTCGACGAGACCAGAAGCCAGGTTCTCGACATCATGCCAGAAGCACCCAAGGTATCGAATGCCTGGAGGCTGTGTATGGCTGTATACCCTTTCATATGCAGAATTGTATGGCGTAGACTATGTCCTGATGCATGCTTGTTTGCATACTCTGTGTCTTGCAGAGCGAAAGCTTGGTTCCTTATTAGGAGGGTATAATAAAGAATACAACCATCGCCAAAACTTGTTGGCCAACCATGAAGAATAGTGTCCGTGATCATGTACAACCAGATCCGACTATACGACGCCCATGCATCTATATAACACCCATTACAACAGTCGCACGCAAACTCCTCAAGTCCTTCTGCTTCCATTGCTCGAAACCGGAAGTCGACGTCTCGCCTGATCTGGTCGAGTTGTCTAGGATCGGCTCGATGGGGTCCGATATCCAACCGAGTACGCCTTGATCTAGTCTTTCCCGACTGCTAGGCGCGCTGTCGATTATCGAAGTTGGATGCGCGAAGCTGATGCTAGGTCCGCTTCTCGCTCGACCAGCACGAGGACGAGCACTTCGCTCGACCGAAGCAGGCGCATCAAGTTCGTCCGCAAACGTGACCGATGTTGATGTCGGAGGACCAGTGGCCGATGGAGCAGGATAGCTCGATAGGTATTCCTGGGAGCGCAGGGAAGATGATTTCCAGCCCCAGGATTGAGAGATAGTGAATACATCTGGTCCCGAGCTATGTGTAGGACATTAGCGCTGAATGGTGGTGTAAGAGACAGAAAGTGAGAGAGCTTTTACCTGAATCTCGTCAGTGCCGTTCCCATCGCGCTAGCACAGCTTATGGAGAAAAAGACCTGAATACCCATCAGCTACTGGACACGCGGATCGCAAAGCGACTGACCTTGGACGTTTTTCTCGGATCGCGATAAGGAGCGTTCAATCCCTTCTGATGGGTCTCGTCCCGCTTCGGCGTGGCCCAATACCGGTCGGTAAATATATCGGCAGACGGCCCTTCGCCATTTCTTCTCCCTAGGCCTTCATCGTCCGAAAGAGCACCCGTTGGACTCATGGATCGTGGCATCGATCCCACCGGTGTGACAGACATGGTCCGCTGAATTGTCAGGGGATTCGACGTGGTGTTTGCATGTGGATAGGTATTCAGAGCTCCGGCAGAGGCGTGCCAGGGCACAGACGAGATATTGTCATCCACCACGGTTGTGCTTCGGGACCGAGGTGTTATCGATGCGGCACGACTCGAGGACGGGAATGGTACGGGTTCAAGCATGGATTGACGATGTAGGTAGATTCCCAGTTGTACTCCCTTGTCCTTTTTGCGTATGGTCTGAACATAGATGTTGAAGTAGCTCCCTATGACGAGATGAGTAATCTGGAAACTCGCGGAAACACCCAACATACCAGCATGGAACACCGTGTGAGAATAGGCCCTCTCTTTCTCTCCAAGCTTGTCTATACCCCAGAATTCGACGGAGAATCTGAATGGCTCGTACCGAGACCAAAGTGCCTCGTCATCGAACTGTTTCCCACTCATACCCCGCTGATGAGCCGCCACGATCTCGCGGCCCGTTCGCATCGGTGTCGAGAACCCGTAGTATGGGTCTCCGGCGTCACCGCTAAGTACGCCGAGGTCAAACGCCGCTCGTGTCGGCGACTGCGTATCATCCGTTAGACGGGGGCCAAGATCTGGCAGCCCGTTTGTCGGGTTGAAGTCGGAGAGCGAGTTGACCGCGTCGCCGATTCGAAGGGTGTTGTCTGTTGGCACGGGCCAGAAGGGCCGATCGAGTTCGGACACAAAGGGCCCAAAGAATGCCGGTCCCGTGCTCGGCGTACCGGGCGCTGGACTGTTTGTTCGACCGTTGGCTCGCCTGGATGAATCCGATGACGTCGGTGTCAGCCAGCCCTTCCGGCCAACGCTCGACTTTGATGCAGCCAGTTCACAGATTTCCGCTGTCGTCACTGCGACACCGTTTTTGGGCACATCTGTCTCGCCACGGCTGCCCGACGTTCCGTCTTGGCGGTAGGCTGTAATCTTTCCTTGGTAATCCGCCGATGACCAGAGAGCTGATTGAAGGACGCCAAGGGGAACGTATGGCTGTCCCGTCGCCGGGTTGATGTCGGCAGAGAGGAGGGAAAGTTGCTCGAATGTCTGCGAAAGGTCAGACTGGTAACACGATAGGTGGCAAGAAGACCTACCATATGACTATAATATATCCCCTTTTCAAAGATCAGCGCTAATTCCTCTTCCTCCCGCGCCTCTGCCTCTTCCGAGCCATCTTCAAGCCCAGTCAAACGCAGCATCACGACGCGCTTGGCAAACTCGTACCGCTCCATCTCGTTGCGTACCCAGAATGCATCGCTTGAAATGACAATTCGAACCCATTCGGCCGGCAGACCACCCCGTGTCCAGATTCGGAGTGGTGGAGTGCGGGAAGACGCGACAGCTGGTGTCGCCGATTCCGGGGTCCAACTTGCGCTATGAGCGTGTCGAGCGGCCGGTTTCTTGCTCCCGGTGTCGGACAGACTGATCCCACGCATGCGGCCGACGAGAGACGGATCTTTGGTCATGCCATCCTGGCTCGCGCCAGTCGACTCGAACGCGCGATCGCCCCCATTCCGCGCCATCTCCTCTTCTATCGGCAAGATATCCACGCCCCATCTGCACAACCAGCTTACGCACGCCTGGCCGATCTTTTCACCTGCAAAGCCGTAAAAATACCGCGGTGCACCAGCGTCGGGTACGGGTTCATTGTCATCCGCCGGAGTCTCGATCTTTGGAGTAGCGGCACACGATTCCTTTTTGATGTCTTCCGGCTCGAGGGATGGAGGCCTGTGAGACACGCTCCTCAACGATGAAGCCCTTGTTGGACCGATCGTCGAATTATCGACCGTCCGTACGCTCTCTCCATCAAACGCATCGGGATCATACCGCCTTGCAACCCGCTCCATCCCGACCGCCGGTTTATGCAACGCTTCATCCTCCTCGTCATCATCAGGGGCGCCAATCCCTCGACCAATCGCGAATTCGAGATACCGAACCACGCTCCACGGCCCGACGCTCGCCAAGACGCCGCCGAGGCATTCCCGAATGAGCGGGTTGTAGCCGAGGTAAATGGCCGTTGCGAGGATGGAAAGGAGAAGACGCGGCGGGGTCTCCTCTATTTGTGGTGAGGTCGGCGCGGGCGATGGCGTTGGTGCGTCAGGAAAGGATGAAGTGAGGGGATGGGTGGGCGTCGGAAGGAGGTGTGGCGGGATTTTGAGTGTCGGATAGGGGGAGTAGAGTCGCGACAAGCAGATTCTGTTTGGATTGGTAGGTCAGCTTTGCCTTGGTAAGATCGTGGCGGAATGATGAAGTTTCGTGCCGAAAGTTAAAGGAACGGATAAATCACACGAACGTCCGGCCATTCGTTTCCTTTCGCCGCTGAAGAACCAGCTGCGACAAGCAATGCGATTCGCGCATGAACGTTGCTTGCCCCATTGAAACCAGGATCGCAGGTGCCTCGAAGACACCCTGTCGTCCCTGGAAGTTTTCACTAGAATAGCCGTATCTAGGGAATACCTTCCATCACGGACTGCTCGACCCGCGTCTGAATACGTTTCCGGTATTCCTCGATGTGAAGCGTCCCTTGATTCTCCCCAGCGGGGATCCGCAAGCTCTCTTGATCCGAGTTCTCAAGGTTATTCCGATGCTCTTCTCGTGAAAATCCCGTTGGATGGTCTCCGAACGACGCCAAATGCCGGCGCGGGTTGAGCGGTGATTGATAGGCTTCGAACTACTTTATTGTTGGTTCGACTGATATACTTGCCGTTCGGCAATCGCTAAACGACTGCTCGGCGGATGCCTTCTCTTCTATGACGGCTTGGAGAACTCCCTCGACCGCGGAGGATCCGGTTCTGTCTCCGCTGCATGAAGAGCAAAGTCCTTGTGGACGAAACTGAATCGGCGACCATCGCGCGACGACCTCGATGGGGTCCGCGTGAAGATCGTACCGTGCTCGGTCCTACGCTGTGTCTCGCTCGTGCTATTCGATCCCTCGCTCCACTCGACGAGACAAGAACTCTCAGCCGTCCAGCGACGGCTTCAGATGTCCTTGCCTGCGGCGCTGGTATTCTCGCTTCGCTCGTGGGTCTTCTCGCTCCTCGCTCCTCGCTCGTCGTCTGTCCGCCACTCACTCAAACGCCCTCCTCCCAATATTCCCATCCCCGAAGCCCACCTCGACCCTTCCCCCCTGTCCGACCGCCTCCTCAAACCCACCACAAAACAACCCTTCAAAGAACCCGGCCTGGACGAGCACGACTCGATGCGCCGGATACGCAAGGCCCCATTGCGGGATGGCGAGGAGGACGTCGGTGCATGTGGCGTTGTGAAGAGCGGATGATATGTGTGCGTGGAGGGGTGTGGCCATTGATGGTGGAACGATCCCTGTCGCCGATGACGGGGCCGGGGAGGAGCGGCAAAGCGAGTTATAGCCGGAAGAGGACAATGAATGGCTGACAGAGCAGGTGTGTCTCGCCTCGGCCGCCGTGAGCTGCGCCATCGGGATCTATTGGCATCGCTCTCGCTCTCGGCATCCCGGGAACGCCGCGGACGGGCCGGGCGCGGCGTGTGGCGAGATGGCCAGTCAAGAGGTCATGCGAGCGGATGGTGGATGGTGTGGGTGATGGAGGGCGGTGTATATGGATGGTGCGCAAATGCGGGTCGGAGGGATGTTGGTGGCACCTTCGGAGCGCCGCATCGCGTCTCTCGAAGGAATGGCTGCCCCAGACCGCTGGAGGAACACTGGACAGACCACCGACATCCTGGTGAAACTTTCGGATATGCTACATCTCGAGACTGCGTATACAAGGATCGAGGAATAGAGCCGTTCCTGCCATGTCTTTCGCGGCTCAGCGGATCCCACTGCTGACCGGCGCGACATACGGCGTTCCCGAGAATGTTTCCGCATACCGAAGCCATCTGTAAGTCCATAACGTGCGATCTCGACAAGCAACCATTTCCCACCAGAAACGACACTCACCAAACGGAACCCGTTGTCGAACCTCGTGAAAGCAGCTCCCGGGAGCTGAAACACGGTCCGGACCCCTTAACCGCTCCCTTGACCGTTCCACAAGAAAGCGCGTCGGTGTTGCGCTTACTGCCATGTGACGTCAGAGAGCTGACGCGAGCCCAGCGTGCATTCCATTCCACCCTGGCCATATAACGCCTCCCTCGCTACACTTTGCAAGATTGATCTTTGTGTTGAACATCTACACAGTCCACACAAACCAGCACCTATCAACAATGTCTTCCCAAAACGCCGGCACACAGTCTCCCAAGCAGCAGAAGCAGGACCCGATGGGTGCGGCGGATACCGAGGGAAAGAAGGGGCAGGGACTCGGCGGTGAACAGAGGGCTTCCGGTGCGTTCTTGTGGTCTGCGAATGGAAAGCACGGGGATTGATGCGTTGGTAACAGAGTCGTCGGGCGCTGATCAGCAGAAGACGGGTGTTTCGGATGAGGCGATCAAGGTATGTCTTCCACCTCCCCCATTCACGTAGACATCCGCTGATATATCTGTCTTCTCAGACTGCTTCCGTACGTTTAGAAACCCTCGACTCGCCATTCTCACGATTGTTTACTGATACCTTCATGCGCACCCGCAGGATGTCGCCTCCAAGATCGCCGACCCCACCAGCGCACGTCACCAGCAGTAAATCCCCTCCTACTCGTCAGCATAGAACCCGAGACCATGAAAACGCGCCGAATAGAAGGGAAAGCGGGGTTGTACCAAGAGTTTCAATCAAAGCTAAAATGCAACGGAATATGGGATATCGAATGAATTCATGATCAAAGACGGAAAGAACGTGGCGCGCGTGTCGTGGTGAGCCTTCTTTCCGCCTTGTTTCCCCATTTTCTCTCCCCGATGTAGCCACTCGCAAGCATGCCCCGCGCATGATCCGTCGTCGTGAACAAGACCCGACACTAACACGTCGCATCTATCGCCTACACGCTTCGCACGCCAGTAGTCACCCGTTCCCCCTTCAAGCGGGTCATTCCCCTTCCTTAGAATCCTCGCCGCGCACGGTCAGTCAACATCACCTCGCCGGCGGCGCGCGACCATCCATCCCTTTTTCGCGCGAGCATAACGATAAGAAATCGGTACGGCTTCGGTCGTTTCGTTCGCTGGGTTTCGACCTTGCTTCGGGATTCCAAGGTACTTTTGCCCGTCTTGCACTCGCCCACGTCAGACCGTCCGCGCGCTGTGTCGGTCGTCGGGTACACGGGCAATGTATAGCCCCCTCAGAATTCGGCATATGTGCGCTGCTTGCCTTGACTCGATCACACCCCGACCATCGGACACGGAGGCTCGCACAGTCGTTTGCTAGAAGTTGGGATCGATGTCAGGCCGGACGTACCGTATGAGGTCGACTGGGCGTCGGTCCTGTTTCGCTATAACAGTTGGCGGGCATGAGCGAGTGTTCAAAGTTTGGTGCTTTGCGACCTCGAGAAAGTTGGGCCCGGTGCAGGGCATGACGTCAACCGGCGCTCAGAGCCTACTCGATAGACAAACTTCAGTATAAATCATGCAAATGTTCCAAGTCTAGCGTTTTGAGATTGCTTACTCTTGGGTCTTGCATTGTGAGGAAGCACTTCGTTCAGTGATGGGTACCTTGCCAGACATATTGTTCGGAGCTTCGCGGTATAGATCGCTGGATCCTCATCGTGCCGGCTGACGATCACCGGGACTTGCCGTACCGGATTCTTGTGGCACTTTCAGTGACTGTGTGAGTTTCGTCCCACGCGCCTGTGAGTATCGTCTCGCCTTAGGCGGTACTAGTCATTACGCAAGGCAATAACAAGCGGGAAATGGATATTGCGCCCTCGACTTCTAATAAAAAGGTCTTTATGCAATTGTTCTTGCAGGCGCACGGCGTTCAGTCTCGAATGGCGCTCCTCGATCACTGCGTACTGAATCCCCATTGAGCCATTCATTCGCGTATGATCGTTGCAATGATAGTTGCAGGCTGTTGCTGCTACTTCGACATGACCATCGACAGAACGTTGTCCGCATGTCTTTGATAGCGTTGACCGTTCAACGCATATCTTTTGCTCACACAACATAGCTCACAACGTGAGACCTCTGGGGAAGCTTCCGGGGACTCCAGAACCACTTTGCGACTGTCTCGAGTGCCGCAGTCAGATTCCCATTTTTCTTCGCTCGCGAGGTTAAAAGAGGATCAGGGTGAAGCGAAGTCAGCTGATGTTCTATGGCCACGTAACCGCCGCCGGTAGATAGCTCGGCAGATAAGCAAGTATTACGTGCACCAGCTCGGGCACCATTGCGCCGGCGTGTTCACGTCGGTGTTCTGACATCTGTCCAATGTGATGTCGCGGCTGAGAATAGATGCGGGCGACAGCTCCAGATAGATGCTGGTGACAGCTGCAGAATTTACCGTACGTAGGAGCGTCGGTACATTGCTGCAGAGTTGCCCCTAAATCTGATACGTTACCACAAGCGGAACTATTGACGTACCTACTGACAGATCGGCGTATGACGGAACAAAGTGAGAGCCATTGTGCGAAGCGGACTGAATCGCGGCACCGGCCCTTATACTTGCCCTTATACCGAGACCGATCTGACGCTGTACTATACCATTGGCATCATCAGAAACCTTTTCAGAGAGGCTGCCTTCAGTATCTTCACACAGTAGTGAGCCGATAGGTTCGATAAGCTGACCAATGGAGAACCTTGATGGCCTTGTTGGCGGACTCATGACGCCGCACCGGATCGTTCGAATCTGTCATGCGGAGAGTTACAGTATGCGGAGCGACGCTGTCGAGCTAGCGGAAACATGAAACGGCCGCTGTTAGCTTCGTTGTTCCTGGTCTACCTTCAGGCGGGGCAATTTGGAGGAAGACTTGGGATAGCTCTTGTGATAACACATTGCGTTCTGAGAAGCTATTCAAAAGGAATCGTATGATCGACATAAGTACTGGATATTATACGTCCTCGACAGCTTGCTCGACGAGATCGTAGCGACTTCTACATCAGCCTACTAGCTACCTACTCGCAACCCCGAACTCGTCATGATTTCTCGATCTCTCGGACGAGACAAAGATAACGAGTGGTGGGGCATCTTGCTATGATCGTTCTGCGTATCTATGACTGCTCGCCATCATCGGTCCTCCTTCGATCGCACTTCGGCTCGAGGTTCCTAGTCTAAAACCCTGCTACTCGCTGACAGTTCCTACCCCATGCGTTAGCTCATGTGTTCCCCGCTGTGCGGCCAATGAAGAACGGATAACGGAGGCGGGACGCCGATGACAGTTATAGCATATCGTCGCCAAAGCGTCGTCGGTCGGCGAAAGCTTCCGGAGGAACCGTACGCTGCCAGCTGCGCTGCCTGCAATTTCCTAGCTAATCTCCCCAGCTATCTCCCCGTTATCTGCGATCCCGAACAAGAGACCGGGCGTCGAGGGGCTCAATTATGCAATCGGGCACACGTGTCTCTTCGAATGGCGTTATTTCCCCCGATCTTTCGCGGATGACTCTAAACCCGCTTTTTGGGAGAAACCAGAGAATGGGGTTTTGACTGTAAAGTACAAATCCTTAGTAAAGGTCATTTCGACGATGTCCACTGCTGTTCATCGCCTTCCCGATGAAGTACATCAACGCATGGCGGTGTATGCTGTCCTGCTGATAGCTGGTGTCTGCTTCACGGTGAACACAGAATGATGAGATGTCGGGAGGATAGCGGCGAACAGTTTCCGAGCTGGCTACTTTGGCTGTAAAATAGCTAAAAAGTGCTAAAAAGATTCCAACGGCTTACAAATTTCTAAAAAGAGAAGAGCAGCAAACGGAGCGCGGGGTCTGGGGCCTCAGCTGATGACTTGCCCCGAAAAAATTGGATCACCTCGATCCATCTTCCCGGCGACACGGTCCTTCACCATCGTACCCTTGCCCTCCTTTTCGGTTGACATTCTCAACTCTCATAATTCTTGGACGACATTGCAGTCACTCAACGTTGGAGCAGAGGACAGCGTGCCGACGTGGAGCACACGCCTCATTCATTCACGAAAGCATCCAACACGCACCGACCGTGCTGGAAGCGCGATCTTTCCTTCTTTCGATTCCAATCCCGTCTGCGGTAGGAGTCTAAAGTATAGTCGAAGTGGGAAGATCCAGGCACATCGACAGACGCAACACTTCGGATCGCATTCACGCATCCGTACCGGTCAAACTCATCATGTCAACAGAACAGGACGTCAAGGCTCGCCTCGAAGCACAGCAGGTCGCGTCTGCAGCACAGGCAGCACATGCCCATACCCGAGCGATGGCGGACGCCGCAGCACTTGCAGCCGTTGGAGGATCCACGAATGGAGCTCCTATCGCGTCACAATCAGGGTATGGAACTGCGTCTCATGGAGGATCAGAACATACTTCGCCGTCGACTACTCCGATTGGGGGAGCCTCCGCAGATGGCACGCCAATGACGGAGGCGTCATCAAACATCCTTGCGGGCTTCGTTGCTCCCGTGCCTGATCCCAAGACGGGCAGGCTTGATCCTAATGATCCAGCCGTGAAAGCGTGTAAGTCTGTTTCTATAAGGGGATGAGGAGATGCTAACGAGTCCGTGACAGTGACAGAAGCGGCATTGGCAATGGACAAGTCGAAGATTCCCCGACCGTACAAGTGTCCGCTTTGTGATCGTGCATTCTACCGTCTGGAACATCAGGTCAGTTTTTTTGTTGATCGAAATCGGTCCTTTTGTTCTGACACGACTCCGCTAGACTCGACACATCAGGACACACACAGGCGAGAAACCCCATGCGTGCACGCATCCAGGCTGCGACAAGCGATTCTCCCGATCCGATGAATTGACAAGACATGCGAGGATCCATATGGGACAACCTGGAGCGGAGCCAATTATGCAGGTACCTTCCACAATTGGCGGAAAGAGCAAGAGGAAGAGCTTGGCTTCGGCTCATTCGACTCCTGGTCCTTCGCGTATTGACGTAAGTGAGCGTGAGCCCGGAAGAGGTCTTTACTGATGGAAATGTCTTAGCATGACGGAGACGATTATATGGCATCGGGTGGTTTCCCCGCTGAATATGTCAACTCGCGAAACCCATACTCAATGAACGAACACGGGTATCCCGTCGATCCCAGTCTCTCGGCGCCCTCCGGAGGAATGACCGGTGTCGGAGGAATGAATGAGATGAGCGCCTTGGCGGCCGCTGCGTCCGATCAATTGCACGAGTTAGAGAGACAACACGAACTGGAGAGGCATGAAGCGCTGAGAAGAGCTGAGTGGGAGATGAGGCATAGGAACAACATGATGGGTGCGCAGGGCAATCAGGGGCCAAGTCAGGGGATGGGCAACATCATGGGTGGCGGTCCGAGGTCTGGGGATAGCACACCTGTCAATGCCGCGGCGGCGGCGGCAGCGGTCTACGGATTCTCCTCGGAGCGAGAACGGATGGGCAACAACGCTGGGATCAACAACCACGGTCAGCCATTCACCGGTCCCCCCGCGGTGCCGGGCCAGACCAACGTCTTCTACCCTGTGTCTGCTGCTCAACCGGAAACCAACCTGCATCCGGCGGTTCCACCGGGCACGCTCGCCGATCCCACGTATCTCTTGCCACCGAATTGCCATCACGAAGAATGCCACAAGAGCTATCGAAAACGATTGAAGTTTGCCAAGCAGACAGCCGCGTGCCCGAATTGCTTGACCCTGGCTCCTCCCTCGACCGGAAGTGTTCAAACAGGTAATACGGCAGCGGCATCGGGTGGATCTGGAAGCAACACTTCATCGCAAACGAACACCCCGCAACACCGATCACACGAAGATCTGCACATGCTCGGCACAAGTAGCGGCAACAATTCCAACTCGGGATTTCACATGAACTTTGGGGCGGGCGGAGCTTCGGGAGCCAACAACGGAGCCCAACAACAGCAGCAGGCCATACAGCAACATCTACAACGTCTAGCGGCGAATCAGGCTCAACAGAGGCATAATCAGCAAAAGCTGCTGGCGCAGCTGAAGTCACAGGCGAATGCCCACGCATTCTCATTGTCCACTTCGGCTCCACAATCCTCCAGAAAACCCAACAACGTCAACTTCGCGGCCCATTCCAATGGTTCGCGTGCGCCTCCCAGTGCTGCCAGCTCCAACTTTGGCCTACCACCCGGAATGAACGCCGGCAAAATGCGCTCGAACCCGCCTTCTACGCAAGTCTCGCCGCGGTCGGATTCTTCAGACGATTTCGAGGATGATCATGCTCAAGCCCCCAGTCTGCAGTTCGAGATGACGCCATCTACGAGTCCTGTGCTGGGACCGTTGAAGAGCATGTCATTATTACAGCACAATGCCGGTGCGCCTCACCTGGACTTGCATGCCGGACCAGCTTCAAAGCGACATCATGAGCGACTTCACGGACATCATTATCTCTCGCACTTGCATCATGGCTCCTTCACCGCTCCCGGATCAATTCATGCTTCGCCCGCCGTTTCGCGTGGGCCCAGTCGTCCGGGCAGTCCCGATTTCCACCACGCCGAGGGACACGTCGCCGGTTCCGGAAAGCACGGAGGTCATACGTCACACCTCGCTCGAGATGCCAAGTATCGAAGCCATCCGTACGGCGGCGGATCATTCAGTCATTCCTCTCATGCATCAACTCCGAACACGCCTGCGCTCAACGCCAACTTTGGCCACAAGTCTAGTGGCAGGATGAGCCCGCCGCGGCTGATTCGCTCGAATTCTGGATCGCATCTCGTCAGCATGCCTCGCGCGTATGAGCCTCAACAGCAACAACAACGGCATACCGTAGAAGACATTCTGAATGCTGCTGCTGGAGCCAATGCGCCGACTCGTCCCGCCGACAGGCCCGGCGCGCCCGTCTACAACAGCTACGCGATCGCCCAAAGTGCGCCGACTTCCGCTCAGACGAGTCCACTGCATTCGCGAAGCAACAGTCCAGGCGTCGCAACATCTGGCGGTAATATGCCGCAGGGCACTTCACTCGCGCACGGCGTACGTGCTGCTTTCGGTATGACGCCTATTGTGGATCACACCGGTCGCGAGCGTACCCTCTCACCTCCTCGACAGCAAAAGTACGATCCAGGATTCACGTCACCCGGCTCCCGATTACCGCCACTGGGCGCACAGCAGGCTGCAGGGTACTTGCCGAGCCTGTCCCGAAGCGGCAGCCCTGCTCCAACGGCTTCAGCTGGATCGACCACAGGTAATGGCGCTTCAATCGCACAGGGCGCCGAGGCTTCTATGGAAGTCGATGCGCAGCCGTGACAAAGGCGATGAAAATCTTCGGTCCTGCAGCACTGCGGAGTACGCACACAGTCGGAATTATGGAGACGGGTAGCAAGGAGATAGGTAGAGTCTAGACACGATCATGACGAAACACAAGACGATGCCGAAGATCAAGACGAGGATGCGACAACAACAATCATAGATGGGTTCAAAACATGCTGTCCACTTAATTCATCTTCTTTGTAATGTTGTAAAGGGGTACGGAATGTTCAGACGCAGCTGTATGAGAATGGGTTAGGGCAATGTCTGGCCTGCAATTCCTTTCAACTACAAGCCATACGATTCAAGATCGAGCAATTGGGAGTTGTACGACCGGTACTGACTAGCTTCCAGTAAGCTACCGAAGCTACATCGATGCGTCTGCGCTTCTGGAGACATCTCGCTTTACATCACTAAGTACAACTTGTCTATGTTTGCCATCTCATCATCTCTGCGGCCATGTTCCGGCTACTGGCTCATGTAGCCACCAGCCAGCAGTTGCTTCTTTGGTATGGGCTTGACGACAGTCATGAGAACGCCAATCGCAACCGCAACCACGCCAAGGATCCAAGTTCCTTTGTGATAGCTAGAGAAGGCGAGTGTCGGCCAAATACTTCATCCTGCGCCTGTCCCATCCAGACTTACTTGGTAAAGCGGTAGCCAACCGAAAACAAAACACCGCCCATATTGCCCGTAGCTCCCACCAAGCCGCTCATGATTCCGTTATACTGCGGATTGACATGCGGTACCAGCGAGTACTGAAATGCATTCTCGGTCAGCGCTTGAACCCGAAAATTGACGTTATGGTGCACCTACTGCCGCGCCGTTCGCCGCATCCATGAACAATGCCGAAGCCATGACGCCACCGACCAGAACGGCCGGATTGTGAGGGTTCAGTACGCCGGTCCAAATAAGCATGACGCCCTGCGCAGCCACCAACTGTTGCATCTTTTAGTAAGTGAGAACGCACATGTGGCAGATATTGGCGACCTACAAAGCCGTACCAGACCTGCTTGGTCTTGGTTCCGCGCGAAGGTGAAACCCATGCGTACAGCCAATCGGCGACAACACCTCCCATGGGTCGGCTGATAACGTTGAAGAGACCGAATGCCGCCGCTACTTGACCGCTCTTGGTCTGGCTCCAGCCCAGTGATTGCTGATACCAGGGACCCAAAACACTGTTCAAAGCGAGCTCACCTGAATCATGAAGCGATATCAGACGAGTCCGAGGAGAACAAAAATAATCACTCACCACCAAAGGAGCATGCGTATGGCGCCGCCAACATCAACGTCTGCATACACATCACTGCTTTCAGAGAGTCCTTCAAGCTTGGCTTCTTGATTTCCTCCATTTTCAAGGTTGGCGCGACAGAGGTCTCGCCATGACCGTCCTCGAGGGCTTGCACGGAGATCTGCGTTGTCTGCTTCTCGGAGCTCGACTTTTCCTTGAGGCTTTCCGCTTGGGTTCCCGTTTCTTCGATTTCTTGCTCGGTGATTGTCGTCTGAGGCGTGAAACGATCTTCCCATTTTCCTGTAGGTGTATCTTCACAGAGGAAGAAGGAGCCTGCAGCGCATAACAGCAGCAGTATGGTTGGCACCACGAAAGATACCTGCATGGGTGGGTCTTAGCACTCTCGGATGTGTCGCGCCTGAACAGTACGAACCCGCCAAGCTTTGCTGGAGCTGAGTCCTCGGCTCTTCAAGCTGTCGTAAACAGCCGGCATCATAAAGTAAGTGACACTAGGCACAAACCAGGATCAGCAAAGGCATGAAACGTGGATTATGAAGACTATTTACCCGGCACCGGCATTTCCCCAGCCTATGAGAAGGTCAACTTAGCATCGATCAAAGCAAATAAGCAGAATGGACTTACCGGCAGCGAAACCATTGGCGGTGCCCACGACTCCCTAAAAGGTTGACAGCCGATGGCTGTTAACACCGGTCCCGACCACCACGCGATTGCTCCGTCACATACCTTGTCGTAGAAAAGGGTGCACCAGGTCAAGCATGGGACAAACGAAGCGCCAGCAATACCGACGAAAAATCGGATAAGGAGAAGACCAGCGTAGTTCTGGATGAGGCCCGCCAGACCGCAAGGAATGGCAGCAGCGATGAGAACGCAGGTCACTGAGAGGTCAGGACGCGTTAGTCTTTTGCGACTCTCTTCAGATCGACTTTGCCACAAAACATACTGGTCTTTCTCGGTCCATATCGATCGCAGCAGGGTCCGACGATGGCTCGCATGCACATACCAGCCAACAGGGCGACGATGTTTCTTATGTAACCGACGAGTCAGCATAACTTTTCGAAAATCCCTAGGATACTGACGAATTGAGCCATTGCACGTTGGTGAAGCCTTCCGTGGCCCGGATACTTTTTGCCAGCGGCGAGAAGGAATACCAGGCGGCGAACGAGCAACCTATCCATAAATTTGTCAGTCTTCCCATGCGGACGTTGTCATTCGGAGACTTACAGAATGATGCCCAGGAGAAGAAGAATACCCGACCATACTTGTTGAAGGGATTGATGATGGGCAGCTTCTGAGCCTTCCCGTTCAGTGGGTTGATGGGTGGCGCACCCAGGCAGAAGACGTTCTTCATCGTTGAAACAAAAGTTATTTACGAGTCTTAGTCAGGGTGTCCCGACCTTCTCCTGATCTTGTTGGACATCGATGCTTCGCAGATTTATATCTCGTGAACATGATCGAAACACAAGCCAGGATTTTCGTTTGGTATCAAGTCAGCCAGATGCCAAGCCCAAATCGACTAGGTGTTTGAGAGGATCCTGGACGGAGTCAGATCTCAACGTAATACTACTACAGCCTTCAGTAGAGGATGGATATAGAGGGAATCTTCGTTTCATTGATTGGTTCTTGATGCATTCTTGCGATTGCGGTGGTCTTGGCAGTGAATTTGCCGGCAACGGGAGTTGTAGTTATAGACGTTCAGCGATTAGCAGCCATTCCAGAAGAGAGATGTGAGAAACTCCGCACTCTGGCTGTCTGAACAACTATCTGGCTACACCTCCCGATTACGACGCTACACAGCGGAATGTATGTCTTCCGCCTATGCACGCCAGAATCCCGAAAGAACCCGTTCGGCACTGAGGCTCGAGCAGCGCCGACCGATAAGTGAGCGGGTCTCCGTCTTCACGGTGCCTGGAGCAGCTCCTGGCTCATCCGGCACTTGCGTTCGCGGACTCGCTTCCACTACGGTCAAAGCCCTAGATAAATCGACATGATAACAGCAGTGATAAGAAGTCGGTCGCGCAACCAGATAAGGCGAAACAAACAACTTAGCGCTGATAAGGCAGGCCGGAGATTTGAACGCATGTCCGTCTCCCCTGAGCCTGTTTCATATAGCTGAAACGTGAAACTGGATCGAGTTATGATAGCGGGAAGTCAGCTGGAGAGTCAGGTCTGCGGAGCTGAGAGAGTGTGGAAGGTAGGCAGTCTAGTAAGAAAGGCAATTGACATACTTTGGAGACAACTTGCCCTCGCCATGATCATTGTGCTAGATCTGACAAGATTGATTCTGCCGATAAACGGGGGATGATGACTGGAGCGTTGGATTCTTGTCGACAGCTCGGCGCCTTGGAGTATTCAAGGAGCCCGCCGCCATTATCGGGAGGAATATCCTCCGCTCGAGACAGCCATCGAAGAGTTTTCAGCCTTATTGTATGCTTCACCGACCAACTCGTGCGCGTTAGAGGACGGAGTCCCTGAGTGCTGCGTAAAGACTGAGTAAAATGACAGCCCGCCTGGACCTTGTCGGCAGGGTCAGATCAGAACAGCCCACATGTGCGCCAATCCGTCGTCGGATCGCAAGGCCTCTGGAACTTTAGCTCAGCCGTTTGTGTTATCGCGAATCAAATGTCAAACGACTTGCGAATCGTCATCCCGCAGTTTGGGCATGCCAGCCGGCGGCCGGTGGCCACGGCGATCGGGAGCAAATCGCCATCCGGGGCTCAACTCGCAACTCGTCCATGCCGTCAAACGTTGCTCTGCACAACGTTGCTCGACAAGACTAGTCGGCTGCTTCCAGGCTGAAATCCAGGATTCAAGATCACGAGAACTTCGACCATGCCCGGAAGGCTGAACGCCTTCATCAACAAGGCGCGCGAGACGGCGGTGAACGTGGGAACTCAAGCGGGGACGGCAATTCGGGTGAAACACAAGCAGGAAAGGCTTACCATTTGGGCACTAATGGATCTCTTCGTTGGTTGATAGGATACATCAAGCCTTGCGGCATCAACGACAACGAGCTCGCTCGGCCAAGTATCCTTCACCCTTGAAGCGGAGAGCCGTCGAGCGGAAAGCATACTGTCTTCGTTTCTCTCGGCGCCGCCAAATCCGTATGCGGGGAAGATTGCCGTGATGAATCGGATCCCACGCGAAGTCGTACAAAGGGCCAAAGGATTCGCGGTCTTCACCGTCGTCAAAGCTGGGTTTATGTTTTCGGGGAAAGCAGGTTCGGGATTGGTGGTCGCGAGGCTGCCGGATGGAAGTTGGAGTGCACCAAGTTGCATCGCTACGGCTGGAGTCGGATGGGGTTTGCAGGTTGGGGCCGGTGAGCTCGTTGGTTGAGTCACCTCTTTCCCATATATTAAATCAACACTTTTTAGATATTACCGAGTTCGTCATCGTCTTGAACAACGAGGACGCCGTAAAGGCCTTTTCACAGGGAGGGAACGTTACCATTGGCGGTAAGTATCCTTTGCAGGGACGCTTGGTATAGTACCTGACTGTTTATCGGCAGGGAATATCTCCGCCACCGCTGGTCCTGTGGGAGGTGGAGCTCAGGTTGCAACGGCGCTGCAACACCCAGCACCCATGTTTTCGTACACCAGGTCAAAAGGTGGGTCCAGACGCTCTTTTTTATCACAGCTTTGTGTATTTATCGTCCTTGATTGTAGGCCTCTTTGCCGGTGTAAGCTTGGAAGGTACTGTCTTGGTGGAAAGAAAAGAAGCAAACAGGGCATTTTACGGCACCGCCATTTCGGTAAGATATCCACCCTTCATTCCGGCTTCCTCTCACACTGATCACGACCGCTCCGCACTAGGCCCACGACATCCTCTCAGGAACTGTTCCGGCTCCGGAAATCGCCAACGGAATGTATGAAGTCATCGAGACTGCGGAAGGGATCGACCCGATGCTGGATCCCGGTTCGGCAACGCCATCAACGGTCGCGCCGGGGGAAGAGGAGATGTTGCGTCCTGCCGCGAGCGCTCCAGCGGAGAAGCTATGAGGAGGAACTAATCAATTGGGATCGACGCTACGCCCTCGCACATCTCGTAGGTTCGCCTCTCCGTGTATTAGGTACCCTACAAGTGCGTTTGTAACTATACTCTTCATAGCGTTGTACGGTCACTTTATCATGCGATATCATACAGTCGTCTACTCGAAGGTCGGTTAACTTCAACACGATTCCCCGCATCTTCAGAATGCGACCATCGACTCCCACGTTGGATGTGCCAACAAGTCAACGTGTTCTTGCGCAAGGAATTGACTCCGTCCCCCTCACAAGTGCACCGTCACTTCCGAGCCTCGTGGTGACAAGATCGTATGAACGTTCGACGTCGACCAGTCAATGACCATGGTCTGCGTTGTTGTCTTTAGTCGAGCGGGTTCGTAATCACGCTGAGCGTCGGAGAAACATAGGTCAGTAACGTGGTAGTATGGTCGCCATATGCGCGGAGGATTGTGATACTTGCCAGCACCTTTTCCAACAAGGTATTGCAGACCACAATAGGAACCGGGCCGCTGGACTGAAGAATGAGCTCTGCCGCCTCCATGCCTTTTCCGCTCGTCTTGCCCTTGACAGCACATCTTCGGAAGCGGACGTTTGCTGCGGGCGAAGTGGTCAGTCTCTTTAGTCACTACGCTGACTTCGTGAAGCCACTACCCTCAGTCAGAGCTTGCGCAAAGCTGTTCTTGATCGATTGACTCCTATCAGGAACCGCCTGCGTTAGATAGAAGATCGTCTGAGCGGTTGTTAGCATGGTTTTCGACATCTCGAAGGTGTTACATACTTCATAGTCCGAACTCAGGGTCTGGAACTTTGCGTCCCTACTCTGCATAGGCGTCATTCCCGTGACGGCGCATGCCACCTCGTGGCAACGAGTCATTTCCCTGACTGGTGACGAAGACCTAGACCCGAACCTCGGAGTCGACATGCCAGACGAAGGAGGCGAAACGGAGCTGCGTTGATTCGGAAGAAGGAGGTGTTTGACGAATGGTGCTTGTGGAAGCGAGATACGACTGGGCGCTTGGCTACGCCTGACGTGAAGATTGGAAGGTGTCATGGTGGGCGTTGAAGTCTTGAACAGCGACTCTACCGCCTTTCTTCGGGCGTTCGACGTCCTATGCTTCTATACTATTCCGACATCGATGCGCTCACATTCCAATAGTCCCTTCCAAAGGTACCATCCTTTGATGCGCACATCACGCCATACCTTGGCTTGCGATAGCATAAGACTTCACCTTTGGGAGATCTGCGTTTGTGGACTTTGGGCCTTCTCAGATCAGGGCGACCGCCTTCCGGGGATTCGTAGCATTCCTGCTAGACGTAGTGATGGCCTCTTCCGTGTGAAGCAGGGGTCAATGTCTTTCATCTCCTTCGCTTCGGTTCTTCTTCTGCTGCCCGATCTACTTTATACAACTTATGGCGTTGTGGTTTGCGACTACTTCGCAGCGTTGAGCATCTTTTCGATCTCGGGCTCGAGTGCCGACTGATAACAAAATCAGGGGTGAGCAGGGAGTCATGCTGCAAGTTGGGGCTTTCATGTAATTACCGGCTCCGTTCGGGCACCAAACCACTTGACTTCATTCCCTTGCACGAGGAACTTTGAGAAGTTCCTGTTTAATCATAGAAGCGGTCAAAGTCGTATGGATGTGATACATGCGTAAGGAGCCACTTACCAGTCGATATCCTTTACGCCTGCCTTCTCCTTCAAAACCTTGTAGATAGGCTGAGTCGTCGGGCCGTTCACGTCCGCCTATCATTACAATGAAGACAACAGAAGTATCAGGCCTTGTCAGACTTCCAGATAACAGTGACACTCACCTTCTTGGCTATCGGGAATTCGACACCGTAGTTGCGTTCGCAGAATTGCAGGATCTCGTCATCGGCCCCAGGTTCTTGTTTCCCGAATTGCTGTTTAGGTTGCGAGTCAATGCAAAAGCCCTCATGATGTACGGGAATCCATTGCTTACATTGCAGGGGAATCCGAAGACCTCAAGGCCCTGCGGATGGTACTTGGCGTACAGAGCTTGCAAACCTGGTGCGAAGAGCTTGAGTGAGCGCATTGCGCATGGGTGTATTGGAAGACTTGTCCATACCTTTATAGTGCGGTGTCAATCCACAAGCGGAGGCGACGTTGACGAACAGGATCGGCTTGCCCTCGAGATCTTTCAAGGGTACAGACCGACCGGGTTGTTCTACCTGCAATCTAGATCAGTAGCTGGACATACTGACCAGTTCATGCGAGAACGACTCACGCTGAGATCGTACAAGGACATCTTCGAAGTGGTGCTGATCGTTCTTGCGCTGGATCGGGCCGAGGATACAACACGGGTTGACCTTGATACTATACGCATGCTCATGCTTGACCGATCAGGACGGACCGACGCGGAATCCAGGCCTGACTGCTATCCGAGGTGAACCACCGACTGATCGATCTACATCCGCGGCGGAGACCCCGGACGAACACGGACGCGGAACAAAACTGATAAACGCCCATAAACACACCCACACTATCATTAATCCCGTCTCCGATTGCAATATGCTACAACTTAGAGCAGTCTTTCAGCCGGAATATGTTTATTGGGCACACAATATTGACATCTCCCCCGCTTCACTCAACGAAGCTTAAAGTATCCCGAACATGATTCATATTAAATAAGTATGTAATCCTAGAAAACCACAGTGTCCGGACGCAAGTCCGGCTTCTGTCCACACACTCTTTCAAATATGTCCGTTCGGAAATGGGTTCTTCAGTATTCGTGATTTTCGGCCGTTTTCTTTTTTTGGTCATGCTTTTCATTAGCTTTCCATCTACTGCAGCACATTTGGCAAAGCGGCACATTGTAAGGGAGATACCCGCGATACGCGATCTGGCTTTCAAGACACAATGAGGGGATGAATATACGCATGTTGTAACGTTGTAGGCACCTTTACAAATCTGCGAAGACGCTCTTGCTTTTATCCTGGCCAAGGCTCCACCTATCCACCTGTTCTTCACGACTACTTCCACTCAACGCAGCAACAATGGCGCCGGGCTTTATGCAGCGAGCGTCGATGGTGATACCGGTGGCTGCAGGAACAGAGGACGAGCCTCTGACACTAGACGATGGAGCTGTATTGGAATCCATCGAAGTCGATCTGGAGAAGATGTCCCCAGCCGCAACAAGAGCGGCCTACGGCCCAGCTCAGCGAGAATATAGGGAGTGATGCTTGCAACGAGCTATAAAGGACGGGAAGGTAGCCTTGGAGGAGATAGAAGATCCATCCAGAAGGGCGCTCGAAGATATGAAGCGGTAAGCTTCTTTGCACTTGTCAAGATATCGATCAACGATTTGCCCCTTATTTGCTGACTCGCATACCCTGAGATTGTCAATGTAGAACTATGGTCACCGGAAGCAGGGTTGCGGTTTTTTTGAAGGAGTGCGTTGTGGGACGAGCACACAAGCCGAAAGGAAAGCAGGGGGGAAAGAAAAATCGGACGCTTCCGCGCTCATCGAGGAAGCAGCGGGCAAGACTGTGGGAGCCGCCGTTCTCAATCAGTACCTGTCTGCCCTTTGTCGGCTTCACAAAAATCAACAGGCGGCTTCAAACGGTCAGCTTCCCTCGCCAAGGGTCCATCCCGCCGTCATCAACCTGGCAAGGACCGAGAGGCTGAAGACCGCGGTCAGAACGAAGAGTCACTTGAATGATCGGACGGAGAGTGAGTAGATGTACCCTTGTCAGTGTGTAATGCATCCCTATCTTCGTACATCTGCATCTTGAGGTGGCTGTGCGATTAGAAGATCTCCGAAGATCCTTAATGCTTCGTTAAATGCTCAGGAAGCTGAGGTACTGATCAGTAGCTTCCTGTGATATAGATACGTTCCTTGACGGTTACGGCACCAATGATGAACTTGCGGCAATTCTTGGAGAAGGCCTTCTTCGCAACAATCGCGAGGGCTTGAGAGATCGCGCTATGGGGTGCTCCGCGGGGAAAGCGCAAGAGGTATACAGCTCGCCGACTTGCAACATATACCGTTGGAAGAAAGGGAAGGACCGACTCCATGCGATATTCCCGTCATTTTGCTTTTCAACGGCAAGACCAACAAGGAAGGCAAAGCTCACGCCATGGGAGCCATGAGGAATAAACGGTGGGATCTCTGTCCCCTGAGCGCACTGGGCTTTTGGTTGTTCTATCGGTATGCGAAGGCTGGTGACAGTGAGCAGTCAAGATGACCACTGATGTTCCAGTGATATAACAGCTTTCGAATAAGCGGGGAGGTGTTTGGAGACCGGCAGGAGGCGTTCCCGCGCCTGAATAACCCGAAAGGATGGTTTCCGCTTTTTTTTGTTCCCCGGATCGACGCAAACAAGTGAAATGAAGAAAGACACCCATTATCACGCGGTCAAAGCCCTCCTCAAGCGATCCGGCGTCGGCGACAACTCCAGCCAGGTCACCCATATCTTCCGCGGATCAGCAGCTAGGATGGCAGATCTACAGGGCGCGTCCTAGCGGGACATAGCAAGAGCGAGGCGCTTGGACATGTCCGCGATGACCCAGTACTATCTGACGACGTTGCCAAGGGAGACGATGCGCGTCCTAGCCGGATTCACAGTCGAGCGCGGCTCGTTCTGGATTTCGCGCGACCTGGAGCCGCCATTGGAGTTGCAGGAAATGGTCTTGCCTCAAGTTTCCGTATGGTGAGTACAGGCGCCAAAAGAAGGGAGAAATCGCGTGTCATGATGAATTCTGACGATATCGCACTTTTAGGATGACTAGACTGAGCGATGATGACCAGTCACAGTCGTGAAGCCTCGCGGCGCGTAGATTTCTGCGCCTCCTTATTCGTCTGCGACGTATAATCCTTCAAGACTCGGTATCTCTCCGGAAATCGCAACCCGATCACATAATTCTACGGGATAGCGTCCTCTCGACAAATCTGTATCATGATTTCGCGGCAAGAGTCGAAGACGCGGTCACGGTAGCTGTCTCGCCGCTCAGTATTCAGCTGCAACAGGCGATGCCTGAAGTGGTTACAGAGATGAACAATATGCGAGGAGTGCTCTCTGCGGACATCCGAAACCTGCGCAGCAAGCTGAAAGGGGAAATCGTTGGGATCCGGGATCATGTGGTGAGTCCGGACGCGCGCTTGGTGAGGGGAATTGCGAGGCAGGCACAGAGGTCCAGTCAATCCGGCGCGGTGCTTCAATCCCTGACGGGCGTGATGGAGCTATTGGCCGGGGGTGTTTCCGATACTAGAATACGATTGCCGAATGCAGAAGACACCGAGCAGGCGTTACGTAACGCAACAGAAAGTTCCCCCGGCGACGTGCACCGGCAGGCGACGCAATCTCCCTCCGGCTTGTCAATCGCCGTTCCATTCCCCGACACCTCGGCCCTGACGTGTGAGGCCAGCCCTTCCGATCGTCGTTCGATCAACTCTGCGCCCGCGGCCTCTTTCACCGGTTGCCGAATGCCCGCCCTCGCGCCGCTTCTGGATGCAGCAGGAGAAGCCGCCCGACAATGTATCAGTGACGATAATGAAGGCAATTACGACGCAGGCAGTAATCTCCAGCGTTCTGGGCTCAGTGGAACTCGCCATGCATCGATACCTTCCGCTTTCTGTATGGAGAGCAATCATTCCACTGTTGTCGAACTATGGAATGAGTGGAACATCGGAGTTGCGGGTCGCCCTTCAGTACGCGCCTTGGTCGAGGCTGGATTGCGCAAGTCCGATAGTCAGCGGAAACTCTTTGGACGTCGCAAAATCATTATCGACGAGATCGAGACTTTGGCGAAAGCCCACGCTGTGCCAGAGCTGGAGATCGTCGGCAGGCTGGATAGCCATCGGGTAGCGAACAGAATGTCCATCACCAAGCTGCAGGATGAGATCAAGAAGAAGAAAGGGACGGGCGGGAGTATTGTCTGAAATGGTGAGTAAGTGGCTGTCCGTGGGTCTGTTCAACTTGACACTGATGATCTTTGTCAGTCCATTAAGGAAGACCGTGGGGCAATTCTGTCAGGCGAGAAAAGCGTTGCTGAAGGGAGGGTACACGCTGTGACTTATTGCCGCCTGCAAGTTGTATACCCTAAGAAGCGCTGAACAGGATGAGTTCTCTGAGATTTGAAGGCAACAACTCGATTTAAGGATGACCAACAGTGACTGTCGAGATGCTGAGCCCCCTCAGAAAGGGCGGACGTGGTATGGAAGGGGTGCAGCGCGAATGTAGCGATGTAGTGACAGACGAGCATTCTAGCGACAAGGGTAGAATAAGGTGATACTGAAAGTTTTATCATCTACTGAAGCAGGGCATAACGCACCTACAACTCTACAAGTACCAGAGTGCTAATAAATTCATCCCCCTCGCCCGGTGCGACGGTAGAGGAGCTCCTCAACGTCCGACGAGGCGGTGACCAGCCGCAACGCTGCATCCTCGAACGGCAGTGTTGAGTAGGATAAAGGATCCGACAGCATGCAGCTTCAGTACCGATTGACTAGAATGCACGCGGAAGCTCAGATGGGTCAGCTTTGATTCAACACAGACAGGCAGATGAATATTCGTGTATTGACAAGATGTTGTGTCTTACGTGAATGTCAACGACGAGCGGGAGGGGCAGAATAGCGAGGAGGAGAGGAAGGAAAAGCAGTACTTGACACACTGTTGTCTGTTGCCATTCGCTTCCTCATGATCTACATTCCCTCTCAAGACTAGGTCGGTGCCTTGCGCCGATGATGAAGTGGGACGTAGTGGTAGATGTCATGCTGTCATGTTAGATTATTACAACAGTCCTGCAGTATTGCGTTGATGTCAGTCAAAAGCAAACTGAACGCGGAGATGAAAATGAGGGAGGCAGAGAAAGGATACTGACTATTGGCTACCTCTACCTAGCCAGGCCGACAGTGAATCGCAACATTGCAGTCATCATCCTAGCCAACCGGGCGGGCCATCCGCATCACGATGCGTCATACACCCTATCCATCTGGAGTTGTAAGAAGGCGCAACACTTGAAGCCAAAGTATTTCATGTCGTTGTCATCTTGGAGGATAGGTATCCATAAGGAAGGCCGGGCAGGGGCAAGGGAATTTTAGAGGATCGAGAAATCTGATAAGAATCTATGAAGAATACAATTGAATTCTTCAACAGGAGAGAGAGATATCAGGCGATGGCATGCAGCTGTCGACAGGAGATGTACTCACCTAACGTTCTTGCCTGCCGCATGGCGCTACCCTGTTCGCACAGCCATATCCTGCGAGTCTTCTCTCCTTTCCAACGGTTCCTTCCAGCCATTTGTCCTGGTGCCGCAGAAAGCAAATCGGATTGTTTGGGGGGATGCCTGTGGCTGGTTTTGAGGTGCGAGGGGCGTAGAGAAGATGCGTTGACAGCAGCACTCGGAGAGGAGCAGACCAGTCTGAGGTTGCAGCGCATTTTGATGAGGCAGAAGGTCGATGTAAAGCATAGCTTAGCTTGACACAATTACCTGGAAGTGCAAGTTCGATTGAGGTGAGACAGCGTATTACGTTATCCAATAAGCTGATCCGATATATCGCTACAAAGGTACAGGGAGGTTTCATAGTACCGCTGTAGGATAACAAGACATTCCAAAGTGCCAAAGGTCCTCGGACACAGCTGTCCAAGCTTCAGGGCTCTGGGTTGGGTTTCCAGATATCTCCGGGTATTTGGAGAGCGAAGCTCCAAATCCCTCGAGTTACACGGAGGACTAGGAAAACCAGAGTTCGAGTGAAGTCCGCGCGCGCGTGACCCGCGGAGGACTCAGACGCGGACTCATCCTCATGATACTATCAAACAGCATTCAATTCTCCCCCACTTTGGAATGGCCGATTTGCCGGGAGCATCAACGTCCTTCTTTAACGACATTCTGATAGCTTGCCAACAAGGATCTGCAACGGTGTTCTCCTTCCAATGAGCAGTTGCGTCCGCCTGAGCCACGGTAAGACCTCATCTAGCTTTTTTTCATCTCCATTATCATGCTGTATGTACGTTCCACACGAGGTGCTACAAAAGGACAGCATCTCTTCTATTATCGCGGACAAGTAGTTTGTAAGGCTCCTGAGTACGGGGCGCCAACTAGCGGCCTGGTATGACTAAGCAATGACCGATTATGAGATCAGATGAGCACGGCTAATCTCGGAATATCCGGAGAAGCCGACAAGTTCAACGATCTTCTACGGTGTCAGAACTGAGACAGTGACAAGTGCTAGAGTGGAGCTACTGAAGGGCTCACAATAACGGGGCTGTAGACAAGGGAGCAGTGTTCGTGAGGTAATGTTACCTACGACTAGCGATAACTGTGAGACGGGTTGTAAAGGCAAAGCAATGCTAAGCCAGTGACGCTTCTAGTTGGGGTGGCCAAGCGTGATTCCATAGACATTGTCCTGAGATACAACTGAATTCGGCTACCTTTTATAGACGTCAAGATCTGGTGGCAAACTAAGGTTTGCGCGAGGGAGCCCTTGATCCCTCATAGTGAAAACATGTCCGTGCAAGATCTGCAAAGGCTGCAAGTCGTGCACGGGCAAACCGGGCATTAATGGCTGTAGAGGCAGAAGTCAGCTAGCTGCAGGGAGCCTATGAGCCCTGGACAGTGATAAATGTTACGGCAGAAGCTGCATTGGCTGCAAGTTGTGCAATCACAGTATAGGCAAAAGCAGGCGAGCTGGAAATCTAGAGGGGGATTCTGGCACTTCAATGCCCGTTTACCCCCTGTCAGGCAAAGCTGGCTGCGTAGCATGCGGGGCATGCGTCGGAAGCAGCTGCAGCGTTTGCCGCGGAGCGGGGCCTGGTATTTCCTCCTATAGCTTACAAGTATTGACGTGTATAGACAGCTTCAGAGCTGAACGCGTAAGCAAGCTTACATCACCTAGCGTTCAGCTGAGCTACCACAGGAAAGCCTACAAGTCAAAAAGATTCCAATTTAAGGGAGATCACAAGTCAGAAAGCTAGCTAAGAAGAACCTGTTGTACTCGGTTTGTCTTTTCAGCTACTGTACAACAATTAAGAGTTTCCAATTCATTTCCTATTCCTGTTCTCCTTCTTCTCCTACTCCTCTTCCATCTCGGCGAACATGGTGAGCAGGGCGGCGAGAGGGGCGTGTTGGCCCTGCGCAACAGCTTCTACGCTGTTAGTCCCTTTACATAGTTAGTCTTGCAATAGCAAGGCTATACCGTCGTTGTAATAGGATCTAGCACTAGCGTTGTACACTTATTACGTAAGACGGGATTCGAATACCTATAGTGGAAGACGAAGGTTAGGTAATCCTGAGAAAGTCTTAAGGTGGCTCCGGAATTGATTGTCAATCAAAGGGTGCATCAATAAGTTATTGAGCCTTTACAAAAGACAGAATGCACGCTATATATACCTGTCAAGAACACAGAGAGGCCTTGGTCCAAAGTGGCTGGTGTTGTGCACTTGGTCCAAAGTGAGCCGGTCTTTGGACCGGTTCTAAAGGTCACCTGGCTTGAACCGGTTCAAAGTTGGCTGAGATTTAAACCACGATTAATGACTGATACGCTGACTCGGTGGCATCGGTAACTATCTGCTCAGCCGAGAGTTGGGCAGACTCTAGATACATCTCAGCTCTGGTACAGATACCGACTATCTCGGGTACTCTACGCAGTGCACATTGTGCACCAAGTTCAGATAGTTCAGATAGTTCAGATAGTTCAGATAGTTCAGATAGTTCAGATAGTTCAGATAGTTCAGATAGTTCAGATAGTTGTGATAATTCAGATAGTTCAGTTCGTACAGATCGTGCACTTGTCCTAGGGAGACCCCTGTTCACTCTGGGCTCCCATACATCATGAATAGGTATATATAGCTGGCATCTGCCCAGTTGTAATAGCCCTCATGACTTATGATTCACCCTTTGATTTCCCTTTGATTACGAAGCTGCCTTAAGTGCAAGAGTTTCTCAGAATTAGCTACCCTCGTCTTCCACTTCCGGTATTGCGAGATCCTGTCTTGAAATAATAAAAGTACACCTGCAAGTGTCTCCCTTATTGCCTAGCTAGACACCTCCTCAGATACGCTGTTCTTGTTTCCCGTGTTGTACCAATAAGTAGTCAGTTCGATTGCCAGTAGTATCTTATGTTCCCCTTTTTGTTGTAACCAAGTAGCCCGCCTACTTGGATTGTAATGGTATTGCGACTATCTTACCCTTAGTTTCTCTATGTACAATGTGAGCCCGCATGTCCCCGACTCGCACACGATTGAGACAGAAGCTATGTCCTCTGTACCTATTCTTAGTCACAAGTGACATAGTCTACGTCATGGACATAGAGTATGTCCCTCGGATCCAAAGCTGACCAAGCAAGGGACATACACTATGTCGTCCCCTTGGATCGCCTTGAGAGGCTCGCCACTCTCATGCAAGGATTTCGTCTATAGAAGGAGAGCTAAGTCGTACTACAGTTTGCCACATGACTATGAAATCACGCTTGATCTCACCTAATCGGTGACAAGAGTCATCCTCCTCCCCTTCTAAGTTGAATACGAAGCATAATACCCTTTGACTGGACCCACCAGAACCTCGTACTGTACTTAGTCGCATTATTCTATAGTGCTACCTAGTACAAGGTATTTGGGTCTCTTTCAACATCGCTAGTGCTAGATCCCTTATACAACGACGTTGCTATCTGCTCTTTTGGCCGAATAGATCCTTGATCCGGGACAGTTCTCTACAGTGACAGGCAAGAAACTAGTCCCTGTTGGCCCAAAGATCGCAACAAAGGAGTTGTCAGGGGGAGGCTTGTCGTCTACCACGCTTCCGAAAGCCTCGAGGATATTTGCCCATGTCTCATATGGGATGGCTCTATAGCTGACCGAATGGAAGCGGTGTTTATGAGGCATCTCTACCGTTATACGACAAAGGCATAAATGTCAAGGCAACAGTGTACATATTCTCAACACGAGCGGCAGGGTTATCTACCACCCTGCGACACACGATTTCCATGCCTCGTGGTGACCAAGATCGGCTCTGTCTTGTCCCAAAGAGAAAACAAATTGCCCACCAAGATCCTTCACACCCTTCAAGGCCTCACATGCCTGCCCGATCGCATGCGGGCTTTGCCAGGTCCAAAAAAGCTTATTCTGCGAATCATAATACGAATCGGCCATTGCCTTGGAATCGTAATGCTTGCCGGGCGTTGCAGCACTTTCGCCGGCGATGTTTACGTATTGCTGGAAGGAACTGGTGGCATCCTTCCATGTTTGAGGGTCGACATTCTCGTGCTTATAATTGTGTGATGTGTCATATCTCAGGGCGCCCGAATTGAAGTCAGTGAGCGGATTGTCGAGAATACAGTTAAGTCCGCTTGACTTCTCGCAAGGACCCTTCATAGGGAACCATTTTGCATAGCTTTAGATGGATGCCTTGTCAGTCCAGGTAGTCATCGAGAGTATCCATTTCACATACTAGGCGAAGCCAACATTCATCTTGTTCTTTTTGACTCCAAGTTGGGCCAGTTCGTCAATCGTTGCAGTCATACCTTCCAGGTACGAATGATGATACGCCTTTTGACCTTGACTGTAACGGTTCACGAGATCGTAACTGGCAGATTGAGCAACAGAAAGTCAGTCAAGTACATAATATAAACCAGTCCCATGTCTCACGTCATGAGGTTGTAAAAGTCCACATGTTCATCAATGGCTTGAATGACGTTTGATGTGTAGCCTGACATAACATCTTCCAAAGGGTCTTTTCCCGGTGGATTATAAGGCTTTCCAGGCATGGCAAGGGAAAGCAGCATTTGAGGTGCAGCCTTCTTGATCGCTTTGACCATCTCCGGCCAATGGGTTGTCGTGGTGGAATTAGGGTACTCATGATCAAGATCGATCTATGCAGCATCAGATCAGTCACATGCGCGTCGCAATCGATCACAGGTCTCACACCGTCCCATTTCTCTGCAATCGCAAGCGCTGCTATTTCTTGTCCTAGCTTTATGGCCTTGTCCTTGCTACCTCGGATATTGTCAGTCTCCGTGAAGAATAAATGGTCTTGTGCCCATCCGCCGAAGGCCCCCATAACTTTGATATCTTTGGCTCTAGCTTGCTGCAAGAGATCGCCAGGGAATCTTCTGGAAGATGATGCCATAGCCAGAGGACACGTGCGCATGTCGACACCAAACAGGATAAGATGTGTAAGCCCATCAAGTTGGGAGAGATTGGCCTCCCCAGGCACAGCCTCTCCGTCGTATATAGACCAGTATGCAACCTTGCGTTTGTCACCATTGGCGGAGACCGATTGAGCCTGCGCCAGCAGCAATGACGCAAGGACAAGAAGTTGTGTGATTCTCATCCCGATTTCGTTCTTGTTCTTTAGCCGCTACGTCTTTAACAGTCTTGTGTGCAAGATGCGCTCAAGGGGGTATATCAAGCTCGGAGAGCTATCATATATACGGAGCGGTGTAGCAAGTATTTCACATTCCTTTTGTTGACATCATCGAGACCGCTGGCGAAAGGGTCTGTATGTCCAAGTGAAAGCATGAATGGGCTGACAAGAAAGGGACGATCTCCATGTAAGGTTGCCTTAAGATGTTCATTGTGAACCTTCCACCAGCCCTTTGATGCCTTCTCAGCCCTTTGATGCACAAAGGATACCATTGGCTGTCGGCGGTGTTCCCAAACCGTTGCCTCTTCTCTCCTATTCTACTCCTGACTACCTACTTTGTGTAAAGAGACCATTCCCGTAGCACTATCATAATGCGCACTAGCTCAACATCTACGAAAGAGAACTCTTAAACTCACCTCTTCCTCCGTCCTATAAGGCTCCTGAGTACTCAGCGCCAAATGATGCCCTGGTATGACTAAGCGATGACCGATTATGACTATAAAAGGGTTCGGCTACTACTGGGATTCCCGGAGAAGCTGGCAAGTCCAACGATTTTTCACTTCGGTGTCAGAGCTGAGGCAGTGACAAGTGCTAGATTGGAGCTACTAAAGGGCTCGCCAAAATCACGACCGCGGGACGGCAGGCGAGGGAAAGGTGTTCGTGCGGTAATGTTACCTACGTCTGACGATAATTGTGAGACGGATTGTCAAGGCAAAGCGATGCTGAGCCAGTGACGCTTCTAGCTGGGGTGGTAAAGCGTGATTCAATAGGGTGACATCTACAATACAAATGATTTGAGCTTCATTATATAAACATCGAGATCGGTAGCAAACTGAGGTTTTGCTCGAGGGAGCCCTTGACCCTTTTGAGTGAAAACTGTCAATGCGAGAGCTGCAAGCGCTGCAAGTCGTACATTGGAAAATCAGGCAGACTTTGGCTGACTAGATAGAATTCAGCTAGCTGCAGGGAGCACAATAGCCCTGATTAGGAATGCATGTTAGGGCAGAAGCTGCAAAGGCTGCAAGTTGTAAATAACAGAATGTGTCGCGGACCAGTGATCTATCCCGCTGTAGCAGGTAGCACCGTCGTTGTATAAGGGATCTAGCACAGCGATGTACACTTATTACCTCAAGGCAGGATCCTGTATTACATGGAGTGAAAGACAAGGGTAGCTAATCCTGAAAAGGTCTTGCACTCAAGGTAGCTTCGTAATTAAGGGGAAATCATAAGCATGGGAGCTATTACAAGAGACTAGAAAGTCCTCTATATATACCTATCTTAGCCATCCTGGATCACTTGTGGAGGAGCGAAGTACTGGCTTCGTCATTCCGTAGTCCAGCGAAGCGTGGCGTCAAGCCAGGCGCTTCGTCTACGCTAACTTCGGCGAAGCGTGTGAAGATGAAGCGTGGCGTTGGGGAAGCTGCTTCGCCAGTACTGGCTTCTGCGAAGCATGCAGAGGCGAAGTACCAGGAGTCACTGCAAGGTAGCAGAGACGTCGCTGAGTCAGCTACGCGACAATGGTGACGATGTGATGTCATCGTCACGACTATGGCATACAACGGTGCTGCTCAGGTTGTATCTCTACAGAATGGGCATGAGCAAACCGAGCTTGGGATCCAGAAGGGGATACTGGCACTCGATGGCGTTAAACCACATGTCAGACGAGGCTCGCTGGCGGTGCCCACAATGGGTATGATGCATGCGGCGGAAGCCTCAGAGGCGGCTGCCGCAGAGCGGAACTTGATGTTCTGTCTAGTAGCTGTAGGGGGAATGACAATTACAACGCAGCTCTTTATCCGCGCCCGGAAGCGATACAAGATGAACTGGTGTTCAGTTAGTTCACCATTACAAGTCACGAGACTCTACAGGCTAAGAAGGCATACATAGCTAGAAAGGACCTTTAGTATTCGGTTTATCTTTTTAGCTATTATACAACAGTTGGGTGATTCTAAATGTCATTCTCCAATCCCTCAGCTATTCCTGCTGGTTGTCCAAAGAGGCGAACATCTCGGGAAGGAGGGCGACAGGGGCGTGCTGGCCTTCAGCGAGATCTGAGCAGCTGCGTTGGCCATCCTACATCACCCCACGTTCAGACTAAAGGCGACCAGCCGCTAATTTCTTACGAAATATTACGTTGGGAACCCATTCTCGGAGTCTTCCCGCTATGAAATGTGGATAATACACAAGCTTTCGGGCAGAGGCAGCTTGTGCCAGGCATTCTTCAGCGCTTGGGTCGTGGGCGAGCGATTCCCGCAGATAGACGGTATCGATATCGTGATTACCGGTATACCAAAATCTGTTCGAGGCGTCTACGCCTCCGAGATACGCCTTGACAGCTACCTCGGTGAGGTGTACTGGTCACTCAGGATTTAATCTGCCGGGAATACTGTAGTACACTCGGTACGTGATTTGTACAGTCCTCTGGCTCCTAGGGGCCGAGACCTGTCGAACCTGCTAATCGAGCTTACCGCTCGTCTCTCCCGCACGTGAAGGGGTTACAGATAATCAAGTAGTACATGATTATTCGCGTTAGCTACAGGGAAGGCGTTGCCCAGATCACGCAGCGCTTCCCAGTCCTGGTCACTCACCGCCATCCAGGCCGAACGCGTATTCGTGTCGGTGACGTCCAATTGTGGTTCATCGCTTTGTGTGGCTGTGTGTCGCGGGGTATCTCAAGCATCTGATTGTATAGAAAAAGTCGCGAATTCACTTGAAGTCGAAACGCTGCTGAAGATCTCTTTGGGCCTTTCGACCTGATGTTCGTGTTCAGATAAGTAACTAAAGTAGTGGAAGATGAGAGGCATGACCTGCTGACGTGCCCTCTCCCTCGCCCGCATCGAGCGATATACATCCGAACGGACGCGGACGGACGGACCCGGCACGCACTAAGCCGGATCTGCATCCGCGCGCCCTCCACGTGCGGCGGCCGTGGGTCAGTCACGTAACCGCGCCGAGGCTGGGCTTTGGGCTGCAGAAGGCGGGGGACGGGAGCGAGGGGATGGCGTCGAGGGGAAGGCGACACGGGGAGATCGCTCGATGCAGTCGGCGGGTCCACACGCGCAAGCGAACGACCAGTGGCGCGCGCCGGAGCCCTTGGCGGTGACACTGCCATCTCCGACGACGACGACAACGACGACGACGACGACGACGACGACGACGACGGGCCTGCCCATTAGCGCGCGAACGACGAGTTCGCCCGTCAGTGCGATCTCGAGGACGTTGGAGGGCGCGGGAAGGGAAGGCATGATCGAGGGGAGGCCGGGGGAGGGCAGTGGCGGGTGGTATGGGAGGGCGGAGTATGCGCAGGGGGAGTATCAGCGGTTTCCGGCGACGCAGCATCATCCGTACCATCTGCAGGCACCGCATTTACAGCATCAGCACCAGCAACATCAAGAACAGCATCAGTACCCCTCGGCGCCAGATATGCGCGAATACCTTCACCCGGAATCCTCATCAACGAAACGCAAACACCCGGGAACCGGTAGCGAATCCCACCCTCCACCGTTGCACGTCTACCCCTCCTTCCCGCCACGCGATTCCTCCTCCCACGCCTCATCCTCGACCCAGCCGACCGCTCCGCCACCCGGCTTTGTCGCGTGCACGAAATGTCGCCATCGCAAGATCAAGTGCGGCGGCCAACGCCCCGTTTGTGAAAACTGCGAGAAGAAGGGATTAAAGTGCGTGTATGATGTCGTTGTCAAGCGTCGCGGGCCGGATAAAAAACCCGGTGGGAGGATGAAGAAGCGGCATAGTGGGACGACGGTCGCGGCAGTGGAGGGGGAGGCACAGCAGGAGACATCGCCAATAACGCACGGAAGGCTCGATCTGAAGCCGCCTGTCGTTTCCCCGGCATCAACGAATACGCCCTCCTCGAGCAGCTCGGCTCCGCATCCCATGGACGAGCTCCGCCCGAGCGCCATCCCGGAGCAGGCAAGGCCGCAGTGGATGACGGGCGTTTCCCCCCTTGACGGGACGGCTCCGACGACATCGTCGAATTCGCCCGAGACGGTGCTTTCCATCCCACGATCACGCGCGGAGAGTATGTCATCGGCCACGAGGTATGGGCCGTATGTGTCGGTGCATAGCGTGCCCCCGCCGCCATCGTTGCCATATGGGTATGTATCGACATTTGTTCCGCCGCCGCCGCCGCCGCCGCATACGTTTCCGCATGATCATCCGCCGATATACCCTCCGAACGCGATACCCTCTTGGATATCGGGATATCCCCCACCGCCCGTCTCGCACTACGCCGACACCCCATCTTACCCACCCGGTTACCCACCGACTCATCGCCCGCCGCCGCCGCCGTCGCCGCTCGACCTCTCACACGTCCGACCCCCGGCCGCGCAAACGCACGAAGTCTGGAGCCCGAACGTCGTCGGCAAGCTTGGCATGGCGGATCTCGTGACGGGGTACGATCCCGTACAGCATATCGCGACGGGGGCGAACCTTGGGCTGGGGATGGAGAGCGAGGCGAGTGTGATGATGGTCAAGAGGTGAGCATACCGTCTCGTCCCCTTGACGTATCGCCGCTGATCGCGTTCGTTGTAGTGAGAATGGAGATTCGACAGAGGAATCCCGCGTACAGTCGTACGCGGGGGAAGATGCCTTTGTGCGCGGGCTCAAACTCGAGCGGCTGCCGAATACGTCGTATGCACGGGAGAGCGACTGGGTATGGATGACGGGCTTGTTCAGTACGAATTGGCAAGAGGGAATACGGATCTTGGATACCGAGTTGCGCTTCTTGTGAGTCATGCGCGTGGATGGGGTTGAATGGGATGCTCATATTGCGGCAGCTTTGACATGAATATGCAGTGGTTTCAGTTTCTGAACCGGTCGTTATTCTTCACAACGCTCTACCACGATATCGACCGGTACGAGATCCAGCCGGCGCTGATTCTCGCCATGCTGGCCGTCACGACGCTCGTCAAGTCCGCGCACCACGGTCCGCACGCCGTCGGCAAGCAAAACGCCATCACATTTGCCGACGCCGCACGCTCAATGATCCAGCAATCCATTGTCGCGAATAAAGTCGACCCGACGCTCGCGCAGGCGGCGCTCGTGCTCATGGCGTTTGAGTTTTACCCTTATCCGCAGCACTCGCAAGAACGAACGATCAGCGCCGTACATCTGTTTGACAGTATCGCGCACATGTTCCAGCTGCTCGCCGGGGATGTATCGGACGACAGGGTATCCATCTTCATCCCCGGCGCTGTACCCGTCTTGACGCTCCCGTGTCCACCCGCGACGGCGCCGACGACCACACACGAGGAAATCTTCCGCTCAAGCCATGAAGCCGAGGAAGAGGAAGAGATCCAGCAGCTCGTGAAATGGTCGCCGCAGCCTCAGTGGCCCGTGCATTGGAGCGTCGCGCAGGTGCGGCAGGACGAGGCGCGAAGGATGTGCTGGACGGCGTCGTCGATGATTGCCAATTTCAGCTTGTGGATGCATACGCTCGGGATGCCGCCGCTGGATCTGTACATGTCGAATCCGGCGAATGTGAGTCATGTCGTGGGCCCCGCCGCCAGTGAGACGGATGCTGACCTGAGACGTAGTATGCGCTATTCTTCCCCGCCGAGCCGCTTCTCGTCAACAAGGCGCCCGTCGTGGGCAAGCAAACCATGTGGGCGCTGTACAATCGCGTCGTCCTCCTCTGGCATTTCACGCTCAAGTCCCACCACATGGACATGCCGCCCGGAAAGCGCGCGTCGCTGTACGAGCAAATCTGGCACGAAACGCATCGGATCGAGGAAGCGCTATTCCATATCGGGATGAATGCCGGGCAAACGCAGAAATGGCAAGCGCGGGATTGGATCATCAATATCCTCTCCCTCATCACCGATAACTTTTCCCGGTTCGCGCCGGGGATGTTGGCGGGGCGGACGGACGTCGCGGCGCGGGAGGAAGGCTACCGGAGCTGGGTCAAGCAGCAGGCCGAGTTGGGCGCGTTGCTGCGCGGGATGGCACCGGCGGGTGGCCCAGCGCCGGTGACAGAGGGTCAGGCGCCACCGCCGCCGGCGGTGGTCAGTCGGCCATTTTTCGCGTGGCCGTTGCTTCACATGGTTCACAAGTGAGTCCCCCGGTCCGTCCCCCAAAGTTCGATTGCTAACGATCACTCCCGCTCGCTTGCGCAGCGCCCTGACAACCTTCCACCTCGACCCGACCCGGTTCGAAACGATCAAAATCGCCGCATCGGTACTCGGCGTCGTCAGCACCATCTCCGCCAGCTGGCCCAACCCGGTTCTGCACCGGGAACTGGGCAAGCTCCGGGCCGAGTTCGAGCGCATTGTCGCGAGCGGGGGTTTACCGGTCGATTGGCGGACGAGGCCGATCTTGAGGGAGGAGGCGCAAGGGCCGTCGGTGACGCCTGCGTGAGAAGGGGGGCGGTGCGTGGGTGTTGTACAGTAGTTGTATCTGGGCAGGTGACATTGCATTCGGCGTTCCTAGCTTGTCGGCCAACTCGCGCGCGCTCCGTCGCACTGCCTCGGTGCCCTCCAAGCCTAGAATTCCCTAGCTGGCACCTGAAACGCGGATCCTGGTGATTTGCTTCCGGGCACCTGACCTGACGTGTGGTGGGTACAGCGGGGCCCTGTGCCTGTCGCCTGAGCTTGCCTTCCAAAGATAAATATAGCCCCTGCCTTGTCCGCCCTGATCGGCTCGCCCTGGATTCCCCTCCAACCATCCACCATGCGCACCCCATCGCTCATCGCATGCCTCGCGCTCTTGGCGCCCGCGACGATCCACGCAACCCCTATCAAACGGGCCCCGGGCGTATTCAACATCCGCCCTTCCGGTGCGCTCTCGTTCGTACGTCCCCCCCTCCCTTCTCCTCGTCGGTATCCGGCCGCTAACGAGCCCCCACAGTGCCTCGGAACAGTCGAGACTCCCGCGAACGGGGTCACGCTCTACAACATCCCTTGCGCTCGTCCGCCCGGTTCGGATCCGGCGTATTTGGCGTTCGAGTTGGAGCCGCAGGTGCCGGGGGTGGTGAGGCTGCAGGGAACCAACTTTTGCGTCGATGCGGGATTGGGTGAGTTGGGCTTTTGGGGATGGTGTCGGGGACATGCTGATGCGTTTGCGAACAGGCTTCAACGAGCGTAAGAGCGCGAGCTAGTTTCCCATCTACTGTACTCATTCACGTGTCCACTCAAGTCAAGCTATGGACTTGTTACCCTTCCGTTCCGCAGCAAGACTGGGTGTTTACGGGCGACAACCATCTCGCGCTCTTTGGCGGCACCAACTGTGTCTCCTACAACGGCGGCGGATGCGGACTCGGTGGATGCGCGCCAGGCACGGTCAGGGTAACCGTCTTTCCTTTTCCTCTCTCCCTGGGCATAGCTGATTGACAGGAACCCAGTGCGGACCGGATCAGTACCAAGTATGGACGCTCACGCCACCCGACGCGCCTCCTCCAACCTCAACAACGGCGCCCCCACCGGCACCTACAGGCGGCGAACTCCACTGGGCCGGACCGAACGGACAGCAATGCCTTGGGTTGACGATACGGGGCGCATCAGACGGAACGATCGTCAACATGTAACGTCCTTTTTCCTTCCTTTCCCCCATCTTTCTTCCCCACTGACTCTGCCCTCCAAGGGGCCCTTGCATCCCATTCAGCGACCGGTTCAAGAACACCCAACTATGGATCATCCCCGCCAAGAACAGCGCTGGACCCATCCGACTCGCCAACAGTAACCAGTGCCTTGATGCCGGCTCGCCGCCGCTCCAGGATGGACGAACGCTCAAGACGTGGACGTGGTGCGTTCCCCTTTTGTCCCCCATTTGCCCTTTGCTTTTCCTCTCCTGAAAGAAAGTTGGACGTGCGCTGATGGCTCTTGCGGAGATAGCTACGAGGGATTGTACCAGCAAACATGGTACCGCACCGCGGACGACCACCTCGCCATCGTCGGAGACAGTACGTCCCCACCCGTTCCCTTTCGGACCGTATGCTGATGGGTGCGCGGGGGGTAGCGCAATGCATGGACGTCCGACGCGATCCGGATCCGAACGTGTTGGGGAACGTGCAGACGTGGCGATGCGCCGGGGGCAATCCTCAGCAGGTCCGTCGCGCCGTCCTTGGTGCTCTGTGGAGGACGTACTGATGCGTGAATTCGTGGATTAGATTTTTACGGCCTAGGCGGTACCAGCCATGGCGTGATACGAGTGGATGGTATCCCAGCGGCCGGAATCGAATTTTTATGGAGGGGCGATCGAGTGCAACGGACACTGACACAGACTTTGTACAACAAGGACAAACACATGAATGGACAATAAGATATGAACATGTCTTGCTGTGCTTCTGTGGTTGATGCTGCGGGATGGAGTCTATGATACGGGGGTGTGAACCTTCGTCTGTCCCCTCCTCGTTTGGCATGCCATATGCCCCGTAACCGTATGAACTCTGTCGATACGTCTCCAAGATCCACCAGTCAAGCAGGCACGGTCGAGGCGATCTGACAACCGCGCAGTCATCTGAGACCGCCTTGTAACCAGGGTTCTATCATCAACACCGGAGGTACATCTTCTGAAGCGGAACATCTATAGCGCAAACGATGGGTAGAACTGTACGACGGCGGAGCCATCAGAAATCGGAAGAGTGTCACGGGAGGGGCTTTACCCTGGGCGAGCGATGACGTTCAGAGTGTGGACTAGGACGCCCATCCGACCGAGCGCAATCACTCTCATCAAATAGGCACATGAGTCCAGGAATGAAACCCCTGGACTCGTTCCGAGCGCGCGCGGGACAATGTTCGATCAGGGCTCTCGCTTCAATGTTACCTCGCCACATTTCCACGCCTCGTGCTCACGCCCGGGGTCATCGGCTTGCGGCATTTGTACTCAAGTCGGCAAGTGGTCCTAGGTTGACCAGCTCACCAGCAGTTGCTTGATATTCGTCACACAAATGGATAAAACCGACATATGGATACAACTGACTTGTCAAACGTCTTGTTTCTTTATTGTTTTCACCAGACTGACTGAAAGGCGAGATTGCGAGACGGGGCAAACTCGAGTCGACTTTTCCCCATCAAAGTCCATTCCTCAACCGCGAGCACGGCGTCTAGCCGCTCAAAACCTTGCTCCAGTCTTCCGACTTGACAAAGTCCTGCCACGTCTGCACCTTGGTCGTCAAGACCGCCTGACTCGGGGCGATATCCTTTCCGCCATAGTCTGTGAGGAAACGCGCGACGTATCAGCGCCAAGAAAAAAGGCCGCAAGGGGAGAAGGCGCGCGCGAGAGGACGTACATCCGAATTCGGCAAAGTACTGCAGCATCTCGGTGAACTCGGCGCCGACCATGGCCTTGAATTGGTCGGCGGGTGCAGGTACGTACGCGCACTCGACGCCGTTTCCTAGTTCCGCACCGCATCAGCCTACCCGAGAAGATCCCAGACATCAAGAGAGGGAGGAGAGACACACCTTGACCCCACGTCGCTGCGAGTTCCGACGTCGTGACTTCTTCTGCGCACGCGAGCACTTCCCCACCGGGCGTGCCGCTCTCGATCGCGCCGACGACGTACGCTCCGTAGTCGCGCTTGCAGTTGACGAGGTTCAATTTGCTGTCGGGGCTGCCGGGGAACCAGAACGCGTAGGAGCCGTCTTCTTGCTGGAGGAGGCGCAGTGGTCAGTCGGTCGTCGATTCATTTGGGAGGGAAGTGGGAGGTATACCTTTCGAGGCTATCGGAGGCCGGAGCAAAGGCAGAGACGTGCAAAGGGATCAGGTGGGATGCCATGCCGAGTCGTAGATGGGTGACGTACCGCCATGGCACCGAGGAAGTTTTCCATGTACATCGCCGGCTGAACATCAATGATCGGGAGCCCCTCCTTTTTCGCCAACTCGGTCAATTCGGCCTATCCGACGTCACGTTCGTCAGCTCGTGCATGATGAGAAGATGACGCAGGGACGTACCTTGGTATCAAAATGCTCAACGTGGGTGTACTTGCCCCCGCTAATCTTTCGCACGGGCTCGAGACCGGACCAGATAAAGGTACGAATGGTGGAGAGGTTCTGCTTGATCGCGTTGATGAGGATCTTGCCGTCGTCGAGTTCCTTTTTCGCGCCGTGCTCCCTGGAGGGGTTGAATTAGCAACTCAGTACTCTATCGAGCGACAGGTGAAAGGGAGGATGTACCAGAAGTTTGTGACGCCCTGTCGAGGGTCAGCATCAAACATGCGAGCTTACGAAAGGAGCGCGTCACTCACAAAGACGACGTGAGCACCCTTGATGGCCTCTTCCACCTGCGCGGGATCCCCCATCTCGGCCTTGATGACGTCGCATCCCTTCTCCTCGAGCTGTTTCCCCGCAGGCTTGGATGGATCTCGGGTGACGGCACGCACGCGGTACGGCTTGTCCGACGAAAGGAGGTGCGCGATGACGGAGCCGCCTTGGGTTCCCGTTGCACCAAAGACGGTGATGACGGGTGCGGACGAGTCGGTGGAGATGACCATTGTGGGTGTCTGTCGGTATGTTGTGTTGTCGAGTTGAGTAAGTGATGATGTGATGGGAATCCCCGACAGGAGGGCCGAGGGGAGCGGGTTATATATCCGTCCGCGAGTGAGAATCCAATCCGCGACGGATTCCTTATTGTTCTACCAGCTGTTCTGCCCCTCGAGCTCGTGTCTCACCTGACTCACGCCTCCCAGATCGCCCGCTTGCTAATCCTCCCTTGGGCCTTCCTTTGTCCTCGGTCCCGCATGGGGCGACATTGGTCACCAATCCCAGGCCCTTTGACGATCCCCAGGGGTAAATGCTTGGTCACACTGCTTCCTACAATCTGTAATCCGGAACGCGCCGCCCATTCGGCCATCAAGGGATTCATGGCTCAGATCTCCAGCTGGCCGTTCGGCGCGTGAATGATCAATCAAGCATCTTCACGGGACATGGACTTGCCGAACTGCTGCGTCACTGTGCGAGATAGTGCGCAGCGCCTTTCCCGATACGACGACCAGTCCTCGGGTGGACAGCTGCTGGTCGGGCCGCAGCGGTTGGGTGATAGTGGATGGATGAGCTGACCAACCCCTTTCATGTGCCAAGACGCGTCAGCATTGCACATTCGGACCGCCCTCCAGGCATGCACCGTTTACAGCGTACGCTCCCCTCCATACCTTGTGCTTGATCCCTCGAGAGACTCATGGTCAGGCAACGGCCCAATCCGACCGATGGAACTTGCAACGACCGATCCGTGCACGACAGGCGTGGTCGACGCGGACCGATGCGTTTTCGTCGAGAAACGAGCGAGTGAGAGAATGGTAGTATCCCCGTGAGCGGGGGCAATGAAAGCCCTTCCTCGACGCCTTGCCCATGCGATGTATCTTCTCGCGTGCGAATACCATGTCATCTACAAGAACCGTATGTACTTCATGGCGATTCATCAGGACCATATCGCAAGACGACAACCGATCAGTGATTGCGTGCGACTCATGGTGCTCGTGAATGCTTTTGTCGACCACGGGATTATCACGGACAGCTTGGCATATAGGCAAAACGCCAGGGTACGGACCACCTGCTCAGAGTTTCTCGTATTCGCCGCGCGTCCTTCCGTCCAGGCCGCTGACTACAGCCTTTCCGACCGCGCGCCAGGCCCGTATGCCGCCCATTCTTTACGGGCGAGGAACGGGGAGATGGTAAGTCGCCAACGACGCAGTTGACGATCGCTGACTGCATTGTAGCTTGCCCTTCCCGACGGAGGAGGTATTAGATGCGAGCGGAGGGATCAAGGCTGGTATGTGGAGCATGGGAAGACGTGAGGTCGTTGCCGTGTCTTGAACGAGTCGACGAGCTGACTTTTGACTTAGATGTCATTACTTCCAACGCATCCAGGGTCGGCCCGCACGTGAGAGCTGGGATGAGGGAAGCGTGCAAGTTTGCGATAGTAGAGCATCAGGGAGGCGCTGGATGTTACTCGAACGCCCGCAAAGTCCCGGATTGGCGGCTTAGATTGCGTCCATGTAGCGGTCTCCGGACTTCATATTGCGCGCACGAATGTGTCCACTGGGCGAGCATGGCACTTCCAGTGAACACGAGGGCTTGCGCGTTGGACAGAAGGTGTGCAGTTCAATGGTTGATGATGGGAAGACGGGACTTGGGCCGTGGCGATCGATCCGCGCGGGCGCCGACAACTGAAACACGAACATCCCTTCGTGCTCGCATCAGGATAGCTATCAGGACCGTGTTGCCATTCTCTGGCATTGTTCCGTGACGGTGGCTGACACAAAAATACCCGTGCTCGCTGAAAAGGTCGTCTACTCCTGTGATTCTACAAGCAGGGCAGCGCAAACAACCCACAATGAAAAACTAAGGCCGTCGTGATCGAGAACGCCAGAAAGTCGAGGGATCCCTCGAGATGCTCCGGTCAATCCTCCTCAAGCGATGTTGGCCGCCTTCAACAGCTAGCTCGATACGATTATTCAAGAAGAATGTGCCATTGCACTGGAGCGAGCCATACCGCCCGTCATCGACTGCAGCATCGTTCGTGTTCGACGAGAAGCCCCCGACTCCCGAACCGGTGTCATACCACCGCCATCCCCCAGATCCGCACGAATCGAAATCCGGACAGAGCGAAGGAAGCGTTAGGAATCAGCTCCCTACATGGCTCCGGCCGTATCAGATCGATGTCATCGAGACGTGTGTGAAAGCCTTGGATCGGGGCTTGCAGCGGATAGGCGTCAGTTCGCCGACGGGGAGTGGAAAGACTGTGATGTTGTGAGTCTGGAGCTTGTCAGAGATGACGGAAAGCTATGCTGATGCTATTGTCAGTACGCATTTGATTCCACTCTTGCTTTCTCGAGCCGAGCCTGGAGGACGGGTCCTCGTGCTTGTTGGCAACATTGGTAATTAACCGAATTGGACGTACAGGTGTGTCGACACTCATGCACCCTCGCAGAACTTGCAAGACAAGCTTTCGCCACCATCAAGGAGTCTCATCCAGAGTATACAGTCGAATTAGAACAAGGATCAACCCTAGCCAGCGGCGAAGCGGACGTGTAGGTCTCATGATAACCTACGATCAGGGTCGCTTACTGATTCCACCGTAGAACGATCGCGACTTATCAGACGCTCCGGTCAGACTCGAGACTGGCAAAATACAATCCTTCAAAATTCCGAGGCGTTATCGTCGACGAGGCTCATCATGCCGCCGCCCCGAGGTGAGTAAATGCACGCAAATCCAGGCGCTCACTAACGGCAATGACTAGCTACATCAAGCTCCTCTCACACTTCAACTCTGCCGTCAAAGTTGCACCGAAGCACAAGGAAGACTCGAACGTCGTAAACGTATTTGTGCGCCCTGACTTTGACTGGAATTCCCCTTGGCCCATCGCTCCCTTGCCGGAAGATACCGTTCCTCTGCCTTCGGCAAACGTTCCCATCATTGGATTCACTGCAACCTTTTCCCGTCATGATGCACTCGCTCTTTCTCAAGTGTTCGAAGAAATCGTCTATCATCAAGATGTAATCGATATGCTTGATGCTGGCTGGTTGGCGCCAGCGCGATTCACAACCGTCAAGGCGAATCTGAACCTTTCAGAAGTAACAGTCAGCAAGTCATCGGATGACTTTTCACCGACATCTTTGGCATCCGCGATGAACACCCCGGCGGTAAATGAGCTCGTGGTTAAAGTTTATCTCGATCGTGCCAGTACGTTTGATCGCTTCGACCCTCGGGCAGGATGGTAATCCGCATTTCGCAGGAGACAGATCTTCAACCTTGATCTTCTGCGTCGATCTAGCCCACGTCGCTTCATTGACCGAAACCTTTCGAGAGGCTGGAATCGATGCCCGATACGTCACGGGTAATACGAAAGATTCCGAACGAAAGAGCTTGGTCGAGGCGTTCAAAGCGGGAGAGTTTCCCGTCCTGATTAATTGTCAACTGTTCACGGAGGGCACCGATATTCCGAATGTCAGTTCTCGCAAAATGGACTTGGCAACGCGCTCACGCGCATTCTTAGATCGACTGCATCTTGATTGCCCGTCCTACCCGTTCTCGGAATCTGTTCAGCCAGATGGCAAGTCGCCTCCGGTCTAGTCTCTGAGCAGCGCTGTAACTCCTCTCTAATACAGATCGGCCGTGGTCTTCGGCATTCTCCAGGCAAGGTGGATTGTCGGATCATCGATTTGGTGGATAATGTCCGTAAAAATGGAGGAATCGTGACGGCACCGACCCTTTTTGGTTTGGACGTCGACGCGACAGTTGACGGTAAGCTTGACTCGCTTTTTCGAGAGAAAGACATTCTGATGAGCTCCAGACGAAACTCTTGATGGTCTACGCGAGAGAGCCGAGCGGAAGAGGCAAGAGGCGCAACAGCAAGAAGTCGCAGTCGACGATGTGCAAATCGAAGACGGGGTCTCGTATCTGGAGGATGACGACCCTTTCCGCCTCGAAGACGCTGAATCAAGCAAGGCACGGGCGCGATCTAATTATACATGGGTGAGTCCGCTGCGTCTCATACGACACACGAAGCACCTGATCAATGGGTCTCCTAGGTGTCCTGCGGGGACGACAAATACGTCCTAGACGCATTCGGCACCGATGTCTTCTCCATCACCAAGTCGAACACCATCTATCGAATTTCTCACATGCATAAATCTTTCAATACGGCCGGCGACAACGCACGAAGTTTTGTACCCCCGAAATGGACGATCTTTGGTCGGGCGCAGAGCTTGCAGGAAGCTTTCCGCTTTGGAGACGCTCTCATCGAGAGAATGGTCGCGCGGTCGCTTTTACCCAAGTACGTTCTCTTCATTTGTTTCAAGTGCTGCTAGTGATTTGAATTACCAGGCTGTATAAATGGGCGGACTGGCGGCGTAGGCCGCCGTCGGATGCGCAACTCCAGATGCTAGAACGGTTGGGCTATACGGATACGCGGTCACGGTACAGCAAGGACGGGTCAGAGGCGGTAGATTCTGGGTACACTTCTGGCCAGGTATGTTCTCTGGACGGACGAGGCGACGAGAATGAGCTGACCGAATACGACTATTGCAGGTGGCGTCGATACTGTAAGTCGGTTCGCGTAAATTCCAATCTCGGTCTCACGACTTGTGCAGGACGGCCATGAAACACGGGGCTAAAGTGGGTCCTCCGTCGGCATGCATATGTTTTCAGTCACTGATCCTCCGTTTCCAGGGTCGCGCAGCAAAGGCTGACAAGCGAGCGGCACGAGAGGAAAGTAACAAGCGTAGGAGGACTCAAAAGGAAGCTGCGCACGCGATTAGCGTTGGTCCGCTTGCGAGATCGAGGAGATGAGGGGCGACTTTGCGCTGTCAAGATGGAGGCTGAGGTGGATGAATTGGATAGAGCCTCGCTGGCTTGTCGGTATAGCCGTTGTAGATGAAGATTTCACGCCGCCGTACGAAGAAGATCGAATCAGAGACTTTCTGCGGCCCATTTCGTCTGCCGTCCAACTCGATGCCGCCTCACCCCCAAGAGATTGCTGCGGAAGATGTCCAACCTGGGCGAATGCAGCTCATTCTTGACGATATGTATATCGCTCCCGGGCATCCTCAGTAGGGGAGGAGGACTGATGGAGCGCAGGGCCCGTATGATATGGCTCAACTCATTATTAGCTCATTTACCCTCATGTGCGCGACGCGTCGCAACTTTGCATCCGGCGTGCGTGCCATCTTTCAGCCCATCAGGGTCATCTCTCACGCGGGATCCGGTCGGGTTTCCTGATGGGAGATAGACGAGAGAATACGAATCGCGGAGGGCACGTCGTGACACAGTTGTGCGAAGTACCAACAGTCTCGAGGGGATCCTGCGAAGAGGCGGAATACCACGATACCACGCGACCCGGGAGACCCGTCGTCGACACCACCATGACAACCCACCCAACACCCCGTCGCGCGCCAGCACCCGAGACACTCGACGACGTCTTCACCGCCATCATCCCTTCCTCTTCCTCTGCTCCCAGAACCGTCGACAAACTGGGCAAGGGAAAGATGGATCCGCTCCAGAGGCGGTTATCGATGATGACAGGGCGCAAGCGGGATCCGATCGGTGTTATTCGTGGGAATCGGGCGGAGGGGATGCGGAGAATGGAGGTGGTGAATAGAACGGAGAAGATGAATGAGGAGAATACGGGTAGGCTTCTCGTCCTTCTTTTAAGGGACTCGTCGGCTGAAAAGTACGTTTAGCTCCAGGCGTATCGCGTACGCCCAAGGTATCCTTCTCGCCCTACAACCGACACCACCCGTACAACCCTGCCATGCGCGTCTCGTCATCGTTGAAGCAATCGACGACCGTCAACGCCGGCGAGGTATCCCCGGGAACCCCGCTCCGCACGACAAAGAACGGTCAACAGATGGAAGCGGAAATCACCACGTCGGGCTCGTCAGTTGATACTGTCGGATTTACGCCATCACAATCCGGGGACGTTCTACAAGCATCAACCACCACGCCTCTGTCGACGGCACTCACCAAACCCGTATCGATCGTCAAATCGATCCTCAAGCGACATCCTTCGGCCACACCGATACGGATCGCCGAAAGCGTTGAGCAAGGGACGCGGGAGAATACCGAAGAGGCGAGGGCCCGGATGGGTAGTCCGCGGCCCGGTTTGGTCAAGGTGGATTCGTTTGTATTGGCGGGAAAGGCGAGGAGTCCGGGAAGGGTCGTGAGGGGTGATGCTGTTGGTGGCGAGGAGGCGCCGGGGTCCGATGAAACGGTTTCCGAAGAGGGAGAGGAGGCGCCTGAGAAGGAGAAGCAGGAAGCGGGGTCTGGCGCCGGAGGTGATAGGGGCGGTGAAGCATCCGAATCTGGCGCGATTGCGCGGCCGGAAACTGGGTCGAACAGCGTCGATTCATTGCTGGATATCATCATCCACGAAGCCGACGATCTCCTCACTGTCGAGGACGCCTATAGCCTCTTGCAGGTACGGTATCGGAGTCTTTTCGCCGCGATGGCTGCGACGCCTTCGACGGACAAGATCGAGCTGGATTCGGCTCTGGAGAGCTTCCGGATCCGGTCGAGTGATATTTTCCGTGCGTTCTTGCGTGATATTACGCGTCTTGTTGGCTCGCCGATTACCGCTATTCCGGCGCCGCTGCTGGATTCCTCGCCGCCGCCGACAGGGCACCTCGATCCGACGAAAATGGTCGTTACTCCGAGCCCTTCGCCGGACGGTAATCACCGCCTAGCAAACTTTATACGAAGGGGAAAACAGTCAACGCCGGTCGCGCGTACGCCGGGGAGTCCAAAACAAGGGATCACACGGAGCAGTGGCAACCCTCCAGCATCGCCCAAGCCGACACTCCAGGGATACTCCGAGGCCGAGGTGCGGTACCGCCGTGCACTCGCCGGCGTCGGTCAGGCGGCGCTTCGGTTCCTCGCGTTCGTCCTACATCGCGCGGAACTACATCGATGCATGTCCGATACCGACGTGACGGAGCTCATTCGCGCCGTCCTCGTGATTCCGACGACGCCGAAACTGTACACGCCAAACCCCAAGAAATCGTATGCGCTCGCGATGTACAGCCTGTGCCACCTGCAAGTCCCCATCGCGTGCATTCAGCCAATCAAGGACAAGTTCATGCAGGTCATTACGTATGGTTTGGGCGATGGCGGTGTGAAATGCTGGGGCGCGGGAGCGGGGAAACAGGAGGGCGACGGCGGCAACGTCAAGGCTCGACTGGAATGTTTCGCCGCCATGGCAAACGCCCACGTGCAGTACCCTTCGCTCTTTGTCCCCCGACACAAGGAGTACCTGCCGTTGATCTTTACGGCACTTATCGACGGTCAGGCCGGGATGAGGGCGAGGGCTGGGATGGCGCTTTGCGGGTTCGTCAAGGGCCGGATGAATTGGTTGAGGGAGACGGACAAGGCAGTCAAGGACTGTCAGGCCGCAGACGATGTGCAGGAGGAAGGCGGGAAGGCGAGGCTGGATGCGGCGGTGGAAGCGTGGAAAAAGGCGAGAAAGGTTGCGCAGGAATCCGAGGTCTCTGCTCAGGTGAGCCTCTCCCACATCCTTTCGTTCGCGTGCTGACATCCGGCATAGGACTTCTTGATGACGACCGTAAAGCAGACCCGAGCGGATGCTGAAAGGCTAGCTGTCTGGGACGCCGTGGTCGTGTTGCTGACAAAAGCAATGGCAACGGATCCCCTGTGGGCATGCTCGATCTGGGCGTGCATCGTTACCTTGCTGGGACAAGCGTACCTGCGCGAGCATAAGCGATACAGGCATATAAACGCGGTTGTCTTGGTGAGTCCCGCGTGGGCTTGAAAGGACCGGGGGCTGATATACGAGTAGTCCATCTTGGCGAACCAGAACGAACAAGAGTCCCATGCTGGGCGAACGACCCTTTGCTGTCTTGTTTGGAATCACACGATTCACGCGCTCTTCAATCATCGTGCACGTGAATACATCGACGAAACGACCAACACGCCTCGACGGTATTTCGACATCGACTATACTGTCAACGGCGAGAAGACGATGAATGCGATCCTGTCCCTGCCCGCCGAGGCTCGTCAGAAGCAGACCGCCGAGTTAGCGGAAGCTGCAATGATCGTGACAGATGCTGAAGGCAAGCGCGAATGGGTCCGAAATGACACGCGCGCAAACCAAATTTGGCTGGAGTCGTGCGCCACATCTTTGACGCCGGTCGTATATGCATACACTGGTGCAATCCTGCGTGCGACTCCGGCTCCACCTGGACAGGGCAAGCAAGGCGACTCAGTCACAGAGCCAGTAGTCCGTCAACAACGCATGGAAGTGATTTTCGACAGAGTCCTCATGGAATTCTTGCCAACGATGATGGCGGTCAAGGCGCTGGACAGTGTCAAGATTGAAGGTTGGAGGATCCTTCACGCCGTGCTCGACTACTCGTCAGCCGACAGACTTGCGTCATGGTCCATGAACCGTCTCCTTTGCGAAGGTTTTTTCCGCAACGACGGCCACAATAAAGAAATTGCCGGCATCTACCGTGACCGGGCATGCTTGGATGCCGCCATAGAAATCGCCTCCAGTGGCATTCAGGCTAAGGATATTCCGGCATGGAGTACCGAAGACATTTGCGCAAAGTTTGTAGCTGGATTCGGCACACTTTTTGTCGATGCCGTCAGAGGTTTGAGTGGCATCCAACGGGTGGAGGAGACCGGGGAATGGTCGGGCGGGAACGAGGCTTTGCCGCTTTTGCCCAAGTGTCTGTTCGAGATCTGGGAAAGTTTGTTGACACATGTGTCGCGACAGACAACGGGTAAGTGAATCGACATCTCGTGCGCGGTATGAAACTGATCGTCAGTCTACTCAGAAAACCGTAACCACCAGTATCTCGCAGAAATCACGCGCATACTCGTCGAGCTGTACAAATCGGATGTTGCCTCCTACACTCCGCTGTCATTCGCGCAGAATCCAGCGTACGATCCAGCAGTGCGAAGATACGAAATGTGTCTCTACCTCTCTGAAACTGCCAACCGCATCTTGCGCGACAACGCCTTTTCGCAGACTCGCTTGACCTTGAATGACACCATCGACGCCCTTGACAAGATCCCCGCGCCCAACGTTATCAGTGCCGATCCATCGGGTAATCCGACTTCCGCCGGATACCTGCTCCACCATGTCACCGGCAGCCTGGCGAATGCTACTCAAGTTTCAGGAGCAGGTATCGCAGCGTACCTCAACCTGTTCTCTTCTTTATTAGGGATGACGCTCGCCGGGTCCGGAGGAAAGCGAACGCTTGGTCAAACCACATACGCTTTCAAGGCACTCAATGATGGGACGTCTGTCCCAGAAATCACTCGTGGTATGTGGTCGATACTCTGTACGTCTTGCAGTCAATTACCGGCATACCTGAACTGAACTTCAACGTGTTCAGGCGAGTCGTGGTGCTCAACGCTTGGACGACACGCCAACGATAGTGGTTCCGGATCGAGCCATACCCTTGACTTGCTCATCAGCCTTCTTTGTTTACCTTTCGAGTGGGTAGCGGCAGAACAGTTATCGATATGGCTGCTTACTGCCCCTCTCTACTACAGACTTCGCATTGATCAGCGCCCCATTTGGGCGGAAGGTTGGACGCCATCTTGGCATACCTTGTTCGCGACCGCGTGTGCTAGAAGCGAAGGTAGACGCCTTTCATACTTTGCCTCGATTGTAGAACCCATCTGCCAGAGTCTATTTGCGAACGAGTCGTCCCGGTCGTCGATCATGTAAGTCGCTAGCCTTTGTCTTGAATGAGCATTGGCTGAGACTCTGCATCTTTAGCGACAGCGACGACGTCTGGTCTTGTTTCGAAGCGATGACTTTCAAAATGGATATCCCGTTTGCCGACGATGGATCTGGCTCGATGTCATTCTTTGCGCTGGTTGACCACTTGGCATTGCGATACTCTGTCGACAATGACAAAGTCTGCCAACTCGTATCCATTGCTCTCGCCTGTGCGGACTTTTCAAACGTCGATTCGGTGCCGATCCAGCGATTATGGGGTATGGCTCTCTCTGTAAGTGGGATAGATGCCTCATGTCCGTCTCGGTCAAGCTCAAAGAGAAATCCTTTCCAGGCACATCACTCGCCCCTTAGCAATGAAGCCGAGACTCGGCTCACCAAGCTCATCCGCACAGAGCTAAAGGCTGTGCAAGAAGGAGTCGCCAAAGTGCTGCATTGCGTGTCTCCTATCTTCCTTCAACTCTTGTCATCGCCTTCCGTTCAAGATCGCAATTCGTTCCGGACAATGTGGAATGTTACCTTCGGAAAAGTTGAAGTCTCCGAGCAAGAAATTCCTCAAGATCTGCTTCCGTTGCTGCTCGAACGCTGGAATTCCGACAACACTGCTTTTGATATGGCAATATGGACGAAGGCGAAAGAGGAAAGTCAAGCAGCCCGAGCCGCAATCACAACCATGGACTACGAAGCGGCCAGTTCCGGTCAAATTGGCGAGTCTCACATATCCTTCGACAATCAGACTGCAAGACTGCGACGGGCTCGACCGGGGCGCCATCCGAATAACCCGCCAGCTGCATCATCAAGCTCAATTCCTGAAATCCCGTCAGTCTCCTCCCCTTCCGCTATGACACAACACAATGCCACCACACATCGGCGAACAGCAGTGAAACGAACGGGAAAGAAATCGCGCAAGCGATCTAGAGCATCGGAGCCGAAGGAAGAGGAAGCGCCCGGAGCGGCGAACCATGTCGCTCTGCAGCCAGAAGTCATATGTCCAGGGGAAGTATCAGGTAAGTCACATATAATTCGCGAGGTTTGGCATAGACCTCACCATGACATTTCCACCTAGATGCTCGTACCAGCAAGAGACGAAAGGTTCCACGAGCAGGCGATCAAGTGGTGTCCACGCGCTCGCTAGCTGACCAAGACAGCTCGACGACATCAAGCAAACGGTCCAGCCGCAAAACCGGTAGCTATCAACCAGTATCTGCGAACAGGCAAGAGACGCCGGCGCAAGAGGCCGACGCCATGGAAGTAATAGAAGAGGTCTTGTCAGCACCTGATGAGCCAGAAGATCGGGTGGAAGTCGTGATCGAGTCTCAAGAGCGCAGATTGAAGGCAGTCGCGAATCACACAGGTGAGTTTTGTAGAGGTTTCTCGACCCTACCACCGACGGCTCGAGACGATGACCAAGGCTGACTTCCTTCTCCGCAGTTGACCGAAGTTCTGGCAGTGAAGAAGCAGCAGTCCTACTAGGGAATCGTTTGTCTGTCCGAGCTACCGCCACACCGATGTCACAAGCGGCAGAGAGCTCAGTGGCGAGTCGCGAATCGGCCAGAAAAGGGCTATATCCGCGCGATGTCTTCACTCTCATCGAAGAGGCTGCCAGCATGAAATCAACTATATCTCAACTCGAAATATCAGTAATCAACCGACTCATGGCCACGTTGGAGGAGCTACGAAGCACGAGTGTTACTGCTTTGAAGGAAAAATTGCCTAAATGATAAGCGGAGTCGATTATAGAGGCGGACCCTTGTGTAATTTGTCCATTTTTTGTGACACGTTTACCCCAAAGTACAACGAGGATCATTAGAATGATAGAACCGATGTAATATGCAGGATGTCAGATGCAAGTGGAGTTGACGAGTACTTTGTGCTCCGTTGATGAGCGGGTCAATGCTCGCGATATGCCGAATTAGACCGAGATGTCGAATTTCGCGCGGATGATGTTTTCGAGCTTGGACAGCTTTAAAGGCTACAAGTAGAATTAGTCAAACGGTCTTGAAGCCATGTGACAAGACATGCGCACCTTAGTGAACCATTTATCTATACCACACGATTCCATTCCATAGACTTTGGAGACATCGTCGGATTTCGCAGTGACAGCCCAGATCAAGCATGGTGGCAGATTGGCTTCCTTCTCGTGAGCACGAATACCGATAGAGGCCTCGAATCCCGTTTTGACGGGCATCTCAATGTCCATCAAAACGACTTGAGGCAGATGTTGCCTGTAGACGTCTATGGCGACCTGACCGTTTTCAGCTTGGAAGCTTTGGATCTTCATCTTTGCTAGTTTGCCACAGAGTAGTTTGCGATTGATCAGATCGTCCTCTACCACAAGCACTGCATAAAGTATGAGTTAGCGAAGGAGAAACGTAGTCAGAATAAGCACAAACTCACCTCTAAGGTCGCGAGCATTTATTTTCTGTGGCGTAGCATTTGAGCTTCGACGTGAAGCAGGAATTGGAGTATCCGGCGAAGGTACTCTGGTGAGTATGGCTTGATTGTCCTCCTCCTTTCCATCTTCTGCTGCAAAGTCTTGAGATTGAACGTTGTCCAAATTTTGATCCTTTTCTCGATCCTGGGCCCATCGCAGATGAGAGTCGGCATCTCGTTCATTATGTGAAAGATCGTGTTGATGTAGCAACGCTCGGCCGGCGTCATCGGAAGGTATCATGGCGATGCGCCGCAGAAGTCTCGGGTACAAAGGTCGGAAAAGCCACTCGACCGGGAGGGCTTCATCACCGTTCAGGAAATGTTCCCTTTGATTCGAATTGTACATCGAGGAATGCCCCAGGCGGATGAGGCGGATATCGCGCTGAGAAGCAACGTTCTTGATGTCTGCGAATTCAGCTTTCACGTTATATCCGGCTTCGATCACGAATATATCAGAGTCGGAGATGTTGCCAAGCGTCACGTTGATTGCTTTGATCTGATTTCTCAGAGTGTGACCAATTTGCTGTATTCCAGTATTGGCATGACGATCAAAGCCAATGAGGCAGATTTTGCAATCCACCGGCCGGAAGTGAAGTTCATGAGATTCAGAACCGACATCCTCGTTTTTGATCTTGAGGGGAACCTCCAAAAGAGCGGTGGTGCCCACATTAGGCTCTGTTTTGAAGGCCAGCGTGCCCCCCATCAGATCTATCGTTCTGTGGGCTAATGTTACGCCCAGTCCGGCGCCAGGCTGATGGAATGAAGCCAGTCAATTCCCCGGCATGCGTTTGGCGAAAACCAGCGACTCACAGTACTATGATCCCACTTCGCATACGGTTGAAAGATCTTGTGATCTGCAAACTCTTGAGGCATGCCGTTACCGGTGTCCGTGATACGGATTGAGATGATGGAAGTCGGCAAAGAGGCTTCATAACCTTCTGGAACACTGTCCTTCCGAGAAACATCCTCGCATACCAGAGAGATGTATCCAGTTCGAGTAGCTTGACAAGCGTTGAGCAGAAGCTGATGAATAGCACTGCCATCAGGAGAATGCATTAGACGGACTCTAGAAGACTGGCCGGCGATCACTTACGTTTGCAGAGGATTGACATCTCGGGTGAGAAGCCAGGTGCCTGTCTCCCTGGGCACGATTTCTATCATCAATTCGACTCGGTCCATCGTGTTGTCACCAGCTAGTTGTCGATTTTTCGTTTCTCGCTTCCTTGCATCCTCCATCGCTATTGTCAATAGCTCATCCACATTCATGACCGACTCATCCCCATCAGAACCCCGCTTTTCGCCAAACTCGCCACCGATCTCGAGGTAGTTGGTGACCGCGTCCAAGAGATGCCGCATGCGTCGGCTACTTGTCTGAGCTCCGGTCGCATACTTTTCTAGTTCTTGTAGGACCTCGGTTGGCACTGAGCTGTGCTGTTCTTTGCTTTCTTCCAGCAAGCATAGCATTTCCTCGATATAATTGCTCATTTCTACCACAGCGGATATCAATTTGCAAGGCAACGGTTTCTCGAAGTCCAATCACTCACGATGCATCGGTGTCTTCAATTCATGGTTGGCCATGCGTGCGAAAGCTCGCTATGCATCATGCAGATTAGAAAAGCTCAGATTATGGGGAAAGCGACTGGCGTACTTGAGCTTCGTCCACTGCGCTCAGACGATTACGCAGCGAGCTCGCCATCAATGTCCCGCACATTGTTTCGCTGAACAGTCGATCAGTCTTACTGCCCAATTGACGACCGACAGGAGCGATCGCGGAACTTACACAAAAGCCAATATGCTCTGATCATAGGAGTAATAGAGATCGCTCCAGCAAGCAATGAAGATAAAGGCGCATTGCCCGCGATAATCAAAGATGGGCATACCTATCCGGAAGAGCACGTTAGATACTTGATACGTGAATACGGATTGTGTACACACTCAGACTGGTGGAGATGGCCTCGGGCATAATCGCATTCATGCTGTCTGCCAAGTCCTGTTGAAGCGGAATGACCATCAATAAAGTACCAATAACGTTTCGAAGCGATCGATGTTTACGTACTTCTGAGTCATCCCTCTCGAACCAGAAACGACGTGATTGCAGATTGACAGAGATGAAGGCCGTGAAGGCGTCCTTCGCCGTCGTAGAAGCAAAATCAAATTCTAGACCGTCAACATCGGCCCAATACCCAAGCAAGGGCACCTGCGCAATCGTTTCATATTTTTCAGTGACCTTCCGCTCGTGGTGATTGTCGGTTGGGAATCCTACTTTTGTGGCGGCGTCCACCGCTGCTTGTTGCTCGTTGCGCCGACGTTTACCAGGAAGGAAGCGGACTTGAGGGTGGTACCGATCAACATCCTCGTATTGCATATTTCGCGCGCGCTTCTCCTCTGCTCGACCGGTCGGAGCGCGCGACGACATCAAGTGACTAGAACGGGAGGAAATACTACTGGGCCGCGTCGTTGCGGTCCCCGTAGTCCGGCTACCTGTTTGCTCGCGCTTACTGCCGTTTGAGCTAGTCTTATCAGCGGAAGTAGGGTAGAAGACGTGAAAGCATGTGGTATCGACGATGAGACACGCAGTGGCATTCAACGTGTCTCCAATGATCCGGCAAGTCTAGCAATAATGTGTCAGCTTTTGATATACTGAATGCTTAATTATGGGACGTACCTCGTCATAACTGAAGATAAGGCAAGGCGATGTGAAGTCAGTCATCTGCGCCAGTCTTCCAGCCGAAGAGTACTGACAGGTTGACTCTGTCATGCTGCGCTTTATCTGTGAGGTGGACAATACCATAGCCGTCCGTCTCTGAGTCACTGTCGGAACCCCTTGGCCGGTCTTTGCCTTTCCTCTTCTTTCGTCGCATTCCAGGGATCTGCTGTACTTGTAAGCAATCACGAAGGAACTGCACAGATGCTTCGAAGCGGAATCTAGATCAGTGGTTGGCGTGAAGGCTTCTGAAGAACCGACTAACTTTCATGGAGTATCTGCTGGAATTTCTGGTCTTCATGGACATAGAGAAGCTCGAGTTCTCCGGTTATGCAGGCCGCGAGATCTTGCTGCAGATCCGATCAAGTCAGGAACCGAGCATTTCGCAAAGACCTCTACAATAAGCTTACCAAAGCTAGTTCGACATCCTCATTGAAGTCCGGCCTCGGCTTGTCGTCAGCAACGCACAGCGAGCCTATATCGCGAAGCAGAGATACACGGTCAGAAGACCGTTCGTCAACTACCCTGTGCGTAGACTTACCGATAGTCACCTTATTTCGCCCAGAATTCATTGTCAGAGGCGCACCGCAGTATGCTCTAATATTTCCGCTAGCGATCCAAGGCTGCCCGCGAAGCCCTGTAAGATGAGAACGCAAAGTGCGTGAGGATCTGACTCACATGGTTTTTGAATCGCCAATCATTCGATGCTGGCAGACATGAAGTGCGACTTGAATATCTAAGAGAGAACCCGCAACAAAGCAGCACTCACCATCGGGGATAGACATACACCTGTCGGGGGACAAGGCCGTGTGGGTGCATAAACCGAGATCGTACTCTGCTTCGACGATATCAGAACCGATCTGTCGCAACCAAATATCTGAGCGATGACCACTGGGAAAATCGTCCGCAACTTACCCTCGATGGACAAATTTGCGAATTCTCTCCGAGTATCGTGATCATGGCCATTTTCTATTGAGACAGAATCACAGTATTTCTGTAAGTTGGCGCGATCGTCCAGCCATGATGATGACCTACAGTCTCACAAATCTAAACCAACGCAAAGAGGAAGTGAGATCACCGTAGATTGAAATGCGGATGATATTGACTTACTGCCTTAGCCAGCCTGACGTAGCGATCCAAAGCCGTCCTATGGATATCCTCTCCTGGGCGATCCAGGCCGAGCTTTCGTCTAGAATAGCAGAAAAATCAGTAAGATCCCGTTCTCTGACCGCAAACAGCAACGCGGAGCGTGACTAACATAGCCTTGAGCCTTCTGTGAACGTCAGCAGGCGGCTGCTTGGGCGCTGTGAGATGCCCTTTCTCTTTCCAGACCGCTGCCAGACGGAGGGCTTCCGATCTTTGGCGAGCATTCCCGTCATACCTCCGCGCATCTTCGGATGCTTCAGAATCAAGTCGATGTCTCGCTGATACCGTGCGCGAAGGCTTCTCGGTCGGCCGTAAGTTGGCAGCAGATTCTGAACGTTGTCGCGTCAAGCCCTCTGATGGATCGTATGGTTGAGTATTGGCGAAGATCGGAGTGCCCGCTTCGTTCGTTTCTTCTTCCACTAACTGCGGTAGCGATGCCTTGAAAGGCGACGGATTGCTCTCTTTGTGAGGTAAAAGCTGTGTCCTGGATTCCGATGACGGTCCAGCGAGGGATGTCCGCATATGAGGTTGCGATGTCGGCGAAGATGGTGCCGGATTAGGATTCCGCGAAGTGCCCTTGCTGGTTTGAGGAGAATTATCGAGAGGCTCAGTAAGCGGTATCGTCTGTAATGCTTCACCTGAAGGCGAGAGGTTACAGTCCGGCACGGTTTGGCCACCTATACGGATCTTCTGCTCGTCTTCAGATCCTATCAGGCCCGAGTCACGGCTGTCTGCTTCTGCCCGGGCGACATCCGACGGCGTAGCATTCCGTGGATCGTCTTTCTGCGACCCCTCGACATCTCCGCCAAGATCCGACAAATGGGCCAGCCTTTTCGTAACATCCGATAACGCAGGTGACGGAGCTTGCGTTTCCTCTTCACTGTCCGGCGATGAAGGCCGGTGTATCATCTTTGCCGAACTTTGACCCAGCATTCTGGCGAGATCCCGTTGCTGCTGAGCTGCCGGGGATGACCAATTCGGCGATGGCTCTCGTTGGTTTTGGTTCATCCTCTGCGATGACGAGACTGTCATTCCGGACTGATATTTCGACGAACTGCCCTCGTATCCCCCGACGTCTATATTGGGTATTTCTGGATCTTGGTTATCCCGTGCGCTCGGCGTGACGGCTTGAGGAGTTTCAAGCGGTGATACAAGGCCGGAAGGAAAGGGGGAGACTATTCCCGAGTTCTCGCGCGATGTCGGATTTCTCGCATCTGGCGCATAGTCGAGGGATGAGCGTGAGGGTGCCGCTGTGGTAAGAGGATGGGTACTACCGCTCGATCGTCGTGGGTTGACGAAGGCAGATGCGAGTTGCCCAGAGGAGCTCGGCCGATGAGTAACATCTCCGAATCCATAGTCAGAGTCCCTGCCGATGGACGATACCCTTCCTGTCGGCGGCATCATGGGCGATCCAGAAAGTGGACTTATCACCTGATCTCCCGGCCGGGGGACAATCAAGAATCTTTCCGAATGATTGACGTTGTCACCAGTCGTGTATCTATCAGAAGTCAAAATCAGCTTCAGGACAGCCCTGCCATCCGTGGTCTTCTAACGGAAACCCACTCTTGATAAAAGGCATTCCATTCTTCCTCCGTTTCTGGGGGACGATACCGATTGTCGGGAAGCTTGAAACGCCAGCTCATGGCAGAAGGTGGAGCAGACTCTGCGTGTTCTCTCCCAGATCGCCTCCTCGGACGCTCTCCCTTCGCAACTTGCTCGACATCTTCCGCAGTTCCCGAGGTCGAGTTTGCGTGATCCGCTGCAACCCTAGCCTTGGTCGAATCGTCTCGAAACGTATCGGAGATGGAACTTTCAGAGACGACTCGTTCGTTGCTGTCTCCGGAAGAAACCGACGAGATCTCTTGCGATTCCGGTTTGGCTTTCAGCGTCGAATGCGGATTATCGACGTTCACGCCTCTTTCCGGCTCGTGAGTGTCGGACATCAGCGCGTCCCCGATGATCTGGATCTTTCGACAGACGTCGCTGAGTCGGAATGGATCGCTATGGTACCAGAAAGACGGCATGAGTTTCACGGGTTTGCATATCTTGGGACATGACAGAATCTAGCAAACATACTGTGCAAACTTGGCTCGCGTCTTAAACGTCCATAGTACCGCAAAATCACTCTCTGGAAGCCCACGAGGTGACCAATGCGACAGGGAAGCGGACAATCGATCGAGGGGCGCGACTGCGTGAGGAGGACGTTGCACCGGATGAAGAGATGACTCGCGCCGAATGATAAGCTCGTCTGATACAACAAAACCGAGCCCCTGCCTCAGAAAACGGACCAGTGATCGTCACCCGACTAGCTGGCTTTACGTAATCAGGGGGTGCCATATTCCTGCGGTGCGCACAGCTAGTAGCGCAGCTACGCGCGCTGCCGTTTTCAGATGTTTCCGCTCTAGTAGAATTCAGAATTACGAAATTCGGGGGTTGCCGGTTTCACGGATGATCTCTTGACCGCCCTTGCTCCAGCTGTTTGAACTGTTGTCCGATACGAATCTCGCAAATGCACCGGTGGCCATTGTCTGTGTCACCTACGCTCCACCAGCTATGTCGACTCTCAATAGAGCGTCAAGCTCGGGCATGACGTCCCTTCGATAGGGAATCTCTTCAGGTCTCAATGCGATGCGCAATCGATGGCGATTCCCGTTGAACCAGCCCAAGGCGACTGTTCGCAATATGTTTAAGAATGATACCTTGGGTAAAATTCACTTGTAACGCTCATCCTACAACTTGGGGTACCTTGGAAAACCTAACATCGAGCCTCTTCGCCAGAGCAATGGCAAGGAAACAGAGGGCCGATGCCGTTCCCACTGCCAGTAGTTTTTGAATTTGGGCTCGGAAGGGATAGGTGTATGTCACCTGCAACGCAGACACTGTTCAGTCATCATTCGCAGACGAATTCACGAACGAGCAAACTTACAAAGACATCCTGCTCGTGCTTTTCAACGCACATCCTCTTCTTGATGGTGATTCTAGGACGTCCAATCGAGTCGAGATAGGTCTTGTGCACCGAATGTTCAATCGCGTCAACTTCAAAAGGAACGGTCACATTAACGTTTCTAGCATAACATTGGTTAGTAATCCGGGTTTCCTGTGGACATGCAGGTCCACTTACTGTGCGCCTTCAGGCAACGTAATAACCAATTCGGCATCATCGACCACAACACCCGGCAGAGCGGTCATGAACGGAACTCGCAACACCTTCTTCGATTCGGATCCCTTGACGCTCTTGAGCCACTCGCCCAGCTGCATATCCCACCCAACAACGAACTCATCCATCCAGCCACCCAAGATCGGGTACCGCGGTCGCAGCTCGAGGATCGCGGGCCCGCCACGGATGGGATTAGAAGGGCGGAAGTTGGACGTGGAGATGTTGCCGACGACATCGTAGTAGTATGGGCTGTGCGAGTTGGGGGGCAGCGGGTAAATGATGTTGCGAATGATCTGGGCTGGAAAGGTGGGGCGGAATCGCGCCATCTGGTAATGCAGACGGGAGAACTGGCCTTTAAGGCTGGATCGAGGTGATTAGGCAAGCTCTGTGATATCTCGCGCTGCCCACACTTACTGAGCTCCGGTATTGACCAGCTTGACGTGATCCTCAATGTTAAGGTTGTTTCCCCAATGGCTGACCTCTGCCAGCCGAGTGAGCTTCTCGATGGTCTTGACGGGTTCGTCATAGGGATAGTGAATCTTCATGGGAACTTGCTTGAAGCCTTTCGTTCGCGCCAGAGATCCTGTTGACGAAAGAGAAACGGTTGGCGGAATCGAAGCGTAAGGACCCAAGGTGAGCGTTCCTCCCGATTTTTTGAAGGGATTTCCACCGACGGCGGAAATGTATTTGTCGGAAGGCGTGGAATGCGAGATGATCTTCTTGGAAGGGGATCTATCACAGACTCGTCAGATGCGTTCACCAAAATGCTGGACGTTTGCTTACCGATACTTGACGGTCTCTTTTGTAGTCGGGTACAAGCTCTCAACCATGGTGCCGTTGCTCTCGAACACCAGGAGCTGCTCGTCATCTTGGGCAATAGAGATCGGCAAGGGATGCGACCGGTGAACGAGGACTTGAGAGAGCGTAAAGGTGATAGGAGCATTGGTGGATGCTTCCAATGGGATTGTTACTGTCTTCCGGCTGTAAATATAGTCTTAAATTTCGGTTGGGTCCTAGTTGCACGCTCGAACTCACCCATCGGAACCGCTGGACACGACCAGAGAATCCCACACCTTTGTGCCCTGGACAATCTCCCAATAATCTGTTCCCTCCGGGTCGTTCTCCTCTTCAGGACCCTTGAGCACGAGCTCATACCCTCCTGAATTCTCCTTGAGTGCCCGAACGGTATACACCGTCTGCACATTTGTCACCGCACCTCCCAGCTCGTACGTCCGCTGGATCTGCGTGTTTTCGTACGCTGTCGGGTCGAAAGCGAGCGCTGCAGCCGCTGTTGCAACAAAAGCCGAAAGGGCGGAGATGTACCGCATGTTGGCTACGCCCTGTAGAAGTGCCGATAGTCCGAAGTTCGAATCGCTCTTCAGCTTGGTATCGCAAGGCATGTAACTGCTCGACAGGTTGATGAGGTGTACCCTGCCCCGCAGCCGATCGACGCGTTCGCCGGACATGAGCTCTTGCGTCGCCGCGAGCGAGACAATCCAGGTCGACTGCCATCTCCAAGTAATATTGCTGCCAGTGTCTGAGTTTAAAACGTATCCATTCTTTGTGCAACGCCCATCAAAACGGACCACTCCGCATCAAAATCGTGACCCTCGCTCTAGCTCTACGCATCAACCCAGAAACAAGAGCTGCCCAACATGTCCGGTCGAAAGGTTATGGTCCAACCGATCGTAAGTAATTTACTTGCCGGGAGTGGAACACCTCTGATGGATACATCGCGTCACCTTTTCCCCTGACCCGTCGTCTCTCGACTGACATCCGCTCCGTATCTGAATCTTCGCGAATGCGATTATCATAGAACATCATTTTCAAGCACCTGCAAACTGTGAGGCTCCGGGAAAACGCGAATGCGATATCTTGAATTGCCTCACTGACAATGCACGCTTCTGCTTCACAGAAAACACCGGTGCAAATATGGCTGTATGACCAAAAGGACATGCGTATCGAGGGAACGATCATTGTACGTTATTCACGACCTCTGTGGGCGCGACGGAGGATATCGTCGTTGCTGTCGGGTAGTCGGTTGACTTGTGCTAATACTGTTCCGTCAGGGTTTCGACGAATTTATGAACGTTGTGCTGGATGACGCTTCGGAGATCTTTGTCAAGACGGGAAAGCCAAGAAGGACTCTTGGTAAGTGTCGCTTTGCGTTTTTACCCAGGATCAGTCAAAGCAGTCGCAAGGCTCTCGACGGCGGTGGGCATCGCCAACGGCAAAGTCGTCGGGGATGGAAATGCATCGACGGTGGATAACTTCGTGACGGTGGGAAAGACCGCGTAGACGCGGTGGTGCTGGGATACTGGTATACGACCGGCAGTCGACGCGAGTGCGCATGAAGCAGATCTTTCGGAGACAAAGTGACCTCATCCCGCCTCGCGAGTCACTCGCTCGATCTTGAGACCGCTGCGCGACCACTTCGAAAATCCTGTTCGCCTTCACATTACTGATGCACGTCTATGATCCAGGTCGAATGATGCTCAAAGGCGACAACATCACCGCCATACAGCCAGTCAACGTATAAACCGCCCTTCCTGATGGAATCATGTAAAAGCGATAAGGATTGTGAAAGAGGCGATATGGCGCAATACAGCATCTGATGCATTGATGAGAATGACGAGGTCGCGAGCGGAAGCGAGATCGTTCCCGGTACGCCAATGGACCAAACGCAGCGTGGCTTTTCCGTTTCAAGTTGTCCTCCCGATCCGACAACTCGAGTTTTAAAAAGGGATGAACCACCGCGGGGACGATTTCTTGTCGGCTATAAGCTGCTTGGTATCCCGATTCCGATGCTTCTCAGCGGTTTGACTTGACGTGATCTACGACCCATCCGTCCATCAGGACACGGAGTCTTTCATCACATATCGAGTGTATTCCCTAAGGGGCTCGGAAGAAGCGCCGGTACGCAGGCAATCCCCATGACTCCCTTCTGTTGTCGAGCAGCAGGCAACACTAGCCGTTGACACCTGGGACGTGTTCAAGCGTGTCAAAAAGCCTCAGTGAGCTCGGAAGTCTCGGACGGATGGATCTGTCATGCAGCTTCCCACGGAGCTTATCTGCACAAATGATCGCCGGAGTAACGATTGCCGCATGTCAGGCCGTGTCTCCACAGCATGAAAAGAGTCATGCAGGTTCGAACGTCGAGTAAGAAATTCGAAGCATTGCGGGATTGCGTCCTTGACCACGCGCAGTCACTGAGGCCTGTGCTTCGTGAGCCACATTTCCTGTCATATCCCCGCTGTTGTGAGTCATGACCATGCCGATGACTTTCGGGCGATCAGGTATGGGATCAGGTCGCCTTAATTGGACATACGAGGATATCGGTACGGAAGCTGTCGCGAGTCCTCGTCCATGTAGCAGCGAGGGAGCTGACGAAGGGCGCACATATATTCCGGCGGCACATGTGAAAGCGCGAAAGTTCATGCAGGTGTCAGCTCAGGTGCCCATGGGGAGGGTGTTAAGAGCTGTGTTACGGTTTTCGACATGCTCTTGATACTAATATATAAGTAGAGCCTTGAGAACAGCTTCGACAGCTATGAGCTAGCATGAGAAATGCTTCCATGAGAAATGCTTCGAAGAACATCCACGAAACTTTTGCCGGTAGCCTTCCCGTGACCGGGATCCCACGCAGATCAAAGAAACCCGATGGAACGGCCAGCTGAACGGCCTTTGATTATTGGTTCCTGCCAAAACAGCTACATAGCAAAACTAAGTAAGAGGCCAGAATCAATCGGTTGGCGAAGCTGTTGGCGAGGACCGTCACTGCTATTTTACTACTAGTTGTATACGTACTCCTTGGAGCTCTCCTTGGGTTACTGACTGCTGCTTCACTGCTGCTGTTCAGTCAATTGCTCCCGGCTCGACAGAACCACATCACCACGGGAGATGGCAGTTGCTCTGTGCGAGCTTCAGGTATCCTGATTATGGGAGGCTATTGACTTCTCTTGTCATCTGTTATAGTGCATAGTGGAAAGTTTTCTGTCTTATTCTCGCACATCATCAGCTCGGACGAGCAGCTCTCGGGGTGTAGTAAGATCCTAACAGCTATACAGCTCGGAGCACAAAAAGACGACACCAGACAATTTTGATCCTAGACCGCGGCGCAAGCCGCGTAGCGAGAGCCGGGCGGAGAAGAGCTCTCGTTTGGGCACCCTTTCGTCCCAATCTATGATTTTGCCCATTCCCAAATCTGGGACCCTCAGGTCGACTTGCCCGGGAAACCCCCCTCGACCGCCGGATTGAGGTGGAGGCACCCCCATACCCAAATATCAGTGTCGTCTTTTGGCGCTTCCCACAGATAGTAATCAGGCAATCACAAGCAGCAAGAAGCCTGCAGATCCCTCCACTTCGGCTACTATGGGCCCGGCAGGACAGCTGGCAGGACCGGCCAGCTCAGCTGAAGCAGCAGACGCTGAAGAACAAAAACGCCCGAATCACGCGAATCAAGAGAGCTATCAGGAGGCGCCACATACTCGCCACATCCCCTTGACGCTTCCCCTAGCTTAGGGCCAGACAAAATGCACTGTTGATCTGCATCGTTTACTTTTGGCAAGGCAATACCTGATCTACCACTCACCGGTTTGCTCAGAAGCCCTTACTGCCCACCACCAAATCTTCATTCTTGCGCCCAGCGTTGTCGTTGTCGGAAACGGCTGGGCTGGAATTGAGGAGCAACGTCTAGATTCACAAAAACAAATGAAGAGCCGACAAACGTAGCCTACAACGCCCTCCGCCATGACTTCGACTGTGCGGGATTATGCGTACTTTTCCACGGAGGACTCATTGTCACTGAGCAATGAGTCGGAAAGGATATACCTCGAGCGGATGCGTGAGGTTCGGTGAGCGAGACGAGTTGCGAGATAGCGTTGCGATTTCTCACGTCGTGTTACTACACAGGAGGACTCTGTCAGCGCCCGAGTTGCGGCTCAAGAATGATTGGGGCTTCTTAGCCCGATATACAACATGCGTTCGAGAGGTAAGCAATCCAGGCTGTCTATGTGAATATGGGTTGATCGTGGGGTTCATGCAGTTGTTCAGAGTAAAACGCGCCTTCATCACACTAGCCAAGGAGGAGAATATGCTGGAAATGTTTGACCCGGAAGAGCCGCATTCGACCCTTATGCGCGAAGACGGTGGCCTGTGCATCAATGTTCTGAGGTCACAGTCGGGTGTCTGTTTTCTGCCGGATTTGGATCGAGACGAGCGGTACTCGAACGCAGTAAGCATTTTTCCCGCAAAACGTCCCCCGTACGTAGTGACTCAGAAGTCTTTTCAGCCATTCCGGACTTCAGTGTTGAAAGGCTCTACATTGCGGGCAAGTGCTTCTCCCTTGTATCGCCGCAGCGCATAAAGCTAATATATCTGCGCATCATCTAGTTCTACGCTGGTCCGCCATTTCCCTCTCCGCCATAGTCATGCACAACTGACTTCAACAACCCCCCCTCTCCCCTTTGGACAGGCGCATCTCTCGTTGTCGACCCTGATTGCGATGATTTTGGCCGCAGGTTCGGCGTTCTCTGTCTCCTCGACGACACTCCGCACGAAGTCAGTCATCGCGATATTGGCCAACTGAAGAGCATCGCGAATCTGGTGTCACGCCAGATAGTTCAGCAAATTGACGAACAGAATGCGCGACGTCAAGCCCGAATGCATAGAGCGACCATCGATTTTATGAATCGCTCCATGCGATTGGTCAATTCTGGGGAATGCGACATGGACAAGACTTGTTACATACGCTTGCCGACTGGTTTCTCTCTGTTGAGTGGATCGAAGGGAAAAGGCGATAGTGCGGACTCTGGGCGTTTGATACCGTTCGTCACTCCGCAACTGGCCGATCAGACAATAGAAGGTAATTTGTACGTGTTGCATGGTGACCATGGGCGCGTGGCATTGAGTTGACGATCTCCTTCCCTTCTCCTCTGATCCGATCCGATCTATAAACGGAAAGATATCGTAATGTAAGAGACTTTGGCGCTCATTGGAAACTCGTGACTAACGCTCCCTACTGAAGGCCTTAGCAACCCTTTGTGAGGTGATGGAGGGGACTTCGGCGGTACTTCTGGATATCTCTCGAGCCTCTCGATCCGCGTCTTCTGAGGCTACGTCCTCGGAATGCATCACCTCAGATACTTCGTCAAACTCCACGCGCGAACCTCAATCGCAACCCACAAGGAAACCGATGCGCAGATATGCAAGCCGTACCAACCAAGCACAGAAGCGAATGTGGACGCTATTAGCGGAGAATGCATCGTCGGCACTCGGCAGGTCAGCATTCAAGCTGGACGGAGATGGCGCAATGGAGGAACTGGATGAGCTAGTCAGGCGGGTCCTCGAATTCGGAAGTGCATGGTACATCGACCTATCAAACGAGTCTAGTGCGGGTTGCGGGGTTCTGCAAAGCCTGTCTCCGGGCTCGGAAAGCTTGTTAGTGCTACCAGTCGCGCAAGCGCGGCACCATCTGGTCCTGCTCCTCTCATGGACTTCGCCTCGGACGCGACCTGGCGATACTGCCGACTTCGCGAGTGACGTTATATCCAGCTTGGTGGCCGCCCTGACTGCCAGAGATTCGAGGCGCACTGAGAGGGCTCAATTGACATTCTCAAATGTGCAGGCTCAGTGAGTGATCGTCCTCCATCATTCAAGCTGTAAGTGCAAACTGATCGCCGTAACTCTCTAGTGAATTGCGAACCCCGATGCATCAGATTGTCAGCACTACAACACTCCTTCGGGCGGAGCTACTTGAACCGCTCAGTCGAATGGAAGATACAACGGCCAGCCGGGTGATTGCGGACTTGTTGAATAATCTTGAGCTGGCGGAAAATGAATTAGGCAACAATATATCCTCTATTCTCGGCTACTTTTCGAGTCTCGTTATGAACCATTCCGTAATGGAAGGTCAAGTTATCGGTCAATCTTCGCCAGCGAAGTCGCTCGGACAAATCCTTCAAACAAGCCTACCTCCATTGATTCAACAGTGTAAAGATATTCGGCAGCGGGATGGCATGACGAGCGATGTCGACATCGTTGTGAATTTCGGTAAGCATGTTTTCAAAACATGATGTTGTATCCTGATGGCTTTGATGGATTATCCTCGTTAACCAGCCAAGCCTTATCTGGGTACCGAAGTTTTCGAAGACGCCGATGGCGCAATAGCAAGGTTCGACTGCGACTTCTGCTTTTCAATGAGATGCGTGGCTAATGAGTTGGCTTGGTTTTTGATCAGATGCCTGGAAAGCTTCTTTGTCAACGCCTTGACGTTCAGGGGCTCGATCAACAGTTTCGTCAAGGTTACGGTCAGCGACGAGGCTTATCTTTTGTCTCCATTATCGGAGGCCGACAGCCGCAATCAAGTAAACGTTTCCATCCAAATTGAAGACAATGGCATTGGCATGAGTGATGCATTCTTGAGAAGGGATTATTTTCAAGCTATGACCAAACAGGTAGGTAGCCACAGTTCCGTGCTAGGCATCGACCGATCATCTGACTTGGATATGCTTTGTTTTCCTTTTCAGGATCAATTCTCGAATGGCACAGGTCTCTCGGTCTATCTCGCTCAGGAATTGCTTCATCTCACGAATGGCCGGGTTGCGGTCTCGTCCTTACCTGGAGCGGTATGTCTCTACTCTACTCTTTGTATAACGTTTTATCTGCTCATCTATCCGACACCGTTTTCAGGGGACCGTAGTCATCGTTGAAATGCCGTTACCATATCAGCCGCGAAGGAAGCGTCCCATGACCCCCGATATCACGCCCGTCCCTCTTCGCATCGCGGACTTTGCCTTTCTTACACCCAGTGCGAATCTCTCGCTATTGGAGAGTACGCTGGAGGGGGAGCTCGAATCTCTGGGTCTACGATCTTCCTCGGAGAAATGGGACCGTACCCATCGTGCTCAACTCCTCGTTGTCCGAGGCAATGTCCCGCTGGCTCAGATTGACGAAATCGCGGAAACCTTCCAAGGCAAAGAAATATGGACTATCGGTTCGGATTACGCTCAAGAAGATTGGACAGTTGCGGCTGAGAAATTCAGCATACGTCATCTCGGGAATCTCATCTATACAGCTGCGATAGAACGGTTGATCGTCTCACAGCCTGGATCGTGTGAATCGTCAATTTCCCAGACAGCTTCGCCAGTCGACAAGCTCTTTCCCACCTTTTCCCTTACAGACATGGGAACTTCGGGACACAGCTTACAAGCAGATGTTGACGCAACAACCGCCGAGCCGTATATCATGGTGGTTGACGATAATCTCATTGTGAGCCCAATGCTTCGCGCGAAGAAGGCGCATGCTCATTTCCTCTTCTAGAATCGGAAAATCTTGACGCAATTTGTCAAAAGCATGGTGCGGCAGCGAATGCTCTAGTCGATCGATCTCATAGAGAGCTTATGTTTTCCGAACTTCGGACTTAGGGTCTTCAAGTGGTGCAAGCAGAGGACGGAAGAGTAGCAATGAACCTCTTCAAAAGGCATGCAACGAGGCGGGCTCTGGTCTTGCTTGACATCAATATGTAAGTCTGGTTGACAGGCTGTCGCAGTAGTCCAACAGACTTACACTTGACGATAGGCCTGGCCTCAATGGTTACGACACAGCGTTGGAGATGCGGAGTCTCGAAGAGTCTGAGGGCAGAGATCCTTCCTACATTGTGGCGGTCACTGCGCTAGGAAGATCAGATCAACGGAGTCGCGGACTCAATGAGTACGTCTTTTGCGATTCAGGCGAATTCATTCTCATCCCTTTCTGTGTCTAGATGTGGCATGAACGGGTGGATCACCAAGCCTATTCTGAAAGCCACCATCGCCGAGGAAGTAAACGCCGGCAAAGAGTTCCTCGAGCGCGAAGGTTCATCAACGCCTCCTCGAATTCAAAGCTTACAAGTGGCAACTTAAATGTCATCAAGCATTCTCCGTCCGTTGATGATTTTGGTCACGCGCAACTCTCGACAACTGTTATATAGAGTCATAAAGTGTAGACTGTGTAGCTTGTTGTATCTGGGATATGGATAGGGTTACATACAAGGATTTTCACCCTGTTCGAGAGCCGAAAGAGCCGAGAGCGGAATATTGAAGGGTCCAACCCATCGGAGAACCTTTGGCTCGCGGCGCCTGTAGACGCGGACTAGTTGTCAGAGCCAGGAGCCAAGAGGGAATCCCAGGAAGATATCTCAGGTGGCCAGGAGCCAGGAGCCAAGATTCAAGCATAATTCACAAAAACGGCTTTTCTGAGGCCTAAATATGAAGTATTTACAAGCGGGTTTTGAGTGAAATCGCGCTCAACCGGACGATCGAATTTAATTCCAAAGTTGACCGTAATGACGAAGAAAGAAGTCGACATCCGTGTGTTCCACCACTGTCTTTCGCAACAGACACTTGCATTCTGGGATTCCGTATCGTTCGGTACATCGATAACAGAGCTCCACCTTCCCACTTCAAACGTCACCAACTGCGCCGATATTCGTCAAACATGTCGCATCGGCGCTCAACTACCTCGTCCTTGGCCGTGCTGCGGAAGAAGGGTGTGCCTCTGTGGCAAAGGCACTACGCAACGGCTAGCAAGGCGTCTGTTGGAGGTACATCCGATCCTGCATCGTATTGCAGTGACTTTGTCAAGAAGTATGACCCCGAGGCGTGGTTGTGTCATTTCTTTTGGCCAAAAGACGTGAGAGATCTGTGGTTGGGCTGGAGGGCTTTCAACGTGAGTAATTATGTTGCATCCCTCTCCAGGTTTATGTTGACACAGGTACTCCATTATACAGCTCGAAATACATCAGGTATCTGCTTCAGCAAAGCAGCCAACAATAGCGATGATGCGGTACCAGTTTTGGAGAGATGCTATCAAGTCGATCTGGAATGTGAGTCCGGTCAAGAGCTAGATCAGAAACGGGACAGTGTTCTGACTCCTTTCCTGAATCTTTCGTCATGAAGGATGCTCCACCGAATCACCCTGTGGCGTTACAGCTTCACAAAGCCAAGATGATGCGACCGATACAGCGGTATCACCTGAAGCAGATAATCGATGCCAGGGTATCTGTCAAATCCTCCCCACACGTCTACTCTGCTAATCTTCTCATCCTAGGCGAACGCACTGCAAGGCCCACGCACGCATCCCACGCTCCAGGCATATATCGACGCCCAAGCTCCGCTACAAAACGCCCTGCTCCTCGGCCCGTTACCGCTCGTCTTGCCGCCCACACATCCAGCCACATCCGATATCTCGCACACTCTCACTCACATCTCATCGCTGCTCAGCACGACGTCACTGCTTCGTTCACTGCCGCTCAACATATCAAAGCGGATCAACACCCTTCCGCGTGACGTTTGCGTCTCGCACGGTCTCGTTGAGGAAGACTTGTTCCGGAACGGGGCAGGGGCCAAGGGATTGCAGGATGCGTGCTTCCAGGTCGGGACGAGGGGGATGGATGAGTTGATCACTGCGCGGAGTCACTTGAAAAGCGGCAAGGTGGACCCAAAGGCGGCGACGCCAGTATTCTTGTCTACGGTGAGTCGCTTGCGAATGATCGCTCGAGCTTGTGCTGAATCTTTGGGATATAGGTTCCGGTGGAGAGATACCTGAAACGACTGGAGGCCGTGGACTTTAACCCTTTCCATCCGGATCTGCAAAAGGCGGATTGGAAGCTTGCGCCTATGATTATGAAGACGGCATGGACGTCCAGGTTGTAATTTCGATCGTCAACGAGAGAAATAGCTATCAATTCCCACTTGCAAACTATGGTTTTCCATGTTCAGTCTGCCATCTACGACATAGCTCCATGAAGTCTGCATCGTCTTCCTCGTACTGCTCGCGCGCCTGTCTCTCCTGATCAGTGACCGGCGGTAACCACCAAGCGCGACTGCTCAGCCAGATATCCTGGCGCGGAAGATACGCACGTTTGAGCTCTTTGTATCGGTGCATGTCCGGTCCGTCGAGACCTTCCGCTGGAGGAGGTCCAATGTCCACGAGTCCGAGTGGTACATGCAGTGTTTTCGGTGTCACGTAGTACCGCATGAGGAGCGGCGTCCCGCATTTTGCGCAGAATGTTCGTTCGGAGAGGCTAGTAGAATGAACGATAATATCCCTCGTGAAGGACCCCTCGACATCTGCTGGTGTCTATTATCACGAGGCCCTATAGCATTACACATAGCTACTCACTTTGTCCGAACCCTTCCATAAGCTCTCCCGAGTACTGGGCATCCTCGACGGTGAACCACGTCGAAAACGGCATGCCGGAATGAAGACGACATTGAGCGCAGTGGCAGTTGGCGACGTTGGACGGGCGGCCGTTTACGGTGAAACGGTGTCTGCCGCATGCGCAGCGGCCGGAGCATTGTAGTAGGGCTGCAGACATGGTCGGCCTGGGTTGGGCACGCGGAACTGGGTCCGTCGAATTTGAGCACGCCTGGGAGAACATCCAGGTGATCGTCAAAGAAGGCACGCTGACTGGCTATCGGCGGAAGCATATTGGTGATTGAGCGTCATCTGAAACAGGAGCTGCTGCGTCTGCTCGATGACGTCCGAATATAGGGAGGGGCTTCTACAGGGATGTGGCTTCGGACATACGTGAAAGTCAGGTCGAGGAACTCTGTATTACCTTGGAAGGAACAAGGATCTCTCTTCATACATAGCGTTTTGCCGCCTGCAGGCAAGCGCTGTCAAGGGCGGATCCGTCAACCCCCCGACGCGACAGGATCCATTTGTCAAAGCCCGAAGTTGGCTGGCTGACAAGGCATGCCAGCGTGGTCAAGCACTCAATGTACGCAGACATCGGAAGACCACTCCGGGACTATTGGATCGCGCTCTTCAGAGTGTTGGAGAAGAATCGACCTCCGCACCGTGACGTGAGGGAGCTTTGGCGCATATGTACCGATCATCTTCATCCCGCAAGTAGTCACTATACCGAGCAAATTCTTTTTCGAAGGGATTGGTGAATGGAGAGGGTACTGTAGTCTCTTTCAACTTGAACGCGGCGGGTATCGAGTTGCTTCAGCATCAAGCCGATCTGCAGATTACAGAGTCATCCTTTTGACATAGGCCGGCGCCGGTTGTGACTAAACATCGAACGGGGCAATCTGCCGAGTATCTTACACCCCATTCGCCGCCGAGGGTCACAGCAACGAGTCGAATTGAAGCCACTGACGATTCAGCTCCAGCAGTACTCGCATGTTGTCCTTCTTCTCTAGCGAATCTTGATGTGCTTTCGCCGTCGCCCATATTGTATCACCTGCGCGACCGTATTGCGGAAGTTTCGTGGACTCTTTAAAGCCGGGCAGAAGACGATATAGACTAGAACCGTCACCACTGCATGCATGTCGCGCTTTATGGGCGTGTATCTCCGAAAGTGTCCGTATGACAATCTGAAGCTGAGGGCTTTGTATGATGTATAGTATCATCTGGTTTCGATTTGAGTCCGGTTCAGAGGGTCGCGCTATATGCACAGTGGCGCACACAGGACACAGATAGTCGTCAGAAAGCAGATCGCCACAGCTAAAGTTGTCGTGCAAGATATTTTGAGAGTGAATAAATACCGGAAACAGCCCTAGGATGTGAGGTCGCTTTACAACGCCTTCAACAAATCCCTCAAACGAGCGAGTATTTACCGGAAATGGCCCAGGTTCTTCAACACAGCCAACCAGGCGATGGGTACGTAGCAATGTCGCGCTAATGACTTGCGTACTGATTTATTGCAGCTGTCATCATTTACAATGTATCAGGGCTGCGGCGAGATATTGAAGGTAAAGCTGCAGTTGCGTCATTCATATATCATTTCCAAACTCGAAGGAGAATAGCTGAAAGGACAGCCCGGTCAGACTCAAGGACTGCAGTCAACTCTGGCATAGTTGGTGTGGCGCAAGTGAGAAAGTAGAGAAGACCCGCTCCGCGAAGTCGATATTGTATGTGACGGAAAAGAAGCTGTGTGCAATCACAACGGCACGTACTGTGAATACCCCAAAGTCTGCGTTTCTCGTGAATCCATCTTACCGATCTCTCGATGGCAACAGCATAGTGCTGATTTGCGACCAGGAACCTTCAAGGTTATGGTCTCTGCCAGAGCGATCCTGCCACTGGGACCGATGATCCTTTCGCAAATCATAGTGATTATCTGTCCAGTACCAGTCAATGCGCCGGTAATGGGATATGCGGAGGCAAGGACGCGTGGTGCGCTGCGTACGACGGTACTTGTGTGCTTATTTCTACCGGAAACAGCTATGTTTGCATTACCAGTGCGTAATGAAGGCATCTCCCGAAGCGGAATATAACACATTCGCCTCTTTTGCAGACTTCTGCCGCAACGGCATGTGCGGCGACCCTCCTATCACGCCTTTTGCGGACCCATTCGAAGAAAACCGAGTTACGAGTTTACGATCTTTGGTTTACCGGTTCACTGCAGTTCACTTAGAAGGTGTGGCGAATCGGGAGCGAGGTGCATATCAGACGACGAGATACAGACGGTATACGGAAGCGTACGTGTCTGGTATGCGGCTTGTCCCTTCGTTGATTCACGGTTCACTTGCTGCTCACGAAGATCTCTAGGATTATACGTGGGCAGCGTGACCGATAGATGCACGGGTGCGGGTCCTAGCCCCGGCGTAGACTCCCCATTTAAGCGGCACCTTCCTTGCAAGACAACTTTTCCTTGGCAAGCTTTGCCCAGGGAACTTTGTGCCTTATCCCGTTGGCGAGAGTAGTTACGAGGTGGGCTTTAGATCATCGTCGTTGGGAGCGTGGCTGACCGAAGCTGTGGAAAATGTATTGACATTCAAAGCGACATTGAGCAAAGTGAGCATTTCAGGCGGAACGAGCGATAGACCTGTGGGTGTAGATTGCACCGCTTTGCCACAGGGCATTCCGTGTTTTGCCTCGTTCGGAAATGTATCATGAGTACGTTATCCCACAATCGACATCGCAGGCTGGTCTTCGGTTGGAATTTCCCTTCGCCTTTCCCCGGCCCATTCTGTTTTTGCTTTCGCTCTCCGCTATCCGATGCCGCTTGATGAGAAAACTGCGCCTGGGATGCGACTTTTGCACCGAACGGGACTTACATTCTCGACCTCGACAACGAGTGGACTTGTTCGAAGACTGGGGCCCGACTGAGTAGATGAAAACAACAAACACCGCACAATTGGGGCTTTCGTCGGAGCTCTCGTTGGAGCTCTCGTCGGAGCTCTCGTCGCTGTACCCAAGGATATAGTTTGGGATGGGATATGGCATCGGTGATTTCTGGCGAGACACAGAAGATCGTCGTAAGCGGATTGACATAGGGGCGTTCTCTCGAGGGGCATCCTCCCGAGTATCCCCGATAATTTATATGCCATCCCAATGTTCGATGACGGCTAACGTTCAGCATTACAAACGACTCACAGCCCATGAGCTAAGGTGATGGAGGAGTGAGGTATTGGTAATGATCATTGTCCTCTAATATACAAAGTCTACCGAAATGCTGATGATGATGCTAATGGTTGCTGTCCGACAAATGCCTAGATGCTGTACAACAATTCTATACTGGACCGTACATGGGGTCGATTACCGGTCTATGCGAAAAAGCCCGAATGTCCCGGATTATGCGAAATCAAATACTGAGATACAAGTGGATGCGTTCTGATGAAGTCGATGTGTCGACTAGTTGGTGGACTATGATCGCAATCCAGCGGAAGGAGAGTTGGGATCTTCAATCAATGACCGAATCCGAGACGTGACAGCCACCGGGTACATTCTGGAGTCGCAAGTCAGCCTCCTGGTAAGCGATGCAGCATAGCAACTCACCTTGATTCCAGCCGATCGCAAAGGGCTGATGCTGCTTCGCGGTTGCCGGCTTGGAGCTCAGCGCGAATCATAGCCTCGCTGTAGTGTCACGTCAGCAGGAATCCAGCGTATATAAGCAACGCGACGTACTAGGTAGACGGTTCACGGAAGACCATGTCGGTGTGGGCCACAGTCAATGGTTTTGATTGACCAGACGACGTGAGAAGTGCCGGGTGGTTGTTCGGAGCCGCGACACCTATAGAGTGCATCAGTAACGTAGACATACGCCGCAGCAGTAGACTTACCCATGACGGCATCTTGCATGGACTCGAAAAGCTCTCGGCTGTTGTCCAGCTTCCCAACAGCCGCGTATCCGCGAATGAGCATGTTATTAATGTATGCTGTAGGGCGGACGCGTTGCTGCTGCATCCTGGCAACGTAATCCTCCATTCGGTCAGCCATCTTTGCAGAGGCCAACACCCCAAGAATCGCTTCCCAACAAACCGGTTCGATATCCTTTGACTGACTTGCCGGATGCGATGGAATGGATTCGAAGATCTCAATGGCCTTTTCTGGCTGCGACGCGATGGTGCCGTAAGCATGGATGAGCGAAGCCCAATGGGTGCCCTGCACGTCTACTCGGCGATCTTTGCACAGATTGTCAAACACCTTTTGCATGGCGTCAAGATCGATCGGTTCGAGTGTACCGTAAGCGTCGAGCAAGAGTTTGTAAGTATGCGCTGATGGTGAAACATTGGCCTGGATCATCTGGTTGTAGTAGTGCAGAACGAGTTCGCGCGACGGCTGAGTTTGCAAATGCATTTGCATCATGGTGCTAGGCTACAATCAGCATGAATCTTATTCTTTCAGACCGAGTACTCACTTGTAAGGCGGCACACGAGGCTTGAAATTTGGCATGCTCTGCATCTCCTGGAACAAGGTGGTCGCGGACTCGACGTCACCAACGCGCACGCAAGCATTCTTTTGACAAGGATTAGCGTGGGTCGAAAAAGCAGTACATTTACCCACAATGACAGCTCCATACGTAACCGAAGACGGACGCAGACCTTCTCCCTTCATGTTCTTGAAGAATTCCAGTGCAGCCTCTGCCTTCCTTGCCTTGGACAGCTTGGAAATGATGGTGTTGTACAAGTAGAGATGTGGCTTGACGTTGAACCTCTGAGATTCCTCCCACAATTCTCGAGCGACAGACGCGTCATCCGTCGTGTCCTTGGTACTGCTGATCATCGTGGCGTAAGCGTCCGCCGAGGGAGCCATACCTTGCTCGATGATTCGCGCACGGTGCATGCCAGCCTGCTCAAGGTGACCGAGGTGGCAAGTCGCAATCAACATGTAATCTTCGACGTGAACCCAAGCGGCAAGTTGTCGTTGGGGAGGTACCGACGTCGCGACGATTTCGTGAGCCAAAGCATATAGTTCTCGGACCTTCGATTCCTCGCCCATTCGACCGAAAGCTTGCAACAGTCGGCCGACAGTGGTCGGCTCGGGCACAATACCCTTCTCGAGTCCCTGTTTGAGCGCAGTGTAACAAGCCAGCGGGGTCGATGTCGGATTGGGTCCCCAGTGAGCGTCGACAGTAGCCGAAAGTCGTCTGTCGACCTGATAAGTCGGGGCGACCGACGTAGGAGCCGTCGAGGTTTCCGAAGGGGGCGCAAGAGCATCAGATCCGAGCTCAGAAGCGAGATCCGGGGAAGCAGGCTCAGCAAACAAGGAAGCGGTGGCATCCTGTCCGAACGTCTCGAGCATGATCGTTCGGGCCTGCTTCGGGCCTTTGCGTACGGAAAGGACGTTGAGAAGTCGTCCCAGGTCGGCAGACTCGATGACGTGACCAGCGGAAGCGACTGCGCCGAGATCTCGGACGAGACGATCAAGAACAGCATCGAAGTCCCTCGCCTCTTCGCCTTGCAGGCTATTTGCCTCAACGGCATCGGCGGGGCCTTCAACGATGGTCACCATGGTCGAGACACGTTCCGGAGTCCACGTGAAAGTATCCGCTGGAATCTTGCCGTACTGTGAAACGAGCTCCAGCGCGTCCGAGCGTGAAGGCGAACATCCGTATTGAGCGAGCAATGCAGTGATTGTCAATGCCTCCTCGAAATCGGCCGCAAGCGCCATCAGTTCGGAGCGATGATCTCGGATGCGATGGGCGATGTCCTTGTATTCGAGATGGTCCACACTGGCGAAGTACCTGAGTACGAACAAAGCATCCTGCGGCGCACCACGTTCAAAGCACACTTCCAGAACAGAGGTGATCCGTGACTGAGGGGACATTTCAACCTTGATTTGCGGCACATCAAAGGCATGGAGCAGACGGAGTACGGTATCGACAGGAATCGTTTCTTGATTGGTGAGAAGATTGATTGCTCGGCTCACTGTCGTTGCCATTGCTGAGGCTTCTTCTTCCAGGTACTTTGACCTGGCCATGACGGGAGGCAACATGTTGATGGCCTTTGACAGCACGTCGGCGTTCTGAGTGCTGATGGCTTCATTGATGATATACTCCAGAGATTGCGAAATAGCCGCCTTGCGCTGTGTTTCGTCTAAGGCGTTGGCAAACTTGGCTTCAATCTCGCCAGTGAGCTGCAAAGCTCGCTCAAAGTCGCCGTTTGTCACGAACGCAAACACGCAACGAGCGACGAGATTCGACGAGAGTTGCGGCAAAGAACCGGGTTGCGCGGCATCCTCTCGGCTGACTCCAGCCATCTCGTCGAGCAACTTGAGAGCGACCTCGGGCGAACCGGCGGCAATGTACGCGTGCGAAACTTCCGTAAACAGGCCTTGAATGTACCGCATCGTGTCCTCTATCGGCTGCTGACCTCGACCGTCCATGATCGTACCCTTTCGTTCCTGCGCCATAAACTCCTGCAAGACTTCTTGAATGCCCGATAACTCCCGTGCATTGGCGTACGCCTGAATCAGCAGCGTAAACATGCGGACGACAGGTCGAGTTTCGCTGCCTTCCGGCGACTTGGTTGCAGAGTTCTTGACGCCTTCGTGGTGGCCCCAGACCTCGATAGCCGTCTCGACGTCCCCACGTCGCGCGGCGGCACCGAGGAGCGAGATGTAGCTAGCGACACGGAACGGACGATGACGATTGTAGATGATGGCGGCGCGGAAAAGCTTGATAGCGGATTCGTAGTTATTCTCCTTGGCGAGCTGTTCCAGTTCCTGTTCCTCCATTTCCAGCTGCCGAAGCCGTCTCTTCGACTTTGAAGTGGAAGCGTCCTTCCCCGCGTCCTCCTTGGCGACATTCTTCTCCCACTCGATCCACCTTCGCTTCCTCGCCACACGCTTGATCGCCTTGTCGACTTCCTCATCTCGTTCCAGCAGGGCCTGAATGACGATGCCATACGTCGCAATCGTCGGTAAGACATCGCGCTCGAGCATCTCGTTGTATGTCGTCAGAATGGTCGAGATCGGTTCGCCCGGTTGTCGGAACGCCTGGAGAGCGGAGAGGATGGTATTGTAAGTACGGGCGGTGTAGTATGGCGGCGTGTTTTGGTCGGCAGCGCTGTCCTGCGATCGGTAAGCATTGACGAGACGCATCGTCTCGTCGTAGTCTCCTCGGTGCAGGGCGTCGGTGATGCGCTGAGCGACTTGCCGGTCCCGGCCGTCGAGTTCGTCCCGCATCGCCCGCTCGGCCTCGGTCAATTCCGTCGTCACAGCAACGCTCGGACGAACCGCACTGGCCGTAGAGTTCCGTCGCACCGTGGCAGTTGATTTGCTGAAGAGGATCGAATCATCCTGGCTATTGCCTTGGTTTCGGAGTCGCGGTCTTGAAACGGCAGAGGTCGTGATAAGGCGAATCGGTTGCGCGGCCGTGACGGGAACGATGACCTTTCGGCCTTGACCTGCACGAATACCAACAGTCCACAGGGATCGGTCCGTGGGAACATGCGCCGTAAAAGAACCCCTACGAGCGGATCGCAAGCGATGGGACTTTGGGGCCGTATCGACATCCTCATCCCCATCGATGGAGATCGTGTCCTCCCGATCCAGCACTTGCTGCTGAGCACGCTTGGCGGAAAGCGATGCGAGCGACTGAACGGTCATCGCCTCGCTCACGTCCACGATTGTCAACTTTCTCGGCTGCTCCGTCGCATTGGCGGCATTCGCAGACGAAAACGCCGTGATCCTGCGTCGTTCCTGCGCATCGACGTCGACGACACGCAAGAGCGGCCTTCCCTCCTTCAAGACCCGGATCCGCTCATCCTGCTCCCCCGACGTCTTCCCGCGACGCGCCGCCAATCCACGTTCATCCTGATAACTCTGCAGTTGCCCCACGAGACCTCCTGAGCCAGAAGACGAAGATCCATTCACAAACGCCCGGGCGTATCCCGCGTACCCGCGTTCGCCAAACTTGCCGCCTGATGAGCTGCCGCTGCTTCCCGCGTTCCATGAGCCATTTGAGCCGCCCGAGGAGCCGGGGTGTTGTGGATTTGCGTTGACGAGGGCGTTCTGCGCTGGCGTGGTGGCGAGGGACCCTGGGACAGAGGAGAGTTGTGAGAGTGTGTTGTTGGATGTGAATGCGTTGGGCCCGAGCGGCGAGGTCGTGGGTATTGACGATGGATTCTGTATTACTCCGAGCCGGAGGATTGGCCGGAGATGCGTTCTGCGCAGGCGTCAGTACGGGACAACAAGATGAAGGGCTCTACTCACGCGGCCTTGATCAGCATGGTGGTGGCGTGCGGAACTAGGGCTCAACTTCTCGAGATGCCACCTTGCTCGACATAATTATTTCCCCCGTGACCAAGTCAGTCCGCTCGATCTCGACCTCTAGAAAATATCGCGCTTTGATTCCGCGCCGTGCAGCTTGCGACGCGACTTCAGCCGAGCAGCGGGCGGAGCGGACCAACTCTGAGCGGACGTCCTTCTCCTTACTTCGAGAAGAGCCGTGCTTCCCCTATCTCCTTCGTTGATCCGCTCGTTCGCCACTGCCACATCGACGATCATTTGAGATGATGAGGCCTTGCCCTCGAAACTGAGATGCAGAACGGATTGCAAGCGATGCTCACCTCCACGAGGCGTGATGGCGGAAAGCCGTTTCGTCATGATCTGCGCGCATATGGGCAAGCCGAGACTGCTTTTCCATCTTCAAATCCTCGCGTTCGACCAGGAGCTCCGTTCACTCTGAGCACCCAATAAATTCGCCATCAACTAGTCTGTCCCTGTCCACCTACCCATTTACGATGAATGAAAAGATGAAGCGAACGTCCGAGTTTCGATTTCCTACGAGCGTCATCACTGATATTGTCACATTAGTAGTACAAATAGTGATATTTCAAACCCAGCAACCCTAAGCTACATCCCCGTGCCCTGTCGAACCCGCCGCGCTTTCAAGTTTAGCCTATACAGAATCCGTTCAGTCCTCCCTTTCTTCCGCCTTCGCTTTGTCCATCTTCAAAGCTATGCAAGAGACCTTTCACGCCCGCCCAGTGCTCGGACCCGCATCTGTGCTAACGAGACTGACTGCCGTATACAAATTGTGCTGATAGAGAGCTCGAGGGATATGCTGGGGATTTCCGGGCGCAAGGGAATACGAGGGGATATTGATCCTGCGTTTGTGAGGCAGCTTAATACGCTTTGTGAATCACGTAGCGGAAACATGAGAATCACGGTAGCGGAAACGTTATGTCGACTTGAGACGAGGGGAGTTGTGGACAAGGGTATCGATTCACTATGTACTGGCACCTCCCTCGAGGTGTATGCCTTCTTCCCAATAACGTCTTTTGCATATCCGAGTAGTTCCAGAGTAGTAGTTGACGACTTATGAAAACAATGGTTACAATAACAAAAGACAGAGTGAGACACCGATTGAATATGCTCTATGGCAGCATTCCGGTAACACCAAACATGGTGGCGAAACGCAAGGCAGATGACAAGCTGGTACACCCTGCAGGTGTCAAAATTCGCTACGGCAGACGCCTCATGGGAAGAAGCTTCGGCTATTTGATCGGTCACTAGGTTATAGCCTCGGCATTCTACCGCTCATTCTACTCATTCTCCGGAACCGTTGGAAAAGGACCCGCCGCAGGAGGATGCGGATCCCGCGGAGCAGCTCAAAGTGGGTCCGTGGGTTCTCGCGCTGCGCTGACCTGCGGAAGGCGCCAGGCGCGGGGCATGTAAAGAATCATGTAGGGTTGGCGAATTGGTTGACGACGGGGACTGCTACACGAACATGAACGGACCCGCAAGGCGGAGCGCGCGTAGGTATGGCTGTGCCGCCGCTGCAGCTATGCTCGCAGAACAGGTGACTTGCATTGCGTCGGCCTCATTCGCTCGGGGACGCGCTTGGACGGAAGCTTGTTAGTGCCCGGCGGTTAGTGCTGGCGGGCGATCGAAGGCTGGAGCTAATTGAGTATGGGATAATTGTCCTGTTATTTGGCCAGCTATTTGGCCCATCTCCCTCCGTTTGTGGGAACACCCTCGTGTACTCTCCATTACCCTGGAATCTCACGCGTTCGGCGTGCGGCCAGGGACACGACGTCTTTCGATCTTGCTCGATTGCCTGACCTTTCCGCGACGGAGGTTGTCCTTTCTTCGGGGAACCGCGTGAGGCGAGCAAGGACGATCTCTGGAGGTTACTAGCTCGTGTCGGAATTGACGTTACGACAGTCATCTTGGGATCCGCTGGAGCCGCACGTCTCGAGCTTGACACGCTTTCCTGGCAGGAGGATGCGCCGTTGATTGGCCGGGCCAGAAGAGGATTCATAGCAGGTGAGGCTTTTCGGGGTTTGGACCTGACGGCTCGGTGTGTCGCGGGAAGGATCCGAAATTAATTCTTGCATTTCGGGATCGCGCTTTGATCAGAACGAGACGACTAATACACAGCCACGCATCCGTAGAGTCGTCACGATGGATGCCAACATGTCGTTGCAACATGCCCTTGAACACGACGGCAAGGAGGATCAGTTGATGCAGAATAACAGCAACGCCAAGCTCGAGAACGGGACCGACGCGGACCGAAACGATATTGCCAACCTCGGAACCGAAGGACAGCCTGAACATCAAGCAGAGGATCATCACCAAGAATTGGAAGAGAGCGAGCTCGTCAACTTTGAACAGAATCTGGAGGAGACCACGATGAATCATGGGAGCGCGCAGGAAGGCGGGGAATACGGACATGGAAACGAGACTCTCGAGGGGAACGTTGAGGAACTCAATGGAGCTTCAAATCATGGGTCACACAACGACGAACAGGATTTCTTGACGTCACCAGTTCGGCACACGGACGTCAAAGAGATTCGAGATCGTTCACACGACACGCTACCGTTATCAGAATCAGGACAGCTGACGCATCTGAACTTGCCATATGACGCGACACGTTCAGTCTCACGACCACCATCATCGTCCCGAACCATGGAACCCAACCTCACCACGAGCCTCTCCCACGTCTCCCATGCGTATTCGCATTCCCCCATGACCGATGTCAATCTACAGAACATGACCGCGGCCGAATATCAAGCGATGGACCCTGGGCCATCGCAGCAGTTTACGCAGTACGGCGAGGCGAGCCAGTTGCCGACGCGCAGGCAGAACGTCGCGTGTGATGCGTGTCGGGCGAGGAAAGTCAAGTGTGTAAGGAAGCCGATGGCGGAACAGGTGAGTGCTACGGTGGCGGGAGAGTGCGGTTTGGCTGAGATGAGGGATAGTGTGATCATTGCCGGTCAAAGGGAACGCCTTGCACGTGAGTCACCTCGACTGAATGCAGATCCTCTCTAATTTGTCATTAGATCGATATACGTCACGCAGGTCAACTCGTTGAGAAAAGGCAGGACTGGCAAAGAACCATCGTTTGGCAGCAATACCAACATCGTACCGGTAGCTGTACCGGGAATGAACCACGGACCGTCAAATGGGAGCGGTAGCGTACCTGGCTTGTCCATGATCAATATGAACGGATCTTCTATTTCGCATCATGTTACGCCTGCGGTTGATCTCGGCCATCCCTCGGAAAGCGAAATCCCACGGCCCGTCAAGCGTGCGCGTGTAGGGTGAGTCTTCCGATGTATGCCAAATTGTCTAGGCTGACGGCAGCGTCAGCGGGTCCGAAAAAAACGGCGAAGCATCACACGTCGCACCGGAATTCGACCTGTCGAATTTACTATTATACATGTTTTCGCCGACCCCCGTCACACACAATTACTTGGGATACACCGATCGCACACGTCGTTCTCGTGAGACATGCTGGCCTTATGCTCCAACCGCGGATGGTCCGCCATCCAAGGCCCACCTGCAGCTGATGACCGAGAGTATGCGAATCGAGTGAGTACGATAGAAGCTTTCGCTTTAAGAGTCCTGACGTCGTCTCAGCCTTGCCACGGATTTGGTCGAGACGTACTTTCAAATTTGTCACATCCGCGCCCCTCTTCTAGATCCCACGACCTTTCGCCGCCGGTTTCAGAATCCGCACGGCCCGGAAGGGCCGCCATCACCGTCCATTATCGCGTGCGTCCTTGCATGGGGCGCAAAATTCTCGGAACACCCCTTGATCGTGGCGGATCGCGAATCATGTTCGGCGGAGCTGACCGGCGGCAGGAAGCGGAGCCGGCTGGCGCAGTTGATGGCGTGTCGGGCGCAGGAGGTGTTGGAGACGCACAAGGTGTTCAGGACGCCGTCGTTGGAGAGTCTGCAGGCGTCGTTGATGATGGTGTCCCTTGCCGGACGTGAGTCACGGACCTTCTGTCAATCGCGAGATTTCACTGATAGTGCGCGCAGCCGGAAACTACAGGTTCTGGCATTGCGCCAGCGTCGAGCTGTGTATCGCGCTGGGTTTCAACAAGCGGACGGTTGTGACGAAAACGCTTACATCGAAGGAACGCGGGCCTGCGGGCTTTGCATTCTGGTTTACCTTCTGGCATGATGCGTGCGCCAGCACGCTAGCTCGCCAGTCACCGAGAATGTAAGCCAAGGTGGTTGATGTGGCGTAAAATCTTGATGGTGGTCATTTTACAGGCAAGAAGACGACCATGACCTTGACGTGACGCAGTTTTACGAAGCGAACGCAAATCATCATCCTATCGGCGGGCTTTCAAAGCTTCAGGTAAGTATCTCTGTTGCAATGATCGAGTCTCACGCTATCCTCCCCCCTCAGACATGGCACACCTCCGTTTCGAGCCTCTCTCGCATCTGCCGTACCCTTGCGCGCGGCCTCTTCCTCCCGAAATGCGAACGCCTCGGCGTCCCGATGACGACTCTGAAAACGATCGCGGATTCCCTGCGCACATGGCGGACCGAGTACCTGGCGAAAGTGGGCGTGCCGACGGTGTGGCCCGAGTCGTGGGATTTCGTCGCGGCCGTGACCGCTTGTGAGTCTCCTTGGTGGGTGTCGTCCGAGGCGCGTCGGCTGATGATTGCCCCGAATGGGTAGGTTCGAGCGATCTGTTGTACCATGCCCTCTGGGTCGTCGTCGCCCAGACGCTCGACACCTACGGGATCTACGAATCCCGCCAGATCGACCGCGGGGATGCGTTTGGCAGCTCGGATGAATTCGCGCAGACGCGGATGGAAGTGGATGCGCTGCGGGGGAAAGTGAACGACGAGGCGTTGCACGGCGCGCTCCGGATCTCGGCGTTGGCCTCGGTGTTGACAACGAATAGCTACCTCCGCCTCGACCCGAACGTGCTTTTTGCGTCGATCCGGGAGGGCGGGAGGTACCTCGCCAAGATGGGACGCAAGGAAGTTGGGCCGTGTTTCGCGGCGTTGCGCCAGTATGGGATGTCCTTTGAAGAGGCGTTTGACGAGGTGGAGCATCTGGAAAAGCTGGTAGCGGAGAGGGAGGGCGGAGGGCATTCGGTGGGGGAATCAGCGTTGGCGGGAACGGGACCGGGGGCGACGACGGGGAATTCGACAACGACGACGACGACGACGCAGATGCAGGGTCCGGCGCAGTCGCACGTAGGAGGGATGAATCACCAAGGGAGCATCCAGGGAACCATGTCGGCGTCGCCGAACAGCTACAGCATCTCGAGCATGTCGAACCCGCCGCCGAGCGTACGTCCCCCTTGCTACCATTGACCGGCAGCGATTCAACTGATCTTTATCGGCTCACAGGACTTTGCATTCGCGCTCGCGAGTAGCCAGCAGATGGGCAGCGAGTTCCCAATGCCGTATGGGGACGGTCACGGGTTGTTCAGCTATGGCGATCGCTGACATACACGACACGGAATATAATCAAAGGAGCGAGCAGAAGTCTGCAGGTTGTATATGTGGATCACGACCCGGGAATGCATCATGTAGGGGGTTGAGCGTGGCATGCTGATCACGTGACATGGGAGGGAACGGCGTTGAGCGATCGGCGGGGTCATGTGTTCAAGCGGTGGCTGGGGCGTGCACGGTGGTTGACCGCGTTGTCATGGCAGCTCCGCCGTCATGTCCAAGCAGGAGCACGACCGCTCACTCGCGCTCCACCCCGGGACATCCCTCGGCCCGTATGTCCTCGGCGACACCCTTTGGCGCGTGCTCGAGACGTTGCGCGCGCGCGGGAACGAGCGCGCGGTGGCCGTGCGGTGGGATCGGGAGGTGAGTCTCTCGCCGGTTCTCGAGTCGATGATTGGCGTGTGCTGATCGACCGGGGGAAAGAATCCCGAGAGTCCCGTGATTGTGGACACCGAGGAGGGGGTGTCGCTTGTTTTTCCCCAGACAGAATCCCCGCATCTTCAGCTACTTCAGTTGATTGTCCTTCGTCTTGGATCTGATGATGTGGATGCAACAAAGAGCCCATCGTCGAGACGTACGACGGAGGTGGCGTACAACGGCAAGACGTTGATCGGCTCTATTGCGCGTACTGGATTGACCCGTGGAACGATTACGCAGCGGTTCGGCCCCTCGTTTGCCCGTCGTGGGGAACCGTCATCAATACCATTGGGGGCGGCAGGACGGGACGAGCAAGTGTCGTATCCCGGAGCGATATTCACGATGGACGTCGAGGGCGACACCGTGCAGAGTATCGCGGTCGTTGCGACGGGCAAAGAGGAGGAACCCGCCGTGCGGACGTATATCTCGCGCCTGCGTGGAGGGGAGGGACCATGGGGTGTATGGCATAGCACGGGGAAAGGACTGGAGGGAACGATCACGCATTGTGAGATCCACGTATGTCGCTCCTCTCTCTACTGGCTCCACAGCTAACAAGGATGTAACAGCCAGGCAAAGGAATCACACTGCATTTCTCCGCCGGGTCAAACCCGGCAGAGCCGCCGTACGTCGTCGCCCTCGGGTCCACAACTTCTCAAGACCTCTTAGCGGATCTGGGACCGCCGGCGAGGAGATATTGGAAAGATGGCGCGGAATCAGGCGTTGCCGTAGCATCAGTGAACGGGTCGGGCGGATGTGAGTGTCTCATACACCGCGCGGACGTCTAGCGACTGAAGAAGGATGCCACAACGTAGGCTGGTGGAATTACTTTGAGCTCGGTCTGGACTTCTTGGTGGATGGAGTATCCGAAGGAAGCGTAAGCAAGATCATGGTGCATTCCAACATTGTACGCCCCCATCTTTGGCAATCTCCGCCCCCTTGCTCGTGCTTACGTTGCGTGACGTGAAGCCCGGGACCGCATCGTTCCAGCGACACGCGAGGTGTCCCTGGTCGCTCCGCGCGACCGAGAACGGGCGCGAGCTTACCCTCCGCAACACGATCCGTGACTTTGCCGATGCGTTCCCTGCACAACTCTCAGGCCAATCGGACGCTCGCCGGGGAACGGCAGAGCGGCGGACGGTACGGATTGATAGGCTTGATGAGCCGCATATGGCTGGTTTGAGGGGTATCGAGCCGAGTCGTGAGTTTCTTTCTGAAGGGTCGGTCTAGTTGTGTTGATTTTTTGCTTCCGCGGTAGAGTTGTTGGAGTTGAAGAATATGATTGTCGAGGGAGGGTCGACGGGCATGACGAGCGTCTTGTTGTTCTGAAGACTTGCTTCAGATCTTTTGTGAGCGATGACTTGGGAGTTCACGTGCGACTTTTTATATTACACTATCAGTTGTAAGCGAAGTGGTTTCTTGTTGTACATGGTTGCCGATAGCTATTATACAACTCTTGCTATGTACACACATCATTACCATCAACGTTCCAAGCCCGCCCGCAACAACGGTAACTCGATATCAGCGGGATCGTCCGCCGACTGAGCGTCATTCTTCTTTGCCCTCGCGCCAAAATGAAAGACGTGGCCGCGTACTTGATAGAGGTAGGTCGAATAGGTCACGCCCTGGTCCAAGGGGTCAGCTAGATCCTCCCTCCCGGAGAGCGACTCACCGCCACGACGACGGCCACAAGGCTGATCATTGCTGTCCACTTGTACTGCTCCGGCTTGTTGAGGACCAGCACCATCAGGTACTTTGCCAGATCAAACGCATTCTCCATCGTCACCTGCATTGCGGAAAACTCGCTCCGCCGAGGGTGATGTTCGAGCGCGACGAGGAGCGCCTGCAGTTGGACGAGGTCAAAGCAGTAGAGCCACAGTCGGGAGAGCGAGAGCGTCCCGAAGAAGATGAGCGTGTTGATCACGGAGGGGAGATTCGCGCTCGCGGACGGTCCCGGGCCGATGTAGAGGCACAGGACGACGGGAACGAGGCTCGCTACTTCGCCCCTGAATTAGAAAAAAAAATCATTTCGTATCAGCACTCGCCCACGAGAGCGGAGAGGTAACGTACCAGATACTCCATGCGCCTGCGCGGACGAGACCGAGTTTCTTCTCGAGGATCGGCATCATGGCCGTCCCGAGCAGGCCCATGGCAACGGATATGCCACGTGCGACGGCGATGAAGACGTCGGAGAGGTTGGCTTCGGCCTTGAGGTAGGAGATCAGGATCGATTCGAAGCTGAGCGTCGTCAGGTAGAGGCAAGAGCTGCGTGTGCGCACGCGGGGTCCCGGTCAGTCAGAAGGCGCGAGAAGAGGCGGGCGGGCTTACATAGAAATTGAGCCTAGACCGCCGTAGGTGTCAACTGGCGTGCGCGCGCTCTCGGTTCATTCGCCCAGGCACTCACTGAGGAAGATGGGCATCTTGCGAAATTCGTTCCATGGCGCTATCGTTCGTGCCGCCGACGCTACCCATGTGCGCAGTGATGTCTGATCCTCCCGTATGCGAGGGATCACGCAAGCTTCATCACCCGGCTCATCCAATCCTGCAAGCGCAACCGCTCCACCCGGCTCCACAGTCTCATTCCCGATCGTTTCATCATCCGCCGCCGCACGTATTCGCGCCCTGGGTGCCTGATCCCGCCCGAGCCCGAGCACACCCTCGAAATGACGCCAGACGACGCCGGTCCAGAGCATTTCCGACGCCAGCGTCAGGCCCGCCATGCCTAGAAGAATGCCCGCCGTCGCTCGGTTTCCGGTCGAGGTGGTGAGAACGGAGATGAGGAGCGGAGCGAGAAGCTTGCATAGAAGCGTGATACGACGGAGCGAGGTGGTGAGGAACGTCAGCAGCTCGTTTGGCTGGTCCGTTCGGGGGGAGCTCGGGCCGGCGTCGTCGTCGTGACGGTCCGAGGCGATCGAGAGGATCCAGTCGCGGCAGACGGCGAGGTCGATCCCGGTCGTTGCGATTCGCCCGACGGATGCGAGGATGACGAGGACGCCGACGGAGGGCCATGAGACGGCGTGCACGGTCTCATCCGTGGATGAAGAGGCGATGGGGCTGAAGAGATAGAGGAAGATGGCGTAGCAGCCCGCCTGGGAGAGCTGGCCACGGACGCAGGATCGATCGTTCAGCTTCTTCCCCCATTCCCCGCGCCTTTTCCCACGAACCTTTTGAACCAGAATCAACCGCCTCACAAAGGAAAACCTCGGCTGGGTATCTACTTGCTGGCCGATCGCTTTCGAGGCCAGGACCGTCGCCACGGTGATCGACAGGCCGAGCGCCGAGGCCGGGAGGAACGTGTCCGGGTAGAGCGTGATCAGGAAAAGGTAGGCAGTGAATTCTGGAGCATTCGACGTGACCGGGGGGGGGGGGGGGGGGGGGGGGGGGGGGGGCCCAAAGCACCCCACCCACATTCCCAGTGCCCCGGGTTTTTTCCCCCCCCCCGCCCCCCCCCCCCCCCCCCCCCCCGTCAGTGGGCCGAATGCACAGACGAGCATGTCCACTTGCCCAGGCTTTGTTCGCCCCACGCGCTGCCATGGGAAGAACCGCGGATCAGACGCGTCGGGAGGCATGGCGGGAGCGACGGACCTACTGACGTGCTGCAGCAGGAGACACGCCACCGCCGCCTTGGGCACGGAAGCGGGCGATCGCATGCCGGAACGACGTGTCCCGAGGTCTCGCCGACGGTAAGGTCTGCTCTCTCAGGGATTCGCATCAAGCAGGTGATCCCCTTGGATTTCCCTATTCCTTGCAAGTCGCAACCCGTGGGCAGTCGCTTCGGGCGCATCACTTCGGGCCGAGATCGGGTTCATGCCGAGATCTCTTCCTGGATCGCCTCGTCCTCTGCATCTCTCCCTCGTCACGGAAAGTGGGCATACATACGAGCCCTACAACATACAACAAGTCCCTCATCCTACCCTCGCGTACCCGGAATCCACAAGCTGAACCCGGTGTTCACCACCCGACGGCCGGGGCACGGGGAACGCCACGCTCGGCGGATCCAGGTATCCACCCGGTCCAGGCGCCGGCTCCGGCGTCGAGATCGCATGGTACATCTCCGAAGCGTGAGATGGCGTGCGCGTTACGTGAGCCGGCACTGGCTCCGGGAATAGATGGGGATTTCGTGCCGGAGGAATGTCGGTGTAGGGGTAGAGCGGGAGGGAGCCGAGGTCGCCGTGGTCTTGTGGGTGCGGCGTGTAGGGTTGTAACGGAAGCTGCGTCGTCGAGTGCGAGGGTGTATAGTCGTACGTCTCCGCCACATATAAAGTCTCGGGCCTACGCGTTCTCTCTCATCAGTCCCGGAACTCGCCACATCGAGAGAAAAATAAATGCGCGCCACGACTTACCGCCGGAAACTCGACGTCGTGCGGCCCATCTCGGCCTGATCGTGCATCATCGGCCGCGCGACATCCGCATCGTCGCCCTCGTATTTCCCATAGACGGGCTTGCCATCAACGTCGTCGAATCCTGTCAGGTCCTGCGGCAGTTCGTCCAGCGCCACGCCCTTTTTCGCCAGGTTGGCACTGGGGCAAGCCTCGGAGTCAGCGTCTTTTCGTTCCCACGTCTGCCTGCAGGACGTACCGATGTAATCGCCACACGACAAGACGCGACTTGTTCATGTACCAATAGATATAATACGCCGCCAGGCCCGAGAATGCAAACGAAATCGCAATCACGGTGTATTCGACGGCTTTGCTGCTGCCCTTTTCGTCCGTTTTCGCGAGCGCGACACCGAGGTAGACGACGGCGAGCTGCAGACGTGCGCCGTCAAATTTCGGTGAAACCCGGGAGGTGTGGGCGAGCACGTACGTTCTTGGGCAGGGAGAGGATGGTGCCGAGGGTGAACATCCAGAACTGCGGTACCAGGCTGGGTCAGTCGTGCGCAGCGCATCTTGCGCGGTCACCCGCGTACGTACGCCCATCCCGCATGTGGAGAAGACTGGACAGAGATCAGCACGGCTCATCTGACCCTTCAGACATAACTTACCAACCGTCGTAAAATGCCTTTCCTCCGCCAAGCCAATCAGCCTTCATTCCCCTCCACGCCGAACAAAAACCCACCCAGGAATCGCGCTCAACCGACAAATCACCGCAATCTTCAGCCCGCCCTCGCGCACGACGTGCGCCAGCAACGCGTAGTTCATATTCTTCCGCTCGAGCTTGGCGGCGCGGCCGCGAAAGGTGTATTTGAAGGCGAAAAAGTTGGCGATCTCGCCGAGCAGGGTTCCTTTGACGCGGGAAGGGAGGTGAGAGAAAAATTTGCGAAAGAGCGGGAGGAGCGTACCGGCACAGACGATGGCGAAGCCTATCCAGAGGCCCCAGACGACGCCGCAGAGGATCATGACGATCTGCAAACCCCCGATCAGCGTGTATAGAATGGGTCTGTGAGAATGAATAGAGCGTACTTCATGGCCGAATAATCTGTCAACGTCGAGAATTAGCTTTTTGCATGGGGTGTAGGAGGCGGAGACGAGAAGACTTACGGCGGAAAGGAAATGATCAACAAGATTCCAATCGGAATTGCCCATCCTCCCGGTAAACTACCCAGAATTCAGTCCCCCGATCAGCGACACGATCCACCACAACGGGGCGTAGGCTGCAAGCTTACTCTTTTAATTTGTTAGCAAACGGACGCATCCAGGCGATGATTTGTTCGTTGTAGAGAGTCATGAGAGTGACGACGACGCTGGAGGCAGGCGAGCATTAGCGTGGTTTGTCACCTCTTGGAGAAGGTGCAGAAGCCGTTCAGGTAGGAAACGGACGTTGATTTGGTGATTCCCGCGTCATGAACCGAAATTCTGGACGATCCTTTGAGGACCTTGGCCGAGTTGCGCCGACGGGGCTGGTACGGACGTGCTACCCTGAAAGAAAGGGTTCTGGAGGAATTGATGACCTACGCGCAAACGACAAACGCAATGTACCAACCTACTCCACCATCAGCTCACTTTCCCTGCCTCTCTCAATGTCAAAGACTCACCCCACCACTCTTTCCGAATCCAAAATCTCCACCTCCGCATTTCCCGCCAATTAATCATCCCCCGCTTGAGCATCTCCTCCTCCTCGGCATCCAACGATCGATCCTCTTCCGCGAGCTGTTCGGGTGTCTTGTAGTTTGGATCCTGTGCTGTGAGGCGTAAGGAAAGACGTTTGAGAAGGGGTTGCGTGGGAGGCTCATGCGGTGGTGGGTCCTGGGGGAAGGAAGGATCGCTGCTATACGACGGCGGATAACTGTGCAGCGTCGGCCGGGCGGGGACGCCGGCGTAGGCTTTGGATGTCGGGTCCTGGTGTATTGGTTGTGGGGCGTCCATCGTTGTTGATTGATGGGATGAGGGATGCTTCGGGCTGAATGGGCTGAATAGGCTGAAATGTCGTGGTGAACAAGGCATCAAAGGGGCTGTGTGCGCGTGTTTCAGATCAGATTGCACCAGACGCGTGTCGGATGCAGATTGGACTTGAGCACCGGCCGGTCGCGTCGGCGCAGCGGTTTGTGCCTGTTCTCTGCTCGGCTCATCTCTGGTCTCTGATGAAGAGTCGGTGAACAACCTTCCATCCCGAGCCAGCTACACCTTCTGATAGGGCTTGCGAATCTGCCGATAGAGACCTTGCGACAATGAGATCCGCGACGAGAATCCGGTAACCGCCAAGATGCGCCAAAATTTACGGACAGATTGCGTCTCATGTATAGTCAAAGATTCACAAATTTCGGTCCGAGACCCGCGCCACGCGCCATGTGCTATTCATGGAATTCATGATCCCAGGCGACTGTTGGGCTGAACCATTCAAATCGTCCTCGACTAACAGTTTTCCGAGAAGGAGGGATAACCGATTCGAGGATGGAGCGTAAAGTCAAGCGCACAAAAGTCAGCAACGCCTGTGCCGGTGAGTCTTGCTGCGGAGGATACCGGGCGTTGGCTGAGACTCAGAACAGCGTGTCAGGTGAGGAAGAGCCGCTGTGAGCTGTTGGCCGAGGATGGTGCGTATCTCTTTTCCCTTCCAATCATCAGGTCGGACCATTAATTCTGCTCTAGGGTGTCATCGGTACGATTCTCTCATAGGTATGAGACGTTGAGAAGAAGGGCTGATCTGAGGGCAGATGTCGCGTGCTGGGGACGGAATGTTCGCTTGCTGGATCTCAAACGACAAGACGTCGGCAAAGTACAAGCGCCGAGGTGGATCATCCGGAACCGGATACGACCGCGGTAGAGGACGAAAGGATAGGCCCTATTTCGGGCGTTATGGAGCCGGTCATTGTCGAGGTGAACACCACGAAGAATTTCATGGAATCAAGACTCTCAGCGCTCGAATCCCGCCTTCGGATCCTCGAAGCCCAGCTCGCTACCTCCACGCATATCCATTCCGAGGGTAAGGACAAACGCAAACTCACACCAAGGCCGGCCGATGGATCAGCGGACGAGCACATCGAAGCGACGCAGTGGCTGGTGAGGCATGAGGATCTCTGGGGAAGCTTTGAGGCGTTGGCGGGCTTGTCGAGGGGAAGAGGGGAGGGGTGGAGAAGGGTTGAGGGGGTTGTCAGTCAGGGGGCAATGAGGGGTGCCTATTTGTCGTACGTCCGTTTCGAGTTCTTTGCCTGCGAGTTCTGCCAGCGTGATTTGGTGAAGCAGCGCAGGGTGCTGATGATGCGAGTGAACGTTGGGTATCCGTGTGGATGGGAAAGTAATGGGCGGCGGTCTCGGGCGAGGTGGCCGTTGTGATTTCGCACCGGACTCATCAGAACTGGCGGTATACGTGTCGAGATTGCTCGTACACGGGGCGGGATGTTCGACGGTGCATACCACATTGGATGTTTTCACCCAGGCTTTCGAGCGTAGGGGCAAGCGTTCTATAATGCTCACATGACTGTGATTGGTTGCAAAAGGGAGACACCTGGAGTGTTGACATTTATTCGCATGCCGTCGTAGCAAGCGATCTGTTCATCGACAGAACATGTTGCGAGTTTCGAATCGTGAACGCGGGCGCATCGCTGACCATTTCATAGCTTCCAAAACCTCTTCCGCAACATACTTCCACTTCGCGAAATATCATCGCCGCAAATGCCACGACATCCCTTCATGCAGAGCGTTATCCTGGGATACCTCGCCCAATGTCCGGACACCATCAACCCGCTCAGCGCCCAGAAGTCACGGGCTTCCCGTCAAATCATGCGCGAGAACCTGATCAAGGCGCTGAACGTTCCCCCAAGCACGCCCGTCGTGAGGGCATTGCTCGTCACTACATATCTGCCTGGGTTCTCGACGTGTCCCTCATCAAACGGAGAGCCATCGTTACCGGACCCACAGTATATCGTTCAGGTGGCGAAATCGATGGCGTTGGCGCTCGGGATGGATCGTGCAGAGGATAGCATGCTGGGGTATACGGATGATGGATGGGACGGAGAGGACAGGGCGGGGATGGATGGATATTTCCTTGTGAGTGAGTCGAGCGCTGCGTTGACTTGGCTCTGACGGCGATCATTAGTGGCGATGCATACTTCAACAAGAGTTCTGGTACGTTGTACACTTACTAACTTCTTTACGGCCGCTGACTCCACCTCAGGATCTCGTTGATCACGTCACCGCATATTCCGACTCCACTGCCTCTCGATTGCACGAACGAACTTAAGTCGGATCAAGACCGCATGACTCTCATCCATCGCCATGTTCAGGAAACCGCTCGTTTACAGAACATAATAGCGCCACCATTGTTGCGTGTACAAGGTCTCTCCAGATGTGGCCCATCAGAGGATGACTTGATTGCGGTGGATGCCTGTTTCACCGAGTACCTTGAGCGCATCAAGACGTGGTATGCGAATATCGAAAAGAAGAAAGGTGAGTCTTTCCGTCCGTTCTACTTCGCTTCGCTGACAACTGCCCAGCGCGGCATCTATATATCATGGCCAAGCAGTATGATTGCGCCGTGCATCTACGGCTGGCCGGATGGATACAACGTATTCCCCGACCAATATGCAATTCGTGGCGTTTTCATCTGCTGCAGAATGTCGGCCGATCCGTCATTCAGTGTTCAGTCCAACTTATCACCGGCCTATCCACTTGCAAGGACCTTCAGGAGCGCTGGACGGGTCCCCAGCATGTCGTATGCTTTATCGGATATCTCGGATTGATCAATGTTCAAGCGATGTTTACACACAGCAATCATCAGGACTGGACCGGTCGACGGCACGTGAACCACCTCAAGGCGTTTGAGGAGACGTTGTCAAGGCTGTATCCCGACATTGCTGGGGTTTACTTCCAACGGGTCAAGGCGGCTGTCGCGAGGATCAAACCGGTGCACGAGCCGACGTCAGTTCGCGCCGACCCTGGGGTAGGTTCTAGCGTAAGCGGTTCTGGATCACACACGCACGCTACTTCAGATATTCGGCATCATCCACCACTGCCGGAACACGGCCACAATTGGCCCCCATCGACTGACTTTCCGACTATCCCGCTTGGGTCGACCTCGCTCGCGCCTGAACTCGGTGCAGCACTGATGCCCGGTGCGCAAATCCCGTTCATGGGCGAGTTGGGGGAATTCTCGGCTGCGGAGATGGCAGCGTTTGAGACTTGGTGGTTCAACATGTTGGACGGGGATGGTTCGCCAGGGTCCTTGCCGTCGTAGGAATTGGCGATAGGCAGTTGCAGCACGTTGTATCTGAGGCCACGAATCACCTTCAGAGATCTCGACGCCTTCCGGACGGTGGGATGTGGCCAAGAATGGAGGAATGATTCGGATGAATCGTCCCTTGCTTGACTCTGTGCAGCGTTGACTCCGACGTCGGAGACCTCCATTGAACTATAGCACCGCGTCTGATCATTACTGCAATCGATGTGGTCTACCCGGAACGCGCCCTGCCATTCTTCCGCCTAATGATGCAAGTGAGACATGGGTTACCGACCGCCAACTCGTGTCTTACGTCTTGCTTGAATGGCCTTTTCAACCGATAACAACTTGCACCGGCCACCATACTGCTGCCATCAACGCCCACCTCCTCCGACAAAGGGTTGGCGTCGACGTCAAGTTTCCGAAGCAGGATGCAAGGTGAAGCCATAACATTCCCGCGCGCAAGCGTCGACCCATGCGGTCGTATCGGCATAAGCGAAAAACAGACTTTCATTTATGGGCAAAAGGAGGTGAGTAACCTAGGCAGGCCTTTGGTTTTCGCTGATTTCTGTATTTAGCCACAAGGGTTCTCGTACACACTGGATTATGCGATGGTGCCCGTCGGAAAGCGTTTCTTGTCGGTGGTTGCTGGATCGGTGGCGATATCATGGTATTGACGCTCAATAGGTTATGGTCGACTTGGATTGTTCGGCACACACGCTTGCATAGGAGAGACATCTGCCGGCTGGGACTTGACATCATCCATGCATTGGCTCTCATCGGGACCGCATCTCGGCAGTATATCAATCTGCTGCACTGGTTACCGCTGCTCCTTGCGGTAACACGAGCGATACATGCCTGTCGTCGGACCGCAGTGGATGAATGCCGCGGCATTGACGGGAGAGAGGCAGGTGACAGCGGCGAGAACGGTAAGAGGTGCTCACGCATCGGCACCACGATCTGATGAAGGCATCCCATAGTGTCATCAAGCGGCATAGATGGTGCCTTCCACGACGTGTCGGAAACATTCTTTTACTGGTGCCTCATCAAGATCTCGCCGCGGATCGCCCTCGTTGTGCTAAGTCTACCGTGCGCCATCATGCTGGTCGCTCGCGCCGGCAACCTTCCGTCCACTCCATCGGGTCAATTTGCCTCGTCGACGGGACTGGCCATCATCGCTTTCGTCGGTATCCATACGCTGCAGGCACCAAAGCTGGATTCCTTTGCATTCCTGCAGCTGTGCTTTGCGACCGTGCTCAAGACGCTCCAGCATTTCCCGACAATCACGTTGGCTTGCAAAGAGCGATTCGCAACTTCAATCGATTCCAGCCGCGCATTGTTTCGCTACATGGAGAAATCACTGGATCACGTCCCAGCAACGCCCTCCGTCGCACTTCGCCTCGGGCTCACGCTTATCATCTACATCATCGACGGACTCTCGCAATGGCCCAACCGATGGTCCACCCTCGGTCGGTACTCCCTGCCGTGGGGCGCGGCTGTCCTTATTGTGCGGGGTACGATGGTGCTTGTCGATGATGGCGCACAAGAGTCAACAGCAGACGGATTGGAAGAAGCGTCAGTTACTAGCCTAGACATGCGTTACAAGAGGTGCAAATCCCAGTGCCTACGACATTATCTCTCTGTCTTTCTGGCGGTGGTCATCGTTTGCATGATACCCTTGTCAATCGACATTGGCAGCGACTCTATCCGGAGCGGAGGCATACTGTCGAAGAATGATACAACAACGCTATACTTCGCCGCGCTCATCGCATGTGGACTTGCCCTGTATTTCTACCACATCCGATGGGACATGGAAAAACCTACATACAAAGCAATTGGTGACACCTCTTCCGACGAAACAACCCCGGTGCCGCACAGAGTCAAACGGACGTCTTGGCTGAACATGCTCCTCTCGGTGTCGGCCATTGCGCCTCTTTTCCTCGCAGCAGGAAAGCATGCCATGTCCGGGTCGCAGTTGCAATCCATCTACGTCGCGCTGGGAAGGGCTGTAAGTATCCGGATAAAGGACTGAAATGACAACGCTGAGCATCCGTGTATCAGACACCGCACGAGTTGTCCACGCTGGACATCGCCACGCTTCCAGAGAACCGACCAAAGGGTCAGCAATATACTTCTCCCATCCCATCGGTCGATGTCGTTATCGCCTACTACAATGAGCCTACACGAGATCTTCGCAAAATTATCAACCGGATCCGCGGCGAGTTGACCTGGGCTCGAGTGCGTGTGGTGGTATACCACAAGGGTATCCCGGCGTTTGCCGAGGAAGGGCGCTTGATCGAGAATCTTGACGGGATCTTGAACGCTCTGAAAGAAGAAACCAGCGCGGATGTGGTCATCCCGAGGAGAAACCTGGGCAGGGATATGGGCGTTTACCTGGATCACATGTGAGTCTCCATAGAGCTGCTTCGACTGTGATACAGATCGATTTTCCGCAGCGTTGAGCATTGGGACGAGTTGGCACAACAGACTGTCTTTCTGCAAGGTATGTCCGTCGTTGCGATTCCCTTCATCATTCTTACATGTGCGCGCTTCAGCTCAACCCCATGAGATGCATCTGGTGTGGCAGAAACTTCGTCTTTTAAACCCCTCTGTGGGATTCATGTCGTAAGCAATCATGAGTCGTTTCTGACCGCTCTCGGAGCTCACTGACAGTGTTCGCGTCAGCCTGGGCGAATATCAACTATACGTCAACTCGGTCGACCTAGGAAATGGATGGCCCTTCCCCGAGCTTTCGGTCGCATGGGACAAGTTTTATCCGAATGTTTCTATGCCGAAGGATCAACCGATTCTGATAACGTGGAAGGGAGAGATCGTGCTCTCTCTGGAGAGGATCCGGAAGACGAGGCATAAGGTATGGCGAGACATGAGAGATATCTTGCTTAGCGAGGTAGGCTCTCCCGAGCATGTGGGAGGTTTCGAGTGGAATGGTGAGGAAGGGTGAGTCGCGCGTTGTCGTCAGGCGAATGACCGAATTGACTTTCCGGGACAGTCCCGCTTCACCGTACTTTGGTCATATCGTCGAGCGCGCCTGGCCGTTGATGGCGCATTGCTATTCACCTGAGCTTTATGATGCCTGCGCAAAATACTGGTGGGCTGATAATGCGAACGGCGGGTGTGTATGTCGCGATATTTAGGTGGAAGGGACTTGGGTAGACGGGCACGGGCTGTGATGGCTACAAGACACGCTGTCGTACTGCATGATACGTTGCATCACTGTCAAGAGTCATGTATCGATTTCGCCGGGTCTCCTATCGAGACCGTCCGGTCGATGCAGACCCACGTGAAGCAACCTGTACTTTTGCAGGGCTCTGGCAGACATACACTAACAATCACCGATTCGAGTCTTTGCTGTGCATGTCTCCGTTGCCTGTCGTGTCCGTCTACCGCTCACTGACGATGATGCCTCTCTATGTATATTAGCCTTCTGGCATGGCCGCTCTAGTGCACTCTACTGGCTACCGTGTTCGCTGTCATGGCTGATTAGATAACACGACGATCAACGCCCGACTCTGGACTGCTCGGGCGTTCGTACCGAGCTGCGGCCGGGAATCGGCTCGGGATCCCGATTACTGGCGTCAAGGCTGGTCAGAAAATCACACAGCGTTGTTGGCAGATCAAGCATTGCCGTCATCGTCAGCCGCCATGTCCACATCGCACACCCCGCCAGGCATGGACTCAATCCAGCGCGACTCGGAAGCAGGCCCGCACAGGATCCATCATGCCTACACCGCGCAACCGTCCGCGCCGGCGCCGAACACGAGCATCGCCATCAATTTGCCCGACGACGAGCATACAAAGATCCGACGCGCCGCCAAGGCGTGTGCAAATTGCAGGAAACACAAGCTGAGGTGTCTGGGCGGGGAGCCGTGCCGGAGGTGTCAGAGGGCCGGGATTTTCTGTGATTTGTGAGTGGAGGGGTTCTGGGGTTTGACGGAGATGATGGCTGACGGACGTGATTAGTTCGGGCAAGCCGGCACCGTTGCCGGCGATGGGTCAAGTCGCATCGCCCAGTGGGATCATCCCCGCCGGTAGCGCAGCCGTCACCAACGCCCGCGTCAGCGCACTCGAATCCTCCGTCACCCAAATCCTCGGACACCTCGAAGCCCTGCGCGACGAGTTACGCCCGTTGGAACGGTTCGTTCGGCCCGAGATGGGAGGCGCGCGCTACGATGAGCAGATGCGGCCGACGGGTGTCAGACTCGACCGGGAGAGGTATCCTGCGCAGGAGGGTCGATTCCCGGCGTATGAGCAGGCGACGGACAGGTCAAGGATCGATCAATTGGCGATGGCGGCTGCGCAGCAGTCGCCTGTGCCCAATGTTTCTACGATCGAACAACCGCTGCCTCCGTTCGAGTTGGCGCCGATCAACGGAGCCAACACATACGATACGCAACGCAGACCGCACTTGCCCTCCTTCAACGGCCCCTCTCCTCCCGAATCTACCACTCAATCCGTCCATTCGCGCTTGTCCCTGCGCGATCTCGCCCCACCGCCTACAGATTCAGACGTCACGCCCTCCTCCCGTCTCCGCGACGCGACCATGCACCGGTTTGATCCGCCCTTCCGTGCCATCAGCTTTAACCCTCGCGTATGGGAGAACCGCGAGATCGATCCTTCCCTCAGCCGCGTCTCGAGCGAGGACCCGCGCAGGGGCGAGGGCGAGGCGCGCCTGCCGATGGATCAGTTTCCGTCGTCGAATACGCGCAAGGATATGGGCGGGGAATCGATCAGTGATGATCCTGTGGCGAATGGGATCTTGTCGGAGCGGATGGCGTGGGCGTTGTTTCAGCAGTGAGTCACACGGTCGCGAGGTCTGGCATCCTTTCTGACTCGAGTCTAGATATGCCGAACACGTTCACCCCTTTATGCCGGTCTTTGACCTTTCCAAGCTATTCGCATTCTACGAAGCGACGCGCGCTCAGTCGTCCTTCCTCTTCTCGGTAATCCTCGCCATCTCGGCGAGATTCTGCTACCGCAAAGCGGCGTCGCAGACGGCAGGAGCGCCTTCGTCGATGCTCGAGGTGGATGCACAGACGTTTGACGAGCTCGCAGATGCGGCCGAGTCGCATCTGGCGAGAACACTGCTGCGGAAACAGCATGCCGTGACGGATGTTCAAGGGACACTGTTGATGGCCACGTGGGGATTGCGAAGTGGCGGCGGCGGACCGGATGCATGGGTACGTTCCGCAATGAAACTGTCCTGGCGCTTGCTGACGTGCGTAGATCCTGACCGGACATGCATTCCGAATGTCCCGTCGGCTGGGCATGCACCTCGATGACGCCGTCTACGCGCGCGAGAAACACCTTTGGATTGGCGAACAAGGCCAGCGCCGCGTCGAGCGGTACATAACCCGGCGCCGCGTCTGGCTTGCCCTGTCTGTGTACGACTGCCTGTTCGCCCTCGGCTTTGGCCGGCCTCCGAGTCAGCCGCAAATGGATGCTGCCGAGACGGGCGCGTTCTTGAATCTCTCTGTGGCGAGGTTCGAGCAGAGCGGAGGGCGGGCGGCGCTGCAAGAGGGTGGCAATGATCGGATTATTCCCGCCGTGACGGGCGATGTCTTTATCGCGTGTCAGGTGGAATTGCTTCAGGTGCGTTATCAATGGGGCAAGAAGGATCTCGCTGACGGCAGAGTAGATTGCGCGCGATTTCCGGGCCGAGGTGGATCAGATGCGGGACAATGTCGAGGCACAGGCGGTGCTGAATCGCCCTCCCGGGGATGGTCTCACGGGCGTCATCTTGACCATGTGCAGTCGGTTGAATCAGCGTCTCGATCAATGGGAAGAGCGGTGGTCGGTCGTGAGTTGTCCGGTTGGCGATTTGTTTCGTGCTGACACCCCGCAGAAAACACCCGTCGGGCAATTCCTCCGCCCGATTACGGCGCACATACAACTCTGCGTCGGACACATTCGCCTCTGCATTAACGCCACCGCTCTCCAGCCGCTCTCATCACGCCCCTCGAGCGCCCACGGTGCATCCCAGCCGAACGCGACGCTGCACATGTCGCCGCAGGAAGAAACATGTCTCAGCATCGCCATCAATGCGGCCGTCAGTGTCATTCGGGTGCACCGCGAATCGGTTGCGACGGCCGATATGCCGTTCAGTTACGGCACGGATGTAAGTCCGGTGGATGACAGGTCTGATCGGTACTGAACATTGCTGCAGTACATCTCATGCTCGCTCGCACACGCCGCCCTGTTCTTGATCTGCGCATGGAAGCAAGGCGCCAAGATTGACAGGGGACTCGTACATCACAGCTTGATCCAGGCCATTGGTATGTTTTCTGAGATGCGTATCGCTCGTCGCTGACGTACCGCGCAGACGCGACCGACTATGCCGAACGAAGTCATACGAGGCTCCTGACCGCTCTTGGCCGGCGGATACGGTAAGCATCGTTTCTGTTTGCGAGGGCCTAGCTGACCCTATCCACTAGGGAACTCGCTGTGGAAGCAGGATTCTCGGACCTCCCGCCCTCGACTACGAACGAGGAATCCTCTCGTGCGCCTGGACCCAAGTCGTGCGTCTTCTGGTCCCACACCCATGGCGAATGGCTGATATATTATCAACAGACATCCGCGCTCGATGCTCAACGTAGATTCAGACCTTCAGATTCCTGTCGAGGTGGACGGGAACGGGCCGATGGGGAGCTGGTTCCCCGGAGATGGATTCAGCTGGCACTGAGTTCGAGTGAGGGCTGAACGGCTTCAGAGCGATGTAGCGGGTATAGCTTTCAGAATGCATAGAATTTGTAAATTGTCTCTTTATGTTGTGTAGATCGTTCGGACGGCATGATCAGTGGATGCCGGATTCAGGAATGGCCGCGCGACCGCTCCGTCGCATCTAGTAATCTGAACCCCCGAGAGGAGGCAAGGACATGTTGAGACGCGGATGAAGCGACTGCAAGTGGAGGACGCAGTGTTCTTTGCTCCACGCCCTCCAGTATATGCGCGACAGCACTAGTCGGTTCCGTTGCCTATAGAGCAGGAAGTCGTCCACGCGGAATCCGTGGGACGAATCCTTTCGGCTCGTTCTCGCCACGACGTTGGCTTGCGTGGCCAGATATCGGTGCCAGGGTTTACATAAGGGCAGGGTTCTGTCAGTTCTTCGTGTGAACGGCCGTTTCTTTCGTTCGAACATTGTCGTCTTGGCGACTTTGCGCCCCGATCTTCGGTTGGTGATTGGGCGAGGGCGGGTCAGCTTTCTCATTTTGGGCTGACGGCTCGCTCCCGGCGGCGCCACGGAAGCTTGTTCCTAAGGGTTTCCCCGGAGTTCGGGAGCATGGTGGGCCGGCGTGGTTGACACGAGGGAATCGATCATTCGTGGGGAAATGGATGAACGATGAGGGTCGGAATGTCCACACGGCGTTCGGTGCATCAAGAGATGTTTCGCATCCGTCGGGCTGCGCATAGAGGAGCGCCAGGTACGACTACCTGCTGGAGCATCGGCACCTTTATCTGCATAAGCTTTTCCCATCATCTGGAGCGTTCTTTCTCCAATGACGCCGAGCGAGTAGCATCGGAAGGGTTCTTCAAGGGTCTCGACATGGTCGTTATAGATGTTGTTGCTAAACGGATGCAGACCAGCGAAGAGAAGCAGCGTTGATTTGATGGGCCGTGACAGGCTTGTCCAAGGTTACGCCACGTATTCTCGCAATCCGTCGGTACGTGGCGCCCCATCGGGCGGCGTTTCGCCCGATGCTGTACACCGTCATCCCGCATTCGCAGCCCGAGTTTCCTTGAACCCGGCGTTGCCCACCTCCCGCACAGTCTCTCCGTGATGGTTTTCCGTCGGAATTTTCCCTAGCCCTCGCTTTCGTACGATTTGTACCGGATGGTGCGCTTCGAGGCTTAGGGGTTACAGCATGATGGACTCTCGGGGGAATACCATGCGGCTTGGCAGTGCGGGGAAAGACGAGGGGGTTATCTGGAGCGAGGCGGATGGAGCGTGAGGTCCAAGTCACGGTGAACGCGTTGGACGTGGCGTACGATTGGGTCGTCTGCGTGTTAGCCTCGGCCGTCAGGACTAGGAATCTCAGAAACGTCAGCCGTAGGACATGCGAGTGAGCGGTCGCGGGGGGGAGCCATCTCGAGATGCATGGATGGATAAAAGGGGGTGTCATGCAGCCTAGGGATAGAGCGCTATCCATCCGGGTCCGGGTTTCCGCATCGAGACGAAGGTAACAATTCTACGTGCGCATCCCCCCGCCTTTGCTCGTTCCCGCCCTTGCTCGTTCCCGCCCTTGCGCGTTCCCGCCCTCGCTCGTTCCCGTTCGTACCAAGGGGCTCTACCTCTTCCGTCTTACGACCATCTCCTCCGAGCTTGCGGTCGCGCCGTTGCACGCGCGTGACCTGTCAGACGAGTGTTTCCGGTGGCGCGGTGGCGCATCTGGCGTATATTTCGGGCGCGGTGGGTGAAAGGTCGGGCGGTCGCGTCGGGCGGAAGAGCGAGAAGCTGCCGGCATCGGGAGCATGCGGCGTATTCGGGCAAGCGTTTCAGGTGTGCCGGCCCGAGGGTGAAGGTATTCCCGCGGTCTCAAGTCCGGGGTATGTGGTGTATCGAGCGGATGCCCGATGGGTGCGCGGCACCGCTTCCTCGTCGCCCAACGTGTCGCCTTTCCCCCCGTTTTACCGCCTGCCGCCGCCGACACTACTGATCGCGGTCTTGGTCAGGTTTTCGATGTACATCTGCAGCGTCTCGCCTTCTTGCCGGAGGGCATCATTGGCGCGTTCGAGGGCGTCCATGTCGATCAGGAGGTCTGTCCCGCCAAGGGGTTAGCTCTCGAGGGAGAGGGAGGGCGAGGGAGACGCACGGGAGAGGGAGGACTGGAGGGCGAGGATGTCGCGGATGGTGGCTTCCTTGGCGAGGACGGCGTCTGTGGACGTCTCCGGCGGCGGGGACCAGCTCGGGGTCTGCATCGCGTGGGGCGGGGCGTGGGTGGAGGCGAGCATGATGGAAGATGCACGGAAGGGGCGCGAGATATACGGCAGGGGCGGGTGTCCAGAGTCGGTCACTCCTGGGCACGCCCGCGGAAGCAGATGGCGGCGCAGTCCCCGCCGTCGCCGTCAAGGGAAGCCGCGCGGGAGACAAGGCGGGCGCCCCCTGCGCTGCCCCTCCCCGTCGCCCTCGTTCGCCCATCGCCCATGTCGGAATACCATGCCGCCCTCTCAGCACACCTCGCCCACCTGCTTACACAGCACATCGAGTCCCTCCAGCGCAAGCCGGGGGCGCCAGCGGGCGTGACCGATATGCGGCAGCTCGCCGAGCGGGATCGGGAGCATGCGCGGGCGTGGGTGGTCGAAGGGTATCAGCGGTATGTGGGGGGAGCGGGCGGGTTTGTGCTGGGGGATGTGCCGGGGAGGAAGCGGAGGTGGACGGAGAGTGGGGGGGAGAAGCGGAGGCGGATAGGTGAGTGGGCGACGAGCCGAGGAGCGAAGCGACGACGGCGAGAATACCCCGAGCGACCGAAGGGAGCGAGAATACCTCTCTCGTCGAGCGAAGCGAGAATACCAGCGCCGCAGGCAAGAAACCCCGAGCGCGCCGTAGGGC